>JAMPIV010014421.1:0-745254 GCA_024509875.1 Oreohelix idahoensis
CACGGGCAACTCCATCACGGCTCCAATTTCCTCCCTTAGATCACACAAGGATAATCTCAGAACAGTGCACGAACTCCGTGACACTGGCGAGAATCCCAGTGTGTGCATATAGGAATCAGACATTCTAAAAATATTTTTTTGGTGGGTAGGTTTCTAATTTTTAAATTTTGTCAGGGCAGCGGCCTCAAGGCCTACTCTTTATGATTTTCAAGTGCCGAGAGATTTTTAATGTGCGCAACTTGCACACGGGGCCTCCTATTTTTTCGCCCTTATCCGAGAAGGCTAGGCATCCGATCTTATTACTCGGGAGACCAGGGGGAGTATGACATCATTAGGACCACTGGTTCGTAAAAGAAATGTCCATAAATTATATTTCCTCTACTGGGAATCTAACCCGGTACCTTTAGAATTCGAGGCAGACGCCATACCTCTTAGCCACTCCGACGCTCCGAGTAATTCTACATCGTGTAACATTGGAAAGTGTTAATCCATTATTATTGACTGCGCCCCAGACTCTCGACGCACTGAGCAGAGAAAATTGCTGCCTTTTGTAAGACGCAGCAAGAGAAATAAATGCAGTCAGCGACTCATAGCTTGACTGCTTGCGTCAGGGTCAGCGAACCAGAGCTGACCAAGACCCTACTCCACCTCCAAGTGGTGGTCCTGGAAACAGGCTGAATCACTGCAGTCTGGCTGAGAGAGTAGGGATCGAAGTAGGAAGGCAAACCCGGTGTAGGTGGCACCTTACTTACTTACTTACTTAGTCTTTCCCCTTGTACCGTGAGGTGTAGAGGTTTGGAAGAGAGAGCGCCAGACTATCCTATCGGCTGTCTTCCTCCTGGCCTGGTTCCATTCTAGTCCTCGATCCTTCAAAGATTGTCTAATGTTTTCCTCCCAGCGGACTCTGGGTCGTCCTCGGGGTCTGGATCCTTGGCTCTTTGTTTCCCATGCTTGTCGTGGTATCCGATCTTCTCCCATTCTGCAGACATGGCCAAACCATCTTAATTGGGACTGTTCTACTTGGATCTGCAGGGGGTAGGATTTAAGGCCTTGACGTATCGTCTGGTTGCGTACCATGTCTCTTCTTGTTACTTCAACCACCTTCCTCAGATACCTCATTTCTGAGGTTTGGATCTGGCTTTTATGGGTTGTAGTCATTGCCCATGACTCGCATCCGTATGTCAAGACTGGGACATAGGTGGAGCGGTATACAGCCATCTTTGTTTTCTTACCAACCTCTCTCTTGCTGAGGAATCCTCGATTTATGGCCTGAAAAAGTCTCCCAGCTGCTGCTTTTCGAGTGGCCAACTCTTCTTTGATGCCTCCCTTTCGGTCTATAATAGCTCCGAGGTATTTAAAGTGGTCGACCTGCTCCAGGACCTGTTCTCCCAGCTTAATCTGATGTTTTCTTTCTTCTCGTGATATCACCATGGATTTTGTTTTAGAGCTGCTTATGACCATCCCTCTCTTCTCCAGCTCTTCCTTCCAGACTTGCAGGTTGGATTGGAGATGTGCCTCTGATTTAGCAATCAGGGCAACATCATCAGCAAATGCCAGCTCCGAAATATAGACCTGTCTCATCTTCCAGTACCCCACTGAATACTTTCTTGTTCTCTCCTTACATGCCTTGATGACATCGTCCATAAGGAGTATGAAGAGGTAAGGTGATAGGATATCACCTTGTCTTACACCAGTGGTGGTCCTGAACTCTTCCGACTTATGGTTTGCTGTCCTCACATAATTTCTGCAAGACTTGTAGAAGCTCTGTATAGCATGAATCAGAGGTGCTGGAATATTCTTCCTTGCCAAACAGTCCCAAAGTTTGCTCCAGGGGACCCTGTCAAACGCCTTTTCCAGATCTATGAAACAAAGATGCATCTCACTCTTATACTCAAGGGCCTTTTCACTCAGCTGTCTGAGTGTGAAGATTAGGTCTTGAGTACTTCGGTTTGCTCGGAATCCGCACTGGACCTCATCCAATTGTGGCTCAGCTAGGCGTCGGAGTCTCTGCTCTAGGATTCTAGAGTAGATTTTACCAGGGACACTGAGAAGGGATATGCCTCTATGGTTTCCACACTGTCGATTGTCACCCTTTTTGAAAATTGGTGTTATGATGGCAATCTCCCAATCCTTTGGTATTGTCTTGTTGTACCACGCTGCCTGTAAAACCCTTAAGAGTAATAGGTCGCCTGATGCTCCCATGAACTTAACCATTTCTGGTGTTAATGTTCTTTAGGGTCTTATAGAACAATTTCTGGTTTTCTTGTGCATCTTTTTCTAGCTTTTCTCCAAATTCTTCCCAGGACTTCTGTTTTGCTGCTAGCACTTTATTCTTTGCTTCTGTTCTGAGTGTCACATATTCTCTATATTTTTTCCATTTGTCCTGTTGTGTTTTTAGCTCCTAAGTATTGTTTCCATGCCATTTTCTTCTCTCTTATTTTCTCTTTGACTTCCTCTGTCCACCAAGGTGTCCTCTTTCTCTTGTTCCCAAGTCGGACTTCACCGCATGCTTCTGCAGCAGCTGTCTTTATGATATCCTTGAATTTAATCCAGAGGGTTTCCAAGTCATCAGGTCGTTCTTCTGTGTTGCTCACCGCTGCAGCAATAAGCCCCTGATATCTGGTCTTAATTTCTGCTCTCTCAGCTTGTAGGTCCTAATGCTCATTTCTCCTGCTCGTTTACTTGGTTTCTTGCGTGATGTGGGCAGTTCCTAGGCTGAGCAACTCTTTCAGTTGTTCGTTTGATTGTTAGCAGGTAGTGATCACTTCCAATCTCTGGCCCCCTCCAGACTCTTGCATCTCGGACATATCTGAATGAGCTTCTCCGAACAATGGCATAGTCGATCACTGACTTCTCATTCTTTGTTGGTTCACATCTAGTGTATGCATGTATGCGCTTATGGGGGAACTTTGTGGTTGTAATGATCAGATTCTGCTCACTGCAGAATCTAAGGAGTCGCTTTCCATTGTCATTGAGAGTATCTTCTCCATATCTTCCGATAACTCCACCCCATCTAGCATGGTCATTTCCAACTCTGGCATTAAAATCTCCGAGCATGATAACTTCATCTAGGCAGTCATCCACTGTCCTTTGAAGCAGCTCGAAGAATTCCTCCTTGACCTCTGCTCTCTCATCCTCATTTGGCCCATACACTATGACCAGGTTGACTATGGTTTCTCCTTCTTTTAGTTTAACAACCATAATGCGTTCCGAGACAAAGTTCCATCCCTTGATACTATCTTTTTGATTTTGGGCCACAATGCAACCCACGCCCCCTTTAGGTAGGTGGCACCAAGTACTTAAAAAGGCAACACGTACTGTACAGTGCTTCCTACCGTCAGGTGGGGAACACTGAACAAGTGATTCTTGCCTAGGTAGCAGGCTCTTAACTCAGGCAGGAAGCACTGTACAGTAATTCTTGTCTTAAAATAATAAATAGGTATATCGCACTGCGTTGTAGTTATTATAATCCATTAGGCAGATATTTCCACCTTTCCTTCCTTTATAGGGCAAAAGACTGGAAAGATATAAGAGTAAAGATATTTTTATGTTTGCTTCATATGTTATTCATTTATAGTGTTTAAACAAATTTTATGAAATTTTTCTGATTTCGTCTAAAATGTATGGTAGGAAATTATTATTTCAATATTCATTTCAAACAGGTATCGGTATGGTGCGTGTAGTGCGGTATGGTGCGTGTAGTGCGGTATGGTGCGTGTAGTGGGTTCATAATTTGGGCAGCGAATAATAAATATAAGGTAAAGGTGGTCTCATTGCAGATACTGCCGTAGTGGAGTGAAGTGTAAGAGACTTCACTATACTAGGTCCAGCATCGAGAGGTGAGGTGACCAGTTCCCTTTCTCGCTGCCTTTTCTTTCCATAACTCACGAGCAAAGTCATGTACCCATTTACAGCTGAGTAGACTGGAGCGTGTCTATACCGTGAATCCAACCCAGCACCTTTGCCGAGAGAGACCAGCGCTCTAACCACTCTTTTAGTCGGACGCTCAATAAATATATAAATAAATAAGGTTCTTGTGTCTTTATTCACCCATTCTAAAAAGTACGGTGATCCGTTTGGCTCCGAAATTTCAACAATTTTAATCTGTGGGTGAATAAAGACACAAGTACCATAAATAATATTGCATATAATTGTACTTCTGAATAATTTTTATTAATTATAATTGTTAAACTAAACAAAATATGAACGAAAGATTTTGGTTGTTATATCACAATGTGTATACAAACAGACTTTCCGTTAAGGAAAAGACATGAAATAGGCTTCATTTAATTATTAACAGGTATCATACTGAGACGAAATGTCAAGAGTGGCTGAAGTTAAATCTTTGTATACGTTCAAAACCCACATTTTTACGAGCTAATTTTAGAGAGTACATTTGAGACATGACAACCGTTACTGGTTTTACATGAAATAATTTATTTATAATGATAACATACAGTGTTATATAGTAAAAAGTGAAGAAATAAAAATGCTATGACATGCACTTAGTTGAACCGGTCAGTGATTTTGAACATGCATGCAATATTTACAGTACTGAGTGCAAAAAATTAATAAAAAAAACAAGTTGTGCTTATTAATATATATAATTCATTATGGAAAACTGTTTATGGAGTTAACCACTTTCATTTTAAAGTAAGTTTATTTTTACATAATGTATGAAAGTTTCAGTTGCTTCTGATCATGAATAGAGTTCTTCTCACTATTTGAGATGTGTTGGCAATTACTTACTTTTAGAGTTCAATAATAGCTAAAGTTCTCAAGTCACTCAATTATAGTTTCTTTCTTTGAACTTCCTGATAAAACAAGGCCACGGTTAAACGTAACAGCCCTCTGTGGGAAGTTGCCATACGTGAGTGGTATCACCTATTGCTTTCCTACTCTGCATGTTAATTAGGTTATACGTGATAACAAACAATTGTAGCCTTCTTTGCTAGGACTTGTTACATCATAACTGCCCATTACCGTGAACGCTTCACGTTAAAGGTCATAAATACTTCACAATAGTAGGTAAGTTGAGATAAGATTCGCGCGACTCAGAGGCACCAAAAAGAGAGATAAACCCGTTTAAATATTCGGGCAAGGAAGAAACACGATCTTTTTATTGCCACTATAAATTTTCTGAAAGGTGAATAGTGGATTGTTATGAGAATATATGCAACATAAATCGATGCCCAGGTGACGAACATCCTATTAGGAAATAAGTCTGTCACTCTAACAATGCTTATTGAAGAAAGGGACTACTTTTGTAATTTTTGGACCAACCCTCCAAGCACGTAATGCATGGGGGAGGGAACATAACGACCTGTTAAATTCTCGTCATTTCACTGCACCACTGTATGGACATGAGGTAAAGCAAACATATGAACGTGAGATGGCAGGGAAAGCAAACCGAAAAAAATTGCGTGCTAAAATCGGATGTGTCGGGCCGACAGGCGCAGATATCGCAGATCAGCTTTAAACTACGACACAACGTAGGCCTACATACCGCTCAGAAAAGGCCAGCATGTAAGAGTCAGATATGGTCGAGCGAACGCAAACAACAACAACACATTTCACAATGTGAGTAGTTGACGTTATAAAGTATTTGACTTTTTATATTAAGGTAAAAAATAGTTTTTAATGCTCTTTTGGTAATAGTAGTTACTAAATAAGCGATATACATATGTTTAACAGATTTTTAACTGACGTATACTGTTTTTCGCTGGTTAGATCTATATTTTGAGGGAATGTCATCTATCCAGTTTAACTTTATTAATACTCTTTATTTATACACTGCCAAGTAGAAATAAAAACGCAATTATCATGTATTATGGCCTTGGTTTTACTGGCACCTCCATTTCTCAATAAATACAATACAGCATTAATTATATTTATATACGGGTTTCCGATGTTTTTTAACCTTTAAAATGTTAAGTCCTTCCTACCCAACTTCAGTGCTTCCTACCTAGCAGGTAAGGTTCACTGTACCTAGGTACCGCTAACTGTACAGTGTCCGCTACCGTCAGGTAGGAGGCACTGTACAGTGTTCCCTGTCGTTAAGTTCTTGGTGCCTCCTACACCGGTCCCAAAAAATGCCGTGCTGAAGTCGGATGTGTCGGCCGAAAGGCGCAAATATCGCAGCTGCGCTGTAAACGGACACAACGCAACCAACATCCTTTTCAGGACGAACGAAAAAGAAGAAGAAAGTGTCCATTTTACGTACGTCTAGTGAGCAGGAAAATAAAGTGAACTTTCACGAGTTTTTCTGGTGGTCTGTCAATGTGAACAATAGTACCTGCGTTGGCAGTGGCGGTATAGCATAGGGAACCTAAGCTTTTGCCTGTGGCTTCGATCTTTTAGGGGCACTGAGCACAAATATATACTTGTCGATACAACTGGTTTGGTTGTGGTTTTAAGGACCATCTTCAATGTACACGGACAGCTCCATGAGTGCTCCGATCTCCACCTTTAAATCATACAAGCAGGACCTCAGCGCACAAACTCCATAGCAGCGGCGCGGATCCAAATGTGTGTACACAGTAAGATTTTATAAATATTTATGTGGTGAGTAGGTTTCCTAATTTGTTAATTTTGCCAGGCCAGCGGCCGTATAGTCTAATATTTACGATTTCCAACTGCCGAGGGATTTGTAACGTGCACAACTTGCGCACTGGACCTCCTATTTTGTCGCCCTCATCCGAGAAGGCTAGGCATCTGATCTCACTACCCATGAGGTTGTGACCGCTTGACATACACTACCATTAATACGTGTTTAAAACCACATAAAATGAGAAATAACAACGTTAAAAGCAGTTAAGACATTTGTGCACAAAACACAGTATCATGAAAAGTTAACGGCTTTGAGAGAAGCTGTCCCAGAACAACAAAATAGTAAATGCATGTTTTTGAATGGAAAGTTTTGTGAGAAGTTGCTAATCTGGGTTTTTTCCGTTGTTAGAGAGAAAGACGTGTGGAAAAAGTCGAAAAGCTGAGGAACCGTGTGCAAATGCAGATGTTTTGTACCGTGTGAAAAAGAAAGCATCGTGTGAAAATTGGCGGGGAAAAATAGTGGGCTGTATAAATAGAAGAGATGTGGGCGATAGGCAATGATTCCAGGATTTATAATTCCAATGATTCCATGATATTAGACTAGAGGATTTTACAGATAGTGATAGGTGAACTGCGTCTTCGAGATTATCAAGACCAGTTTATATTTTCTTCTGTTGGATACATTTTCATGTTGGATATATCTTTTGCATTTTTGGATACTCACTATTTTGTGTAAGCAAGAAATTAGTACTTCACCATTGTGTCAATAACATTGCTGTTCCAAATCACGTTAATAAACTATATTTTATTTTTCTACATTGCTGAGTTTTCCTTGGAATATTACAGTGGATTACTTTGACAAACCATTATACGAGGTTGCTTTTCACTAAACATAAAAAGGGTACGAACGAATACTGGGAAGAAAGATAAACTAAGGTCAAGAATTTCCATCTCTGGCGGAAAGGCCTGTAACGACTTGAACCAGAACGTACAAGAGTTAGCGCACGTCAAAATATTTACCTGTGCACAACACAATTAACTGAACTGATCCGGCCAACAGACGGACACAGACATTCTCACATTGATGTTGTAACCAGCCCGGTTACAAGGTCAGGAGGAAGTATGACATCATTAGGACCCACTGATTCTGAAAAACATTTCCATTAATTATAATTCATGTACTGAGATCGAACTCGGCACCTTTAGAATTAGAGGCGGATACCATACCTCTGAGTCACTTCAACCATGATACAACTGGAATGTATTTCAAACCTCCAACCTCTACTGTGGTCTGGTATGACCGGATGATTCTTGAAACTGTATTCTCCTCCTCATCACTGTGTGTGCTCCGTAGGAAGCATTGCACCATGACTATAGCTGGTCCCCTTTATGCAGGCTACCAACATTTTTCGAATCCCGTTCCCCCTATTAAACCTTCCCGTATCCTCTAATTCAATATGAAAGGAAATACGTTTTAGAGTTTGCCATGCACATAAGAAAATAAATAGATTAATCAATTTTTCAAAAAGAAGACTTTATTCGGTACATAACAACACATTTTTGTATCGTAAAGTTGTTAAATGTTTATCAGAACTAGGGTCAAATAAATAGGTCTTCTTCTCCGTCGTCATTCGCTCTCAAATAATTACATCTATCTCTTTAAAAAGCTGGAAGTCCATCTCAGGTCTCTATCGTCACCATACAGTTTCTCCCTCTGTTGGGTTGGAGAAGGTCATACCGTCACCCTGCTCATCTCATGGAGCCGACAGATTTAGAGTGCATGTTCAACTGTTTGTTTGTCCTCCCCACATGGGCACATACTTGTCTGTCTGTCCTCCCCCACATGGGCACATATCTGTCTGTCTGTCTGTCCTCCCCACATGGGCACATACCTGTCTGTCCGATGTTCAATTTGTTGAACAGATGGTATCTGGGTCTGCAATGGCAGGTTCTAAGTCTGAAATGTATTACGAAATAAATTAATGAGATCCTTGATTCTGTCTCCTGTCAACAAACACTTGTATTCTTGGTAGTTTTCGAAAAAGATCCCTGCACATCGTGTTCATCCTCCAGTTTGCTTCTTGTTTTGGATTTGGCTGACAACAGAACTGAAAATTCTGCTACATGTAGATAACATTTCAATAGAATTATCAAGTTATTTACGAAATATTTGCCGAGTCTGAAGACTACTACTTGTTCACTTCTGCTGAGCTGGTAATATGCATATTTTTGTCAGGTGGCCTGGATGCACTGCATCCCATTTGTTCCTGTACCTGCTTCTGATAAAACTCTTGGCCTCTTCGAAAGTTACGCTTGTGTCAGGTTGAGGTAGCTTTCCATCTTCCTTTGCCAATCCGTCAGCCTCTTCATAAGCTAAACCACAAAACGAAGCGATGTAATCCAAGGTCATCTTTGCTGAACGTGCCTCGTGCGTTATCCGCTCAGACAGGATAAAAATTAGGCAGTTTGGGACAAAATTTTCCTTATCTTTGTGCAGATATCTAAAACACTAAATTTAGAATAATCAGGCCAGTGTAATAGTTATCCTGGATTGAATTACACATTCTGACGTGGGTGAAATAAGAAACGGCGACACTGCAGGGAATAAGGAATGGTATTACGGACCTCTAATAAAACGTACAGATAACAGCACAGTCTAGCATACAGGCACACAGATGCATCCAGAAACCCAGATTCAATACCCAAAAAATGCAAATTATGGCATTTACAATAGACAGAACAGAGTAGGGAGGTAATAAAGAGCAGAAACAAACAGTGGCAGTAAGTAAAACCTGGAGAATAATCATGTCATTACAAGTCATAGCAACCCAGTGACGCATTTAAACAGTCCAGCACTGTCATAATAGTTTCCAATAGCACCCTCTCCCCCCCTCCCGGCCTCAAAGTGTGTCCTTTCCATCTCCAGCGTCTTCTTCTCATCTCATGTCCCACTAGTTCTACGTCATCAGTTCCACATTAGTCATCTTATCATACCACTTCATTCCTTCTTTTCTACGCAAGCCTCCATTTATGAAAGTCTGTACATTTTTGGTTGTTGCTTTTTTTCTACGTGTTTCAGAGCCAAACACTATGACTTTTTAAATACAGTATTAAACATTATAAGTGGCAATTCTGGAGATTTTCCTAGAAGAAACAATGTGAGTCAGCAACCTAGACTCCTTCCGGTTTTATCCCCTTAACCAGATGACCATCTTTAGATGGCTGACTTTGTCCACGTTGTTTTGGTGAAGTTTTTGTGGCTTAAATTTTCAACAGGATGGCGTAGCTGATCCCATGCCCAACCCTGCTTAGCTGCTTCTTACGACTTGCACATTAGATTGCAGTGTTACTATTCTCTACTCCCTTTCCGCCCCCCCCCCCCCCCCAACACACGTATTTTCATACCCATCTACTAAAGTATTTTGTATTATGACTTAGTTGGTATCTTTCTATTATTTCTTGTTTTGTGATTATTGCTTGGTGGGAAACTTGTGTCCACAGATTTGGGTGACCACAGCTGAGCTGCAAGAGCTGACATGACATGAAGGTGCTGGTGCTGGACATAAATCCAACAAACTGGGAGGATGAAGCTGCCGATGGTACCAAGTGGCGATGCTCTCTACGGCGTCACATTAGAGTGGGCGAAAAGATGCTCTCATGCCAAGCAGAAGAGAGGAGAAAACGTCGAAAGGAACACCAGGAAAAAAAGCAGCTGATGGTTATCACTTCAGGGGCACATTCCCATAGATATAAGGGGCTATTATTATTAGAACTTACATCTTGCGACGATTATGGACAGTAAAGCTTTGTTTTCAGCAAAACGTAAGTCATCAAGTTTTTTTTTGTTGAGTTAATTGAATTTCATTTCTGTTGGAAAATTTTTATCAGAAGCAATGGTATCTAATGACGACATACTCTCCCCTGATCTCCCGAGTAGAGAGAGAGATATGATGCCTAGCCTTCTCAGATAAAGGAGAAAAAAATAGGTCTCGTGTGCAAGTTGCCCATGTTAAAAATTCCTTGACAATTGGAATACGACCTTAAAAATTAGGAAACCTACCCACCCCAAAAATATTTACTGAATGTGAGATTCCTGTATACACACATTGGGATCCTCGCCGATGCTGCCGAGTTTGTGCACTGTGCTGAGATCCTTCTTGTATGATCTAAGGGAGGAGATCGGAGCACTGATGGAGTTGTCCATGTGCAATGAAGAAGGTCCTTCAAACCAAACCATTTCTGTTGCTTTCACGATCCATCTAATAGACAGTATGAAGAGAAAGGGTGACAAAAAGCATCCCTTACGCACTCCAGCTATTGTCTAAGAGGCATCCGTGACACACTCCAGTCATTGTCTTAAAGGACTCAGTAAGTTTCCCTTCATGGAGAATTCTACATTTCATGTCTTCAAATGTTTTCTTTATCATGTTAATGAACTCATGCATGTCATACAAGACAACTAATATAAGGCTGAGCGTGGCACTGGTAACCTAATCATATGAAAGAAACTGCTAGAGAAAACTACCACTACAAGACCGTGTGAACATTGTGTGCAGGCTTCCTGGAAGGGGGGCTAGCTGCTGTGGTGCCTCCATACTCCAGTGACAGCTAAACAGGATAATGATAATGGTGCTGGCAGGAGCCACGCTGGTGTAATGGTTACCACACTGCGCTGGCGATCGAATGATCCGGGTTCAAGCCCGTACGAGAACATTTGAAGAAGTGTTGTCGACTGGATTAATTCGAGCCCTGGCGAAGACATTTGAAGTAGTGTTGTTGACCAGGGACTGGAATAACCTGAACGACTCCTGAGCCGACCCAGCTCTAATGGGTACTCTCCGAAGACGGCGAGTATCTGCCTGAATGGCGAGAGGACACCTGTCAGCATACAGGGACAATAGGATACTCATGTAACATCAGTCTCAGGTTTAGACATACTAACCTGAGATTTCACCTAGAGTAATAGCGGGCGTACGTTTAAAAAAAAAAATGGTGCTGACATACCTCATCAAGTACAAGAAACCACTACAAAAACTACCACTGCATATAAAAGCTTTGGTGCAATCTTCCTGGTAAGAGTTATTCCAAGCTCACCACCACTCTAACTTTAGCTCAGCAGTGTAGCTAGCGAGTCCTTTTTAGGGCTTTAGGCTAGCAGATAGATAATGTTAGTCCTTTTCAGGATTTAGTATTGTGACAGTGAGGTTTATTACCCCAGCATTATCCGTGCCAATGAGAAAAGTGTATACATTTTGGTAGCACTAATCACAATGATCGACGGTGACAAGAGCTCACAACACCGTCGAGCTAATGAAAAATTTACATTTTTAAAGAGAGCTTTTCCAGATAGACGACCTCGGAGAAGGTTGTGTTTTTACTTGTGAGTTGCTGAGAAGCCATGTTTTGAGAAATCTCATTTATGCACAACCACATAGTTATTTCTGAGTGTTAAGTTTTGGAAGTTATTTCAGAACTAAAATATAGTGTGATAAACTTTAGTGCTATTATTCACACGACAGAATATAAGCGGTCACTGTATTTCTGTACTAGGAGGAAAGACTATGTAAAGTTTTAACACAAGTAAGTACATCTCAATTTAATTTTGTCCCCAGATAGAACTGATTTTTATTAAAGGAAGGAAACCAAGAAAAACAGTCACAGATGTATTGAAGTTTTCATCATCTGAAGAAAATAGCACCTTTAAGTATTGAAGGTAAAAGGCACAACTACTTGTACTGAAAAGTTGTGGAAGCAAAGGTCAAAGTGACCTAGCCACATGAGCCACGGGATTTTTGGGTAACTCACACAATTACGGAGAGAGAAAAGGAACATATGGTCACTACAGTAAACTACATTCACGACAAAGAATATTGATTTGATTTCCAGCTGCATTTGTTTATTTATGTATTTCTGTAAATAAACCATGTTATATGAGGGAAGGTCAAAAGGTAATGCCTCCTATTTTTTATGTATGTAAATACTGCATCAGTGTGCAATTTGTAAATTTATCAGGATTCCTCAAACACTCTTCTGCACTGTATAGCATTACCAACCTGTTTCAGTAACAGGTGGCACCACTGTAACAGTTTAAAAATGGCTGCCAAAGACGTTCGGTTAAAACAACGTTATGTCATAGAATGTTGACAGACAGACATAAAGAAACAAGGAAAACCATAGTCATCAACCTCCTGCACCGTTTCGAAACTGAAGGAGAAGAGTTTTTATCGAATATTGTGACAGGTGATGAGACTTGGGTTCATTTTTTGAACCAGAATCCAAGAGGCTGTCAATGGAATGGCATCACACAACATCGCCGACAAGAAAGAAGTTCAAAAGTTCACCATCTGTAGGGAAAGTTATGGCCTCCGTGTTTTGGGATGAGAAGGGTGTGATTCTTCTCAACTTCTTGGAACAGGGAAACACGGTGAATGCAGACCGTTACATTGAAACTTTGAAGAAGCTTAGAGGTCGTCTTCGGCGACTTTACCCATTAAAAGATCAGAGAACTGCACTACTGTTGCACGATAATGCCACGCAACACACCGCTAAACGCACAATTGATGCGATTGCAGAATTTGGCTGGACATTATTACCACATTCCCCTTACAGTCCCGATCTTGCACCCTCTGACTTCATCTGTTTGGACCACTGAAAGAAGATCTTCGCGGACATCACTTTGAGGACACTGAGACCCTTAAACGCGCCGTAAAAAAGGACTTACATTTTTACCGTGCGGGGATACATGCCCTTGTGAGAAGATGGAGAAAAAACTGTAACAAATAATGGAGACTACATTGAGAAATACATTTTTGAAGTTCAGACTTGGGGCTACATTTCAATGTGAATTTTATCTGTTTTCTTGCCTATTGAATGAAATTAAAAATTACGAGGCATTACTTTTTGACCGTCCCTCGTATGACTCAGCCGAGTTATGCAGATTTGTCGAATTGAATACAAAGTTACAAGACTGTTAGAAGTACATCACTATGCACCTTAACAACAACTAACGAGAGAAGAATGAACCTGGTACATTTCCACAAGAATCCACACCTCTAGCGGCAAGCTAGTAAAACATAACTTGTTGGACAGAATATGTAACTTGATAGATTGAAAAGGAGATATAATAACAAAGTAACTTATATTTGAATGATTGACACAGTACACTGTCACAGTATCTATCAACACTGATCGGGTTAGCAGTGAACAGAGTTCACTTATTTTTGGATGGTAAATGTGCTCTGATATAACCAAATAGGTTGAAAGAAATGCGCCCCGCCACAAGAAGGCAAAAACCGAACCAAACCTAAAATCCTGGTAAGAGAACCAGCTTCAGAGGTGAACTTGTGCTGCAATAGGAGCACAGCAAGAGTAAAGATGAAAATGATGATCAATCAATCAATCAATACCCTTTAGCTTCCAAGGAGCATAGGCCTTCAACAAAAACATACCAAGTCCTGTGCCATCAGCTCAAGTTCTTTCCACTTCTGTCTTCAGTTCTCTTCTCTGTGTGTTTTAGGTCTCCCTCTCTCTTTCCCTGGGAATTCCAGAACAAGGACTCCCTTGTAATGCTAAACAGGTTTCCTCAATGTGTGTCCTATTCATTGCCAGCGTCTTCTTCTCATATCTTGTTACACTGGCACCTATCTGGTTCTTGTCATCAGTTCCACATTGGTGACCTTGTCATACTATTTTAATTTTTCTATTCTAAGCAAGCATCCATGTATAAATGTCTAGCTTTTTTTCTCTCTGTTTTTGCACATGTACGTATGCGAATATCTTCCTCTTTATGGAGTATGGATCTGCAGCTGAAGATGGCCACTCTGAAAAAGCCTACATCAAGGCACATACTTTTGCAGCAGACGTAGCAATTCGTTTTATAAGAAGCAAAACCTTATAATAATCACCACATACATCTGGCCTGAGTAGTCCTGTTCCGTCTTCATCCCCCCCCCCCCCCCCCCCCCCCCCCCCCCCCCCCCCCCCCCCCCCCCAGGAAGTACAGAGTGTATATTTGAATCTGTTGTGCCCAAAAAGGCTAATCGGATTTTATTTATCACAAATATAGATTTTCTAAAAATAACACAAATGAACAGAAAGAGCAGTTTAAAAAAAAAACACACACACACACACTATAACAAAGAGACAGTAACAGACAAATATTCGACTTTATGGTCACAAAATCTTGACTTTTTTATGTCATAATAAATTACATACAGAAATGAAGGACAACATATCTAACTGACACAAAGTCTCAAACTCTTGGACCTTAAAAAAAAATTATATCTTTAATATATTGCTATCTCGACATTGCAAACAAAATGATATTACACATACTGTCTAGACTTTACACTCATCAAAATCACACTAGAAATTAAAGTAAGGCCAGTCAGCACATTTAGAATCAATTGATTAGCATCTCATGTAGATTCTCGAGTGTCTCTGATGAGACTGAGGAAGAACATGATTACTGCTCCCACGGGCACATCGTAAAAGGCGACTAAAATGAGGTTGCGGATGAGACCGGCAACCTCTTTATGCAATAACAGCATATGAAAGTTTGGTGCAGGTTTCCTGCAAGGAGGACCAGACAAGTGGTTGCTCCATAAGGAGAGACCAGAATGATGATGATGATTATTAGCTGACTAATAATAGGATTGTTAGAAATCTGATATGTCTACATTATAAAGTTGTACAGCACCTAGATTTCAGGCGCAGAGATGTACCTAGACTGGGGAAAGATCAGGCTCCATCCTCCGCAGAGTGCACAATAAAATAATGATGACGATCAAATAAGAAGTAACAGATTTAGGAAGAAAGTGCAGTTAATTAACAATATAACAACAAAAAGTTACATTCCTATTTTCTCTCAAAATGACATTTGACACCAGCAAGTTTGAAACATGCATCTTCTCTCATTAAAACATCTAGACAGTCATTTCATTACAGATGTTGGTATAGTGGATGATAAGAACCAGTGGAACAAGAGTTGACAAGATACCTGCGTTGAGGAAACCTACAAGGCAGTCCTTGTTCTGATATCCCCAGGGTAAGAAAGGTAGAGGAGGACTCACAAGCCACATCAAGACAAGAATTGGAGATAGAAATGAAAGGAAAGACACTGAATGGATGGCACAGGACAGGGAGGCTTGGCATGGATTTGTTGAAGGCCTGTCATCCTTATGGAGCTGAAGAATATGATGATGGTAAGATATTGTTGTGTATTTGATACCAACTCCTCATATCTAAAGATATCCCAACAAGTGCCATTTTGGTCCAGGGCTATATGCCCATTCATCTCTATTAATAAAGTTTCTATTTGTTGGACTCTACAAGATATGCAGAAATATGGCTTATAAATTACATAAATAAAGAAATTACGTGTGAAATTCATAGCACACTTCAATGTTCACCTAACAAACATAAAATCCCTAGAAGTTCAAAGATACATAACCTAGCATTTTTGTTTTGTGCTTTCGCTTCTGCAGAGAGGTAGGCAACAGTTACTTCCCATTTTTAACAGAGCTCTATACCTATTACAAACATACTCAGATAACAATGACACGTCAAGGCAATGTCCCACTTCAGCAGTGGATCAAAATAATTATGTAACTGCCACAGATATAAGCTACAATGTATTAGTTCAGCATCATCTGCTACATGACACATGTCCAATGCAACGTGGCAGACCCAGCAAGTAAAACAGGCTGTTTTGGGTGGCTACATAACAATGGGAGCTGATGGTGGAGTGTAGCTGTCTCTACATCTTTCATAGAAGACCTACAGATACAAAGAGTACAACATGTATATATCTGCCATTTCAGCAAGCAAGAGGTAAAATTAGGCCGTAACTCTAACAACTGGATAACAGCAGCTGAAATATAATGATCTATTATTTCAACTTGCTTTTACTTTTTTGGTCGACTGTTGCTGGGAAGTGTTTGTGGCTGATGTTTGTGTTCATGAGCCAAGTGTGTCGCCTTGGCTGCTGTGAGCCATGTGTCGCCTTGGCTGCTGTGAGCTGTGTGTCACCCTAGTTGCTGTGAGCCGATGTTTTTGTAGGATGTCTGTGATGTCGTCTATCCATCTGCCTCTTAGTCTTACTGGTGCCTTGAAACCAGATAGTCTATGGTATTTGGCACGTAGTGGTAACTGATCAGGCTCCCTTCTCATGTGATAGCCAAACCACTTAATTTTCTCTCTCTCTATAAATACTTGATGCTTCCTATTATTTTTCCTATGTCATCACTCCTCCTCCTGTCTCACCTGGCAAAATCAACAGTTTTTCTTGAGCAAATTATCTCACAGAATGTGATTTTCATTTCCTGTTCTTTGGTCAGGGACCTTATTTGACACTGATTATTTTAACAACCAACTGAAATATAACATCTTAGACAATCTGTGAAATCAAAAGTCCACCAACAACAACAAAATAAAAAATAAATCACAAAACAGCTTAAATGACTCTTCTAAGCTGACAACAATAAATGCATCCATTCATTCATTACTTTTCCTTTCCCTAAGGATGTTAGGCCTTCAAACAGCTCATGCTGTCCTCCTGTCCTGTGCCATGTCCTCCTGTCCTGTGCCATGTCCTCCTATCCTGTGCCATATCCTCCTGTCCTGTGCCATCCAGCATGTTTCATTCAATGTCTTCTTTATCCTTTTTTTAAAGTCTGTCTCCAATTCCTTTAGGCCTCCTTCTATCTTTATTACTTTGGGGACTCCACGCTATGGGTTGTCTTATAATAGTATAACATGGTTGCCTCAACATGTGTCCTATCATGTGCCATGTCTTTTTTCCTCACCTCGTAAAAGGTAAAGGTAAAGGATCCCGTTACACACCCATTGAGGCATATTGGGGATATGGTGTTAGGCCCATATTTTCTTGACCATCGGCACACTAGGGGTGATGTGGTCAGCATCACGCCTGCCGCCTTAACCTTCCCAGAGTTGCTCTGGTACCCAATTGGGGCTGGGTCGACCCAGGAGCCGTTTGCGGCCTAAAAAAATCCCACCTCATCTGGGGATCAAACCATAGACCACTGAGCTAGGAAGCCAGTGCACTAACCACTATGCTACCACGGCTCCCTTCCTCACCTCGTGTTCTCTCGTATTTGTCTGGTTCTTTCAAACACTTCCACGCTAGTAATCTTGTCACACCATTTTAATCCTACTGCATATGAGCATCCATTAATGGTAGTCTGTAACTTCCTGGTTGTCACTGTCTTTGTCCTTCAGATCTTAAAGCCATACACCATGACTGCCTTGACATTTCAGCTGAAAATTCTAATTATGTTGGACTTGATTTCTTTTGATCTGCATATACTTCACATTGTTTTTCCTTGGGTATTTTCAGACCCACTTGCTGTGACCTCTCATCCAAATTTCTTGCTTTGCCTTGTTCCTGGTTTCGATAATGGGATACAAGGGCAAGATCACCAGTAAAATTTAGATCACAGCGCTCTTTTGTCAGCATCCACTGAATTATATTTCATGCAACTGATGATGTTTTCATGATCTGATCTACAACCAACACTAAGACAAATGGTGAAAAGAGACATTCTTGCAACATTCCAATTATTACCTCAAAGAGTTCTGTAAGTTGATCTTCATGAACAACTATACATTTCATGTCTTCATATGATCTATTTATCACATTAATGAACTTACTCCTTACGGGAATCCATAGTGCTTCGTCAGTTTCTGAAGTATTTAGTAAAATAATTTATCTGTAATCTGTGCACTCTTGTGAATCTTCCTACTTTGGCAAACTTGGGCAGATATCCTTCCTTCCAGTCTGCTGGTATTTCTTCTCTCTCCCACTATACACAGCAATTTGTATAATATCTCTGTAGAGTTGTCAATGTCTACTTTGATGTCTCTGCTGGAATGCCATCTGGGCCCATAGCTTGCACATCTCTTAGAAGCTTTATGGCTTTCTTTCTTACTTGGTTTGTCAGTTAATCTGTAGCTTCTTTTCTGTTGATGGAACATCTTGGTTGATCTCGTGCAGCTTGTCGACTTAGAAGCTCCCTCAGCTAAGCAATTTTTCCTTCTTATCCTTCATAAGGTCATTTAATGGCTTGCTTTTCCCTGATAGCTTCTTTATACTCTTGTACACTCATTTATTCATTTTGCTTTTGCCCCCTATGAAGCACAGAGCCACCTTTACAGCTGACCCCTGCTCCCCCCCTGCAGGAAACCTGCATCAATGCCCCTGTGCCCTTACAGCAGTCACACACTAATGTGTGTGTGATTCTTTTCCTACGTTTCACAGCTGTTACTATGTCTGCACATTAACATTTATGTACTGCTTACGCCATGAAGCATCAAAGATGGGGTTTTAATCTCTGATCAAGTGCAAGTAATGGTATGCTGCAGTGTTTCTTCAAGAAGTGTCTGACACTATCCATCCATTACTTAAATGGACCTCAATGAAAGGTCTCCATGAAACACACACACTGGCTACAAATGTCACTTGCAGCTGCTTGACTAGAACAGATGAATCTACAATGTCAAATTGTGCATCTCTCTGATAGGAAGATCACCAGGCTGAAGTGTCACGTCATAAAATATTTTCACCTTTTCAATAAAGTAAACATCACAAGACATTCAACCTGCAATCATGTATGTATATCATTCAACAAAGATGAAATGATTAAAGAAATAACACCTACTTTTAGTGTCCTACCCTTAACTACTTCCTCTATACTCATCTCCTGTTGCATCAACCGCAGCTGAAATAAAATGATAGCAAGGATCAGATGAAGCAGGCTAGACAAAACTGTAGTTTGTGTCCATCAACATCTCTGTGCTTAGTCTCTATAGACACCTGTCAGTTAAGTCTTAATCAATGATTACTTGTCTGACATTAATCAGTTACTCTGAAGTGGTCACGGGTCTTTATGGGAAAAGAAGACACGGGCATTGCCTGATTACTCAGTACAGTGTGTCTAATCTCAGTCAACTACTGTTTGTCTAATCTTAGTCAACTACTGTTTGTCTAATCCCAGTCAACTACTGTTTGTCTAATCTCAGTCAACTACTGTTTATCTAATCTGTCAACTTATGTTTGTCTAATCTCATGGAAGGTCCTGGGTTCGATTCCCCGGTAAGCCACTCACGTCTGTTGTTTTTCTGTTGTCTAGTTTTCTACTTCATTTCTCACGAGTGCCTGAAAACATACCTTTATGTGTGTGTAATATTTATTTACTGTTTACAGGCCTCGGGTTTCTCTTCTTTATGTGTTTAAGCATTTATACAATACCAAAAACCTACCCTCTGTCCTGTACTTACTGTTCTTAGTCTTCTATCATTTACTAGACACAGTATTAAGGTCTTTGTCTTGTGTAATCTGACCTATACTGTATAATAGGGGAAAAACAGAAGTGATTGCCCTAGGTAAATTTCCGGTGTTATGTGTTGTGGGTAGCGCTAATAACCCCTGTCATCGAGGCACTATTTTTTGTGGTGCTAAGATGGTAGGGAGGATAGTGTTATTCGCTTCCGTAGCTAGATGGTGGTGCCACACTGAAGGTCCTGGGTTCGATTTCCCGGTAAGCCACTCACGTCTGTTGTTTTTCTGTTGTCTAGTTTTCTACTTCTTTATTTCTCACGAGTGCCTGAAAACATCATACCTTTATGTGTGTGTAATATTTATTTACTGTTTACAACCCTCAGGTGTTCCTTCTTTATGTGTTTATTGTTTGCCTAGTCTCAGTCAACTACTGTCCAGCCTCTTCTACTATCGTCTCAGGCAACTATTATATATCTAGTCTCAGTCAACTACTGTCTTGTCTCAGTCAATACTGTTTGTCTAGTCTCAGTCAACTATTGTATATCTAGTCTCAGTCAACTATTGTATATCTAGTCTCAGTCAACTACTGTTTATCTAGTCTCAGTCAACTATTGTTTATCTAGTCTCAGTCAACTATTGTTTATCTAGTCTCAGTCAACTACTGTCTAGTCTCAGTCAACTACTGTCTAGTCTCAGTCAACTACTGCATCTTGTCTCAGTCACTAAATGTGTAACTGCTCTCATTCAACTAACATGTAATTTCAATAAATAACTGTGTTCAGTCTCAGTCAACTACTGTATCTAGTCTCAGTCAACTATTAAATCTACAGCCAATCAAAAATCTGAAATTTCCTGTCAATAACTTTATGACAGAATTATATGTGATTAAATGAGAGTCAAACAAAGAAGATATCGACAAAAAAAAAGAAACAGCAACAAAATGTATAAGTACCATCCCTTCTTTGCACCAATGATGCCCACAATATTTTTTTTCATAACATATATAGAGCTCTCTCTTTTTCTGTGTGTGTGCGTGCATGCACAGAAAGCAGTAGAGCCCTGGTCAATATGTACAACGCCGACAGTTAGTAAAGTTTAGTACTGTAAATATGAGGACAATAAGCTAAGAACACTGCGACTACAGCACACATGAGTAAACAAAGGAATAGATTCCAATGGGTTTCCAAGGAGATGAAGAAAATAATCACACTTGCTACCTCACGTATGTCTTAATCTTCTTTAATCTTTAGCTCTACAATATGCCTTAAATTAACTTATGCCAAGTCTGCCAGTCCTGTACCATCAGCACTAGCTCTTTCCAGAGCTTCTTCATCCCCTTCACGTCTGCAGTTCTGTTCTCCAATGTTATTTGGTCTCCCTCTACCCCTGCTACTCTGGTGATTCCAGAACGACGGTCAGGTGACGTTACCAACAGGTTTTCTCAATGTGTCACCCAACAACAACAAATGAAGAATCTTCAATTCAAATGTCATGTCAAGTCAAGTCATACTGTATGGCTCTGAGACATGGAGGACAACAAAAAAATAACAAAGAAAAAGCTACAGACTTTCATAAATGGGTGCGTGCGTACAACAGAAGGACTGAAATGGTGCAACAAGGTCACCAATGAGGAACTGATGATAAGAACCAGACACGTGCCAGTGCAAAGTAATGAATGTATGAACGTACGTAACAATTTATACACAACAAAGTTACAAACATTTGTGTGTGACAAAATATTCAATTTGGCACTGTTCATTCTATTAGAGATTTGATATACAAGTATATATGGACAGGACAGCAATCGTTTATTACCCATCAGCTCCCTAATGAGCTTCTTCTTGCGATCGCATCTTTGATGATTACACCGTCAGACGAGTTCTCATGATGAATTCGACTGTTGTTTGAAGTTCCTCTTTAACTCCATATAGCTTTGAGTTTAGTGTTGAGTCATTGGGCCAGTATATCTTTCTTAACTGGTCATACAGAGGACAGTCCTGTAGAACATGCTCAGCAGTTTGTTCGTTTAATCCACATGTGCACAGTGGTGAAGCAGACAATCGTAGCTTGTGCATGTGTTTATTCAGTTTGTTATGCCCTGTCCTGAGTCGAAAAATAGTTATCTGTCCCTGCCGGTCGAGAGTGTGATAGTCGTCTTTGGGTTGGTTCTGTTCTCTTCTGATAGTCTGGATAGCTCTCTTTTTCTCAAAGTATGTGACTTCATTATCTTCTTGTTCACATTCTCCTCCCTTTTTTGCAAGTTTATCTGCCTTTTCATTTCCGGGTACACCACAATGAGATGGTACCCACTGAAGTATGGTTCTCTTTTTGGCAGCTACCTTGTTTAGTTCATTTCTCAGATGCGGGAGTTTACCACCCTTGAGAGCTTGCAGGACAGACAGTGCATCTGTGAGGATGACTACCTGGTGGCAGTCAGAGTTGGTGTTATAAATCATATTTGCAGCTTGCTCTAGAGCTTGAACCTCAGCTGTATAGTTGGAACAGAATTTACCAGTGGGAATGTGCCTAGTCTCATAGTGGTTGTCAGGATATGAGATAAAGATACCGGCACCTCCATTCCTCACCCGTGTGTTACCGGGGCCCGAAAGGGGAGCAAAGAATAGTAACACTGTCCCCTGCCAAGCATGTCGTAGAAGGCGACTAAGGAGGGTTGGGCATGGGGCCGGTTACCCCATCCTGTAAAAAAAATTTAAACCACAAAAAACTTCAACAAATATGGACAAGTCAAATAAAGAAAATAAAACACAGCCATCCAAGACAGGGGAAGGTCCTCTCGCGGGGAGGCGTATGATGCAACACAGAGAAAGCCGAAAGGAGTCTGTGTTGCTGACTAACCTTCTTTCTTCTAGGAGAACTTCCAGATTTGGCACCTGGAATGTTCGGACATTGAACGAACAAGGGAAAGTGGCACAAGTAGCAGCAGAAATGAGGGAATACAAAATCGAGGTTCTGGGAATGTGTGAAACAAAGTGGAAGGGGGTAGACAGGAAGAAACTCATCACAGGTGAATTGGTGCTGTCCTCAGGACACGAAGACGAAAGTTCACACCACAGTGAAGGGGTAGCTCTTATGTTATCTAAAGAAGCACAGAAAGCACTCATTGAATGGGAAGCTGTGGGACCCAGAATAATAACAGCTATTTTCAAAACAGCTAAAAAGAAAATTCATGTCAATGTCATCCAATGTTATGCACCAACTAATGACAAAGAAGAGTCTGTGAAAGAAGCATTTTATACTAAACTACAGGAAATTATGGATAAAATAAAAAGAAGAGACATCACAATTTTGATGGGTGACATGAATGCAAAGATAGGTACAGTCAATACTGGATTTGAAGAAGTCATGGGAAAACATGGGCTAGGAGTAATGAATGAAAATGGAGAACTATTCGCAAACTTCTGTGCTTCAAATCAACTGGCTATAGGAGGAAGCATGTTTCCACATAAGAGAATACACAAGGCAACATGGATATCACCAGACCATAGAACAGAAAATCAGATCGATCATATATGCATAAAGAAGAAGTTTAGATCATCATTGCAGGATGTAAAGGTATATAGAGGAGCAGATGTGGCATCAGATCACCATCTTCTGATAGCCAAAGTAAAAATGAAACTCAAGAGATATGCAACAATGAAAAATTATAGACAACAGTTTAATGTAGGACAGCTAAGAAATCAAGAAACAAGAGACAAATTTGCGGTCACAGTATCCAACAAATTCCAAGTGCTCCAACAGTTGGAAGATGTAGAGAATACAGAAGACTATTGGCAGCAGGTCAAAACGGTATGGAAGGAGACATGTGAAGAAATACTGGGGAAAAGGGAAAGACAACAAAAAGCATGGATAACAACAGAAACCATCAATAAGATAAAAGATAGAAAAAACAAGAAAGCAGAGTTAAACACAAGCAAAACCAGAAGTTCCAAAGCCAAGGCTCAAGAAGTGTACACAGAAGCTAACAAAGAAGTAAAAAGAAGTATCAAAAGAGACAAGAGGAAGTATATTGAGGAGTTGGCAAGAGAGGCAGAAGATGCTGCAGCCAAAGGAAATATGAGAGAACTGTATAGCAGCACAAAGAAGCTAACAGGGAAATACAAGCAAACAAGTTGCCTCATAAAAGATAAGAATGGGAAACTGCTCAGCAATATACAAGAGCAAATGAAGAGGTGGACAGAATATTTTGGGGACCTTCTCAATAGACCAGCTCCACAAAACCCGCCGGACATCCAGCCAGCAGAAGAAGAGCTACAAATTAACGGTGAAAGACCAACGAAGGAAGAAATAAAGAAAGCCATAAAGCTTCTAAGAGATGGAAAAATGTCTGGACCTGATAGCATTCCAGCAGAGGCCATCAAAGCAGATATCGACACGGCTACAGAGATGTTATATAAATTACTTGGTAAAGTCTGGGAAAAAGAAGAGATACCAGCAGAATGGAAGGAAGGATATCTGGTTAAGTTGCCTAAGAAGGGAAATCTACAAGAGTGCACAAATTATAGAGGAATAATGTTACTATCAGTGCCAGGAAAGGTATTGAACAGGATTATCCTTGAGAGATTAAAGGAGTCCATAGACAAGAAATTGAGAGATGAACAAGCAGGTTTTCGACAAAACAGATCATGTACAGACCAGATAGCCACTTTGAGAATAATAGTTGAACAAAGTCTGGAATGGAATTCACCACTATACATCGGATTTGTGGACTACGAAAAAGCATTTGACAGTGTGGACAGAGAATCACTTTGGAAATTGATGAGGCATTATGGAGTTCCCCTGAAAATCATTAATTTAATAAAGAAAACCTATGAAGACATGACGTGCAGAGTTCTTCATGAAGGACAGCTTACAGAACCATTTGGGATAAGAACAGGAGTGCGACAGGGATGCCTCTTGTCTCCATTTCTTTTCTTGCTGGCAATAGATTGGGTTATGAGATCATCGACAACACACAACAGAAATGGAATCCAGTGGACTCTGACTAAGCAGTTGGATGATCTGGATTTTGCTGATGATTTGGCTCTCCTGTCCCATAACCGTAATCAGATGCAGGACAAATTGAAAACACTCGATGAGAGGTCACAGCAATTGGGTCTGAAAATACACAGGGAAAAGACAAAAATAATGAGAATAAATGCAGGTAATGAAAACAGGGTTGAACTTGAAGAAACGCCAATACAAGATGTAGAATCATACACATATCTTGGCAGTAATATAGACAAAGTTGGAGGGACAGACAGCGATATCAAAATAAGAATACAAAAAGCAAGAGGAGCTTTCATTGCATTGGGAAATATATGGAGATCAAGAGAAATAGGATCCAACACGAAAATAAGAATCTTCAACTCAAATGTGAAGTCAGTCCTATTGTATGGCTCGGAGACATGGAGAACAACAAAGACAACAACCAAAAAGCTACAGACTTTCATAAATGGGTGCTTGCGTAGAATAGAGGGATTAAAATGGTATGACAAGGTTACCAATGTGGAACTGATGACAAGAACTGGACAAGTGCCAGTGGAACAAGAGATGAGAAGAAGACGATGGCGATGGATAGGACACACACTGAGGAAACCTGTTGATAGCATTACAAGGCAGTCCTTGTTCTGGAACCCCCAGGGCAAGAGAGGCAGAGGAAGACCAAGAAGTACATGGAGAAGAGAGTTGGAAACAGAGGTGAAAATGATGAGGAGAACATGGAAAGAACTTGAGATGATGGCACGTGACAGGAGGACTTGGCATGTGTTTGTTGAAGGCCTATGCTCCTTTGGGAGTGGAGGGTTATGAACCTCCATTCCTAACAGCATTAGTTGCTGATCCATCTGTATAGGCATGTATCCATGATTGATCGGGATAGCTTTCTTGGATCATACTCAATGTAGCAGTTCGTTTTTGCAGATCATTATACTCCCTAATGAGCATAAACCTGCAATAAAATCATGCCAAGTTCAAGGTCTTTCTATGTTCTATTTATCCATTTTTTTGTCTCCAGTTCTCTTCTCTTTGTGTTTTGTAGTCTCTCTCTACCTCTCATACCTTGAGGACTCCGGAATAAAGACTGCCCTGTAATGCTGTCAACAAGTTGTCTCAGTGTGTGTCCAGTCCATCACTGACGTGTTCTTCTCATCTCTAGTTATGCTGGCACTTGTCTGGTTCCTGTCATCAGTTCCACACTGGTGATCTTGTCATACCATTTGAATCCTTCTTTTCTAAGCAAGCGTGTATTTATAAAAGTCTCAAGTATCTATTTATAAAAGTCTCAATTATCTATTTATAAAAGTCTCAAGTATCTATTTATAAAAGTCTCAAGTATCTATTTATAAAAGTCTCAAGTATCTATTTATAAAAGTCTCAAGTATCTATTTATGAAAGTCTCAAGTATCTATTTATAAAAGTCTCAAGTATCTATTTATGAAAGTCTCAAGTATCTATTTATGAAAGTCTCAAGTATCTATTTATAAAAGTCTCAAGTATCTATTTATGAAAGTCTCAAGTATCTATTTATAAAAGTCTCAAGTATCTATTTATGAAAGTCTCAAGTATCTATTTATAAAAGTCTCAAGTATCTATTTATGAAAGTCTCAAGTATCTATTTATAAAAGTCTCAAGTATCTATTTATAAAAGTCTCAAGTATCTATTTATAAAAGTCTCAAGTATCTATTTATAAAAGTCTCAAGTATCTATTTATAAAAGTCTCAAGTATCTATTTATAAAAGTCTCAAGTATATATTTATAAAAGTCTCAAGTATCTATTTATAAAAGTCTCAAGTATATATTTATAAAAGTCTCAAGTATCTATTTATAAAAGTCTCAAGTATCTATTTATAAAAGTCTCAAGTATCTATTTATAAAAGTCTCAAGTATCTATTTATGAAAGTCTCAAGTATCTATTTATGAAAGTCTCAAGTATCTATTTATAAAAGTCTAAAGTATCTATTTATGAAAGTCTCAAGTATCTATTTATAAAAGTCTCAAGTATCTATTTATAAAAGTCTCAAGTATCTATTTATAAAAGTCTCAAGTATCTATTTATGAAAGTCTCAAGTATCTATTTATAAAAGTCTCAAGTATCTATTTATGAAAGTCTCAAGTATCTATTTATAAAAGTCTCAAGTATCTATTTATAAAAGTCTCAAGTATCTATTTATGAAAGTCTCAAGTATCTATTTATAAAAGTCTCAAGTATCTATTTATGAAAGTCTCAAGTATCTATTTATAAAAGTCTCAAGTATCTATTTATAAAAGTCTCAATTATCTATTTATAAAAGTCTTACTTATATAGTCGTTCCTCTTCTACCGTGAGGTGTAGAGGTTTGGAAGAGAGAGCGCCAGACCATTCTATCAGCTGTCTTCTTCCTGGCCTGGTTCCATTCTAGTCCTCGGTCCTTCAAAGATTGTCTAATGTTGTCCTCCCAGCGGACTCTGGGTCGTCCTGGAGGTCTGGATCCCTGGCTCTTTGTTTCCCATGCTTGTCGTGGTAGCCGATCTTCTCCCATTCTGCAGACATGGCCAAACCATCTTAGTTGGGACTGTTCTATTTGGGTCTGCGGCGGATGGGATTTTAGGCCTTGACGGATTGTCTGGTTGCGGACCATGTCTCTTCTTGTTACTTCAACCACTTTCCTCAGATACCTCATTTCTGAGGTTTGGATCTGGCTTTTGTGGGTTGTAGTCATTGCCCACGACTCGCATCCATATGTCAAGACTGGGACATAGGTGGAGCGGTATACAGCCATCTTCGTTTTCTTACCAACCTCTTTCTTGCTGAGGAATCCACGATTTATGGCCTGAAAAAGTCTCCCAGCCGCTGCTTTTCGAGTGGCCAACTCTTCTTTGATGCCTCCCTTTCGGTCTATAATAGCTCCGAGATATTTAAAGTGGTCGACCTGCTCCAGGACCTGTTCTCCCAACTTAATCTGATGTTTTCTTTCTTCTCGTGATATCACCATGGATTTTGTTTTAGAGCTGCTTATGACCATCCCTCTCTTCTCCAGCTCTTCCTTCCAGACTTGCAGGTTGGATTGGAGATGTGCTTCTGATTTAGCAATCAGGGCAACATCATCAGCAAGTGCCAGCTCCGAAATATAGACCTGTCTCATCTTCCAGTACCCCACTGAATACTTTCTTGTTCTCTCCTTACATGCCTTGATGACATCGTCCATAAGGAGTATGAAGAGGTAAGGTGATAGGATATCACCTTGTCTTACACCAGTGGTGGTCCTGAACTCTTCTGACTTATGGTTTGCTGTCCTCACATAATTCTGCAAGACTTGTAGAAGCTCTGTATAGCATGAATCAGAGGTGCTGGAATATTCTTCCTTGCCAAACAGTCCCAAAGTTTGCTCCAGGGGACCCTGTCAAACGCCTTTTCCAGATCTATGAAACATAGATGGATCTCACTCTTATACTCAAGGGCCTTTTCACTCAGCTGTCTGAGTGTGAAGATTAGGTCTTGAGTACTTCGGTTTGCTCGGAATCCGCACTGGACCTCATCCAATTGTGGCTCAGCTAGGCGTCGGAGTCTCTGCTCTAGGATTCTAGAGTAGATTTTACCAGGGACACTGAGAAGGGATATGCCTCTATGGTTTCCACATTGTCGATTGTCACCCTTTTTGAAAATTGGTGTTATGATGGCAATCTCCCAATCCTTTGGTATGGTCTTGTTGCACCACGCTGCCTGTAGGACCCTTAAGAGTAATAGGTCGCCTGATGCTCCCATGTACTTAACCATTTCTGGTGTTATACCATCATGCCCTGCTGCTTTGCCCATCTTGATTTTCTCTAGTGCTGCCCTCAGTTCTTCCATCTTTATGTCATCTTCACCATCATTGGTTTTCTCTTCTGTGCTAGTGGTTATCATTTCTGATGCTTCACCGTGCTCACCATCCAGGAGTTCTGAGAAATATTCTTTCCATTACTTCCTTTGGGGCAGTAAGCAATTTGCCTTGCTTGTCCTTTATAAATTTGAGAGGGCATTGTTTTTCCTTCCTCATGTTCTTTAGGGTCTTATAGAACAATTTCTGGTTTTCTTGTGCATCTTTTTTCTAGCTTTTCTCCAAATTCTTCCCAGGACTTCTGTTTTGCTGCTAGCACTTTGTTCTTTGCTTCTGTTCTGAGTGTCACATATTCTCTATATTTTTCCATTTGTCCTGTTGTGTTTTTAGCTCCTAGGTATTGTTTCCATGCCATTTTCTTCTCTCTTATTTTCTCTTTGACTTCCTCTGTCCACCAAGGTGTCCTCTTTCTCTGGTTCCCAAGTCGGACTTCACCGCATGCTTCTGCAGCAGCTGTCTTTATGATATCCTTGAATTTATTCCAGAGGGTTTCCAAGTCATCAGGTCGTTCTTCTGTGTTGCTCACTGCTGTAGCAATAAGCCCCTGATATCTGGTCTTAATTTATGGCTCTCTCAGCTTGTAGGTCCTAATGCTCATTTCTCCTGCTCGTTTACTTGGTTTCTTGCGTGATGTTGGGCAGTTCCTAGGCTGAGCAACTCTTTCAGTTGTTCGTTTGATTGTTAGCAGGTAGTGATCACTTCCAATCTCTGGCCCCCTCCAGACTCTTGCATCTCGGACATATCTGAATGAGCTTCTCCGAACAATGGCATAGTCGATCACTGACTTCTCATTCTTGGTTGGTTCACATCTAGTGTATGCATGTATGCGCTTATGGGGGAACTTTGTGTTTGTAATGATCAGATTCTGCTCACTGCAGAATCTAAGGAGTCGCTTTCCATTGTCATTGAGAGTATCTTCTCCATATCTTCCGATAACTCCACCCCATCTAGCATGGTCATTTCCAACTCTGGCATTAAAATCTCCGAGCATGATAACTTCATCTAGGCAGTCATCCACTGTCCTTTGAAGCAGCTCGAAGAATTCCTCCTTGACCTCTGCTCTCTCATCCTCATTTGGCCCATACACTATGACCAGGTTGACTATGGTTTCTCCTTTTAGTTTTACAACCATAATGCGCTACGAGACAAGTTCCATCCCTTGATACTATCTTTTTGATTTTGGGCCACAATGCAACCCACACCCCCTTTAGCTCTTTCAGATATGGGTACACCACTGTAGAGCAACGTGTTGCCATCGAGATCCATGACTCCTTGTCCTTTTTTCTTCGTTTTCGTTAAAGCCAGGATTTCTAGTTTTGCTTTCCTCATCTCTTCCACCAGCTCCTCTTCCTTCCCATTTATACTTCTTGTGTTTCAAGTTCCATAAGACATGGTACGCAACCAGACGATACGTCAAGGCCTAAAATGCCACCCCCTACAGACCCAAGTAGAACAGTCCCAACTAAGATGGTTTGGCCATGTCTGCAGAATGGGAGAAGATCGGCTACCATGACAAGCATGGGAAACAAAGAGCCAAGGATCCAGACCCCGAGGACGACCCAGAGTCCGCTGGGAGGACAACATTAGACAATCTTTGAAGGACCGAGGACTAGAATGGAACCAGGCCAGGAGGAAGACAGCCGATAGAATAGTCTGGCGCTCTCTCTTCCAAACCTCTACACCTCACGGTAGAAGAGGAACGACTAAGTAAGTAAGTAAGTGTTTCAAGTTCCATAAGTCGTAGTCCGTAGTCCGTTCCAGTTCGTCGCCTTTAGAATCAGTCCGGTTTTCTCTCTCGTATTGCTCGTAATCATAGTTTAAGACAAACAGGTGATTGGCCTGTTGTGCCTTTGCATGGTGGAGGGGCTGCCTCCTTACGGCCTCCATGTAGGCCGCCCTCCTCCTTTTTCATCCGGGCTTGGGACCGGCATAGGCGGAGTTAATTTATAAAAGTCTCAAGTATCTATTTATAAAAGTCTCAAGTATCTATTTATAAAAGTCTCAAGTATCTATTTATAAAAGTCTCAAGTATCTATTTATAAAAGTCTCAAGTATCTATTTATAAAAGTCTCAAGTATCTATTTATGAAAGTCTCAAGTATCTATTTATAAAAGTCTCAAGTATCTATTTATAAAAGTCTCAAGTATCTATTTATAAAAGTCTCAAGTATCTATTTATGAAAGTCTCAAGTATCTATTTATAAAAGTCTCAAGTATCTATTTATGAAAGTCTCAAGTATCTATTTATGAAAGTCTCAAGTATCTATTTATAAAAGTCTCAAGTATCTATTTATAAAAGTCTCAAGTATCTATTTATAAAAGTCTCAAGTATCTATTTATGAAAGTCTCAAGTATCTATTTATAAAAGTCTCAAGTATCTATTTATGAAAGTCTCAAGTATCTATTTATGAAAGTCTCAAGTATCTATTTATAAAAGTCTCAAGTATCTATTTATGAAAGTCTCAAGTATCTATTTATAAAAGTCTCAAGTATCTATTTATAAAAGTTTCAAGTATCTATTTATAAAAGTCTCAAGTATCTATTTATAAAAGTCTCTAACTTCTTAGTTGTTGATTTTGACACTCTCCATGCTTCACAGCCACAAAATAGGACCGACTTGACATGTGAAATGAAGATTTCTATTTCTGTGTCAGAAGTTATTTCTTTTGACTCTGATGCATGTCCTATTGCAATGAAAGCTCCTCTATTCAATCCAGCACTCTTTATTTCACAAAACATTAAAAATACATGGACAGGAAACCATATTTTAAACTGGGACAGATTACCTTTGTTTGTTCTTTCCTCAAAGTTCTGAGGATGTCAACGTCGTCTGGTGCATCCATCCTTTTCTGCCTGAGTGTTTTAACATCATCATTAACCAGCTCTATGCAGTGGAGGATAGACCTTTCCCGCTGGTCATATGATAACTGTATCTGCAGGTTAAACAAAACCAATAATGTCAAAATTTAATTTGCCATAAAACTATGACGTTCATGTTTCTTCTTCAGGTAAGCTTGATAAGAAGCACTGGCCCAAGACTCCAGTGAACACCCTTGCTGGAAGCTTGTATCAAAGTGCTTCATGAGATCATGCATTGGTAGTTTCTATAGCAATTTCTTTTCTGTGATCAGGTTGCTGACCCCACGCACAATCTGACCTTTGCTACCTCTTATAACAAGTAGGGGGACAGTGGTCTGATTCTTTCTGTCTTCTCATGCACTTGATTCTTCTTTTCCCTTTTTCATTGTTAACTCTTTCAGTCTCAAGCAAAAAAGTGGGTTTGGCCCAAGCAAAAATGGCCACCCCAGTGCGTTTTTATTGTTGTTGTTTGGAAATAATTTTTTTAAATGTTCATATGCATAAATAACTTTGTTGTTGTATACGAAACTGAAGGTAATTGGATGTACTTTACTCTTGTGCTACAAGTATAAAAGCTTTCATTGAAAAATGATTAGTTATTCAAGGTAAAATGGAGGATATGTGCTTAAAAAAAATGATTAGTTATTCAAGGTAAAATGGAGGATATGCGCTTAAAAAAAATGATTAGTTATTCAAGGTAAAATGGAGGATATGCGCTTAAAAAAAATCGCTTTAAAAATCTAAAATAAATATCTCAAAACAGAAACACGTTCACTCTTAAACACGTGCAGTATTTAAAAGAATGTACTTGCAGTCGGAAATGACTTTGTGGGTAGTTATAATTAGAAACAGTGTCAAACAGAGGCACATATACTAAAGGCTTTTTAAAGTCGATTGGGCCAAGCGCGTCTAACCCCTGAGCCTTTATAAAGTCGATTGGGACTTAAAGAGTTAATAGAGCATGCATCCACCACCGCAGCAGGTCTCCTGGCAGAAAGCCTGTGTCAATGTATTTATGTAATCTTGTAGCAGTGGTTTCTGTAGTAATGTGTTGTACATAATGAGGTTGCCATCACTATCATCATCACCTCTTACAACATGCTTGTGGTAGTGGTAGTCCTATTCTTTGAATTTCTCCTGAGACTTCCGAGAACTATACTGGGCCATGACCTTGACCGGATGCTGACTGATAAAAATCAACTGATGATAACTACCTCTTCAGAGCCTTCACTGCACTGTAAGTCCAACACAAAAATAAAAATCATGAATTCAAAATCAGTCCTAGGGTTTGAAATATGGATTAAAAAAAAAAAAAAAAAAAAAACAACCAGGAAGTTACAGATTTTCATAAATGCATGCTTGCGTAGAATACAACAATTCAAATGTTATGAGAAGGTCACCAACATAGAACTGACGACAAGAACCCAACAAGTACCAATGGAACAAGAGTTGAGAAGAAAACGCTGGCAATGGATTGGATGGATACAAGTTGAAGAAAACCTGTTGATAATTACCAGGCAGGACTCATTCTGGAACCCCCAGGGCAAGAGAAGCTGAGGCAGACACAGGGAGAAGACACCTAGAGACAGAAATAATAAAGATGAGCAAGACATAGAAAGACACTGAACTGATGGCACGTGGCAGACGTCTGTAGCTTCTTGGTTGTTATTTTTGTAGAAGGCCTATGCTCCTTGGGGAGCTAAAGGGTATTGATTGATTGATGGAATTACCTCTTCAGTGCTATCTGCTACTTTGCAACTTTTTAATTACAGAAATCAAAATAAATATCTATATATTACTCAAACATAAATTTTGATAACAAATTTGAATAAGAACTTTTTATGATCATTCTAATTATAGATAATGGTTATCAATTTCTATATAGCATTCATCATTTTCCTTTGTGCTTGTCGTGAATTTAAGATAGGTTTGAAAAATATTTATGGTCCCGCCTGAGTAGGGTGGATGGTGATCATCATCATGTGACGTATTCTTTCCAGAACGTTGTCTCCATTACAGCTGCTCTGAATGCATCATGATTCTGGGCAAGTCGACCTGCATCAGCCAAAGACAAATTCAGACTCTCTGTGATGTCCTGGGTCCATCATCGTCTATGTCGACCCCTTCCCCTTTTTCCAGGGACCATGCATCACTATTTTTTCCAGACTATTATGTCTTTTTATATGACCGAAAAATTTCAGCTTATTGCGATGGTATTTAGGAGCCAATGTTCCTGTACGTTTAGTGAGTGCAGTACTTCTCTGTTGGTCTTTTTTTCTGTCCAGGGTATTCTCAACATCCTTCTGTAGCATTTCATTTTGAATGATGTAACCTTTTTTGCAACTGTTTTATTGAGTGTCCAAGTCTCGCAGCCGTATGTTGCTACTGGGAATATACATGCTCTGATCAGTTGTAACTTTGTTTCTTTGCTTGTGCCTTGCCATAGGTTTTTCATCTGTATTAGTTTACGTGAAGCAATTGCAAGTCTTCTTTTAATTTCTACTGCACAGTCGCCAGAGCTGTTGATGATTGATCCTAAGTATTCGAATTCATTAACACTTTCCACTTCTTCGTTATCAATTTCAATTTCTGGTTTGATCTTTACTTTGTCTGTTGTCAATACTTTGGTCTTCTTGGTGTTTACGTATAGATTCTGGGCCTCGCTGTGTTTTTTGGTGGACAGAATTAATTGTTCAAGTCCTTCTGGGTTGGTCGATAGGAGGACTGTGTCGTCAGCATATCTGATTTCCGGGATCTGGTACCCGCCGATGTTAAATGAGACAAACTCTGTGTGTTCTTGGTCATCTCTTACGTTTCTCATGATATTCTCGGCATAAATGGATGGTGATAGTACGTGAGAATTAAAGGTGTAAGAATAGATTTCACGAGTGAATAGTTTAAGGGGAAGATCTGTCTCTGGAATGAGTAGTTTCTCTAGTCCAGCCTATCTATATGACTATCTTTTAGTATAAGACAATCTTGCACCTCCCTATATCTAGAATTATAAGTTTAACTAAACACACACACACACAATTATGTGACAACAAGACACACAAACGTGAAAATCTATTTTCTTACACCTTTACTTCTCACGTACTTATCACCATCCACTATACTCAGGCGGGACCATAAATAACTTTAAAAACCTATCTAAACACGACAGTGCTCCTTACAGAGCATGGAACCACCACCTTCCCCCACGAAGCTTACATAAAGCAATTTTTCTTTGTATGCCATTTGATAAGGGTTAAATTGTAAAGTTCTTTAATTGCTCATCTCTGTATAAATGTAAGGCATCAGGTATTACAACACACAATCAACAATAAAAACCTCATCATAAAGTCGTCTGCACTCAGTAGTCACATCTACTTTATCACGGAAAGACTGTGTCGGAATCTTTGTATTCAGTGCATGAATGATTCTGTCATCTATCAGACGGAGTTTCTTCAAGGCATCCTACAAAAGATTTGAACTGTTGGTTAGATCAAACCACTTCCAAAATTTAAAATAAAATAAACCGATATGTAAATGCAAAATCAACGTTTAAAGAACCACTTTTGTTAATGTAGTTAAATGCAATAAACATATTTTGATAAGATTAAACCTCTAATGTAAAGCTCACATGAAAGTTAGTCACTACTAATGCTATATATTACAAAAACTCACCGATTTATTTATTTACAAAACAATATATAGTTAACACCTTTAAATATCTCGGGTCCACTATATGTAGTGATGGAAGATCAAGTAAAGAAATCAAGACAAGACTTGAGATGGCCTCAGCTGCCATGACAAGGCTGAATGTGATCTGGAAAAGCAACATCAGTTTTCCTGTGAAGATCAAATTATACAAATCACTTGTATATCTATTCTCTTGTATGGGTGTGAGGGCTGGACACTCACTGCAGATACGGAGCGAAGGATTCAGGCTTTCGAGTATAAATGTTATAGAAGAATTTTGCGCATTTGCTATAAAGAGCACAAAACAAATGTCTATGTTAGAGAGAAAATAAACACCTATGCAGGCCACCAAGAACAACTTTTATCAGTAGTGAAACGTCGAAAGCTTGCCTGGTTTGGGCATGTAACTCGTCCTGACTCCCTTTCGAAAACGATCCTCCAGGGAACAGTCGAAGGTAAACGGAGAAGAGGAAGGCAAAGAAAATCCTGGGCTTATAACATCAAAGAATGGGCAGGACACGGTTTTTCCACACTTGTACGCATTGCTGCGGATAGAGAGCAGTGGAGGACCCTGTCTGCTGATGCTTCCACCATGGCAACCCAACGACCCATGACGGGTTACGGGTTGAGATGATATTTATTTAATAGCACATTACCATTTATCACCCCAAGCTTGCCTCTTTACACACAAAAAACAGTCTATTTTCGCAATTCATTATTTCCCTTACCACAAAACTCTGCACTAAAAGAGTTACTTCAACTTTTTTTTACGTTGTTTTCATTAGTAAATTTAAATTTTCAAGGTTTTTTTTGGCATTGACCCAGCTGATTTTTATATAAGAAAGGGGGCTCAGGCAAAGTTTGTGATGAGTAGAATATAGTGATATTTTATCATCAAAGATATCAGACATCCAAACAATAGGCATGTCAAGGTAAGAAAAAGTGTTAAAAAAAAAAAAAAAAACCAGTGTAACTTGAATAAGAAATATTCATGTCCATAACTGCTATCAACACAAATGGTTAGCTCCAAGTGTACAACAGTTATGGGTTTATCCTTAAGATTACTGGAGCTGAGGTGCAGCTTAAGTGGGCATGGAAAAGCTAGAAAGTCTGTGTCTGTCAGATACAATGTTGCAGAAGAAGTAAAGAAAGAGACATAACATTTTTAGTAACTAACTCTTTACTTTCTAAGGAAAATAATCAAACACAAAGAAACAGAAGAAATAACCAAAAACAAGGTGAAGATAAACCTTTAGGAAGCTTCCACTGAATATCTCATGACAGACCTTAAGATATAACCTACATGAAAGAAAAACATGACCAGGAGGATATATCCAGGTCACTTTCAGCATCCAGGTTGACTTCATATATTATTATACAGGACTCCTGTTTTTGTCTTGGTTCCAACAAACACAAGAAAATATATTTATAGGTAAATTTGATGCCTGTAAATAATCTAATATTGGAATTCTCATTTGTTCATTCATACCTCTTACATTTTAACAAGAAATGCTCTACATTTTTGCCTTCAAGGCATCCTGCACAGAAAGGTTCTTCTATTCTGAAATAGCCTTTTCCCAGCTGTAGTCTGAGAAGTCTTTTATTACTAGGAATTTTCAATTCCCTAGATATCTGATATTTTCTTGTTGAAGCCTTGAACATCTTATATGTATGTCTTCCTTTCAAATTTATATCCCACTCTGCTTTCAATTCATCTGTTATTATTTCTTTACATAAGCTTTAATCTCTGATTTACTCATCCCTACATTTATTATATTTTTATCAGATCTACCTTTCTTGGCTTCTTTATCTGCCTTTTCATTTCACTCTTTGCTAACATGTGAAAGCATCCAAGCTATTAGGGGGATGCATGGCAGTGAAAATCTGGTTTTAGGTACAAAATATCGATCTTTTACTTTTGAGCTTATTTTATTAAATAATCATCGAGGAATTGATTGAGCAAGGTTTTATGACACAAAAAATGCATTTGATGTGTCAAAAAGCATATTTTCGGCACTACCACCAAGCTATGATTTGCAAATTTGTGCCGAAAATGCAAGATTTGCCTCTCAATAATACCTTAGTTACTGATCGCATCGCAAAGTATTTGGTATCACCGAAAAGGGAATTTCTATGTCTCCCGAAACCTTTATTTCACATAGCTCTCGTTGATTTGGCATTCAAAATTTTCCATCATTTTACACTAACTTCCTTATAAGGAGAGGTCACGCAGTGACCCCATTCTCTCAGTCAAGGTCCATTCATGAGGCATTGGTGTTTATCTTTTTGATTGGTCATAACAACGCGCAGCTCTGTCTGCGCGAATCCGGACCATAACGACAGGTACTTCCGACCGTAAACAAATAACTTTGTTTCATTGAACAAGGTACGACATCTTTCTCTTGATTACAGTCTAAATCTCATTAAATTGTGTTCTATTACTTCAAAATGGGAAGAAAAGGTAAGAAAGCAAAGCAACTTTCTGCAATTAGAGCACGTCAAAAGTGTGTAATTTCCAGCAATGTTACAACCGAATCAGCGGTGAATGATAACCAACCTGATGTAGGCTTATCATAAACGTAGGTCTGCATACCAGTATCAGATATGCTCTACATATAGTTCAAATCGCTGATCCAATAGTGCCTTTCACCACTGGCCCAAGTCGATCTGATATAAAAATGAACTTGAGCGCGAGCAAGAATGGTACTTCTCATAACACTGTCTATGCTAAACCTACGTACAGAAATATGCAGATCAAATTTTTGATCATTTGGATACCATGCACAACTCTACAGTATTTCAACATGCTGTCAGCATCGTCCAAGCTGGACATGCTAAGAGTCAGCATCGTACCATTAATAAAAAAGATGTCAATGACATCGCTGTTAGCTTTGATGCAACATGGCTAACTAGAGGTCATAAGTCACTGATAGGTGTTGGCAGTGTTATCGACATCTTGACTGGCATGGTCATCGAAACACACGTTATGTCTTCCTTCTGTTACACCTGCGACAATACTGGACAGTGGCAACTGAAAAATCAGCCTGACAAATTTGAACAATGGAAAGCAGAGCATCAGAAGGACTGCTGCCATAATTACGAAGGGTCAGCCAGAATGATGGAAGTAAAAGCCTGTGAGGTTCTCTGGCTTCGTTCAGTGGCAAATCACAAGCTACGCTACACTGTTTTGCTATCAGATGACGATTCCAAGGCCTACAACAGACTCTGCGACATCAAAACGTATGGTCCAGAAGCTGACATAACCACAGAAGAGCGCGTCAACCATGTCGCAATGCAATTAGGCACTGCACTGAGGACACTCATTACTGACTGCAGGAAACAACAAGTCACCCTTGGGAAAAATGGCCATGGTCGTCTGACGCAAAGTACCATGCGAAAACTGTGTATTTACTACACCAGGGCCATCCGCTAGCATAGTACAGCCCCAGAGATGAAACAAGCCATCATGGCTTCTCTCTACCATGGGTATTCGACAAACGACAAACCCCAACATAATTTTTGTCCGCCAGGCAAATACTCCTGGTGTTTCTATCAGGCTTCCATGGCCAAAGGAGAAGCTGCCGGACCCCACGTTCATACTCCGCTAAACTACAACCTGCTCCATAAGCACTTAGCCCCTATTTATGAGCTTCTTACTGATCAGCATCTGCTCAAGCAGTGTGAGCTAGGTGCAACTCAAAATGCAAATGAAAGCCTCCACAATGTTATATGGAGTCGTTGCAGCAAGCAGACATTTGTGTCATTAAAAAAAGTCAAATTCAGTGTTCTTGTGGCCCTTGGAGAGTTCAACTTTGGTCCATCAGCCAGTGCAGAAATAAAAAAGCTGTATGGCCAAGCATCTGGAACAAACTCAAAACGCCTTGGACAGGTGCGATTAAGGAAACGTCTGGCCAACAGCCAGAAATATGAGGGTGACAAACTTGTAAGAAGAAGAAAAATTAGGCAAGAGGCAAGACAAAGGTGAGAGGAGGAGCTGCAGGAAGCTGAAGGAGGTGCAGCTTACAGTGCTGGAGAATTTTAGTGATATTTGGCCCCCCCCCCCCCCCCCCCAGAATGGAGTATACTGGACAAGACAAGGCACTCGGTGAGTAAAAAGCATTTTTCTTAAAATAAACATTTTATTAACAAAAAATTTAAAAACTAACAACCTGTCTAACAGACCATCTCAAATTTGGCATGCATGTAATACACATACATATCTTTAAATGATCACGTTTTTTAAAAATATTTTGGCAATTGCTTTGATATATATATATATATATATATATATATATATATATATATATATATATATATATATATATATATATATATATATATATATATATATTATTATATATATATATATATATATATATTTTTTTTTTTTTCATACAAATAGTTTTTTTTTTCTTAAATCATTAAAAATAGAATTTTAAACTTATCAAAAAAAGCATGAGAACAATTGTTTTAATTGTGTCACAACATGTGTGTGCAATTTGATAAAGTTTGGTCAATGGGAAACATGATTTTTGCTCTTGAAAATTGGTGAAACATCAAATATGGCGGATGTTTTTTATTTTTGGTTACCATGGTAACCACATGTTTTTTAACAAAATAAATTATAGAATTTGATTCATTCATGGACATATACTGTGTCTATTGAGAACATAAAAAGTTTGAAAATGTTATTAGAACAAAAGTTAGTTTTCACTGTAGTGCATCCCCTTAAGGCTGAATATCCTCTGGAATATAAGTATGTAATAGCCAGAACTATCTCCTCTACTATATCAGGTCTACTACATTCTCATAAGTTTCTTAGTGCTTGAATTGTTGAAAGAGAGTCAGTTAAAACTGTTAGTTTCTTGGGAGAGTTATTAGAGAATATTTCTAGTGCTTTTAGTATTGCCACCATCTCTGCAGTGAAAATGGATGTATTTTCCATGACACTATACTCTTTTTGCTATTTTCCATATTGGAATATATATTCCTATCCTCAATGTGCCATCCTCTCCCTTGGATCCAACTGTGTATACAAAAATGCTGTCCTTTGATATTTGTTGTATATATTTTTTGGCTGTGTTTTTATTTTCTATATTATCTGCTTCATTGCAGACTCAAACACCATCTGTTCAACAAATTAGTAATCAGTATTTTAAAAAAAAGTTAGTTGCTTATCCTTTACAGGACGTGGCAATCAACCCCAGCTTTTATTGGCTGTTTGTGATTTTTCTAGGCAATTTTTTTTTCATTCAGTAGTTTGCCATTGCTTTCTGAACGGTACGGCGCTTATACCATTGTTAAAAATCCACACAAAGCGATCTGCTTCCAAACCGCCTGCAGCAGGTTTCGAACCTGGCATATCTGGATTATGAAACTGTGTTCATATCCATTAGGCCACAGTATTTAACAAAAGTTAATATATAGTAATTGGGAAGGTGAAGGTCTGATGATGTTCTTACAATAACATTTGACTTATGGCAAGTGAAAATCAATTAAATATCAGAAACACCAGGCCTTTATACCTCTCCCCCTGAATATTATTTTTGTTTGGTGTTGTTTTGTTTGATCTGATTTTAGTTTTTTTTTTTTTTTTTTTTTTTGGGGGGGGGGGGGGGGGTTTACACAAGCAAAATTGGTAATTTTGATTTGCCATATTTACAATGATTTGACAGATGTGATGCCACTTTCACCTCAACACCTCATGGTAGAATGGGAACGACTAAGTAAGATGCCACTTTCCCGTATGGGCAGTTATTCATCTTATCTGGAATTGAAAACAATATATACCCTAATTATAACCCATCAGAGGTTCGTCGGGATATTTTTCATCATTATATTTAAAAAATAAAATAATACTTCCTCCTTCTTCAGCAAGTCTATCTGCCTTTTCATTTATCAGCAGACAAGAAACCACTGTGACTTAACTCTGCTGCACTTGAAGATTGCATGCATTAGTGCTTCTGAGAGGTATAATTTAAAGAAAATAAAAACCACCTTGACAGTCACAAAAGACCTGGACAGCCAAGGCAACTAACATGTTCTGACAACAGCCATTGTGAGAAAGTCTTTTATGTTGAGATAACTGAAAACCTGCATCTTTATAGTTCTCTGACAACAGCCATTGTGAGAAAGTCCTTTATGTTAAGATAACTGAAAACCTGCACCTTGTAGTTCTCTGACAACAGCCATTGTGAGAAAGTCCTTTATGTTAAGATAACTGAAAACCTGCAGCTTGTAGTTCTCTGACAACAGCCATTGTGAGAAAGTCCTTTATGTTAAGATAACTGAAAACCTGCAGCCTGTAGTTCTCTGACAACAGCCATTGTGAGAAAGTCCTTTTTGTTAAGATAACTGAAAACCTGCAGCTTGTAGTTCTCTGACAACAGCCATTGTGAGAAAGTCCTTTTTGTTAAGATAACTGAAAACCTGCACCTTGTAGTTCTCTGAAGAGACAAAGAAAGAACAGAACTATTCCTCCTTCAGACATGCCATACAAGGGGACTAATCTGAGGTTATGAGGATGGCAACCACGTCATGTAAAACTAATTGCCACAGAAACATTACTGCAAGAGCATTTGAATGCTTGTTGCAGGCTTTTTGAATGCTTGTTGCAGGCTTTTTGAATGCTTGTTGCAGGCTTTTTGAATGCTTGTTGCAGGCTTTTTGAATGCTTGTTGCAGGCTTTTTGAATGCATGTTGCAGGCTTCTTGAATGCTTGTTTTTAAGAAATTAAGAAAAAGAACATTTCTTGTTAAAATGCAAGAGGTATGAACAAATGAGAATACCAATATTAGATTATCTGCAAGCATCCAACTTACCTATAAATATAGAAGAGGTGTTGGGAATGGACAGACCTAGGGAACTGCATAATATAGTCAAACAATATTTAACATGAACAAATGTTAATATATAGTGGCTGGGAATGTGAAGGTCTGATGCTGTTCTTACAATGCATATGACTTTTAACAGATGAAAGTCGATTAAATATCTGTTAAAGTCAATTATATAACTGGAACCATCAGGCCTTTACACCCCTCCACTTTAATATTATTCTTGTTCAGAGTTTCTTCTTGATTTTGTTTGTTTATGTTTTTTATTTAACGTATAAGCACAATTGTGATTGTCCCTATTTACAATGATTTGACAAATGTGATGCCACTTTCTCATATCGGCAGTTGTTCATATTATTTGGAATTGAAAACAATATATATCCTAATTATAACCCATCATTATTTTATTTATTTAACGTATAAGCACAACTGTCTTCTTCTTCTTCCGTCCTTAGCCACCAACCGTCAAAGCAGTCAGTGGCCATTACGCCTAGTGGCGTCTTAGGGCAACAGCAGACAGGTTTTCTCTGCCGTTGTTTCCCATCACGCCTAGTGGCGTCTTTAGGGCAACGACAAATCAGCCCATTTGCTGTTGTTTCCGTAATCAAAGTGACTTGCAAACGGGTGATCAGCCCGTTGCATAAGCACAATTGTGATTGTCCCTATTTACAATGATTTGACAAATGTGATGCCACTTTCTCATATCGGCAGTTGTTCATATTATTTGGAATTGAAAACAATATATATCCTAATTATAACCCATCAGAGGTTGAATGGGATATTTTTTCTTCAGTAATTTAAAAAAAAAAAAATGCTTGTTGTGGGCTTCTTGAATGCTTGTTGCAGGCTTCTTGAATGCTTGTTGCGGGCTTCTTGCAAGGCGACCAGCTACAGTGATGGCTATGTGCTAAAAAAAACACATGGAGGAGAGAACTCGTGACAGAAATGCAAGGAATGAGGAAGCCACTGAAATACCTTGAGCTGATAGTAAGGGACAGGTGTACCTGGCATAAGTTGCTACTTGGGGAGCCGAAGAGTGATAATGAAGCAGATAGGCCTAGTCATGATAAAGAGAGATTTGTGGATGCTGTCGCAACATGAAATAGGTCAACTGCCAAAGAACGATAGGTCACCAAAAGATTGTTCTGCACGCAGAAGTATTCCTTTATCATTTAATGATTAATGTCAAAAATGTATCATAATTATGGGCGAAGTGAGATAGTCTTTACTAAAAATGCTAGGTGCATTAATTGTCTCCTAACGTGATACAGTTTGTATTCGTTCCGTGGTGCAGCGCCTTGCACGTTATCGATAACTGATTATTTATTGTATATTTTCGCTAATCTGGGGGCTGGTCGATTTATTATAGTTCAGATATATGCAGCTATTTTATGTTTCGCTAAATGTTCAATATGTCTCAAATTATCTATAACATGTAACCTGAAATTTCAAAAAGTCATCGCACGGTAGATACTGTTGGTCACTGGGCGCTGCCATCTTGAAACAATCTTAACCTTTGACCTCTTCTGACCTTTATGAAGGGCGTCGGTAATTTTCGTAAGAGAAGAAATAAAAGCCCTTATTTGTACCAATTAAAACAAGTAATTACTTCTATGTACCACAGCTCGTTGTATATGATTTCCTGGCCCCAATATTTTTATAATATATCCACAAGGATTCATGCTTCTATTCATCACTGCACAAAGGATAATTACGACGGTGGTTTCCCCCTTTCTTCCGTTGGTTTGTGCACAGGAGTTTCCAAGTTCATAAGGGAAAGGCTAGAAATGCCACCAGGTCTGTCAGATGGAGCACTGTACAGAAGAAGGACAAAGCTTGTACTTCCTTTTAAGTCAATTGTGGAAGAATATACAATGCGGGAAAGGCTAGCAATGATACTGTGCAAATCATGCAGACAAAAACTGGAAGGAAGTGGAAAGTGAATGAATCTGTTGGTGGTACCCGAGAAACTGTCATGCTATGAAGCTCTTGGTGGTACCCCAGAAACTGTCAAGCTATGAAGCTCTTGGTGGTACACGAGAAACTGTAATGCTATGAAGCTCTTGGTGATACCCGAGAAACTGTCAAGCTATGAAGCTGTTGGTGGTACCCGAGAAACTGTCAAGCTATTTAGCTGTTGGTGGTACCCGAGAAACTGTCAAGCTATGAAGCTGTTGGTGGTACCTGAGAAACTGTCATGCTATGAAGCTGTTGGTGGTACCCGAGAAACTGTCAAGCTATGAAGATGTTAGTGGTACCCAAGAAACTGTCAAGCTATGAAGCTGTTGGTGGTACGCGAGAAACTGTCATGCTATGAAGCTGTTGGTGGTACCCGAGAAACTGTCATGCTATGAAGCTGTTGGTGGTACCCGAGAAACTGTCATGCTATGAAGCTGTTGGTGGTACCCGAGAAACTGTCATGCTATGAAGCTGTTGGTGGTACCCGAGAAACTGTCATGCTATGAAACTCTTGGTGGTACCCGAGAAACTGTCATGCTATGAAACTTTTGGTGGTACCCGAGAAACTGTCATGCTATGAAGCTGTTGGTGGTACCCGAGAAACTGTCAAGCTATGAAGCTGTTGGTGGTACCCGAGAAACTGTCATGCTATGAAGCTGTTGGTGGTACCCGAGAAACTGTCAAGCTATGAAGCTGTTGGTGGTACCCGAGAAACTGTCAAGCTATGAAGCTGTTGGTGGTACCCGAGAAAGTGTCATGCTATGAAGCTCTTGGTGGTACCCGAGAAACTGTCATGCTATGAAACTCTTGGTGGTACCCGAGAAACTGTCATGCTATGAAACTTTTGGTGGTACCCGAGAAACTGTCATGCTATGAAGCTGTTGGTGGTACCCGAGAAACTGTCAAGCTATGAAGCTGTTGGTGGTACCCGAGAAACTGTCAAGCTATGAAGCTGTTGGTGGTACCCGAGAAACTGTTATGCTATGAAGCTCTTGGTGGTACCCGAGAAACTGTCAAGCTATGAAGCTGTTGGTGGTACCCGAGAAACTGTCATTTTATGAAGCTGTTGGTGGTACCCGAGAAACTGTCATGCTATGAAGCTGTTGGTGGTACCCGAGAAACTGGCAAGCTATGAAGCTGTTGGTGGTACCCGAGAAACTGTCATGCTATGAAGCTGTTGGTGGTACCCGAGAAACTGTCATGCTATGAAGCTGTTGGTGGTACCCGAGAAACTGTCATGCTATGAAGCTGTTGGTGGTACCTGAGAAACTGTCAAGCTATGAAGCTGTTGGTGGTACCCGAGAAACTGTCATGCTATGAAGCTGTTGGTGGTACATGAGAAACTGTCAAGCTATGAAGCTGTTGGTGGTACCTGAGAAACTGTCATGCTATGAAGCTGTTGGTGGTACCCGAGAAACTGTCATGCTATGAAGCTGTTGGTGGTACCCGAGAAACTGTCAAGCTATGAAGCTGTTGGTGGTACCTGAGAAACTGTCATGCTATGAAGCTGTTGGTGGTACCTGAGAAACTGTCATGCTATGAAGCTGTTGGTGGTACCTGAGAAACTGTCATGCTATGAAGCTGTTGGTGGTACCCAAGAAACTGTCATGCTATGAAGCTGTTGGTGGTACCTGAGAAACTGTCAAGCTATGAAGCTGTTGGTGGTACCTGAGAAACTGTCAAGCTATGAAGCTGTTGGTGGTACCTGAGAAACTGTCATGCTATGAAGCTGTTGGTGGTACCCGAGAAACTGTCATGCTATGAAGCTGTTGGTGGTACCCGAGAAACTGTCAAGCTATGAAGCTGTTGGTGGTACCTGAGAAACTGTGATGCTATGAAGCTGTTGGTGGTACCCGAGAAACTGTCAAGCTATGAAGCTGTTGGTGGTACCCGAGAAACTGTCAAGCTATGAAGCTGTTGGTGGTACCCGAGACACTGTCAAGCTATGAAGCTGTTGGTGGTACCCGAGAAACTGTCAAGCTATGAAGCTGTTGGTGGTACCCGAGACACTGTCAAGCTATGAAGCTGTTGGTGGTACCCGAGAAACTGTCAAGCTATGAAGCTGTTGGTGGTACCCGAGAAACTGTCAAGCTATGAAGCTGTTGGTGGTACCCGAGACACTGTCAAGCTATGAAGCTGTTGGTGGTACCCGAGAAACTGTCAAGCTATGAAGCAGTTGGTGGTACCCGAGAAACTGTCAAGCTATGAAGCTGTTGGTGGTACCCAAGAAACTGTCATGCTATGAAGCTGTTGGTGGTACCTGAGAAACTGTCATGCTATGAAGCTGTTGGTGGTACCTGAGAAACTGTCATGCTATGAAGCTGTTGGTGGTACCTGAGAAACTGTCATGCTATGAAGCTGTTGGTGGTACCCGAGAAACTGTCATGCTATGAAGCTGTTGGTGGTACCTGAGAAACTGTCATGCTATGAAGCTGTTGGTGGTACCTGAGAAACTGTCATGCTATGAAGCTGTTGGTGGTACCCAAGAAACTGTCATGCTATGAAGCTGTTGGTGGTACCTGAGAAACTGTCAAGCTATGAAGCTGTTGGTGGTACCTGAGAAACTGTCAAGCTATGAAGCTGTTGGTGGTACCTGAGAAACTGTCATGCTATGAAGCTGTTGGTGGTACCCGAGAAACTGTCATGCTATGAAGCTGTTGGTGGTACCCGAGAAACTGTCAAGCTATGAAGCTGTTGGTGGTACCTGAGAAACTGTGATGCTATGAAGCTGTTGGTGGTACCCGAGAAACTGTCAAGCTATGAAGCTGTTGGTGGTACCCGAGAAACTGTCAAGCTATGAAGCTGTTGGTGGTACCCGAGACACTGTCAAGCTATGAAGCTGTTGGTGGTACCCGAGAAACTGTCAAGCTATGAAGCTGTTGGTGGTACCCGAGAAACTGTCAAGCTATGAAGCTGTTGGTGGTACCCGAGACACTGTCAAGCTATGAAGCTGTTGGTGGTACCTGAGAAACTGTCATGCTATGAAGCAGTTGGTGGTACCCGAGAAACTGTCAAGCTATGAAGCTGTTGGTGGTACCCAAGAAACTGTCATGTTATGAAGCTGTTGGTGGTACCTGAGAAACTGTCATGCTATGAAGCTGTTGGTGGTACCTGAGAAACTGTCATGCTATGAAGCTGTTGGTGGTACCTGAGAAACTGTCATGCTATGAAGCTGTTGGTGGTACCCGAGAAACTGTCATGCTATGAAGCTGTTGGTGGTACCTGAGAAACTGTCATGCTATGAAGCTGTTGGTGGTACCTGAGAAACTGTCATGCTATGAAGCTGTTGGTGGTACCCAAGAAACTGTCATGCTATGAAGCTGTTGGTGGTACCTGAGAAACTGTCAAGCTATGAAGCTGTTGGTGGTACCTGAGAAACTGTCAAGCTATGAAGCTGTTGGTGGTACCTGAGAAACTGTCATGCTATGAAGCTGTTGGTGGTACCTGAGAAACTGTCATGCTATGAAGCTGTTGGTGGTACCCGAGAAACTGTCAAGCTATGAAGCTGTTGGTGGTACCTGAGAAACTGTGATGCTATGAAGCTGTTGGTGGTACCCGAGAAACTGTCAAGCTATGAAGCTGTTGGTGGTACCCGAGAAACTGTCAAGCTATGAAGCTGTTGGTGGTACCCGAGACACTGTCAAGCTATGAAGCTGTTGGTGGTACCCGAGAAACTGTCAAGCTATGAAGCTGTTGGTGGTACCCGAGAAACTGTCAAGCTATGAAGCTGTTGGTGGTACCCGAGAAACTGTCAAGCTAAAGGAAGAAATAGGATACAAGGAGAATGATATACAAGGATTTGACCCTAGTGACATCCACTGGGTTCATTTTTTTAAGACAAGTTTTTTTTTTTAAAAATAAAGTGTCCCATTCAACCATTAATGGGTTATAATTATGACATATGGTGTTCTAATTCAAGAAAACAAAGTCAGATTTCCAATACCCAAATACAGTACCTTCTCCTCCCGCCCCCAGCATGAAGACAAGAGATGGACATAAACGAGTCTATATCAGTCTGCAACATGAAGACAAGAGACAGAAAACGTTTGAGATTAAGTGCAGCCGATCTCCGATGTTGTGGCCGTGAGTCGTATTGCAAGATTCGGACCACTGCACTTTCAGTAGATAGTGTTGTAAAGTAAATACTAGAAACTTCCTTCACTCAGACTGACTCTACTTTTTCTTCATACCCACTGTTTATCAATCGATACCACTCAAAACAGCAGTGAAAATATCAATGGTGGAACTTTATTAACATACGTTGATAACTGAGTAAAAATGGTATGTCCAACCTTTCTCTTCAAGGTTGGCAGTCTTGCAAAATACAATCTTCAGTTTCAAACAATCTCAGTATCCATTTTTCACATACATTTGCTTGTCTTCTTACTATTACTTGTCCCAGCTATAGAACCTGTCATATATTTATTCAGACAGAACTTCCTGTCGTTCTTCTGTTTATGTTTCTTTTCCCATGTTTCTTGTTATATCTCTATACGAGAAACTGGCCTTAACCGCCAGGGCTGTCACTTACGCTGTACGTTCAATATCTAACTACACACTTGAGAGCAACACCTTTCCCCTGCCTACACTTAGCGCGTCTCTAACCAGACTCTGTCAAAACCCCGTTCTAACATTCTTCGTTCACGCCTAACATGTGTTTACGCATCTCGACTTTCTCGTGCAATACTTTTTTTTCCACTCACTCAAACCTGTAAGGGACTTAATTCTAAGTTACTTCCCTTAAGACAAAGCCTAATCTTACACATCTTATCTCCCTTCATTAACGACAAATAATCTGCAACCAAACCCATCCATACAATTTTTCTACATTCTTTCTCTCTATCAAAACCAAACCACCGTTCACACATCTCCCCCCCCTTAAAAAAAAATTTCTCTCACAGAGAAAATTTCCCGAAAAATCTCCACTCACTCTCTTCCTTCCCTCTTCTACTACCAATTCCATCCCTTTCTTCCTCAACATCTGTCCCAATGAGACCCACCATTCTCCACTTCTAATCAACCTCACTCATCTTCCTGTCTACAATTTCCATTTCATAGTATACATTTTCCATCCTGGAACTGTTTTCATAGTATACATTTTACTGAATACAACTCTTTTCATGTTACAACTTGTACATAATGGAACTCATTTCATAGTACACCTTGTCGTTTGCTCCTTTACGACTCTTACTAGACCTTTCTAACTTCATTAGCCATTTACCATCCCTTTTATTTCTACTCCCAAGTTTATTATCCCGCCTGCGCGAATTATCTTGAAATTCTGCCTATCTCATTAATCGTTCTACTTAGCTGCATATCTTTCCTACGTTATCTACGTTTCATTTCCATCTTCCCTTGTGGTTAAAAGAAACCCGTAACCATATACAATGTGTACTGTTTCCTCAACATAATTATTCTCTCCTCTATTCTCATTTCCTTAGTTTTTCTATCTCTCATTATTCTTCCTTATTATCTCCCTATAACCTCCATTTCTTATACTTGGAGAAACCTCGCTTCCCACAAAGTCTTCACCAGACTCTGGCAACTGCCGAAAAACAAAAATCTGCATCCTCCTCAACTCCGTTGTCAGCTCCCTCTAGATTATCACTTCTAATTATCCAATTTTCTCTATATCTTAGCCATTTTCCTATGGCCCTCATCTATCGCCATATTCTCTATAGTTTCTCCACTACTCCTTTAGTTGTCTCGTAATTCCCTTTCGTCTCCTCTCTGTGACTTCTCAATTCCTCCCATCTACGTCTCTCTCCCTTAATCTATGGCTTCCCTGCCTCTTTCCTATTCTCTTCCACCACTGCAGTAGTCCATCGTTCGGACCTACTCAGCTTACTTTATGTTCAGTGTAGAACGATTGCATCTAGTTTCCAAACAACTAGACACCCGCTGCAATTTCTACTTCTCTCCTCTCCCTCATAACCGCTACTCTCGTTCCCTCTCTGGAACTGTGCTGTCCAATTTCTCAACCACAACTCCGTCCATCTCCCAACACCTCTCACCATCACTGCCGTCCTCCTCTACGGCCTCCCAATAACCCCATTGTCATTTATCTCCTTATTCTCAATATCTCTGCCGTCCTCCTCTACGGCTTCAACATCTCAGTCTCCATATTACTCCATAATACTTCATATCTCTCCATCTTTCTGCCGTCCTGCTCCACGGCTTCCCAAAATCTCATTTTCCCTTATTTCTCCATATTTCTCCCAGAAAACCGCATACAACCGCCGTCCTCCTCAACGGTTTCTCAAAATCTCTAAATTTCTATTATTCCTTCCGTCTTCCTCTACGACTGCTCAAAATATATAACTCCATATTTCTCCCATTTTACCATAATATTCCATGTTTCTGCCGTGTTCTGCTCTACGGCTTCTCCAACCTCTATCTTCCTTGTTCCTGCCGTCGTCACCACGGCTTTCTAACTATAGTCTGCAATTCTCTTATGACCTCTACTTCTTACCTCTCCTTTTCTCGTTTCCTCTACTGCAGTACCCTATTGGTCAGGTGTACTCAGTTCTCTCATGTGTGCGGTACATACCAATTATACTTAGTCTTCTAAAGACTCAGCTATCGCCGCCATCTTGTTATGTATACCATATGCTATGCGTCCTCTCCTCTCATAGTCTCTATCTCCCCCTATTTCCTCACTACTTCATCTCCAAAAATTTCATGATCATGGCCTCTTTCGCCTTAAACTTCTCCAACTCAATCTGTTTATCAATATCTTGTGTTTCTTCTAGTCGTCTAACCTCGTCAACACTTTGCTTCCTCTCTACCTCTGTATCTCCCGAGTTTCTCTCAACCTCCTTACTTCTTACTTCATCCACCGTTTGCCTCGGTTTCTCTCTATCTTCCATTTCTTCCCTTCTCGTACTCCCTGGGTTCCTCTCAGATTCTTTACTCTTTAATTTGTCGCTACCTCGACTTGTACTCCTAGTATCTCTCATACTACTACTCCTATTTCTATCTCCCTTTCTAGCCTCTCGGCTCTTGGATCGGTACTCCCTTTGATCCGTATTTCCTCTCTCTTCGTCTTTCCTAGCCTCCCGGCTCTTAGATCGGTAATCACGTCGATCCGTATGTGTTCTATTTCTCTGTGTATCTAGTCCCTCTGAACTCTTGGATAGGTATTCCCGTCGACCCGTATCTCTTCTATCCTCACTTCTATTTCTCAGCCTATCTCGGCTCTTGGATCGGTATTCTCTTCGACCCGTATCCCTACTTGCCTCCTCAGTATCTCTACTCTTAGATCGGTATTCTCGTCGATCTGCACTTCTACTACTTTCATGTTTCTGAACTTCTTCCTCTTTCTGCTTCGCCTTCTCTGTGGCTTTCTTTATATCATCACCTGCCCCAGGTGCTGTGACATCTTCCTTTTTCTCTGATGCATCTCTATTCATTTCCTGTCTCTTTTCTAACTCTTCCAACTTCTTCTCTAAATCTGCGCAAAGTGCAGTTAACTGTTCTATTTTTGTTCTATCTTTATTTCCTTCTTCCTCTTTGTTTTTCTTCGACCTTCCCTGGTCGACACTGTCTATTTCCCATTGACCCGTTCCCTTGGTCTTTCTATCTAGTTCCTTTTGCACTTCTCTATGACTATATTTCTCCTTTTCCAATTCTTCAAATTTCCTGTCCATATATTGAACAATTGCCCGTATGTCCTTCATCTCCGCTACACTACTATTTCTTACTTTATTCTTCCTCTTTAGTCTGACCTCTTCTACATGTCTCAACTTTGCTAGACGCCTTCTGTAATCCTCTGAATCGTCTGATGATGACGACCGCTGTCTCTTCATCCCTCTTATATTTTCTTCTTCCATCTCTTTCTGCGTATCTGAATCTTTAGCTGATGTGTCCTCTATATTCTGAGTTTGACTTGCACCACTTTGTTGTTTAGTCTCTATCTGTTGCTCCTTTTGTTTCAATAGCTGCTGCTCCTGTGCTCTGTTTCTTTGTTCTGCAGCTCTCGTATGTTTGTACGGTGCATCTATTTCTGTTTCAATATTATTCCATTGTTTCCTTATTCCTGTCGTATCTTCTAGAATCTCATTGTACTGTTTACTCTCTGTATCCTGCCATACTTGTATCCTGTCTTCCTCTGGCCTATATGTGCCCATCTCCTCTTGTTCGCTGTATAAGATTTCTGGCCTATATGTGCCCATCTCCTCTTGTTCGCTGTGTAAGATTTGGGGGTTTGGGGTTAACCGATCAGATGTTGTTCCCGGTTCTGCATGGACTTGTGTTCTTCCTGCCATTGTGCGACTCTGACTACCTGTTGATGTTTCTCCATAATCATCTTCCCATCCTACTCTCCAGTTGTCTCCTATCCTGTTAGACTCCTTCCAGTCACTATCCTTTTGTGTTGCTTCAATTCTACGTGTTCCTATCCGTTCATGTGTATTGTTATGTTGTTTATGTCCTTCCGTGTAGTGTGGTGTGTTATTGGGAATCCGTGTACCTCTTTCTTGAACACTGCCTCTCATACTATACATACTATGGCTCCTTATATAGCCTCTTATATCCATCGGTCTATCTTCCTCTATTTCGTCTACGACAAGCTTGTAGATTTCTTCCTTTCTTTGTGATAAGTCTATATCAAATTTTCCTTCCAGAATTTTCTGCACCTCCTTTAGTACCACGATGTCTGGTTTAGTTCTTCCAAGGATGGCTTTTATTTCTTTCCTCAACTGCTCTATACTTGGTTGAGGTATTTTGATCCTTTCCATCTTTTCTGTTACACCGTTAACTCTCTGTATTCCATTCTCTTTTGTGTGCTTTTTCTCGCCTAACACTGCATTGAGTCTGAATGGTGTGCATACATCTTCCTTGATTCCTATCTTGTCCTGCTTCCGTGTTTCCACTTTCTTCTGCTCTCTGTATATCTTGTTGTTAACTCTATGTTGTGGTACCACCACTGTTTGTGGTTTCCGATTTTGTCTCTGACGCGCGTTGTTATTGTTCATAGTTTCTTGTATTTGGTGCTTTTCTTGGTATTCCATATTTCCTTCCTGACCTTCCATCAGTTGTACCCTTCCTAATACAAATCCTCTTGGTATTCTAACTGTTTTTCCCGTGGTGCTTATAATCATCGTTGGAAATTGTTGTCTTTTTCCAATTAGTACTATTCCTTCTACCATTTCTAGTCCGGGTTCATCAAGTATATCTCCATCTTCCCAGTCAAGTGTTAAGACCGTTTGTCCTTGGTTGAAATATGGGGATCTTTTCAACTTGCCTTGAACAATACCGACTTCATTCGGTCGCAGCGTAACTGTTGTTCTGTTTCGGATTATGGACGCTATATATACGTCGTCCTGTAACCTGATACATTCGCCATGTATCTTCAGTTGGTGAGTATCAAAATGTACTTGAGCCTTATGTTTTAGCAGAAAATCACGTCCTAGTATGATATTTCTCGTCATCCCCTTCACAATGGTGAACGTGTGTTCCACGATCATATTGCCAATTCTCATTTGTATCATAGCTGTTCCCATCACTTTCAGGTTTTCTCCTGACACCGAGGTAAGTGTATTTTGTGACTTTCTGTATTGAGCTACGCCTCGTATCTGTTTATAAAGTCTAAACCTAATAAGGCTTACAGTAGCCCCTGAGTCTACCAATGCTCTATATCTCCTTCCGTGTATTTCGACAATACATGAGCAAGGGTCTGGTTTATGAGCTAGCTCGATTGCTGTTGCTACTTGTCTTCTTTTAGGGATACGTTGTTTTCTTTCTTGTTTTTCAATTTCATTTATTTGTATTTTCTTGTCTTTGACTCCTCTCCTGATGTCTCCAACAAAATTCCTCAAATCTATTCTAGTTCTCCTATTCACGCTGTCCCAATGTCCTGATCCATAGTTGCTGTTGAAAGTCGGGAGTGTCCTGTCCCTGTTATTCCATGTTCTATTATGTCCCTGTTTATATTGATTTTGGTTACATTTCCATTTCCCAATTTCGCGATCTGTACATATATTTCTCCTTTCATATTTGTTCCTGTTTATAACTGAACCATCCCAATTCATCTTCCTATTCCTGTATTCTTGACATGTCTTTTGTAGCCATCCTTTCTTGTCAAACCAACTTGCAGGATGGTGTACTCTGGCCCATTGTCTATGGTATGGTTGTTGGTTATACCTAACATGTGCCCTTCCTATCATGTTCACTTGTGGTTGCCTTCCACTTATTGTATCAATATATCCTTTCTCCGTCTTGTCATGTGGTTGTACTATCTCTCTGATGGGTCTCCCTCTCTTGGTATTTATTTCATTCCCGTCTCTATTCTTTTCGGAATGGTTGTAATATTGTTGTCCATTGTGTTGTCTACTATGTTTCGGGTTAAAGGTCTCAACTCTCCTTACTGAGTGCTGCGGCTCTAGTGGCCTGTAATTACACTCAAATTGTTTATGTCCCAGCCTATTGCAAGCATTTATACGCTTTGCCTGCGGTCCACCTGCTTTGACCTATAAAACGTTTCCATTCCTCTCCCTCGTCTTTCTATCCTTCTTTGTTGACAATGTCCTATCTCCATAGGTTCTTCTTGTGTTTCTTCACATGGAACCACTCTACCAAGCCTGAGGTCCAATCTTCTTCTAAGGTTCTCTTCGGCTGTAGCAAGTGCAATGGCCTGTGACAAGTTTTGTGGGTCCTTCCTGAGGAGATGTAATTTAATTGGTACCCCATTCAACCCATCGACGAATATGCCCACTAATTGTTTTTCCACCTCTTGCTGGTTAATTTGTTGTCCCAAGAAAACTTCTTCCGCTAGGTTTAACAACCTGTCGCTGAACATTTGAATGGGTTCCTCTGCTCGTTGTTGTATGCTCCTCAGCAGCGTCCACGCGTAAGATGCATCCGTAATTTGTGCATACCTTCTTATTAGTTCTTTCTTAAAATCTCCCCATGTCTCATCTGGGACAGTGTCAAACCTGCGTCTTATAAAATCTACTACTAACCCGCATGAGGAAAGATATGCAACTTGTTTGTACTCACCTTGGTCCATATTGACCGAAGTGCAATATCTTTGTATCTCGAGCAACCATTTTCTACATAAAGTAGGATTCCCTGCATATGGTGTTATACTGTTCCGGATATTCTGGAACTTACTTTCATTTCTAATGGATGTCATAGCCTTAGCTACCTGCTCAAGAGCAGCCACATTGGGATCTAAACCCGCCGTAAGTTGTTGTTGTTGTTGCATCTTGTCTTGACCTGTAAGTGTTAGTATTAATAGAAACACCTGTAAAAAAAAAACAATATTAATCTCTTGGTTGACCTGTAAGAGAATTATTAACCAATATCTGTGTACAATACTTATAATTCTTATGAGTTACAAAACAATTATCAATCTAATTCTCATAATTTAACTGACTACACTAATAATTAACTTAATTTGTTTTTAAATGTTTATGTGTTACATAATCTGTTTTCCTTGATTGGGATACACACTTGCTCCTCCAGTATTTCAGAATTAATCAACACAATTTTTGTCTTATACGGCTGTATATTATTATTTTTGCGCGTTGGGCCTGTTGATCATTCAGATTGTTATCTCATGCATGTACCTGTATTCTGACGGTTGTCGGTTGATGTAGACTGTTTTGTTCTTTATTCTTCTTGTGCACTTGTCCTTCGTGATGTCTTGACTTCTGTGTTGTCTTGCTTTATTTCTTCAGCTCGCAGGATTCCTTCGATTTGTATCTTCTTAATGAACTTGACCTTCGTGATGCTTTGGATAGACTTCGTTGTTTTTGATGTCGCTTCACTTTACTTGACTTCTGTTTTGTCTTGATTTGTTTTTTTCGCTCGCAGGATTCTTTCTTTCTGTGTAATCTCTTCTTAGTGAACTTGACCTTCTTTCTGTCTGTAGTCTTTTAAATCTCTATCTTGTATAGGGCTGGTCAGGTGCATCAAAATACTCTGTGACCGTTTTAGTGCTAGATACGAAAATATTTGACGCAATCGTACCTAATATGTGATGCCGAAACTGACATCTGAGTGGAGTCTGTCTTTCTTTATAAAAGTTTCTTGAACTATCATTGAGTTATAAAAGTTTCTTTAGCTATTCTAGTGTAGGGCTGGTTACTCGCACCATTAGTTACCCTGTCATCTGTTGTCTTTGCTACTGCCTACTGTAGGGCTGGTCACGAGCACCATGAAAATCTGTCGACGAGGATGGGATTCGAATCGTGTAGGGCTCCTGCCCTTTCCCAGTAGTGTGGTGTAACCGTGAATACTAGAAACTTCCTTCACTCAGACTGACTCTACTTTTTCTTCATACCCACTGTTGATCAATCGATACCACTCAAAACAGCAGTGAAAATATCAATGGTAGAACTTTATTAACATACGTTGATAACTGAGTAAAAATGGTATGCCCAACCTTTCTCTTCAAGGTTAGCAGTCTTGCAAAATACAATCTTCAGTTTCAAACAATCTCAGTATCCATTTTTCACATACATTTGCTTGTCTTCTTACTATTACTTGTCCCAGCTATAGAACCTGTCATATATTTATTCAGACAGAACTTCCTGTCGTTCTTCTGTTTATGTTTCTTTTCCCATGTTTCTTGTTATATCTCTATACGAGAAACTGGCCTTAACCGCCAGGGCTGTCACTTTTACCAAGATTTCCTCTGTTTACTGTCCTCTGCTCAGACCTGGTCTGCTGAGCCACATACGCAGTAAATAATCAAAATGTCAAAACGTACCTGTTTTGTTTCTTCATTTGAAATACACTTTTTTCTTACACACACACTTTGGTGCTCCGAATATATCTTATACAACAATATAAAATCTTACGCTGTACGTTCAATATCTAACTACACACTTGAGAGCAACACCTTTCCCCTGCCTACACTTAGCGCGTCTCTAACCAGAATCTGTCAAAACCCCGTTCTAACATTCTTCGTTCACGCCTAACATGTGTTTACGCATCTCGACTTTCTCGTGCAATACTTTTTTTCCACTCACTCAAACCTGTAAGGGACTTAATTCAAGTTACTTCCCTTAAGACAAAGCTTAATCTTACACATCTTATCTCCCTTCATTAACGACAAATAATCTGCAACCAAACCCATCCATACAATTTTTCTACATTCTTTCTCTCTATCAAAACCAAACCACCGTTCACAATGTGAAGATGACAGTTGATCAGTTCTGATGAGAAGCGAGAGATTCGGTTCCATTATGTCAGTAACTGATGGGAACACGAATAATGGAGGATATTGAGAGACTTGATAGCAATGACAGGAAATTCTAGACAAAGCGTTACAACAAGGGGCAATCTGATCATCAGAAGTGGTCACTCTGTGTTTCGGCCCATTAATTTTTTGTTTTTGTTTTTATTCAAAGAGGTGACCCCAGAAGGAAGGCGAAAGAAAGGCCGACCGAAAGTAATTTGGCGGAGAACTGTGGAAGCAGAGATGCAAAGAATGAACCAGAGTTGGGGTACTACACATAGGATGGCCGCTGACTAAGCAAAATGAAGACAGTTTGTTGCTGTCCTACAAGAGACACCAGACACGACGATCACTGATAGCTTCGTCAGTCAGCAGCCATGGGCTAAAGAAACAGAAAACGCTGGGGGCGAGTTTTACAAATGAACTATACAATAGAAACGCTTGGGGCGAGTTTTACAAAAGAACTATACAATAGAAACACTGGGATGTTTTAAGATTACACTTCATTAGCTACAGTCCCAAAGAGGGATCAAAGAACAGAAATATAGGAAAAACAAAGGGACAGCGATGGGACAAAAGAATAGCTATGGATATTTCTCAATGGGCTTGGTGATCAGTGTACAAACTGATGCGGGGTGAAGGAAATGAATCACTAACAGAAATAAAAACACACGCACACAAACAGACAAACGAATTTCTAGAAATAATCACCTTCTTTCTTCATGATGACACTTGGGCGAGTTCACTTAGTAGTCAGCTCGAGTGTTTTCATTGGGAATGCAGAAAAAGTACCTTTGATCCGGGGACATCACGATTTTAAATGCCGGCGGGAGAGAAGAGGTCTGGTTTAAAATCTCCCTAGTTTCAGAAGCCTTTCTTCCCCCCCCCCCTCCCCCTTCCGCAGTCACCTAAATATCCACCAAATCCTATACTGGGATGTACCGGTAGCGGGACTTACTGGTTGCCGACTCCTGCAATAAAACTTTCAGATAATTCTCACCACAAAAACAAATTATAAACAACATAATTCAGTTTCTTGAAAAAAACCATCATTTATTCATATATCTGTGTCTGCATGTCAATCACTTTTACTGTACTGTGTTGCAACATTAAAGGTGTACAACTCATACTATTACATTTATACATCTTACTAACAGCACAACTGTAACATCGTAATGTCAATGATGAATACTGTCTTTACACCACTATGTGTAATCAGAGCCAAACATTAACAATTGCATGATGCATACTGTCTTTACGCCATTATGTGTAATCAGAGAAAACCATTAATAATAAAATGATGGATACTGTCTTTACACCACTATGTGTAATCAGAACCAAACATTAACAATTACATGATGGATACTGTCTTTACACCATTATGTGTAATCAGAGCCTAACATTAACAATTGCATGATGGATACTGTCTTTACACCATTATGATAATCAAAGCCTAACATTAACAATTACACGATGGATACTGTCTTTACACCATTATGTGTAATCAGAGCCTAACATTAACAATTGCATGATGGATATTGTCTTTACACCATTATGTGTAATCAGAGCCTAACATTAACAATTATATGATGGATACTGTCTTTACACCATTATGTGTAATCAGAGCCTAACATTAACAATTGCATGATGGATACTGTCTTTACACCATTATGTGTAATCAGAGCCTAACATTAACAATTACACTATGAATACTATCTTTACACCATTATGTGTAATCAGAGCCTAACATTAACAATTGCATGATGGATACTGTCTTTACACCATTATGTGTAATCAGAGCCTAACATTAACAATTACACTATGAATACTGTCTTTACACCATTCTGTGTATTAATTCATTTATTCGTCACCCTACAGTTCCCCAAGGAACATAAGCCTTCAACAAACACACGTCAAGTCCTGTCATGTGACACACGTCAAGTCTGTCATGTGACTTCAGCTCAAGTTCTTTCCATGTCTACCTCATCATTTTCACTTCTGTCTCCAGTTCTCTTCACCGTGTGTTTTGTGGTTCACTTTTCTTACCCTGTAGATTATAAAACAAGGATTGCCTTGTAATGCTTTCAGCGAGTTTCCTCAATGTGTGTCCTATCAGCAGGTTTCCTCAATGTGTGTCCTATCAGCAGGTTTCCTCAATGTGTGTCCTATCAGCAGGTTTCCTCAATGTGTGTCCTATCAGCAGGTTTCCTCAATGTGTGTCCTATCAACAGGTTTCCTCAATGTGTGTCCTATCAACAGGTTTCCTCAATGTGTGTCCTATCAACAGGTTTCCTCAATGTGTGTCCTATCAACAGGTTTCCTCAATGTGTGTCCTATCAGCAGGTTTCCTCAATGTGTGTCCTATCAGCAGGTTTCCTCAATGTGTGTCCTATCAGCAGGTTTCCTCAATGTGTGTCCTATCAGCAGGTTTCCTCAATGTGTGTCCTATCAGCAGGTTTCCTCAATGTGTGTCCTATCAGCAGGTTTCCTCAATGTGTGTCCTATCAGCAGGTTTCCTCAATGTGTGTCCTATCAACAGGTTTCCTCAATGTGTGTCCTATCAACAGGTTTCCTCAATGTGTGTCCTATCACAAGGTTTCCTCAATGTGTGTCCTATCAACAGGTTTCCTCAATGTGTGTCCTATCAACAGGTTTCCTCAATGTGTGTCCTATCAACAGGTTTCCTCAATGTGTGTCCTATCAACAGGTTTCCTCAATGTGTGTCCTATCAGCATGTTTCCTCAATGTGTGTCCTATCAGCAGGTTTCCTCAATGTGTGTCCTATCAACAGGTTTCCTCAATATGTGTCCTATCAACAGGTTTCCTCAATGTGTGTCCTATCAACAGGTTTCCTCAATGTGTGCCCTATCCATGCCAGCATCTTTTTCTCATCTCTTATTCCACTGGTACTTATCACTTATCATCAATTCCACATTGGTGAACTTGTATCTTGTTCTTCTTCATCTTCGTACACTCTCAGACGTCTACTTGAATGTTCTCAAAGAAAGCAGTAGTCAGTTTGAGGCTATTTGAATCCCTGTAAAGCTTTTCCACGAAAGGAACTGGCATCTGCCATATGCGCTTTCTCTGTACCACATATAAGGGGCAGCTTTGAAGCAGATGTTCAGCAGTCATTTTATCAGTGCCACAGTTACACTGATCGGTAGTTCCTAACTTTAGCTTGTTGAATAGATGGTATCTCAATCTGTTGTGGCCAGTGCGGAGTCTGAAGATTACCATTTGTTCTCTTCTGTTGAGCTGGTAGTAAGCAAGTATATAAAGTATCTTGTTCAATCCTTCTATTCTATCCAGGCACCCAATTAAGAAAGCTGTAACTTCTTGGTTGTTGTTTTTGTTGTTCTCCATGTTTCACAGCCATACAATAGGACTGACTTGACATTAGAGTTGAAGATTCTTATTTTTGTGTTGGACTTGATTTCTCTTGATCTCCATATATTTTCCAATGGACAGAAATCTCCACTAGCCTTCTGTATCCTTATTTTGACATCACAGCTCCTCAAACTCTGTCTATATTGCTGCTATATTTTTTCATTTGTACACTGACTCCAATACCATTTTTCATATCTTTACTTTATATACATTATCAGCTATATAGCAGTCCCTTTCTTTATTTACATACACTGCTGCAATGTTCACTTTTGCTGTTAATGTTCTGTTTGTGCTAGTTATTTATGTTCCTTTCTCATATATTTGTTTACATTTCTCATATATTTGTTTACATTTCTCATCTTTTTTTTACTGTTTGTGATTGTGGCTGATGCTAAACATCTTGTATTTCTAGCATATTGTTCATTTGTATCAGTGACTTCAATTCCAATGTTCATTTTTGTGCTTTCTAAGATGGCATAGCTTGATAGGGTTTACAAAAATATGAACAAAAAAAATGAACTTCCCTTGCCAATAATCATTAATCAGTAGGTTTGCTTGTCGGCAATTATGGGTACATTATCGCAGCAGTGGTAATTCTGAATTTTCTGGGGATAAAGAGCAGAAATATTTGGGCAGTATCACTCCTGTGTTATTTTACCCCAAGATCTGTAGGCTGGGATAACGGTGATTAGTCAAGATTTTGACACTGGGTTTTGGCCAAACCTAGTTGCAGACCACTGCCTTACAGTAGTGAAATGAAGCATTGATAGAGAGAAGAATACCAAAGAAAACTCACATCACAAAATGAAAACCACTAGTGAAAAAACATAATTTCAGATTTTGGCACGAACATGAAACTAGGAAACATTTTATAATTTGCATAGCAAAACTTAAAACTAACACTATGAAAACAAAATTTAAGATTTCATCACTTATGTATACAATTTTTTACCTCTTGCATAAAATATTACATATTTCTAACACTTGCATTAAAATATTAGAGATTTTACCACACACAAATGTAAAGATTTTAACACTTACATAAACATATTAAGATTACACCACATGCTTAATTATCAAGTAATGCAGTTGGTTATTTTACTACTTACACAGCACAAGTTACAATAATTTTACGACTTATCCAGCGCAATTTGATAATTTTACTACTTACCCAGCACATTTTACAATAATTTTACCACCTACCCAGCTCAATTTATGACAGTTTTACTAAACATTCACATTAAATTTTATCTACAAGAAAAATGCTAAGAAAAAGCTGAATATCACAAGTTTTGGATCCACCAGCTTCATTATAAGAAACTAAATAGTATAAAAATTATTTTGTTTTAAGTTTAATATTTTATAAAACGAGTAAATATATTTCAAAGTAAATACCTTTCTAAAATAAATTTTATAATGATTTTATAATAATCTTACAAATCAAAAAAAAAAAAAAAAAAGGAAAAAGAGTTATTTTTATTTACACATATTACAAGTAATGAATAAAATAAATTTTCTTCTCATCATGTTAATTAAAAAAATTTAATTCACTCCTGGTGCATTGGTAAAAGTTCCAATTTTGAAATTAAACTGTCTTCATTATCAGTTTTAAAAAAAAAACTTAATTATTATAATTATCTATACTTTCATTTTCCTTATCACTGCAAAGCTCATTTTCAATACTGCCTTCGTTAATGTTGTTATCAGCATCATTTGTACACTCGACAACTTCCTCTTCAAAGTAAACATCTTCACCTTCATCTTCCCAACAAAAACCATCATTACCATTATCTACATAAACCTCGCTCTTTGTCACCTTCCTAACATTTTCGACTTGCTGTTCTCTTATTTTAACACTCGTATCTTTAACATTTTCCTTTTCTCTGTTCCTTTCTTCCTCCAGTCTGCTTTTAAAATATTCTTTCTTTTTCTCAATCGCCAAAATGACTTTGTCCATTCCTAAAGTTTTGGCATATTCTGCAACGGACATTAAAACCTCTTCAACTGCACTGTCTGGGTTAGGTGCCTTCTTGTGCTGAAGAAAAATAGTCATTAAACATTTGAATTTCATGACATACTAATAACATGTTAAAAAAGGAAAAAAAAACTCACAAGAGGCTATGTAATCATATGTTAAATGATTAGTCAGAAAATTTAGAAAAAGTCATTTCACACATTTAAAAAAACGAAAAATGTTTAAGAATGCTATTTCTGACAAAAAGTGAAGATGGACTGGGCACATTTCTCTTGTAGCTGCTTACGGAGCAAGGAGCAATCACAGCAGCTGGTCCCATTGTACGGAAGCCTGCACCAAAGCATTAATATAATCTTGTAGTGATTTGTTCACTTCATCGAAAAAAAAAAGGGGGGGGGGGAAATTACTTCTGATGATCAGATTGCTTCCTGTTGCAATGCTCTGTATAGAGTTTCCTATCATTTCTTCATGGTTAGGCCATTGACAATCAGGAAAAAGGCCGATGGACTTCTGGCAAGACAGATGACGCTGGGAAAGACTAGAAATCGGCTGACCGGGGTGGCACCCCATAAAATGTAAAAACCGCCAGTAGATCAATTCATAAGAGATGCGGGGGGGGGGGGGAGAGAATGATTAATCCACAGGTGACCCACTGGAATCGACCAGGCCAGTTGCACAGCCTTTAATTTCTGACCAACGGCTGCAATATCCATGTACCTGTGGTAGGAAATTCTCTGCTCAGAGAGGCATGAAAATCTACAGAATGAAAAGGGGGTGTGGGCGCTTATCAGTGGTAGATCAATGGGGCTCTGTTTCTACAGATAAGACGTTAGAAGATCTCAGCCAGGATTCAGTCCACAGTGCAGAGAGAATTAGAGTTAATCTGCCTGATGATGATTTGACTCACTTCTTGGATGGGAAAAGAGATGCCATTAAGTTTCCACCTGCCAGTGTGAAAGTGACTTGAGAACAGCTGGATGAAGCATTGCCAATAGAGTTGGATAATAACCTGAAGCAGATGGGAAAAAAAGTTGGATATCTTCACTGTTGCAAAGAGTTTGAAGTAAGAGAAGCAATAAAAGTTACATACCACAAAAGAGTAGAATTTATTTACAACATTATGGTTACTTTTACAATAGCTCCCAGCTGACGGCATGGGTAAAAGCAGGAGAAATGGTGAAAGCTGTAAGCAAGGCAGAGTTGGTTCAATGCCCAGAACAGGCTTGAAAGACAACAGGAGGCTGAGACGTGGAAGTCATGACCCAAGTGGGCCCACCCCCCTTAGAGTGTAAAGGAGATTAAAGGGCCGAAACACTTGTCTGTTGGGGGAACACTTCTGATGATCAGATTGCCTCCTGTTGTAGTGCTCTGTCCACTTATGTTCCAGTCTTGACTTATGGATGTAAATCATGAGCAATGACCACAACCCACAAAAGCCAGCTCCAAATTTCAGAAATGAGGTATCTGAGGAAGGTGGTTAAAGTAACAAAAAGAGACATGGTTTGTACCCAGATGATACATCATGTCCTCAAAACCCAGCCCTTGCAGCTTCAAGTAGAACAGTCCCAATTATGATGATTTGGCCATGTCTGCCATCAGCTACAACAACAAATATTGGAAACCAAGTACCAGGGATCCAGACCTCCAGGATGACCCAGAGTTTGCTGGGAGGGCAACATTAGACAATCTTTGAAGGACTGAGGACTAAACTGGAACTAGGCCAGGAGGAAGACAGCTGATAGGAAAGTATGACACTCTCTCTGGCAAACCTCTACACCCCAGGATAGAATAGGAACAATGAAGTAAGTAAGTAAGTGTAGTGCTTGTGTTTAGAGTTTCTTATCATATAGCAACTTGTTTTACATGATCAGGTTGCCAGCCTCATGCACGATTTCATATTAGTTGCCTCTTACAACATGCCTGAGAAAACAGTGGTCATATTAATTCTGCACCTCCTCAGAGACCTCCATGGGGTACATAAAGCAGCAGAAACATTCAGGGTGAAAACATAAACAAAAAAATAGAAACACTTTAAACATCACCAGTTAATCCTTGACATGAAAGCCACTTTATAAAGAAGAAAACAGAAACATAACACAGCATCTGGTGTGGTCCCAGGAGTCTTTTAGGAGACAAAGAAAGAGCAGGACTAATTATAACCCAGGCATTTAAACAAGTGGTGACATAGGTGAGGTAGGCATGTAAACAAGTGGTGACATTGGTGAGGTAGGCATGTAAACAAGTGGTGACATTTGTGAGGTAGGCATGTAAACAAGTGGTGACATAGGTGAGGTAGGCATGTAAACAAGTGGTGACATAGGTGAGGTAGGCATGTAAACAAGTGGTGACATAGGTGAGGTAGGCATGTAAACAAGTGGTGACATAGGTGAGGTAGGCATGTAAACAAGTGGTGACATAGGTGAAGTAGGCATGTAAACAAGTGGTGACATTGGTGAGGTAGGCATGTAAACAAGTGGTGACATTGGTGAGGTAGGCATGTAAACAAGTGGTGACATAGGTGAGGTAGGCATGTAAACAAGTGGTGACATAGGTGAGGTAGGCATGTAAACAAGTGGTGACATAGGTGAGGTACACAAGGCTAGCAAGCTCATTATGTAAAACAAGTTGCTGCAGAAACTGTATGCAAGAGTACACAACATACTCTGTTGCAAGCTTTACATGAGGCCAGATGTGGTGGTAGTCTGATGCACATGTAAGGAACAAAAATGGACATTCATTCATTCAAATTATCATGATGGCAGAACTACAAGGATAACATTAAAAGAATGGAAACCACTTGGAGAAAGATAAATGAAAAAAAATAATACAAACTTATGATGAGAAAGACCAAAAAGATAAGACCATGACAAAATCATACACAAATTGTTTACTCCCTAATATGTTTTCAGTAGTGACCTCTGACGGTGACTACAGATATTTCATTTAACTAAAACTAGAGCATCACAATCCCTCCTGTGTTGCAGCATGATGAGAACCCAGCATTGCACACTGAGCTTGGGGGGATCACTTGGGCACCAGACTTAATACTGGCTCTTGACTGGATGGCCGCATGCAGGAGATTTCTACAATGGAGGGTTGGCAGGTGGTGGGTATCGGGAAGTGGCTCTGTGCAGGACGTGAGGATTCCTTGGGAGAGCCCCGAACCAGAGCACAGCATTGTGCAAGCTCTGCATAGTTGGAGAGCCCCCTGGATGACGGGGAATGCACAGTGTGCTACCCCACCTATCCCCAACTGCTAACTTAGAACCAGAAGTGGGGTCCTCTGTATGCGTGCCAGGCCAGGATAAAATGCCTGGGAAAGAGACTGGAGCTCAGAACTCCCTAACTCAAAGTTGCAGGATGGCAGAAAAGCCACGGGAAAGACAGGGCTATTTTGAAGATAACGCAACCATATTTTCACCATACGAGCTCGGACGCCGCCTCGGTAAACAAGGTCCGCGCAGAGCAGTGACACCCCCAGGCTGCTTGCGAATAGTCTACTACTGGGAACATAAACAGATTAGGGATGAGCCCACTCTCCCGTTGAACAGGTGCTAAAGTCGTAGATACTGGGCCAGAAGGCGCACCGGAAACCACAGTATCATGCAACTCGCTTTTTTTTTTTTTTTTTTTTTTTTCTATGGAGAGTACACCGTCAACTAAAACTATTCATTTTGGAACAATCAATTAAATGAAAGATTTGAGGTCTTTGAGATGTGGATATATGGACAAATAGGGCAGATCTCATGGAGAGAGAAGAAAACAAATAAAAAGGTCCTAGAAAACCTAGTAATAAAAATTGAATTAATGAAAGAGGTCAAAATTAGGCAGATAAATTATTTTGGCCATGTAAAAAAGCATAAAACTTTGCAGTCAATACCCTTTAGCTCCTCGAGGAGCATAGGCCTTCAACAAACATATGCCAAGTCCTCCTGTCAAGTGCCATTCTGCTCAAGTTCTTTCCATGTTTTCTTCATCATTTTCACTTCTGAACCTAGTTCTCTTCTCCATGTGTGTTTTGGTCTACCTCTGCCTCTCTTTCCCTGTGGATTCCAGAACAAGGACTGCCTTGTAATGCTATCAACAGGTTTCCTCAATATGTGCCCTATACATCGCCAGCATCTTCTTGTCTGGTTCTTGTCATCAGCTCCACATTTGTGACTTTGTCATACCATTTCAGTCCTTCTATTCTGTGCAAACACCCATTTATGAAAGTCTGTAGCGTTTTGGTTGTTGTTTTTGTTGTTCTCCATGTTTCAGAGCCATACAATAGGACTGACTTCACATTTGAGTTGAAGATTCTTATTTTCGTGTTGGACTTGATTTCTCTTGTTCTCCATATGTTTCCTAATGCAATGAAAACTCCTCTTGCTTTTTGTATTCTTATTTTGATATCACTGTCTGTCCCTCCAACTTTGTCTATATTGCTGCCAAAACCTTGCTGCACAATAGAAGGCAGGGCTGAAGGTAAACATGCAGCAGGAAGATTACATAAGAGATGGACTAGAAAGAGTCTATCAGATTGCACCATCAAGACAAGAGACAGAGGACGTTGGAGATCCTATGCAGCCGATCTTCTATCTGGAGATGGCACCCTGATGATGATGATTCACTTCTGCTGAGGAACATGTCAAAGAAGCAGCAGGGCCAAATAATCATTGAGTGGTCAAGAAGATGGACCACAGACAGATTAGGTAGTGGTAGCCACATAGCAGATACTGCCATAGGGGAGTAAAGTGTTAGAGACTTCACTTATACTAGGTCTCAGCTTTATGAGGTGGGATGATCAGTTTCTTTCCCCCCTGCCTTTGCCTTCCCTAACTCATGAGCAGATTTCTTGATAGACTGGAGCATGATGCAACCTGGGTTTTAACTAGGTCCTTTTGCCCCGAGAAGCAAAACCTGTTAAGTTATGTGTTACCTGTCAGTTTTGACACAGCATACCAGATGTGTTATAGTCCGTTCGGAAATTCGTGCCCACAGAAAGCGTCAATTTTCTCCAAAACTGTTTGTTGTATGGACATGAATTTTTGCAAGCAGTCTTAGATTTTCCATGCAGTTAAGATTTTGCGATCATTAAATCCACAGCTGTCGCAAACTTTGCAAAACGGCGATTTTCTTTGATCTTCTTGGAACATTTGCATAAATCTGCCTGTAACATTAATTCTTACAGTAAATCACAACATTTGTGCGACAAGACGGTTCAAAGGCGTGTCCTAAATGTGTTATTGGTTGTTCACATGATTTTGATACGAGGAATGATGATCTGATAATGAACCATGATAGCAGTAAATCATCAGGAAGCTATGACGAATCGTAACTGTTTATTCGTTATTATAGATTGGCATATGAAATTAGTTTATCACAAATGAAGGAATGCAATCGACGTGCCTCATTCCGAATCGGATGACTCCAATAAGTTCACAACAGTTATTGCTTGGATAAACTGCAAGCCATCTCGCTGCCAGTAATCTTCTTCTTCCTGGAGCACGTGTTCTTCACATTTAACCCAGTACTCTGTGTCTATCCGTGAAAGGGCCTCACGAGTCATGTCTTTAACATCGCACATTTTAAAAGTGGTGTTCTGGGCGGCCACTTGCCCTTTAACTCTAGCCCAAACCAGCTCTATTGGGTTAAGGTGAGAATGCTAAGGTGGGAGTCGAAGAGAAACATGATCCTGCTCTTGGATACACTTTTGTCTTATTCCTCTGTCTCACAAGCTGCAACAACTCTGGTTTTAAATAGCTGTTGTCAGCGAAGATATTTTCATTCATAAGCCACCTCCTGATTTCGTCTTTTGTGCTTGCCGAAGTGGGAGCTTTATCCTCCTGTGCTAGAACATTATGATAGGACACATTATCCATCACCAGGCAAGACAGCCTATCTAGAGTCAGGAGGAGTGTATTCACTATCCAATCTCGAAATATTTGCCCATTCATTTCACTGTGGTAGTCCCTACCATCTACAGACTTTGATTGAAAAATAAGCTCTGCATCACGGACAAGCCCATTCTGTCTGCTGCCAGCATGTGCTAATATAATGCGTTGACCTTTGCTGCTGGGAATTTTCCTTCTATGGTCTCCGTCAACAGATTGCCATTCTTTCTCGTTCGTATGATGAGCATTAACCAAAGATTCGTCCAAATACACTATATCACAGCCGTCTTGCCTTCTCTCACGAATCTGCCTAAGGTATTTGCTTCGAGCTGCAACCAGATGTGGTTTCTCACATAAAAAATTCCTTCCGCCAGACGTTTTTCTAAAAGTGAAGCCGACACTTCTGACAAGTTGCCAAAGAGTTGTTTTTGAGACGTTAATATCGCATTCTGCTTGCAGCCGACTTTTCAGCATGCAGAGAGTAACAAGTTGATTGGCATTAAACATCTTCAAAATCAAACGTCTAATGACATCCTTGTCAAAATGATCAATTTTTTTCTTCCTTCCTTGCTTTACTGCAGCCTGTGTACAATCACCATCCTGTTGTATCCAAGATCGAAAAGATCTTCTATCCACACCCAGGGCCTTTCGTGTTCTCCTACCTGGTTCTTGGATGTCGTGGTATAAACAACCCATCTTAGCCTCTCTGCGAAAATACTTGTACAATATAACAGTTACCTTCTGCAAAGTGATAAATTTGCATTTCAGATTCATTGCGCTTTTCATAATTATGCAGTTTAGTTTATTAATATATTATACGCTGGTGTCGTTTTGTTTCGTTGCAGCCAACTTATTGCAATTAGCATACGCCACTGAAATAATTACTCGCGACTGTGTACAATAGGTGCGCACTCGTGCGGACATGTAGTCACTACACTAATTCAAACAAAAAAAATATTGAATAGCACATTTCATCACTTGAGCTGTGCTGAAATAAAAATTAAGTGCGCAATTTTTGAACGGATGTTGTAACTTTCCTGTTAAAGTTAGTTGCTTATCCTTTACAGGACGTGGCAATCAACCCCAGCTTTTATTGGCTGTTTGTGATTTTTCTAGGCAATTTTTTCATTCAGTAGTTTGCCATTGCTTTCTGAATGGTACGGCGCTTATACCATTGTTAAAAATCCACACAAAGCGATCTGCTACCAAACCGCCTGCAGCTGGTTTCGAACCTGGTATATCTGGATTATGAAACTGCGTTCATTTCCATTAGGCCACAGACGCCGACAACTTTCCTGTAGAACTACTAAAAATTAACCCAGACAACGGTAAGAGTTTTTTATATAACTTAAAGAAGAAAATTCTAACATGACATGAGTTTTGTAAGGGCAAAAAATACATTAATAACTGCATTGATATCAGTAGGGCACGTAGCAAATTTCAATAAATCCGTCAAGGGGTTGCAAAGTTACAGCGTTCAATGTGTGGGCACGAATTTCCGAACGGACTATACTTGTCAGTTTTGACACAGCACACCAAATGTGTTACTTGTCAGTTTTGACACAGCACACCAGATAAGTTACTCATAATCAGACTTTGTTTTTTCCATTAAGGCAATAGTTATTAACCGCTAAGATATCAATATAATGTATACATATTTCAAAGTTTGAGCACCAAAAAACACTTTTGAAATGACAAGCATTGTGAATACATCCCACTTTGACAACAGACTAATTGAAAAACAAAAGAGTGAGACAACCCACCACAAACTGCTTTTGTTTCCAATCAGCCCCAAGTTGTATTAGTCTTACAGCAATGTCTTCTTTGCCTTTTTCCATTGCCACAAACACTAGATCTCTGTACTCAGGCATCAATGGAGTGAGCTATGATAAAGGGTATACAATGCAATTTTGTATAAAGAACATTTCGAATAACGAAATTCACATAAGAAATTTTCCTCAGAACTTTTTTTATTTGATTTACTTAACAACATTTGACCTGCATAACTGATAAGGGTGGATTTAGGGCTTGCTCCTCTTTGGTGATAAGGCCGCTATTGTGATGCTTCCATAAAATGATAATGGCAGAACTGACCACCATGGACGTTGTAAATATAAGTCCAATTTCATTGGAAAACCTTCAGCCCGGTCACAATACCACCCCTATCGACACCAGGTATTATAGTTCAAGATGTAGGGTGTCTTATCTGGTTTTGTGTTGTTGTTGTTGCTGTGTATAGTAGTGATGTAGTTCACAGAGTTACAGCACATAGGGTACGACATGTGAAGTCATAAATGGGTAAACTGCTCTTGACGTTTTTCATCATTTATTTTGACGCCACAGGTACAGGTACGTTACATCCAGTTCACAATAGGGCAAAGTCATGACATTCACGAATATCAGCATACATAGTTCATCAATGCATTTGGCATATTCTCAAGAAAGATGATGTGGCGCCAAGGGATTATATGGTTGGCTCCAAATACAAAAGTACATCAACAAAAAATCCTCTTACTGTTCAGATGTGCTAAATGAGTCAAATCATAAGTCGCACGAGGATGGCATTCCAGGAGTGCAGGTCAAACTGACCTTTACAGGCATTCCTAAGTCTAACCTTGACGTAGGCATAATCGCTGACACACAGCGACGTTCATAGAACAAAGAACTGTCCTTCGGGCTGAGTATGACCCGTGTACATATAGATCTCAGGTATGAAGATACCTGGGGCGTGACTTCTATTAGAGGAACCTCCCTTTCTGTAATGCATACGTGAGCAGAGATCGACCATTGTCAAACATAAAGTTAAGTTACAGATTGGATGTAAATGAGGCATTACCTTCGTTCGAAAATCCACACCACAGAAAACATACGTCTCCAGGCGTTTTTAGAATACTCAAGGGAAGGACCTTGTAAGCTAACTATCTCACGATAAGGCTCCTAATTCCCTAACAAAATCACAGAGACGCCAAAACGCGTCTTCTCTGCTTCACAACTTTCCATCGACTCCCAGACAAAAGAAACTTCCCAGACGCCTCGCGTCCGGACATGCGCAGAATGCATCCACTTGAATAGCAATCAAACAAGACGATCTAGGAACATTCCAGATAAAGATTTATACTAGAATGAGCCTTATATGGACATGAACAGAGACCTCAACACAGGTTTCAGACATTCCAACAACAGTTGACCGATACTACCAAATAAGGAGAATGATCACACTTCGTTCAAAAAATATGGACCGAACATGTCTCGTCACAAGAGGAGGTAACATCATATTAAATGATAATCTCCATTATCCAGAGTTATGTAGCTTTGACCGAAAAAAATTAAAGTGTACATTTCAGTCAATCTAATAATACAATGTCTTTAGCAAAAAATGATCATACAATGACTTTAGGAAAAATGATCATATAATGACTTTAGAAAAAATGATCTGTGCGTAACAGTAACCAAATCATTATTTATTTTACTTTTTCCCTGGTTTCCTCTCTATCAGCCATAACTGGAATGTAAAAACCATACAAAACTAACAGATAATTTGGCAATAAATAATTGCAATAAATTGAAAACAACAATGATTTTACATGGCAACAATTTCGCCAGCTGAGATATTGCTTCAGTTATATCAAGATACAATTGTGAACATCACTTTTTGTCTGCTTTTACACAGTGAACTTCTCAGTTTTTGTGCTCAGCAAAAATAATATTTTTTTTTAAATTTACATTTGTGAAACTAACTGCTCATTACTGTCGGTCACAGCTCTGTTTAGTTCCCATGCTAACTGCTCATTACTGCCAGTCACAGCTCTGTATAGTTCTCATGCTAACTGCTCATTACTGCCAGTCACAGCTCTGTATAATTCTCATGCTAACTGCTCATTACTGCCAGTCACAGCTCTGTATAGTTCTCATGCTAACTGCTCATTACTGCCAGTCACAGCTCTGTATAGTTCCCATGCTAACTGCTCATTACTGCTGGTCACAGCTCTGTATAGTTCCCATGCTAACTGCTCATTACTGCTGGTCACAGCTCTGTATAGTTCCCATGCTAACTGCTCATTACTGCCGGTCACAGCTCTGTACAGTTCCCATGCTAACTGCTCATTACTGCCGGTCACAGCTCTGTATAGTTCCCATGCTAACTGCTCATTACTGCTGGTCACAGCTCTGTATAGTTCCCATGCTAACTGCTCATTACTGCCGGTCACAGCTCTGTATAGTTCCCATGGGTCTATTGTCAGGCAAAAACAGAACTACTGCTCCCTCAGGCATGTCATTGTTGTTGTTGTTGTTGTTTAACTAGAGCTGCTGAGCTTTTCACTCTTTTGCAGTCAATATCAAGTTGAAGAGCCCTTGGTATTTTCTACACCGTAGATCTAGGCTTTTCTGCCATTGCAAAATGTGGTGAGTTGAAGTCATGAGCTCCAGTTTCTCCAGCTTGTCTCACATTTAAAGGATCATCATATCAGGTATCAAGCTAGGAGGAAGAAGTTTGTGGCATAGTGTGCATTTCCCACCATCGAATGGGGCTCTCCTAATATGCAGAACTTAAATACTGTGCTCTGGTTCTGGGCTCTCCCACAGAATCATCATGCCCAACACAAAGCCACTTCTCAACTGCCCTTGCCTATCATGGGGTTTGTGGTGAGATCCTCCTACATGCAGGCAACCAGGTAAAAGCCATTACGTCTGGGGCTCAAGTGACTTCTCCAGGCTTAGTGTGCAATGCTGAGTTCTCAACACATTTTTACCACAGGGGGAATCCCTGGAAGTGTGTGTGGATGATTTCAAGAATCAATGATGGTGTAACTAGCTTCACAGATAGAGGTTCACATCCAAATCTACAAACCACAGCATAGTGCCTAGCTGGTGGTCATATAAGGATGACTCCAGATATGCCTCCATGAATCAGGCATGTTATACAAAGTGACTAATATGAGGTTGTGTATGGGACTGGCAACATCATCATATAAACCAAGCTGCTACAGAAGCCACTACTGTAAGAGCATGCTTTGTGCAGACTTCCTGGCAAGGTGGCGCTAGCTGCATTAGTGGTTCCATGCTGCATAGGCAGAAGAAAGGAAAATGATGATGATGATGATGATGATGATGATGATGATGATGATGATGACTGCTTGGCAGAAGTGGTGACAATGTGCATCTTTGAAGTGACTTTGTCTTATAAAAATTGTATAGCATTGTCATACATTTTTTTTGCTTTTATCATTTACAATACAATGTTCATTTACTGTGGCACATGAAGTAAAGAAAATATGCTATCACTTTCTAACAGATGCCCAAAACATTACTGTTTTTTAAAAACACAGCATAAGTGTGAAAATTAATGCCCCAGCTTGCAAATATGTGCTATCAACATCCACAGTGTGAATAATCCTGGTCAAAAAGAGGAGATAAATTTAAAGCCTGAATCTAACAGGCCTATCAACCAGGGTTTTCTTCTTTTTTCTTTGGTACTTGGCCACTGATGTGACAAAGCAATCATTGAACATCACACCTGGTGACGTCTTTTAGGGCAGCAACAAACTGTCTTCACTTTGCTCGGTGGGCGGCCATCCTTCGTGTGGTGCTCAAACTCTGGTTCATTCTTTGCATCTCTGCTTCCACAGTTCTCCACCAAGTTTCTTCTGGCCGGCCTCTCTTTGGCCTTCCTTTTGGGGTCAATAGAATGGCAGTTCTTGTGATGGTGTCACCCTTCTCATTAGTTAAAAGGCCCTGGACATTATATAAAATGTTCTCACTGCATTTCCTAAATAACCATTCACATGTTTAAATCTTCTTTTATTTAAATCGACATGAGGTTTATAAATTTGTGGTGCTTCAAATCTTTAATGCTTAAAATCTCTATGTTTCACTCATAAAGAGAACTGAAACCTTGCATGTACATTCTAATCTGTTATGTTGTGACGAGCATTGACACAGCCAATTTTATATAATTACTATACATGATTTTAAATAAAGTGGGAATAACTTAATTTAAGTAAGGGAAACAATTAACTGAGACATGAAAGGGGCAGGTGTTGGGTGGTGAATGGTGATGGGCTAATTCAAATAAGGCATTTCTTAAAACAACTAGGTCATCCATAAGGCTAAGTAACTAGCGAGTACATTGTTTTAAACATAGTGGAACATTTTAATCGGCAGTGACACAGACGATTGCGACTTTTCTATTTCATCTAAAATTCGATGAATACAACAAGGTTAAACATGGTTCCCGAAAATACTTTTCTCTCTATACTTGTTTGGGGCACTGCAAGAAGGATGACCACTGACCAAGCAAAGTGGAAGCTGTTTGTTGCTGCCCTATACAATGATACGAGGCGTGATGGCCACTGATTGCTTTGACAGTTGGCAGCTAAGGATCAAAGAAAGAAGAAGACTTGTTTACAAAAGGCTCATAATGTGTGAGGTTATTTTTGATCAGAATCGACGTCACTGCACTTCGGGTAAACCCATAGGTGTTCAGTCTCCCTCAGCAAATGTCAAAGGGTATGAATGCTAATTGGTCCTGTTGTGCACTGGTTGTATACATTTCGTATGCGTCCTCTCATTCGTCCATCCCTGCTGGTCTTCCACTTGATTCCAAATTCTAGTAATCTTAGCCTTGATGATTCATCTATTGCAGTGTCATTCTCTAACAGGTGATCACTAACTGACCTCAGTATGTCGCCCTTATCAATATCAAATACACCTTCTATGGGTGCTCTTGAAGCTAGTCTGTTAGCTCTTTCATTGCCATGCACCCTTGCATGACCAGGACAGTAGATCCACACTAGTTCCTGAAGATTCGAGGCTTCTATGGAGGTTTTCCATTCATGTCGGAGCCATCCACTTTGGACGTTCTGAAGCATGTTTTGTGAGTCTGATATAATAACTGCCCTTTTTAATGAAGTTTCAGATAGCCACCTTAAGGCTACAGTAGCTGCTTCTACCTCCATCCTCATACTGGAGGCTGTTATCATTTAGGCCCTGCTATATTCAGCAACGATTCTGCCTTTTACCCTAGCAGAGAAGCCCCATCCTGATTTTTTCCCCATGGATTACATAACCATCAGTGCACACAATGGCATTATCATCATCATCCCCAGCATGATCATTTATCAGCTGATCAATTTCCAGCTCTGTCCTCCCATTGCCCCAAGTGTGCAATATTTTTCCTCATGACTAAAATTCATTTTTGAAAAAAAAATACTTCACAACATAATCTATACCTCCCACAATAATCACAATGTTGAAACATTTTAAAAATAATAATACAAACAGAACTGAACAGTGAAACCACAACATTAGAAAGATAACACTGTGTTAAGTTTTTAAAAATGACAGAACTGAACAGTGAAACCACAACATTAGAAAGATAACACTGTGTTAAGTTTAAAAAAATGACTACATATTTCTACTATTTTTATATTCACAATTTGATCTACTAAAAGAAAAAAATCAATAAATAAATAAAAATCATTACTACTACTCACAATGGATGCAAACTGTGAAACAGGATACTTGAATTTGCATATAGCCTTCTCAAAGTGTTTCAGTTGTTTCCCTTTGTATTTCATCATGTGACATAGCTCCTCATACTGACAAAAAAAAAAAAAAAAACAGAAAACAACAATAAACTGCATAAAGGTCACAGTAATTATTGTTGTTACTATATGTATTATCTTTGTAACATGCTGATTATCATGGAATTTCTAATATCTGTTTATTTAGTTTATCTACAGTAGCCATACTTTTTTCAACAATTGTATGAAAAGAAAACAAACAAACAGAATAAAATAACAACAAATAGAATATAGCTCTGAAATATGGACAACAACAGAAACCACAACCAAAATGTAAGACTTTCATAAATGGATGCCTGTGTAGAATAGAAGTATTGAAATGGTATGATAAGATCACTAATGTGGAACTGATGACAAGAACTAGTGCAACATGAGATAAGTAGAAGAAGCTGGTGATGGAAATAACACACAATGAGGAAACCTATTGATAGCAATACAAGGCAGTTTTTGTTCTGGAATTCTCAGTGTAAGAGAAGTAGAGGGAGATAAAAAACACACGCAGAAGAGAACTGGAGACAGAAATGAAAGGGACAAGGAAGACATGAAAAGACCTTTATTTTCACTTGTTTTCACTTGGTTTCACTTATTTTCACTTGTTTTCACTTATTTTCACTTGTTTTCACCATTTTTATCAATCATTTCCTATTGTTAGCCAGGGCTGTTGAGCTTGTTGCTTTTTTTGCAATCAATGCCACACTGATTTCCCTGGAAATATCTACGACAGTGTCGGCCTAGATCTGGGGTTTTCTGTGGCTATTCTGCCACTCCACAACTTGTTGAGTTGGAGTCATGAGTTCCAGTTTCTTTCCTGGGTATTCCATCCTGGCACGGCGTGCATTTAAAGAATTCTGACATCTAATTTTAAGCCAGCAGGGAAAAAGAGCTAGGGGCAGCATACTGTGTATTACACACCATTCAGCAGGATCTCCAAATATGCATGGCTAAAACACTGTGCTCTGGTTCTGGGCTCTCCCAAGAAATTTTCATGTCTTGCACATAGTCACTTCCCAGCTCCTTCAAGCTTAGTGTGCAATGCTGGTTTGTCAACATGTTGTACTACAGCAGGATTTATGGTGTCAGGCTGCTCTGGTGCAACCCCACAAAACTGCACTGTTCATCACATAATTCTGGATTTATTCTACTTCTTACAATAATTCTTTACAATATTTTGGTTACATGATTCATAAGTCTCATTTCTGGAGTGGATTATGCATACATTGGCTCTAGGTTTCTTTGGCAAGCCTATAAATATGGATTTTAGTAGATCATCAGGCATGTCACCACTGTTGTAGGTGTCATTCAACAGTCTTATTATCACATTAAAGTCTCCACAGTCGCAATTTCATCTACTGGTTTATTATCTGGTCCAGGGGTTCCTGAATTAGGGAAGGCAAAGGCAGAGAGGAAGAAATTTGGTTACCCTCTATCATAAAGTCTCTAGCACTTCTGTGGCGAAGGGTTTTATTTGTTTTACTCTGTGGTATTATTGCAATTCACCGTATATGCTCGTTTTCGGCTAGGTTCAGTATTATACCATTATGGTTGGTGTCTATTGACCACGGGGTTATGAGCTTGTATAACTTCAACTAGAATAAAGGCTTTCAACTAGCCAACGATAAGTATAGCAACTTCGAGTCTCCATGAACATCAAAACATTTATTTTCCAAGTATATCATGGCATGGCAATATGCAGGATACACTATTCAAATCCACTATCGTATTATCGTACTTCTGGTACACATATGTAGTTCAAACATAGAGTATTCATACTCTCATAATGAGTTCCAACTGGGAACAAGTTCCACACACAGCCTTCCCTTAGAAGGGGAATGTCAACAAAGCTCTAGTTACTATGTCAAACAATGTACGAAGGATGGCCACCAACCAAGCAAAGTGGAATCAATTTGTTGTTGCCCTACAAGACGCCACCAGGCGTGACGGCCACATATTTTATTTCTCTACATTTTTAAATTCTTGAAACCGTAGAATCATTAACTCTCAGAATTTTGTTTAAAAATAACGTTCTAAAATAACAAACAATGGTTCTTGAAATATTTCAACTTAATAATAAATTTTACAAATAATAAATGAACATAAGTACGGTTGTTAAGGGAAATTCACATAACACACAGTACCTTATCTACACAAGCAAGTTGCTTCTCCATACCATAGCGAGTCTGAAATAAATCATTAGGCAATAAATCCCACAGTGGTAGATTATATTCTGAGAATGCAAACTGCCTTGATTCAACATCAGACATCAATAATGAAATTTTTTTTCAAAAAAAAATTATTTAATTCTTCAATGCTTTTGGGAACTTGTATTAATTCCACCCCCCCCCCCCCCCCCCCCCCCCCCCCCCCCCCCCAAACCCACCAAGTGCAACCCAACCAAAAAAAAAAGAAATAAAAAGACCACAACTACCAATCTGCAACAGTGTTTCCCAAATAATATCTGGGTCACTGCCCCCTTGGCTCAGGGAGCACATTCTCATCAGCCCCTTCTATGTTTCTGTATTACATAAAAATATGATAATGCAGTTAATTACCCAAATATTTCCTGCACCCCCTTGGCAAGCTTCTGGCACCCCATGTTGGGAACCTCTACTATAAGATGTATGAGAAACTGGGACAAACTACGTTTGGGGGGGGGGGGTGCGGTGGGTTAAGATGTTTGTTCAGGCTATGGTCTCCTTTAAAGTGCTCACATCAGAGACCTATATAATCAAACCAGGTTTACATATAAGTTGCATAATATAAATCTCAGACCTAAGGGTCTTATGTGTTTGGATATGCGCCTTAATATAACTGACTTGGTTGAACGGGACACGCCTCACCAAAACAAGGCAAAACTTTATATTAAAAAAAAAATAATAATAATGTAAGTTGCATTGAGTAATACTGTTGAGTTAAACCTGTCAAATCCACTTACTACTGTGTGCCCCCTGCGGCCTAGTTTTCCCTTATTGCCCACTTGGATCCTTCCAACATCCCAAGGGGGTGGTACCACCCACTTTGGGAACCACTGATCTACAAGACGGCATGACCATGTAAAAAGAATGAAAAAAAAAAAACAATAGAGACAAAGAAAGTATGCACAATACAGATGAAAGTTTCCAGACCAAGGTGGTTCAAGTAATGAAAATAAACAGCATGCTGTTGTCCTTATTATATGCCTTTACCACTTCAGGCCAAGAATGTTTTCAGAATTGTTAAAAATGTCAACAAAAAGATAATTGTAAAGTGATTCATAAATATGCTGTTTCAAAATGTTCTGCAGAATGTTTTTATTTGCATAAACTGCAAAATGTCATATTCTGATACATACCTTGTACATATACACTTAAGCATCACTGTCATTGTTTGGTACAGATAAAATATATATTAAGCCACTTTCTGCTAAGTCAGCAGAAAGTCACATGACTGAAGACAGCATTGATTATCTGAAAAATGGTGTCATCTTTATCCAACCACCTGATAACAGGAATTATTGTGGGGATGAAGACAATACCAATTTTAACACAGGCGACAATGATTGTGGAGATGAAGACAGATCAACATTAACAGTCCCGAAAGATCACAAGTGCAAATTGTGGCAGATACTCTTTAACACTGCAATTGGTGAAAGGACAGCAGTGCCTCAAGAGGTAAAATTAGACAACTTTAGGTCAGTAATGAATGCATGGAGGCATATCTGTAGTCATCCTTATATGACCACCAGCTATGAATAATGCTACAGTATACATATGTGGAAGTGAAACTCTGTCTGTGGGGCTAGTTACACCCTCATTGATTCTTGAAATCATCCACGCACGTCTAGGGATTCCCCCTGTGGTGAAAATTGTTGAGAACCCAGCATTGCACACTAACCTTGGAGAAGTCACTTGAGCACCAGACATGATTCTTTGGCTTTGACCACGCTGACTGCATGCAGAAGGATCTCACTATGGACTAGAGATGGCTACTGTGTGTATGTGTCGAAACAATGCTTCGAAACAGTATCGTACCCGAACGATTCGATACAGAACCTTCTTGCCGTGTCGATACAGTGTCGGTTCCTCTCTGCCTCGCTGTTTTGCAGAGTAGAGATGGCTACTGTGTGTATGTGTCAAACAATGCTTCAAAACAGCACTGAGTCCGACATATTCGATACATGGACACAGTTTCAGTTCGTGTCTGCCTCGAATAAACCGTTCGGAACATTAGTATGGAATATCAAACATGTCATATTTTTCAGGGATATGTTATGATGACTTGATTTTACAAGTGATATTATTTTTGCTGAGAAGTTATAGACACTGGAAATTGTGTCAGTGCTGCAGTTGTCAGTGTTTTAGGCGCTATGTTAAAGTTGAAAGTGTCCGTGTGTTCGTATAAATGTAATGGACACTTTATTAGCTCTGCTGATATCTGTGTACTCGGTGTGGATTTGAATCATTGTCTACCAAAACTAGCTTACTCTAGTTTGATATCATGTGTTATTATTACTGTTATTATTATTGTTGTTTTTTTATTATTTTCCCATATACTGCAGCTATCATCATATCTACGTTTTATTTCATCATAATGAAGACTTGTGTAAAAATATTGAATTGTGGTCACACGAAACGCCATAGATTTTCACACACGACAGTAAAAAGAGAGGAAATTGTCTCACACAGTTCATGTATACCCGCCCCGGTACTGTCTATAAGAAACTTCTTTCTCCCCGATACGGGCAAAAGAGCCGCTGTGCCGTTGTGTCGAAACAGTGCGTCGACACAGTTTAACCCACTGTTTCGAATGTCTCGACACAGCTAAGTGTATCTATTTGCCCACCTCTACTATGGACCCAGTGATAGGCAGGGGGAGCTGAGAAGTGGCTGTGTAGGAGGTGACAATTCCTTGGGAGAGCCCAGAACCAGAGCAAAGTATTTTAGCTCTGCATAGTTGGACAGCCCCCTTGGATGGCGGGGAATGCACAGTAAGGAACACACTCCTAGTTTGGGACCAGATGTCAAAATCCTTTAAATGCAAGCCAAGCTGGAGAAACTGGAGTTCATGTCTTCAACTCAACACATTTCAGGATGGCAGAACAGCCACAGGAAAAGCCTAGAACTACAGTGTAAACAATGCCAAGGAGTCTTCAGCTTGGTATTGGCTGCAAAAGAGTGAGATGCTCAGCAGCCCTAGTTACACAACAACAGGTCAGTAATGAAAATCCAATCAGGCATATTACATATATAAGCAGACATGTCATTTACTGGATCCCTAAAGAAAAGAGATCAGTGGGAAGACTAAAGAGAATAGGCCTTTAACAATTTCATGCCAAGTCTTCCTGTCTTGTCCTGTGCTGTCTGCTCAAGGTCCTTCCATGTCATTTTTATCCCTTTCATTTCCATCTTCATTTCTTTTCTCCGTGTGTTTTTATCTCACACTACCTCTCTTAACCTAGGGATTCCAGAATACAAACTGCCTTGTAATGTTATCAACAGGTTGCCTCAGTGTGTGTCCTATCCATCGTCAGTGTCTTCTTCTCATCTTTTGCCCCACAGGCACTTGTCTAGTTCTTGTCATCAGTTCATCATTAGTCATCTTGTCATACCATTTTAATCCTTCTATTCTACACAAGCATCCACTTATGAAAGTCTGTAACATCTAATAAACAATACAGTTGGACATTAAAGAGAGAAAAATAAGATGGCCAGAGAAGAACAAAAGAGATGAAGCCAATGCAGCTGGAGCCTAATGGGCAGAGCTGAAGACAACCCTCCCAAAAATATATGTAAGTGGCAAGCAAAAAAATGCAGGTCTATGCTACATGGAAAATAAAAAGAAATAATAATGTTACACCATACCTTTCTTTCTTTGTTGAGCCACTCTGCTGCAGCTGTGTTGTTCAGGTTGTTTGATGCTTTATGGTTCCTCTGAAAAATGTGTTATACAATTATTACATAAAACTTGCCAATTAATAAAGGGTGTTAGTGTAAAACTGGAAAATATGCTAAAAAAAGGTTTAAAAAAAAAATAGAATGGAGTCATTTTTACATCTGAACAATAAACACCTGTGTTTTGAGCAAATCTTCCAATTTTAAATCTGACTTCATATCAATGTGTATTAATTCTTTTTTTTTAACTTTATAATTTTATCTAACAGGGGTATCCTGCACAAAATGGCAGTCCAGCATACAGTAACTGTTACAATCTACTCCAGTTGTCAGCCTAACTCATAAAATCATGGAGTTTTCAAATACTTCATCTGTGTTAATTATATATTCTCTTAATCTGATTATGTTTCTACACCATTATCTAACATAATGTTATATAGGGTTTGATGATGATATTGCTTTTTTTAAAAACATATTTTATTTGTTAAATATGACAGGATACTGTGAATGTGATTATGCTGTTATATTGACTTTTATAATGTTGCAATCCTTTAAATTAATACTTGAAATGCATGTGAGGATAAATGGATAAAGTATAAAAGATGAGAGAAAGAAAGGGCAGAATGTTAGATGAGCCTGTGCACCCAATTTTCAATCTTTGAAAATAAAGTTTTTCATTTCTTCATGAAATAATCACATGGTCTTGATCTCTCACAATCAAACCAAGAACAACAACCTGCAAACTTACACTATTTAAGAGACTTGGAAGTGCAGAGTTTTAAAAACGTGTCCACTAGAGCACAGTTTGACTATTTAATGAATAACTGTTCCACATTTAAGAAGTTAAGCAACAAAATCTCTTACATAATCCAGAACTTCTGTGTCTATCTTGGCATCTTCTAAGAGCTGGCAGAATTGATTTCTTTCATCATCTTCCTCTATAGCACAAGCATAGTGATATGCTGTCCGCCCAAGCTAATAGAAGATAAATTATAAGAAAACATTACAAACATCAGAGAAGAACACCCTGGCATTGGATAGGTCACATATTACAAACATCAGAGAAGAACACCCTGGCATTGGATAGGTCACATATTACAAAGCCAGATGATATCATTGCAAGGCTGTCCCTGTTTTGGAATCCCCAGAGTAAAAGAAACAGAGATTTTAAAAAGGTATTGATTGACTGTCTTTGTCTTGTGTGGACTGACCTATACTGTCTGATAGGGGAATAACAGAAGTGATTGCATCATTAATAGGCTGGGCTGCCCATCGTAAAGAACTTCCGGTGTTGTGTCTTGCGGTTCGCACTAATGACCGGTCATTGAAGCATCATTTTTTGGTGATGCCTAGCTGGCCGTGAGGATAGTGTGATTCGCTTGCATAGCTAGGTGGGGTTGTCGCAAGGAAGGTTCGAGCACTGGGTAAGCCACTCATGTCTGTTGTTTTTCTGTTGTCTAAATGTTCTACTTCTTTATTTCTTACAAGTGCCTGAAAAACATACCTTTATGTTTGTCTAATATTTATTTTCTGTTTACAGGCCTTGGGTTTCCCTTCCTTATGTGTTATAAATGTTTATACAATACCAGAAACCTACCCTCTGTTCTATGCTTGCTGTTCTTAAGTCTACTATCATATACTAGACACAGTGTTACGGTCTTTGTCTTGTGTGGACTGACCTATACTGTCTGATAGGGGAACAACAGAAGTGATTGCGTCATTAATAGGCTGGGCTGCCCATCGTAAAGAACTTCCGGTGTTGTGTCTTGCGGTTCGCACTAATGACCGGTCATCGAAGCATCATTTTTTGGTGATGCCTAGCTGGCCATGAGGATAGTGTGATTCGCTTGCATAGCTAGGCGGGGTTGTCGCACGGAAGGTTCGGGGTTCCAGCCCTGGGTAAGCCACTCACGTCTGTTGTTTTTCTGTTGTCTAAGTGTTCTACTTCTTTATTTCTTACGAGTGCCTGAAAACCATACCTTTGTGTTTGTCTAATATTTATTTTCTGTTTACAGGCCTTGGGTTTCCCTTCCTTATGTGTTATAAATGTTTATACAATACCAGAAACCTACCCTCTGTTCTATGCTTGCTGTTCTTAAGTCTACTATCATATACTAGACACAGTGTTACGGTCTTTGTCTTGTGTGGACTGACCTATACTGTCTGATAGGGGAACAGCAGAAGTGAAAGAAACCATCTAAGTTGACATCATTCTAATTTGGCACACAACATGAAGAGACAAAGAAGGCATTGGACAACTGCACTCTCAGGTATGTTGTACAAGGTGACTAATGTGAGGTTGTACAAGGTGACTAATGTGATGTTGTACAAGGTGACTAATGTGATGTTGTACAAGGCAAGATGACTAATGTGATGTTGTACAAGGTGACTAATGTGATGTTGTACAAGGTGACTAATATGAGGTTGTACAAGGTGACTAATGTGAGGTTGTACAAGGTGACTAATGTGAGGTTGTACAAGGTGACTAATGTGAGGTTGTACAAGGTGACTAATGTGAGGTTGTACAAGGTGACTAATGTGAGGTTGTACAAGGTGACTAATGTGAGGTTGTACAAGGTGACTAATGTAAGGTTATGCATGGGGCTGCGATTTCTTTTCATCCAAATGATGAACCTCATCTTTGTTCCATTGGTTTTTCACAAAAAATTTCGTTTTTCTGTTCAAAACTTGCAAAATTCATCAAAGAAACCAATTATCACAGAAACCACAAGAGGCTAATGTGAGATGTGCATTGGGCTAGCAACCTCATCACAAACAAATGGTAACAGAAACCCCTGCTGCAAGAGCACATGAAGTGGTTTACTCCCAGAGTAAGTGAGAGGTAGAGGAAGACCAACAACAAAAACATGGAGACGACAACTGGAGATGACAACTGGAGATGACAACTGGAGACAGAAATGAAAAGAGATGAAGAAGACATGGAATGACCTTGAGCAGATGGCACAGGACAGGAGAACTTGGAAGGTATTTGTTGAAGGCCTGTGTTCTACAGAGAGCTGATGATGATGATGATGATGTGCCATAAGTGTCATAGGGAGAAACAGTTTTTGTTCATGTAGGAGGTTCATGCTTCCCCATGATTTCTTTAACATTGCCTATCCACCTTCCTCTCAAGTACCCCTTACCTTATAGTGAAACCATCTGCTGTTGATGGCTTGCTATGGTAGCTGTTCTGCCTCACTGTGTAGTTGGTGTATGGTGTTGTTCCTATCAACATCCTAACCTTGTTAAATCTCATCCTGTCTCTTACTGTCATACCTGCAGCTATTCTTAGATATCTCATGCCATTTTTTAAAAGGTAAATATCCATTGCCACAACCAAGAGGAAACACATTCTGTACTTACTTACTTGATATGATAGGAAACTCTATACAGAGCAATACAACAGGAAGCAATCTGATCATCATAATGGCTCTTCATAAGCATTTCATCTCACCTGATGTTGAATTTTCCTCTCCTTTGTTCTGGTCAGGGACCATGTTTTACACTGACAGCAAAGAGGACACATTGGTTAACTAGGTAACAATGAAAAACAAATCATTATAAAATCTATGAAATTATAGCTTTATCAAGCATCAATGTCTTCACTCACATTATCTACTGCAGAAACATCAATGTGGGGTTGAGACAGTAATATCTTCAGCACATCAAATCTCCAATGAAGGATGCATAAATGCAAGGCACTTCTGCCACCCTAAAAGAAAACAATGCAGTAAAATATTTAACAATACATGATGTGGTCAAAATATTCTGCTAACGCAGGTTTTTGACTATTTTATTTTAAGCCTATTCCCATAAAGTTATGAAAAATTTTGCAGATGCAGTACTGTGTCTTTGAAACCCCTGAGAGCATTTTGTGAGACAGAGCTTGCGTAACTCAACATATTTTTTATTCAACGGAACTTTATGCAATTCTTCTTCTTAATATACAATATCAGCTAATGTACGTAATCATGTTTTTCCACAACTTCCCAATGCTGTTTGTCTAATGTGTTGTTGATTTCTTTCCATCCAATGATGTTATACTGTCTAGGTTCTTCTCTCTGTTATCCTTTATCTCTTTTTCCTTAAATCATCCTGGTTTTCACAAAATATTTCAGTTTTTCTGTTCACATAACTTGCCAAAAGAAACTGGGTTGCTTCCTTCTAATATGAGTAATAAGTTTCCTTTGTGTATTGGCTTCTTTCTGGAAATCCCCAAGACTCCTTTTAACTGGCCATATTATTCTTAACACTTTTCTATAAAACCATATTTTGGTGGTTTCCGTGGATTTTCTTGCTTGTTTACTAATTGTCCACAACTCACTTTCATATGACAGGATTGACTTTAAAAACTCAAGAACTCTCTTTCTTACTTCAATTGACAAATATTTGTTGCATATAATATGAGGGGCGTTCAGAAAGTAATGCACCACATCGTTTTTCTCAGGAGCTGTTTATTCAAAAAGCATGAAATGTATAAACAATATGCATGGAAATGTCATGTAAACATCGGTATTATTCAACATAATCCTCATCAACTTGTACGGCTTTATGCCAGCGTGAAACAAGTGCATGTATTCCTAGCCCGTACCAGATTTTGTCTTGATCATGTAGCCATTTCTTCGCTGCATGAATCACTCCTTCATCATCTTCAAACCTTGTCCCACGGAGTGCATCTTTAAGTGGACCAAATAGATGAAAATCAGAGGGTGTCAAATCGGGACTATAGGGTGGATGGGGTAGTACAGTCCAACCCAATTTGGTGATTGCTTCCCGTGTTGCCAGACTTGTGTGAGGGCGCGCATTGTCGTGAAGGAGAAGCAGGTCTGCTGGATTCTTGTGAGGCAAAACTCTGCGAAAACGTTGATTGAGTTTTTTCAATGTCTTAATGTAAGCTTGCGAATTGATTGTCTCTCCTCTTGGCATAACGTCCACAAGAATCACACCTTCAATGTCCCAAAAGACAGTGATCATGACCTTTCCAGCTGAAGGAATTGTCTTGAATTTCTTTCTTCTTGGTGATTGCTGATGATGCCACTCCATTGACTGTCTTTTTGTCTCAGGTTCAAAATGATGTGCCCAGGTTTCGTCACCTGTAACGATCTTAGCCAAAAAGTTCTCTCCATCAGCATTGAAACGCTCCAACAATTCAGAAGAAATTGCTTTCCTTTGCAATTGGTGGTCATTTGTAAGACTTCGAGGAACCCATCTTGCGCAAACCTTAGAAAATCCGAGAGTTTTTATAACTGCATTTGCACTACCAATGCTGACTGACAGCTGTAAGGCAAATTGTTGAGTAGTGATTCGCCTATCAGTAAGAATAATGCCCTCAGCGCATTTCAACATTTCTGCGTTGGTGGCTGTGGCAGGACGTCCACAGCGCGGCCGATCAAGCAGCTCCGTAATCTCCACTTCCTGATTCTTTGATTCTCTGAACCCAGCAACTGACTGTACTCCTGTCGACTGCAAAACTTCCATACACATCACATAGACGCTTGTGAATATTCACAACAGTTTCCTTCTCTGCAACGAGAAATTCTATCACAATTTGCTGTTTATAACGCAAGTTGCTAACACGCTCCATTTCAACTGTTTAGGGCAGCCGTTTTATTTGGCCGGTTGCGGTGCAATTTGGTGCACACAATTGACACATGCCATATTTGAAGTGTGCAAAATTTCATGCTTCTATCTTCATTATTAGCTGAGAAAAACGATGTGGTACATTACTTTCTGAACGCCCCTCGTACTTTTTCATTTTACAGAACACACTTTCCTCCTGGGCTATTCCACTCTTTATTTCTGAGATGCATCTTCCATCTAAGAAATCATGATCACATTTTTCTAGACCCTAGCTATTACATTATGAATGGGTTTCACTGTATTACATCTACACGTTTATGTATCTGCTTGATTATGTCCCCATTGGTTTGGTTTAAGTAACCTCTAAACAAAGGGTGGCCAACTAGGCAACTTTAATAATGCCCTAGTATTTTAATCTACTGTGCAAAATTAGGAAAAAACAATAGCCACACTTGCTCACGTTAATTTGTGATAAATCCATGCCATTCTTCAGCCAGCTATCCCAAAGAAAAGATACTAGAGTATCAACATTATACTAAGGTTAAGGGAAATAAACAATAGGGAAACAGTTTTCTAAACTAGACTTAGTGAAAAAGTAGTGTGTAAGGTGGGAAGAAAGCAATAAAGTATTATTGAAAAAAGTAGTGTGTAAGATGGGAAGAATGCAATACAGTTTTATGGAAAAAAAAGTAGTGTGTAAGATGGGAAGAATATAATAAAGTCTCAGGGAAAAGGTAGTGTGTAAGGTGGGAAGAATGTAATAGTCTTAGTGAAAAAGTATTGTGTAAGATAGGAAGAATGTAAAAAACTCCTAGTGACAAAGTAGTATGTAAGGTGGGAAGAAAGTAAAAATGTTTTACTGAAAAAAGTAGTGTGTAAGCTGGGAAGAATGTAATAAAGTCTTAGTGAAAAAGTAGTTGTGTAAGGTGAGAAGAATAATATGTTGTTTTATTTGGGTGCAAGGTGCAAAGTTGTGAACCTATATCTTAGTGTTAAATGATCAGGAAGATGTAAATTGATTGGACGAGAGTTCCTTACCATAATATAATCTTGATGATTCAAACAGAAAGAGGATGCCCTGAAAGAGGCCAATGCACAAAGGAAATTTATTTCACAAGTTAGAAAGAAGCAATCCACTTTTTTGGGCATGTTAAGAAAAGAGGAAAGCTGGAATATATCGTAACAACAGGTAAGATTGAAGGAAAAAGAGATAGGGGAAGACAAAGAGAGTAAATACTGGACAGTTTGACATCTTGGCACGGAAAGAAGTCAACAGCAGAATTGATAAATTATACTGGAGACAGGGAGTTTTGGAGAGACATGATCTCCTATGCCACTATGCATGGTACTTGAAGGAGAAAAAGAAGATTCAAATAGATTTTGTGTTGAGAAGCAGTGATAAGAATGAAGAATGATCCCCAGTGTATCAAATGTATGACACATTTTTCTTTTTTGCTAATGTGGAGCAGTTTAAATTATCCATGCTAGAGACTTTTCTCAAGATATTTTTCTGCCTACCAGAAGATACGTTATGTGTAAAAGTTGTGTAATTCATGTTATGGAAGAAAGAAGTTAAGAAGAGTTATGGTAACAGTTTTTCTACATTTTTATATAAGTCACTGAGTCTTACAACCCATGTTGTTTGCATAAGTAAGTTATTAATTAGAAATTTGTATATCAGTTGATACAATCTTAAAGTCTCTACAGAATGATTAGCCGGTTCCGTGCCGAACCCTCCTGAGTCACTTTTTACAAAGCACAAACTTTTTGCCAATATATGGAGATGAGACAAAGACCTTGGCAATGGATAGGATACACACTCAGAAAACCTGCTGATGGCACTACAAGGCAGTCCTTGTTCTGGAATCCACAGGGTAAGAGAGGTAGAGGAAAACTGAAAAAAATGCAAGGAAAAGAGAACTGGAGACAAAAATGAAAGGGAGGAGGAAAACATGAAAAGATCTTGAGCTGATGGCACAGGACAGGATGAAGATGGCTGTTGGATGCCTATGCTCCTTAAGAGGCTGAAAGGTAATTGTTAAGGGATAGAGAAATTGCCCAAATTCTTTCATTGTCTAGGGTCCAATGGTGTTAATAAAGATGTGAAAGTTCATTTATCTTGATTTGGTTTATATTGTTGAATGTTATCGAAGCCACCCTTCGTAACTAAACCTTTTTCATGTCAAAACCCCAAATACTGAATAAGGTCTACAACTGTTTGAAAGAACCTTGATTGATTGGATAAACTTCTGGGCTTAGACGATTTGGCAACAATTTAATAATCAGTAAGTACAAATTCATAACGTCACAATTACGAATATGGCATGAATGCTCCCTCTCTGTTTTACAGTCTTGCTTTCTTGATTTGATTTTCATACAGTGTCATTCAACTTTATCATTATTTATACCTTTATAATATCATTCATTATTTGCATTTTTCATCGGGGTATTTAGCGTCCCGGCATAACAAAAGTTCACTATATTTTTCCATTAACATTGGGGGAATTAAGCATCCCGGTACATCAAATATTCATATATCATATTTAGATCAGTCCATTAACTTTGGGGTATGTCGCATCCCGGTATAACAAATATTCACTTATTTTATTCCTTTTTCTTCGGGGAAAGAGGCGTCCCGGCGTAACCAAAATTCATTTTGAATAATCCTTTTGACCTCGGGGAATAAGACATCCCGGTATAACAACTGTTCAATTATAATTATTCATATAATTTTATTATAACACCTTTCTTGCTCCTGGGAAGTATCATCCCGTATTAACTTCATTTACAATTCCGGCATCATCTTATGCCTGTCATTAAAAGCATACAGCTTACCAACATCCTCTGAATATTTGTTGAATACACAATCTTGTACAATGGCTGACACACAAGCCATATAGACACACAGCTTGACACTATGACATCACATCCAACTCTGTTCTTTTACATCATACATTAATACTCATCTCACAGCGACCGCTTTCATGTATCTCTTGCATTCAGTTGAGGTACGACATGGTGTGACAAAAATCCGGTACTAATAATAAGTTGCCACGATAAAAATCACATCATGAAGTAGCCTCAACAGTAATGATGATGCTACAATTTGGTCCTGCTGTGGCCCATATATTTGGACTGATGAATATTGAGGAACGTTTACAATGATGTTGTTAAGGTTAAAAAGGGAGGTGATACTTTATATATGGGTTGGTCACAGTAAACTAAGGGTTACATCACTTGAAGACTTGATTAACGGTAAAATTGGGTGAACAAATATATGATAGAGGTCATAGGGTACAGATAGCGTCATGAGCGCGGTTCTGTATTGTTAGAACCTTAAATAGTTCGCACGTCTAGTTCGTGGAAGGGACTGAGCGGTGGTGAACTGCGAAGTCCCGTGACTGATTAGGCGGGAGTTTTTGTGACCGCTAGCATTCGGGTGGAAAGTGTTGACGGAGGAAGTCAACCTTGGTTTTTTCTAAGTGTGGTCCCGACCAGTGTTCGGTGAAAATGGTAGAGTGTTTTTCAATGTGTGTCTCGATGGAGACTTTTTGAACAGGCCTGTATCTGAATATTCTTCCTGCATATGTATTCTTCCATGTGTTAGATTATTGGAGGATGGTATGTATTAATATTTATGACTGCAGTGGATGCAGCTTATGAGACATTTTTGTGAAGGAGATTAGGCCATATATAGAGTCTGGGAGGAAGACATGACTGCTTAGGCCATATGTATAGTCTATTTAGGCGCTATGAAGAGTCCGAGAGGTAAAGAGACTACTTGGTAGGCCATAGACATTTTTGTGAAGAAGTCTACAATTAGGCGCTATGAAGAGTCCGAGAGGTAGAGACATTACTTTGTAGGCCATAGACATTTTTGTGAAGGAGATTAGTTCATATATAGAGTCTGAGAGGAATACATGACTTTATAGGCCATAGATAGATATTATGCAGGTTATATTACTGCAGACTGCTGTGTGCGCAGTCTTTCCTTTGAGGAATATGGTGATGTGCATCTTCTAGAGGAAGTGCACCACTATTTATGATTAGGCCTTGAATATATATAGCTGACGATGATTATTCAACTGCCGGGGAGCAGCCTTGGTGGAGCAGGGAGGACGGAGTCCTTTGAGGAAAATCGTGATGGACATCTTCAATGAGAAGTGCACCATTATGCTATGAGTTATGAGGCCATATTTATAACTGCGGTGAGCGCAGTTCTATAGGAGTGGTGTACGTGCATTTATATGAGGTGTGCGCCATTAGGCGCTGTATTTAAGCGCTGTGGAGTGTGAGAGCTTCATGAATACCTTTATTCAATATCATGTACTATGCTGTATTTCATCTGTGTCGTTGTCTGTGTTGTAACGTAAATAAACCATTATTTCAACGTTGCTATTCGTTCAACGATACATGAATTCAATGTGTGTCACTGTGATGGATGAATGTGCCAGTACACACCTACTCTGATCATTCTAGGCATAGTGACAGCAGTAGGGACATATTTACAAATAGCCCTGAGGGGGCGTGGCCTAGATAAGGAGAACATATTTACGCCTTCATCACTTATCTACCACTGGGTTCAGTTACATAGAATTATCAGTGGTGACCTAACATTTTAGTGGATCAGCAACCTTAGATGTATCAGTGGTATCATTTAACCACACAATATCAATAACATTAACTTTATCACTTAATGAATTAAAATATCGCGGCGGTATCAGTGGTGGTTTTCAGTAAAGTTGGAATTTAAAACCCGCAAAATTCGCGTTGAAAGGATAAGATTACAAGGAGGCTGTGTTCAGGCATAATATTCAGAACGTAACGTTCACCTATTCATTTATTATGGCTCTGTGTGGGCGTATACATACATATAAAATAGACTTAGGAATGTCAGCTAGCATTTGTTGATGAACAGCATTATCAGTAGTGGGCCAACTTTTCGGACGTAAGGCTCATGATTTCACGTGGTAAGATTGTTTCTACCAGACCTTGACCTGTATTTAGTGTGCCCTGTGTGTGGCGTATGCACTATCAAGTTCTCTCAGCTGTGACAGTAGTTAGCCTTGTGTGGGCGGAGCTTCGATTTAGAACCAGGTCAGCTTTACCTGTGTTGTTTCGTCTTCTATGCCTACGGGCCAGTCTACATATGACAGTATCAATGAATGGACCAGTGTCAAGTTAAGAACAGATGATTATGACACATTATTCCAGCCTAAATGAGTCGGCAGTAAAACACTTCAAGCCTGTATTGACACCTGCATTGCTTACAGACAGTTTGGTGTCGCTGATAACCTGTAATCGGTAACACGGTGATGTGTCTAATGTGTACATGCTTTTTGGTGACATACTTGCAGCATTCAAGTTTCAGCATTCAAGTACCAGAAGTGACAGTTAACGACGAGTCCAGTGCTGTTCCTGTAACTTTCCACAAGGGAGTGTGCTTATGGTGTGTTGTCTGATGCTCATCAGTGGTAACAGAGAAAGAACGGAACGGTTTTCTACTTACAAGATAAGTGATTTTATGTTTGAAAACTGTGTCTCTGTATGATGTTATCAAGCCTTCCAATATTATTATGTATGCTATTGAGTATTTCATGTTGATAGCGTATTATGGTGATATTTAATGCATAATTGATTGATGGCTATGTAACATAATCTTATAAGAATTATAAGTGGTTTATAAATTTTGTACACTCAGTGATTGAATCACCATGGACTGTGATACAGATCCAGAAGATATGAGGCCTATACTAGAGTTTTTAGCTAATAAAGCTGAATATGGCGAGGGATTAAAAGGCCCAGCACTAGATAGATACGTTGTTGATGGTTTTTTGTTTAATGCTGTACAAGCCATAAAGTTTTTTACTGATGATAACCCTCATTCAAATCCTGAAATGATCATGGCTAGAGATTTGGCAAAGTTGTTAGAATGTCTACGTCCGATGGTGTATGATTATACTCGGGCTAGACACAATTATATGCATAAGATTATACACAATATAATCTGCAACGCATGCAGGATGATAACAAAGAGGAATTAGAAGAGAAGGAGCGGATGAAGAACAACAAGCGAATTGCCCTACAACAAAGAGAAAATTGTTTGCAGGATATTGCTGAAAAGAAAAAATTACAAGAAACAGTATCTAAACTCACAAGTGATTTGCATAAATCAAACTTGGAGCTTTCTAGTGTGAAAACAGCATTAGAATCTGCGTGCAGTAGAGTAAAAGACTTGGAAACACAGATTGCACATAATCAAGGCAAAATTAGTAATCTCAAGCAGGAGATTGAAAATAAGAGAGAAATGTATGAGAAGTTGAAGATTGATAGCAATGTAAGTGAGAAGAAGTATATAGATATGCTTCATGATGTGTTGGATGAGAACAATATTCTCAGTCACCAACTGAAAGAAAAGAATAATGTATCTTCCGAGAAGATTAATGAGTTGAAGCAACAAGCTGCTAAAGTTGATGGACTTCAGGCTCAGGTAGCCCTACTTCAGCCACAGATAGAAGAGGTGCAAAAGAAGAGATTAATAAAATTAGAACCACAGAGGAGAACAAATAAGGAAAATGATGATAAGCAGAGGTTAGAAGAGTTAACGGTGCAGAGAAAGAAAATGGTTAAGATTGAGAAGTTACTTACAGAAGAAAGATGTAAAGTTATGACATGTAATAACTTAAATAAGAAACTAAACCAAGAGATTACTGAATTGAGTACAAGGGTCAATGGTTTAGTGGATGTTGTTTTAGGCATCAAAGATTTGTCTACTGTTAAGGTTGACAACAGTAGACAGAAGGTTGTTTATAAACAAGCAAAGAGCCTGCCCTATACACTCTTAGCGAATTTGAAAATGGAACATGATGGACTTAAATCTCGGCGTGGCAGATATAATTTCCCATGTACGGAAGACGCTACGTTGAATATTAATGGCTATTGGCGTCAGACCAGCAAGGATACTTCATGTGTAATATCTAATTCTGGTAATAAATATGATAAATATCATGTTGGTAACCATAAGGATTTGATAAGTTCCACTGCTTTTCATACACAATATAGGCAGTGTGATACAGCACATAAGCATATTATCATAGAAAAGAATAACAACAGTTTTGGTAAAAGAGATAACCATAATGTTAGACAGTACCAGGGAAGCCCATTAAATGGTAGTTTTTCCAGACAGTCTAACAGATCTCAAAAGATTGATTCTGAAGAGTTTAGAAATTATGGTAGGAATAGTTACATTAAAGATTATAAACTTGGTGATAATTATTCTAGGAGTCAACAAGATTCATTTACTAGATACTTCTATCCTAGAAGATATGTTAAGCATAGCAATGCTAACTGCAGTTCTAGGCAGAACAAATGGAATGATAAGGGGAATGGTAATAGAGTTAATGACACTCAAAATATTACTACACTTAACCAGGTTAACTGTGTGCAACAAAATCCCAAAGTCATTTGTAGTAAATAAAGTAACAGTAACTATTGATGTCCCAAGTACTACTACTGTTATGTTTTTTGGTTTACGAGAGAGAATCTCGTTGTTGTGAGTATAACTTTATTTCAGCCTACTACTGGCGTGATGACCGTCATTTTCGGTCAGGTTGACCCAAGCCTCCTGAGTTGTATTCTATGTGTGAAGGAAGAGTTGTTGACATCATATGAAGACCAGAGGTTTTCATAACCACGGTTATAGGTAATTGTGCGTTTAACCTATCCGTTTTTCAGGATAATCTTACAGTTTATTAAAATGAAGATTTTCATTTGTATTTTTCAAACAGTAGCAGCTGTGCGATAAAGGTCAGCGTGCCTGTTTTTCCTTTACCTGTGACAGAAATGTTTGTTACCCTACAACCGTGTGTGCAGTCAAGCGTAACCCAGCCAGTTTGTTGACCTTGTATTATTCGATGTCATCCCGTGCGGTACAGAATACTACACTGGAGTTGTAACCTATTTATTTTTTTTGGAATTGATCCAAGATTGCTACAATGTTTCTTATACTTGATTTTTTTTTTTAGGATCATGTATTATTGTATAGTATAATATGATTGTATTGTATAATGTTACATTGGATATTGTGTATGTCCATATTTATGCATTATTTGTACTCTATCTTGTTCTTTACATAATTGTATTGTTGATAAACATTGTACGTATTATTATTGTAATGAATTGTAACATTTCATTTTGTATTGACTTGTCTTTGATTGTTAATTTTTTGTTATTGATGAAATTATGGATTTTTGTATTTCTATACACTAGTCTGAAGACTATTTCATTTTCTCATATTGTATTTGACCATATGTGATTTGTTGTCAAGATTGGAGTTATAATAGCTGTTACATCAAAACATTGATATGATTTTGCAGGACTAATTGATAAAATGTTTTTACATAATGAGATTGTCAGCCCTAAGCACAAACTCATTGGTTATGAATATGCGTTAGTCGCTTTCAGAGAATTTTTTGTTACTAAATTTATTTTTTCTTTTTCGTATCCGACTACATGTTTAGTTAATATATTACCTTATACAGAGGTTATATGAAGTAATTGTTGTGCTGTGGAATGTTATTTTGGATCTAAACTGTATATGTAGAATTGTCAGAGATAGTAGATACTGTTGTTTGATTGAAGAATTTGGTAGTTTGACTTAAACATTTTTTCATGAGAAATAATGTTATGTTTATATGTGCAAGTTGGTATAATGTTAATAGTTTGTTTTTTGTAGGTGCTCATTTGTGGTTACTTAGAGATGAGGATATTTTTTTTTATGTCTCACATTTTGTTAAAGCTCGTTTCATTTTTGATTTGTTAATTAGTGGTTGAAACTTGTAAAAATTTAAAATACTATTTTTATTTAACTTAACGTTAAGAAACTTTTTTGTATTTTAATTTTGAGAAATGTATTTGTTTTTCTTTGTGAAAGTATTGTATTTTTTATGTGTCCAGTGCTTAATATATTGATTTCTACATTTATAAAAAAAAAAAAAAGAGAGAAAAAGATAATAATTTTTTTTTTTTTCCTTTTGAGATTGTGATATTTGTGTTTTTACAAATCACACTTTTTTGTGTGTGATGCCTGTGATATTTCATTTTATTATGAATAAGTGTTGTAATTTGGTTAACTCTTAGTATACGAGCGGCCTTCTAGAGAGGCCGATGATCGATCCCCGTCAATAGCGAAAATTTATAGCTGAATGCATGTTTCGAACCACTGATCAATTTAGTTACATGCATGATGTAGGGGTTTCATTTCTTCACATTTTGATGTATAACACTTATGTTATCTTTATAAATAAATTATTTATTGCAAAATCTGTAATGGTAGTCATGAAAGGCAGCTCGTATACTAAGAGTTAAATTATTTATTATGCATTATCTAGTTATATCCTTCGTTAGTGTTTAGTATATATATATATATACTATGTTTTTCTGTTCGATGATTTTCTGTCATGATTGTATTTGTTTACAATACAATGTTGGTTTAGATAGTTATTAGGATGTATTATTACTTATTCTATACATTCATTTCTTGAATTTTCTTCTTTCTTTTCGGATGATTCTTCGTTTCACTTCATTTCTTTTGAAGCAGTTATACTTTCGTGATGCTTCTATGTTTCATCTTGGTGTTACTTAATTCTATTTGTATACGTTTACTCCTTACACTTCTTATACTTCCTTCTTTAGGATTGTTATGTTAATTATATGGTTTGGTATGAGGTAGTTTTTATGTCGGTTTTATCTAGTTTGATGTAAGGATTTGATTTACTTGATTGTTATCAAATGGGATTATGGATCTTTGTTACTATATTGATTTCATTGCTGATTTTTGATGTTGATCATGCTTCTTTTGCTTGATCTTATCTGTTACTTTCTATTTATTGTATACTACTTGCTCTACAGTGAACATACGTTAACATTGTTTGAAACTGTTTATTTAATGTACTTAGCAAATTATTGTGCATAATTTATTTTATTGTACACTTGCTTATATTTTTTGTCCATGTATTATTATTACCTTAACATAAGCTAATTTTTGTATGAGTATTTTAGAGCTTATCTGACCCCTCAATTTTCATTGATGTAGTTTTTGTTAAAAAATGATAAATCATTTTTTCTCCGGTGTAGTGGGTTTGATGGTATTGTATGGTGGTGATGGTACTACGTGTGATGCATGAGGTCAGCTGTGAAGGCTCCTGAGATAAAATGTAACTGAGAGTTGTCAGAAGGCCCTTCTCGCTACCACTACGACCTCACACTTATCTTTTTTTTTTTTTTTCTAATGAATGTGGCTACGTTAAATGTCTAGGGTAATGATATGTAATGTGGTGTGATAGTTTATAGACACACACACAGATATTTACTAAGTCTAATAATATTAACAAATGTTATAATACACTGAACTAACTCAAGTGTGTAAAATTTTTGATAGAAATTTTTTTACATTTATTTTGTTCTGGATCAAGTTTTATTTTGACCAGAACTTATAAAAGATTTAGAAATTATGAAAGAAATGCATGGAATATTACATAAATCATGCAAGGTTGTACATATGTAAGTACTAGACTATTTAGTATTATTAATGTTTATACTAGTCATCTAATTGGGAGGATAGTTAATGGTTGTGCTGTTGAGGTGGCCTCCTAACTCCAGTCTATATTGACTACACCTTGTCCAAAAATGGCAGGAATTTTATGGGATTGTTAGTAACTAAATGGAGTTGGTGAATTTCCAGCAGACCAGAGGCTCACTCAACTTTGAAGATGTAGCTCTGGTGCTGAGATCTGGTGGCCCCACCTCTCCGTGCTTGGAGGCAATAATAGTCTGCTCTGACACAACGTTACTGCACGGATCCACTCTGGTAAAATCACCAACTTAGTTTACACCGCCTTGGTGACAACTGAAACTCACAGCTCTGCAATCAAAGTATTGGCTATGTGTCAAAAGTCCATTCTCTAACCATGTCTGGACACAACACTACACAACAACAACACCATATAGACAGGTCAGATCTCTCTGACCATACAGCACATTTTACCATGGTGGTTTCACATCAGATAGGTCCTCCCAGACTACAGATTCTGAAATATGTTTATTAGTTTCCTCCCCTAAAATAGTATAGGTAATATGTTTCATTGATCTCAACACTTGATCTGTCCTTCCTAATCCTTGCTGGAGTTTATGTATTTTATTTGTCTCTAGACCCTGAACTGGGGCGGGGGGTCCAGAGCAAATCCTTACTTGTTTGTAAGGCTAGATTTCGATATGGCAGTATCAAATCACTCGAAACATTAAACAATATTCAAAATATACAAAGAAATAATTTCAATCTTACCAGATTATGAATAAAGAACACAGAAATGCTAGCAAAACTCAGCTGAGCTGCTGGCTATCGTATGGCGTCCCTGAACTTATTTCAATTTATTTCATTTGGAAATCACCACACTTGAAATTTACTGTGTCTATCACTGGACAACTATTGAGGAATGGCCCCAAATGCGCGTCTGAACGCCGATAATATGATTGTCTGTGGCCAATCACTGCCTTGTGTTTTTCAATTCAAATTTCCTACACTAAAGTCATTTCAGTCATGCTTCAGTCAAGTATGGATTTTTATCTGTTAGTCTGTCCGTCTCTACTTGCGTTTTCACAAAAACGTACTTGTTTTTTTAACCAACCTATTCATCCCCTCTACAATTTTGCCTGAAAAGTTATTTTTAGCCACAGCTTCCACCAATTCCCCTTCTCTTTCATTCTAACTAGATTTGGACACTTGAGTCTTCAAGGTCGCGATTTTTGTGCAAATAGTGAGATGTTTGATTCAATGCAGGTTTTCGCTGTCGTGAACAACGCAGTGTTTTGTCAATGTCTTCATTTTTATCTATCCGTCTGTATAATTAAAAGCATATTATTTCACTGCTCAGAATGGGCCATCCGGCCAGCTAATTTTTATATTCCTAACATTAATATTAAGAAAAAAGTTACTTTTTGAATTTTGTAATATTTCAAGCATCTGCGTTTAGCCGCTGAATTCAAATAAAAGGCTTGGTATCGCAAAAGCGTCCAATAAATGACTGTGGCGTATCATATCCAAGGTCCCTTCTGTCGAATTCCTTACTTTATGTCAACTTGGGGGGGGGGGGGGGGGGGGGGGGGGGGGGAACGTGACTTTTCCTCCTTGCCCCACCAATTTGCGTCCATTAACCTCGCTAGTTCAAGTACGCGTTCAGTCAGATTTTTTGTCTTTTGATCCTCGTTCCGTTTTGCCTTCAAGTCTAACACCTGATGACCCGCGGCGCGGGCGATCATGTATTCCAGCAGCTTACGCATTGGTTTTTTTATCCCTACGTTGTATCATTGGAGATATTTTGACGTTGTATCACTGTTAATTTTTACGACATCCGGGGGTGGTGGTAAGATGTTAAGGTTAAAAAGGGAGGTGATACTTTGTATATGGGTTGGTCACAGTAAACTAAGGGTTACATCACTTGAAGACTTGATTAACGGTAAAATTGGGTGAACAAATATATGATAGAGGTCATAGGGTACAGATAGCGTCATGAGCGTGGTTCTGTATTGTTAGAACCTTAAATAGTTCGCACGTCTAGTTCGTGGAAGGGACTGAGCGGTGGTGAACTGCGAAGTCCCGTGACTGATTAGGCGGGAGTTTTTGTGACCGCTAGCATTCGGGTGGAAAGTGTTGACGGAGGAAGTCAACCTTGGTTTTTTCTAAGTGTGGTCCCGACCAGTGTTCGGTGAAAATGGTAGAGTGTTTTTCAATGTGTGTCTCGATGGAGACTTTTTGAACAGGCCTGTATCTGAATATTCTTCCTGCATATGTATTCTTCCATGTGTTAGATTATTGGAGGATGGTATGTATTAATATTTATGACTGCAGTCGATGCAGCTTATGACTTTATTCAATATCATGTACTATGCTGTATTTCATCTGTGTCGTCGTCTGTGTTGTAACGTAAATAAACCATTATTTCAACGTTGCTATTCGTTCAACGATACATGAATTCAATGTGTGTCACTGTGATGGATGAATGTGCCAGTACACACCTACTCTGATCATTCTAGGCATAGTGACAGCAGTAGGGACATATTTACAAATAGCCCTGAGGAGGCGTGGCCTAGATAAGGAGAACATATTTACGCCTTCATCACTTATCTACCACTGGGTTCAGTTACATAGAATTATCAGTGGTGACCTAACATTTTAGTGGATCAGCAACCTTAGATGTATCAGTGGTATCATTTAACCACACAATATCAATAACATTAACTTTATCACTTAATGAATTAAACTATCGTGGCGGTATCAGATGTCAATACATAGAAGTTATGAATGATGATATAAAAGTCTTAAGAAAGAAGTACTGTATTGATGACTCCAGTCATCCATTTAGTCATCTCATCCTATCATCTGTATAATAAACTCAAATTATTGTAGCCACCCTGTGAATCACTACTGACTTAATTGTTTACATGCATGTGTCACATGTGAACAACCATTTGTCCTGTTGCAGTGACATAGCCATATTGAAAAGGGTGGACCAGATGTGAAACAGAAAATCAAGAAGAGAATAGTAATGGCCAAAGCTACATTCAATAACATGAGACAGATAATACCATCTAAACAAATAATTCACAAATTAAAAATGAGTCATTAAGTGTTACATACACTATTTATTAATATATGGTATATGGTATAGAAACAAGGGCAACAAACAAGCAGTTAAAAGAAAGAATTGAGGTCCTTGAAATGTGGATATATAGAAGAATGGAGCACATCTCATGTAATGAGAAGAAAAGAAATAAAGAAGTCCCAGAAAAAAATTTGATTAAAAAAGAGAGAATAAATGAGATTAAAGTTAGATAAAATATTTTGGTCATTAAAAAAACATAACACCTTGTTAAAAACCGTAAATTAAGAAAAGCTGAAGGGAAAAAAGCAAAAGTAAGACAGTGCTATAAGTGGAATGACAAGATCACTAGATGGACAAGAAAGTGTCTATCATTGTACACATTAACACAACATACAGAGGATGTAGAGATCAATTGTGGCTAACCTTCAATGTAAAGATGGCAGCTGGTCTGATCTAACCACCATTATATGAAATTCTCATCTAACATTATTAAAAGACTTCCTTATCTAAGTTTGTACATTTGTTCTCTTTATTGTTTTATACAGTGTTAATAAAGTCCTGTTCTTGTTCTTAGAATCAATATACTAGTCAGTAAACAATGAAAAAAGTGTGTAGTACCTTGTCCCTTGCATTGACCAAAAGGTCAGGTCTGTCCGCTACAGCCAAAATGTCAGTAGCATCATCTAGTGACGAGTGGCAGACAGAAAAATTGAATTTCCTGACTTGAAGCTGTATGAGATACATGTATAGAATATAAATGAATTAATAAAAACTCAGACAGCATAATTAAACACAACAAATAATAACTTTATCATAAATTAGGAGGTCGTAGTGGCTAAGAGGTTCGGCGTCTGCATCGATTTCTAAAGGTACTGGGTTCGATTCCCAGTAGAGGGAATATAATTTATGGAAATTTTTTTCCAGAACTAGTGGTCCTAATGAGGTCATACTCCCCCCGGTCTCCTGGGTAGTGAGATTGAATGCCTAGTTTAACACATTAACTACCGCAAGCCGCTGTCAGCGGCTCACAAAATAATCACATTTGGACCGCAAGCCGCTCAGAGCGCCAATCTAATTTTAGTAATAAAACGAATGAAAAATGTGCTGAAACACTCTCTGATCTGGTTCGAGATTTTAAGTTGCCACCGGAAAACAAATTCCCAAAGCATGGTTGTTGTAGAACACTGGAAAATTGATATTATGTTCATATTTTTTAGCGTTTTGGGTTAGTTACCAAATCGTGTAAAACTGTTTACCGTGGCAACTAGTGATAGGACTTCAGAAAATGCGTGTACATCTCGTCTAATGGTTGAATAGGATAGAAACGTGTTTCAACAATTGACTGATAGATCTAGCGACGAGGACAAGAGTGAAAACGGTGTGCACATTGATTGAAATTGTGATTTTGATAGAGATGGGGCGCAAGCAGTTATAATTGTAAAAATATTGCAAGTCCTCGGCCATCGGAGGGCCGTTAAATAGGAACAACCTCTATTAGAGTTACAACCGGTGTTTATTGTAATAGTACATTCATTTATCTTTAAAATGACGTGTAATTCATAAAAATCTGTAAGCAATTACGAAAACTACAGCTTACATTGTGCAAACATCTACAAGATGAAAATGGGAAAAAATTTAATTCGGCCACAGTGTGTTTTTCAATTCGGTAGTTAATGTGTTAAACAGAAAAATACGGTAGTTGTAATGTCACTAGAGCTTCAACTGGCAGAATGTTTAGAGCACTTGTTTCTCAAGGTAAAGTTACTGGTTCAAAACCAAGTAATATCACACTCCAGTCTAACCAGTTGTAAATGAGTACCTGACTGTGTTCTTGAGTTAGGGAAGGCAAAATCATTGAGGAAGGGAACTGATCACCTACCTCATAAAGCTGAGATCTAGTATAGTCAAGTCTCTAACACTTCACTCCCCTACTGCAGGATCTGTTGTGTGACTACCATTAACTATACCTTTAGTTATCTGACTACAAAATATTTTATAATAACAAATGAAAACGAAAGTGTGTAATGGAATTAATAGCCTGCAATTGTCTTCAAAAATTCTTGTCAAGGGAATGAAAAAACACATTTAAAAAAAAATAGGAGTGAAGTGGTGATCATAGTACAGTATTGCAGGATTTTTTTAAATACTGAAAATGATTAAAATAGGAGACACAGTTTCGAAAAAATAAGTAAATTACTACCATTTCTACTCTATATACAACATATGAACAGTACAATAAGTTTGTAAACTTCTAAAGTAAACAGAATAAGAAACACTGAACTTTATAAAGGCCAGGTTATTGAATTGCCACTAACTAGAAAAGTTTTAAGAAAGAAAAATCACATCAATCAATAAAATCATAATCGACCCAGCCATAAATTGGTACCTGACTTTACTCCTGAGTTAGGGAAGGAAAAAGCGGCAAGAAAGGGAACCTCATAAAGTTGAGACATATGACAATGAAATTCCCTAATGGCAGTATCTGTTATGGGATTACCTTTACAAACTTGACTTTTCTTTGAATCATATAAATAGGTGAGATGACTTACATAAAACTTTGGCAGCTGTTCTGTGAATTCCAGGACATCATCTGTTTCATTCCCACTGGCATAGATGAAAGTATCCCTGTACTTAACACAAATGTTATAATACTTGTGATATAAAACATTGAATGAATTTAAAAAAAAAAAAAATCTTTACGTAAGAAATGCTTAATTTTTAACTTGTATTTCTTTCATAGATCATAAATCACATTGTCACTAAACATTTCTCTTGTATAAGCTGTTCAACTTGGCAGATTCTCAACAAATTCCCTGTGTCTCTTTCTGTGACATCATCCTTATTTCACTTCCTTGTACTTCTTTTTCCTTTTCTTCTTTGCCCTCTTTGTTCATTTATTCTTTTTCTTCTTCTTTTAGTTTCTCTTCTTCTTTCTCTTCTAAGTTCTTTTACTTCTCCTTCTGACAGCTTTCATTCTGTTTTTTTCTTACTTCTTCTTCGTGTTCTTGCTTTTCTTCTTTTGTTCACTTACTTTTTCTTCTTCCTTCTTCATCTACTTGCTTCGTTTTTCTTCTCCTCTGTTTTTGTCCTGCCCTCTTTACTTTATCGGCACTTTAATACCAGTTGTCCCTTTCCTCTCTGCTCTTGAAATTCCTTATATTCTCCTTTTTTCATCTCATCTCTAAACTGATCTCATTAAAAAAAATGTTTATCTTAAATGATGAATTTTGATGTCTCGAGGTGTAGGCCTACAGATTTTTTGGCTTAGTTTTTCTCCTTTCTTTTTTTTTCACTGACAAACACTTTATTGTAAATAATTTTCCTCAATGTGATAAACAAATGAAGGCAAACAAACATATGATGAGCAAATATAATACTTACATTAAAGTCAATAAACATACTATCATATCCCATCACTGCAAGTCGCTCTAATTCTGTAATATTTGATGATCTGATAGTCTTTACAAAAGCCTGGTAAACAACAGAAATTCATTTTTGCTTTAATTCTCGTCTATGTAAATTTTTATTTGGATGCACTCACAATTAAAAGAAATAACATTATACCCCTGGAAATGTAGCTGGTGTAGTTGTGAAGACTGGTGTAGTTGTGAAGACTGGTGTAGTTGTGAAGAAGACTGGTGTAGTTGTGAAGAAGACTGGTGTAGTTGTGAAGAAGACTGGTGTAGTTGTGAAGACTGGTGTAGTTGTGAAGACTGGTGTAGTTGTGAAGACTGGTGTAGTTGTGAAGACTGGTGTAGTTGTGAAGACTGGTGTAGTTGTGAAGAAGACTGGTGTAGTTGTGAAGAAGACTGGTGTAGTTGTGAAGAAGACTGGTGTAGTTGTGAAGAAGACTGGTGTAGTTGTGAAGACTGGTGTAGTTGTGAAGACTGGTGTAGTTGTGAAGAAGACTGGTGTAGTTGTGAAGACTGGTGTAGTTGTGAAGACTGGTGTAGTTGTGAAGACTGGTGTAGTTGTGAAGACTGGTGTAGTTGTGAAGACTGGTGTAGTTGTGAAGACTGGTGTAGTTGTGAAGACTGGTGTAGTTGTGAAGACTGGTGTAGTTGTGAAGACTGGTGTAGTTGTGAAGACTGGTGTAGTTGTGAAGACTGGTGTAGTTGTGAAGACTGGTGTAGTTGTGAAGAAGACTGGTGTAGTTGTCATGTCTCTGGTGTAAGTTGTGGACCATCCAGTTGTCAAAGACTGGTGTAGTTGTGAAGTGCTATCAGACTGTTCCTGTACGCCAACAGTTGTTTGAACAACGTTCCTCATCCATCTTATGGGTTGCCTTAAACCACACAGCTTGTACCCAAGACTGGTGCCTTTCTCTTCTAGAAACTATTGGTGTAGTTGATGAAGAAACATTTTTTTTTTATAGTTTTGTTTTTTTTTAAATTTTTTATTTTATATATATTTCCTTTTTATTAATTTTATTTTTTATTTTTTTAATCTAAAGGTATTTATTTAGATACTTTATAAATCGCTTTTCCCTGAAGTGTTAGATATTATTATTATTAGGTTATCAGCTTTTATTTTAATTTTTTGAGTTTCCTTTCCTCACTCTTTTTCTATAAGACTTATTTTCATTATTTCTTTTTTTTGGTTTTTATGGACATGTGACTGGACACAAGGGAGTTATTTTTCTCTTATTTTGATAGTTTCATGTTCTCTACTTAATTCTCATTTTCTTTCTTTCCCTCCTGTCTTGTTTGTCTGTCCCTGACGAAGGCCTTGTGGCCGCAACGTAGGTTTTTCCTGTCCTTTCTCCTTGTAAGACGCATTACTATTTTTTTTTTTTTTTTTTTTTCCCCAATCCACTAAAAATAACAACATACCACTGGAGATGTAATATCTGTAGTTGTCAAGAAAGTACCACTCTAAAAATAACATCACACCACTGGAGATGTAATATCTGTAGTTGTCAAGAAAGTACTGCTCTAAAAATAACATCACACCACTGGAGATGTAATATCTGTAGTTGTCAAGAAAGTACCACTCTAAAAATAACAACACACTACTGGAGATGTAATATCTGTAGTTGTCAAGAAAGCAGTACTCTAAAAATAACAACATACCACGGAAGATGTATCTGAAGTTGTCAAGAAAGTACTGCTCTAAAAATAACAACTTACCATGGAAGATGTATCTGAAGTTGTCAAGAAAGTAGTACTCTAAAAATAACAACATACCACTGGAGATGTAATATCTGTAGTTGTCAAGAAAGTACTGCTCTAAAAATAACATCACACCACTGGAGATGTAATATCTGTAGTTGTCAAGAAAGTACCACTTTAAAAATAACAACATACCACTGGAGATGTAATATCTGTAGCTGTCAAGAAAGTACTGCTCTAAAAATAACATCACACCATTGGAGATGTAATATCTGTAGTTGTCAAGAAAGTACAATTCTAAAAAATAAGATTGGAAACTCTATACAGAGCGATACAACAGGAGGCAATCTGATCATCAGAAATAGTCCCCCCGTCGATCAAGTGTTTCAGCCCCTTAATCTCCATTACACTTTAAGGGGGGGTGGGCCCACTTAGCTCATGACTCCCAAGTGTCAGCCTCCTGTTGTCTAGTGTAGAGAATTGAACCCACTCCACCTTAGCCAGCACGATGCCTTTTCTGCAGTTTTGCTGAACCTTTTAAGTGCCCTTGTTCTTGACTGTCCACTCAACCCCAACAGTTTCAGTAGATCATACACTGAGGCAGCCGCAAGACCTCTTGCACCCACCTCAACAGCCATGCCCCTTGCAGTGAACCCATTGCGTCTCAAGTCCACAGCCAGATCATTATACTTGGCTACTTTGAACGAGTGTTGCTCGTCCAATCCGGATTCAAATGGCATGGCCAGCTCAGTCATTATAATCTGGTGCGATGATGAGGAATGCAGCACTTTATCACCCTCTGGTCTTCTCTTCTTTGATCCTTAGCCGCCGACCGTCAAAGCAGTCAGTGGCCATCATGCCTAGTGGCGTCATGTAGGGCAACAACAAATTGATTCCACTTTGCTCGGGCGGCGGCCATCCTTCGTACAGTGCCCCAACTCTGGTTCAATTCTTTGCATCTCAGCCTCCACAGTCCTCCGCCAGGTTGTTTTTGGTCGGCCTCTCTTTCGTTTTCCTTCAGGGGTCCAAAGCATAGCTGTTCTTGTGATGGCATCGGGGTCTCTTCTGAGGACATGGCCAACCCAGCTCCAGCGTCTGCCAGCTATGATGGTGTGCATGTCCTCTTGCTTGCTCCGAGTAAGCAGATCTTGGTTGGTGAAGGTATTCGGCCAAAAGATTCGGTGAATTTTTCTTAGGCATGTTGTGTGAAAAGAGGATAATTTCGACATTTCCTTCTCTGTAACTCTCCAGCATTCCGCGCCATAGAGAAGCACAGAAAGCACACAGCTCTGATATAATCTTAATTTTGTGCTTGTGCTGTACTGAGAGGACTTCCAGATGTTGTTTAGGCTAAAAAAGGCTGTTCTTGCCTTATTCATTATGATGTTGATGTCTTTGCCTGCCCCGCCGTCTGGTGTTACTATGCATCCTAGGTATGTGAAGGTGTCTATTAGATGTAGTTGTGAAGAAAGTACTGCATTAAAAAGACATAACAACATACAACTGAAAATGTAGTAGTGAAGAGGTTTAAAAAAAATGTAAAAGTAGTCTGATAGCAGATACTGCCGTCGGGGAGTAAAGTGTTAGAGACTTCACTATACTAAGTCCTGCTTTGAGAGGTGGAGTGACCAGTTCTCTTCCTTGCTGCCCTTTCCTTCCCTAACTCAATAGCTGAGTCAGGTATCCATTTACAGCTGGGTAGACTGGAGCATGCCATCACTGTGTTTTGAATCTGGTAACTTTGCTGCCAGAGGCCAGCACTATAACAACTCCACTAATTGGACGCTTGTGATGAGAGAACAGCATCAAAAAGATAGACAACAATATATTCAGTCACAAAACTGTAGCAAGAACCACTTTATGATTTAAAAATAATTCTTGCACTTTATTCCTGCTAAGCATAGTAATAGGAAGAAGAAGAGGTAGTGGGGAGATGTACACCATTTTACTTAACAATGTAAGTAAACACTGTTGACTAGCAAGGTCTATTGCAGGTGCCTCCTTGGTAGGTAAACGAACCAGGTTATCCTAAGGGAAGAGGAGGTTAATCAAAATACCACCAACCAGCATACAATCAAAGTTCAAATACATTGTTAATGAGTGCTACAATATCTTGTGTCAAATACCTTGTTAATGAGTGCTGCAATATCATGTGTCAAATACCTTGTTAATGAGTGCTACAATATCATGTGTCAAATACATTGTTAATGAGTGCTACAATATCATGTGTTAAATACCTAGTTCATGAGTGATACAATTTCTTGAGTCAAGTACCTTGTCAATGAGTGCTACAATATCTTGATTCAAGTACCTTGTCAATGAGAGCAACAATATCTTATGTCAAATACCTTGTCAATAAGTGCTACAATATCTTGTGATAAATACTTTGTCAATGAGTACTACAATATCTTGTGTTACATACCTTGTCAATGAGTGCAACAATATCCTGTGTCAAATATCTTGTCAATGAGTGCTAAAATATATTGTGTCAAATACCTTGTTAATGAGTGCTACAATATATTCTGTCAAATACCTTGTCAATGAGTGCTACAATATCTTGTGTCAAATACCTTGTTAATGAGTGCTACAATACCATGTGTCACATACTGTGTCAATGAGTGTTACAATATATTGTGTCAAATACATTGTTAATGAGTGCTACAATATCATGTGTTAAATACCTAGTTCATGAGTGCTACAATATCTTGTGTCACATACCTTGTTAATGAGTGCTACAATATCTTGTGTCAAATACCTTGTTAATGAGTGCTACAATATCATGTGTTAAATACCTAGTTCATGAGTGATACAATTTCTTGAGTCAAGTACCTTGTCAATGAGTGCTACAATATCTTGTGTCAAATACCTTGTCAATAAGTGCTACAATATCTTGTGATAAATACTTTGTCAATGAGTACTACAATATCTTGTGTTACATACCTTGTCAATGAGTGCAACAATATCCTGTGTCAAATACCTTGTCAATGAGTGCTACAATATATTCTGCCAAATACCTTGTCAATGAATGCTACAATATCTTGTGTCAAATACCTTGTTAATGAGTGCTACAATACCATGTGTCACATACTGCGTCAATGAGTGCTACAACATATTGTGTCACATACCTTGTCAATGAGAGCAACAATATCTTGTGTCACAAACCTTGTCACAGAGAGCTACAATATCTTATGTCAAATACCTTGTCAATGAGTGCTGTAATATCTTGTGTCAAATACCTTGTCATTGTTGTCACAAAATATCTGGCTTTTTTCTTAATACTTTCCTGTTGTCACAACATATTCTGCTTTTTTCTTTACAATTGTGCTATAATATCTTGTGTCAAATACCTTGTTAATGAGTGCTACAATATCTTATGTCAAATACCTTGTCAATAAGTGGTACAATCACTTGAGTTATGTATCTTGTTAATGAGAGCTACAATATAATGTGTCAAATACCTTGTTAATGAGTGCTACAATATCATGTGTTAAATACCTAGTTCATGAGTGCTACAAAATATTGTGTCACATCCTTGTCAATGAGTGCTACAATATCTTGTGTCAAATACCTTGTCATTGAGAGCAACAATATCTTATGTCAAATACCTTGTCAATGAGTGCTACAATATATTGTGTCAAATACCTTCTCAATGAGTGCTACAATATCATGTGTCACATACCTGGTCAATGAGAGCAACAATATCTTGTCGTCTAGCAAATCTAGCCACATCCCTTAGTGTCACACCAGTCTGTGGTGAAAGACAAAGACATCAGATGGGCATAAGATAAAGCTGACAAAGACATACAGAGATGCAGCCTCACACATATATCTGATATCTAGATAAACCCTGCTCCATGTTGTTCCTGGTGGTCTCTTTGAAGACAAAGAAATTATTGGCTTACTGCCCCTTCAGGCAACTAATGTGAGGTTATGCCTGGGTGATGGCAACTTCATCAGGTCAAACAAATTGCTACATATACCAATGTTGTAACAACACATGAATCATTTATGCAGGCTTCCAGCAAAGGCACTATATTTAGTGAATTGCTTTCAAAAGATACTAATTAATTTTTAAAAATTTTTGCAACCTAATCCCATTTTTGTAGCGCCCAAAGATCCACATAGCTGCAGAGAAATAAATGATAAATAAATGATTCTTGCGAACATAATGCTTTCAGTGTCATACATGGACACTGTCCGACAAAACCCAGTCACTACCTTTGAGATGAAATGTCTGAGAACAGCAGCTAATAAAGCAGCAACAAAATACAGCCACTGAGAAATGAAGAGCTCAGTGTTATTCCTGAAAAACAGTGGCTAAAAAGTTCAGAGATCAGGTTCATAACTGGAACATCACTTCTTCTTCTTCAAGTACCATGCTTGGTGGCAGAAGTGATTATGTCTCTCCACAACTTCTGGTCTCCAGTACTGTTCATCAGTTCTGTTATTAACTTCATCTCTGCCATGGATGTCAAACTGTCCGGCATCTTCTCTCTTTTTCATCCTCATCCTTTTGTTTTTATCCTTAAACCTTTCCTGTTGTAACCGGAATGATGATCACATTAGTAGTTTAGTAATTATCTTTTAAATAATTTCAGTACGCAAGTTATTGATGACGTAATTTTCACATAGCCTCTTATCGACATTTTAAAATAAAGACTTCTAGACAGTTACAGGAAATGATACGAGACCTGAAAACCTCTAAACAGAATTAAAAATACCCTCGAATAAAAGCTTATACCATTCGCTATCATAGAAACTTGTGTAGAAACTTGTGACGTAAATATGACATCGACAAAACTAGTGGAATATCCATCTTAACTAATGGCTTCGCCAATGAAATTAGTTACAACATCAAATTCTGGCTTTTTTCCTAAACCTTTCCCGTACCCTTTGTCAGTTAAACATATTCTGGAGGATCATCCAGTTAAACTCAAACTTGACACAGCAACCTTAAATATATTTTACCTTAAACTTAAATATATTTGTACACAACATATTCTTGGCAATTTTTTCTGTAACTAAACCTTACTGTTGGAATGCTTCCTTTCTGTCCTTTTTTCCTTAATAGCTCCTTAATTAAACTGTTGTCACAACATTATACATTGGCACAATACCTGCTTCTTAGTTGGTGTGCCATGTAACACACATTCTCGCTTTTTTATACCTATCGAGCTATTCTCCTGCTTTAATACATTTTCGACGGATTATTCATTTCTATAAAGAATTTAAATTGTTGAAATCACAACATATTCTGGCTTTTTTACCCCTTAAATACTATTCCTGTTCTCACAACATATTCTGGCTTTTTTCCTTAAACCTTTCCTGTTGTCACAACATATTCTGGCTTTTTTCCTTAAACCTTTCCTGTTGTCACAACATATTCTGGCTTTTTTCCTTAAACCTTTCCTTTGTCACAACATATTCTGGCTTTTTTCCTTAAACCTTTCCTGTTGTCACAACATATTCTGGCTTTTTTCCTTAAACCTTTCCTGTTGTCACAACATATTCTGGCTTTTTTCCTTAAACCTTTCCTGTTGTCACAACATATTCTGGCTTTTTTCCTTAAACCTTTCCTGTTGTCACAACATATTCTGGCTTTTTTCCTTAAACCTTTCCTGTTGTCACAACATATTCTGGCTTTTTTCCTTAAACCTTTCCTGTTGTCACAACATATTCTGGCTTTTTTTCTTTAAACATTTTCTGTTGTCACAACATATTCTGGCTTTTTTCCTTAAACCTTTCCTGTTGTCACAACATATTCTGGCTTTTTTCCTTAAACCTTTCCTGTTGTCACAACATATTCTGGCTTTTTTTTTTTCCTGTTTCACAAAATTCTGGCTTTTTTTCCTGTTGTCACAACATATTCTGGCTTTTTTCTTTAAACCTTTCCTATTGTCACAACATATTCTGACTTTTTTCCTTAAACCTTTCCTGTTGTCACAACATATTCTGGCTCACAACATATTCTGGCTTTTTTCCTTAAACATTTCCTGTTGTCACAACATATTCTGGCTTTTTTCCTTAAACCTTTCCTGTTGTCACAACATATTCTGGCTTTTTTCCTTAAACCTTTCCTGTTGTCACAACATATTCTGGCTTTTTTCCTTAAACCTTTCCTGTTGTCACAACATATTCTGGCTTTTTTCTTTAAACCTTTCCTGTTGTCACAACATATTCTGGCTTTTTTCCTTAAACTTTTCCTGTTGTCACAACATATTCTGGCTTTTTTCTTTAAACCTTTTCTGTTGTCACAACATATTCTGGCTTTTTCCCTTAAACCTTTCCTGTTGTATCACAACATATTCTGGCTTTTTTCTTTAAACCTTTCCTATTGTCACAACATATTCTGGCTTTTTTCCTTAAACCTTTCCTGTTGTCACAACATATTCTGGCTTTTTTCCTTAAACCTTTCCTGTTGTCACAACATATTCTGGCTTTTTTCCTTAAACCTTTCCTGTTGTCACAACATATTCTGGCTTTTTTCCTTAAACATTTCCTGTTGTCACAACATATTCTGGCTTTTTTCCTTAAACCTTTCCTGTTGTCACAACATATTCTGGCTTTTTTCTTCTCATAACATGCATAAAGGAAGTGGCTTATTGCCTTCTAATGTGAATAATAAGCTTCCTTTACACACTGGCTTCTGTTTGGACATCCTCATTACTTTCGTCAGCTGTCAATGGTATTGTTAACAATCGTCTGTAAAACTACATCTCTGTGGCCTCCAGGGTTTACCTGCTTATTTACTAATTGTCCATGACTTACTTCAGTATGTAATAATAATAATAATAATAAAAGCCCCTTCAGTCATAACTGACTATGGGAATGCACCCCTGAAGTGACAGCCCTCAGCTGCTTATTTCCCTGGTGTACGTAAAGAAACACATATAAATGAATACGATGTGTGGGTGTGCATGTGTGTGTACAAGCATGTTTGTGTATGTGTGAGACTGAAAGAAGAAAAGGGGGGGAGAAGAATGCAAGGGATGCTCAAAATATTTTGCAACACCAATTTTTTAATTGCTAGTAATTTATAAAAAATTTTAAAAATACTTATAGCATAAAAGGTCAAGGTAGTCCCACAGAAGATACTGCTGTAGGGGAGTGAAGTGTTAGAGACTTCACCATACTAGGTACAGCATTGAGAGGTGGACTGACCAGTTCCCTTCCTTGCTGTCTTTTCCTTCCCTAACTCAAAGAGAAGAGTCAGGTACCCATTGCCCTGCGACAACAAAATACAAGAAGATGTATGCCTTTGTTGTACTAGACTGAATCCTGTACTCATGACCACTTCTTCCCCTCTTGGCCTTTCTCAGAACCTGTAGTTCACTGAACCCAAAAGACTTACGACTTTTTTGGTCCACTCTTGCCATGAAGCATCAAGAGGCTGAAGTTTTTTATCTTGGGCCAAAGGGTTCACACTGCCTGATGTGAGCTGAAATTGTTGAAGAATTTCTGTAAACTGTATCCAATCATATTCCGCTTTACGACGATTCGCTTTCTGATGCTTTGATCATATGACAGTTTTCAATTAACACCCATTTCCATGATACAACAGCTTGACTTGCTCATACAACACTTTTTCAACATGATACTTTTTCAAAACCGCTTCCATTTGCTCTCTCTGCTATGCTTTATACTTCGTGACTCAGTGTGTTTTTGTCGCATTTAACGTGCATTATTGTGATTTAGCTCTGCTATTTTGTGATTAAAAAATGTGCTTCCAAAGTGATTTCACTATTGTTATATTTTATTGTTGTTAAATAAATATTAAATGTAATACTGAAAATGTTGTGAAGATGGCTAGGCAGCTAGAACTTGAAGTGGAGGCAGAAGATATAGCGGAACTTGTGGATTCCCATGCTCAGCCCCTGAGCAATGAAGATCTTCTGGAGCTTGAAGAACATCTGCAAGATGAAGATGATTCTGCAGTGACCCCTGAGCCTAAAGGCCTAAACTGTAAAGAACTTGAGAAAGTTTTCCAACATTTTGAAAGGGGATGGTAATTTTAGAAAGAACAGATCCCAATTTTGAAAGAAGTTGCAAGGTTAACATTTCAAGTTTAAATTCTTATGCCTGTTATTCAGAAATCTACAGAGATAAGAAAAGAAGAGCGGCAATCAAATCGTCTTTAGAGAGGTACTTCACAAAATCATCAGCAGCCCCTAAAAGCCCTACTGCAAGTACATCATCCCAAAGCCCGGTCGTAAATACATCAGCAGAAAGTCCTGTTGCAACTACATCACCCTAAAGCCCTACTGCATTGTCCATCGAAAGCTCTACACAGAGCAGCAAGAAAAGCTGCTTCTGCAAGAAGTACATCAAAATCTCCAGCAAGGAAGAGCTATGAAAAATAGACAGCCGATCTAGAAGATGCACCCTCTCCTTTAGACTTCCTTCAATAATTTGGCAGTCGCAGCTACCAAAAGAACAATACTACGGCTATAGATAAATAAAATATTGTTTTGCATTGTTTGTTTAAATTCTAAGTTGATTAGTTAAGTTTGTAATGTACATATTTGACCCCTCAGTACCATACTTGCTTTAGCAGTGAAAAAAGATCATGTTTCACTCTACGTCGATTTTCACATTACACCAGCGGTCCGAAACCTAACATGTCATATGAGCGAGGTATGCCTGTATCCATCTACTGCTTTGTCTTTCTTGTGCCCTAACACCAGATCTTCTACTTTTGTAGGCACCTAGGGTTAACTGATCTTGCTCCATTTTCATGAGATGGCCAAACCATTTTATTTTCTCCCTCTATATATATCTGCTGCAGAATGTAGTTACTACAATTTGTCTGTCATCATTTCTCATGCTGTCCCTCCTGGTACAATACCAGCACCACATTGAAGTCTAATGATCAAAAGTGCTTCTACCAAAAGCATGGTCTCCATTTACATTTTTTTTCATCACCAGTGAATGTTCGAAACTGATTCCCTCTCCACCACAAGAAATTAAATAACAATGTGTTGTTGAATACGCATATCACTGCACAATGCACATATGTCATACCTGTCAACCTGTACGAATTTTTCGTACAATGTACGTATTTTTGATACTTTTAGCAGTGTACGGCCGTACAGACTCGTTGTACGGATTTTTCCTACCTCCCAAAAAAATAAAAAAATCGAACTTTTTTTTTTTTATTCTAAAAATATTTTCCAACCCAAGTTTGTAAAAAATTTTAATCAGAAAATATTTTCTAGCCCAGGTTTTTTTTAAACCAATTTTTTTATTCCGGGAATCTTGGCGTCTGTTTTTAAACTAAAGTCTCTCGCAGCAACCAATCAAATCCTTTTATACCCAACAATTGGGCAAAAACTTTGAATTCGGCCTCAAACACTTTCGGCTTTCAGCGTGACATGACGTATTTTTAAAGTTACCTGTTATCAGCCACACTTGCCAAGACACTTCGACGCCAATTTGTTTAAAAAAAGCTAAGTACCTATAACTTGGTTAAATATTGCTGTTGTTTTGAATTGTTGATATTTTAATCGCTGTCTTAATCTTTCCAGTTATATCTTGCCCTTCAGTATATTTCCGGTAAATTAATGTCATAATATTCTGTGTAGGCCCTGCATAACTAAAAAAAAAAAAAATTGTTTGTGTTGAGCAGGCCTACTTTATTCCGGCAATCGAGATTCACTGCTTTATTTTTCATAAAGCGGTGATCTATTATCACTTGTCTAGGCTATCAATTTTTAAATAATAATTTTCTAAATTTTTGGTAGTACATTTTTTCTTCCTAGATTAATATTCTGTTCACAATTTAGTTAATTTTTTTTATTTTTTGCTGTTGCTTTGCTTTGCTTAGTTGTATTTTATTTTTGTCGTTCTCTTAATCTTTCCAGTTATATTTTGACCATTTCAATATTTCCAATAAATTAATATCATAAAATTTTGTGTAGGCCCTACAAAAGTAGAAAAATAAAGTTTATTTGCATTGAGTAGGCATACCTACTTTATTTGAGCGGTCAAGATTCGCTGCTTTATTTTTTAATAAAATGACAATCTATTATCACTGGTCCAGGCTACCAACTCTTATATAATTTTGTAAATTTTTGGTGCTACGTTTTTCTTCCTAGATTTGATATTCTGTTCATAATTTGTTAAATTTTTTGTTGTTGTTGGTGTTAGCTGTTTGCTTTGCATTGTTGTATTTTTTTGTTGTTGGTCATTCTCTTAATCTTTCCAGTTATATTTTGATCATTTAAATATTTCCATTTAAATTAATGTCATAATATTCTGTGTCGGCCCTACATAACTAGAAAAAAGTTTGTTTGCGTAAACTTCGCTGCTTTATTTTTAAATAAAAACGTCCACACAGACTGCAGCAGGTCCATGAATGCAGACACACTCACTTCTTTTTTACAGTGTAAGATTAACATTGATACATGCTGTGCAGACTTTAAGCCCACAAATGCAATTCTGCAAAGTGATAAAAGTGCATGTGTTGATTATAACACAAAACACTGTGCATCCAAAGAATAGTACCTCACGATCACTAAGTTTTTTATATGTAAAGAACAGCATGAGACTATTAGCATGTTTTATATCACACTAATTCAAATGCAAATAGATTTGTATATGTCATTTCTCGTTTTAAAACTGTATTGTCTATAATTTATTAATATATGTTTTGCGTACGGATTTTTGGGTGTTTGTAAGGATTTTTTTGGTCCGGCGTACAGATTTTTGTCTCAGGAGGTTGACAGGTATGATATGTTATGATGCATACTGGTCCATGGCTCAACAGCAGCAAATAGTAATTTCAACTAAATCACATTATAATTTAGTTTCAATACCTGGGAACATCGTGCACCAGTCTATTCAGCTGAAATTAGTACCCCACTTTGATCTTGTGTTGGGGAAGGCAAAGGCAAAGTGAAGTCTCTAACACTCTACTCCCCAGCGACAGTATCTGTTATGGGATTACATTTATCGTACATTATAAGTTGCACACTTTTTCTGTTAATTTTGACTGAAGTTTAGAAAGTGTTGCAAAACGAAAAAAGGAGGTAACAGAGTGAGGCATAGCACACGGTTGAATACAGATTTTTTTTCCCCTTGCTTCAATGAGAGCTAATGACACAAAGTAATAAAATGTATACTATAACATTAGTTTACCCCATCTCTTTGAGACACATCCAATCCATGTTTCAACATATGTGCGATCACCTCAACAGGAACCTTCCCTTTGGTTTTATCTAAAGCAAAGATGGCAGCATTTCTTCCTCTCTGTGAATATGGAGAGGGCTGGTGTTAATAGGTCATGACTTGAAATTTTTATTTTTTAACTGATTTTCACTAATAAGGTTTATGATGTCATCATTACAACGGATTTTATTTTAAAGATAACATTTCTTCTTCTTCTTCTTCCTCGTTCGTCCTGAAAAGGACGTTGGTTGCGCTGTGTCTGTTTACACCGGAGCCTTTCACATCCGACTTCAGCACGGCATTTTTGGGCCCGGGTTTGCCTTCCCTCTTCGATCCCTACTCTCTCAGCCAGACTGCAGTGATGCAGACTGTTTCCAGGACCACCACGTGGAGGTGGAGTAGGGTCTTGGTCAGCTCTGGTTCGCTGACCCTGACCCAAGCAGTCAAGCTATGGGTCGCTGACTGCATTCTCTATTGCTGCATCTTTGGGTCCCAAAGATAACATTTGAGACACTTCTTAAAAAAAGTGCATTCTGTATTCATGTCTGATAAACATTCTTATCTAATAAACAAGATTTCAGAAAAACAGAAACATCCAAATGCTAGTTTTTTTTTTTTTACGCCCGCTAATACTCGAGGCGAAATCTCAGGTTATTGTTAATGTCTAACCTGACATTGATTTTACGTGAGTATCCCTTTTCTTGTACAGAGACAGGTGTCCCTCGCCATTCAGGCAGATACTTGCCGATTTCGGAGGTACCCATTAGAGCTGGGTCGGCTCAGGAGCCGCCAATCCCTGGTCAACGACACTCCTTCAAATGTCCTCGCCAGGTCTCGAGTTAATCCAGTCCAATTCCCGGTCGACGAAAAATCCTCAAATGCCGTCGCCCGGATTTGATCCTGAATCACCCGGTCGCCAGAGCGGTGTTGTAACCACTACGCTAGCGCAGCTCCCAAATGCTAGTAAAACAGAAGGTGAGGAAAAGACAGTAGTTGTTAGACAGGGACACGTACTGAGGGTAATATACAAACACGAGACCTAAGGGTCTTTTATGTTTGGACATGCGCCCTAATATAATCGACTAGGCTGAATGGGACGTGCCTCCCCACAACAAGGCAAAATTTTATTAAAAAAGAAAAAAAAACACACTGAGGAAACGAGTTCATTGCATTACAAGCCAGTTCTTGTTTTGGAAACCCCAGGGTAAGATAAATAGTCATCATTATCAATTTTCTTTGTGTGCCTTATGCAGCACGGAGCCACCACTGCAGCTAGTCTCCTTGCAGGAAGCCTGCATCACTCTTGCAGCAGTGGTTTCTGTAACAATTTGTTCTACACGATGAGGTTGCCTGCTCCATGCACAAACTCATATTAGTCGTCTTGTACGACACGTGTCGCCTGAGGATGCAGTAGCCGTGTTCTTTCTTTGTCTCTTCAGAGACCCCCCAGAAAATACACGGGGGCAAGAGAAACAATGGCAGACGTTAACACATGTGGAGGAGGGAACTGGAAACAAATATGAAAGAAATAAAAATACTAAAGGCTAGAAGAGCTTTCATTGGACTGGGAATCATATGGAAATGTAAGGAAGTCAAGTCCAACGCAAAAATTAGAATCTTCAACTCAGATTTCACGTCAGTCCGATTGTGTGGCTCTGAAACATGGAGAATTTAAAAATAACAACCAAAAAGTTTCATAAATGGGTGCTTGCATAAGATAGATGGATTTAGAAGAAAAAAACATGATCATCAATGTAGAAGTGATGTCAAGATCCCGACAAGTGACAGTGGAACAAGAGACGAGAAGAAGATGCCAGAGATAGATAGAACACACACTCAGGTAACATATTGACACCTGGAGAAGTGAACCGGAGAATGAAAATGTTGAGGAAGACATGGACAGACTTGAGCTGATGGCATACAACAGGAAGACATGGACAGACTTGAGCTGGTGGCATACAACAGGAAGACATGGACAGACTTGAGCTGGTGGCATACAACAGGAAGACATGGACAGACTTGAGCTGATGGCATACAACAGGAAGACATGGACAGACTTGAGCTGGTGGCATACAACAGGAAGACATGGACAGACTTGAGCTGATGGCATACAACAGGAAGACATGGACAGACTTGAGCTGATGGCATACAACAGGAAGACATGGACAGACTTGAGCTGGTGGCATACAATAGGAAGACATGGACAGACTTGAGCTGGTGGCATACAACAGGAAGACATGGACAGACTTGAGCTGATGGCATACAACAGGAAGACATGGACAGACTTGAGCTGGTGGCATACAACAGGAAGACATGGACAGACTTGAGCTGGTGGCATACAACAGGAAGACATGGACAGACTTGAGCTGGTGGCATACAACAGGAAGACATGGACAGACTTGAGCTGGTGGCATACAACAGGAAGACATGGAAAGACTTGAGCTGGTGGCATACAACAGGAAGACATGGACAGACTTGAGCTGGTGGCATACAACAGGAAGACATGGAAAGACTTGAGCTGATGGCATACAACAGGAAGACTTGGCACACGTTTGTTAAAGGCCTAAAGAGTAATGTCAATGAAAGAAATAAAGAAAATATGGAAAGAAAGAGAAATAAAATACATCGTTTTGGTATATAAAACTGCATGTTCCATCAGATCTTCTTGTGTGCCTCCAACCTTGTCATCTGCAAATTCCTCGTAAGATATTTACATTTACGTCTTCATCATAATTTCCCTTTCCACTCCCAGAAGTACAGTACACTTATGTTTCATTACTTATTAGAGTACAGAAATTTTATATTATAATTTGTACATTGTATTACTTCACTATAAACTAAAGAGTAAAATTTTTTTTTAATATATAACAAAACAGACATACATATTTTAGCATTCAGACATGTTACTTGTTAACATATCCTGATGATTCATATAGTATATAATGATTTCCGACATACGACCACTTTGACTTATAACTGAGTCGTCAGAACAGAACTGTATCATTAGTTGAGCACTACCTATATACAGGGTGTCCTAAAAGTTACTATGCAGTAAAGTACCTCGTACAACGTTGCAGTACCATGAAGCAGTTTCTCAGCAGATGTTGGAAATGTCCACCATGGGCCTCAAGACATGTCTGAACACATGCTTCTTCATATTGTCGAAGACTTTCTGCATGGTAGAATGGTCAACTCTCACATCAGAACCGCTAGTCTAATCTGCCATATATTCAAGTGCATAGTAACTTTTCGGACACCCTGTATATCTTGATCAAATACCTCATCCTTGAGCAAAAAGTCAGCCCCAGCTTTCAGCACTGTCCATAACATTTGTTCTGGTATTTTGGGATCAAGTGCAGCAAAAAATAAAGAAGCCTGTAAAATGACCAGAAAAAAAAGCATTGCTGGTGATATGTAAATTAAGGCAGGATTAAAAACAGCAAAATACAAACACAAACAATGCAGCCCAGCAGCAAATTTACAGACTTGGGGCCCTATTCACTAACATATTTCTGGGGCCTATTCACTGACCTAGCCATATCTCTGGACCCTTTCACTAATTTAACTCTGGACCCTTTCACTAACCTTTCTCTGGGCCTGATTCACTGACCTATATCTAGACTCTACTCACTAACCTAATTCTGGACCCTTTCACTAACCTAACTCTTGGCCCTATTCACAAGCCTTTATCTAGACCCTATTCGCTAACCTATATATATACCCTATTCACTAACCTATATCTAGACCTTATTCACTAACCTATACCTAGATCCTATTCATTAACCTATATCTAGACCGTATTCACTAACCTATATCTGTACTATATTCACTAACCTATATCTAGACTCTATTCACTAACATATACAGTATATAGACTGTGACGTACATTTTATATGCTGTTACTTATGCTCTTATATCTAGCTATTAAATAGCTTCGTCCACAAGTTTTTATTACCGTCCGTCGCATTGCGGCAGAGACGACGTCACTAATCAGTATGCAAGAGAGGTCAAAAGGTGGGCGAATGAGAGCGAAGGGTTCACGGGGATTGAGCGGTGTGTCGTTGAACAGGGAGGATGCATGTGTGAATTGCTCCGAGATATTTCAGATGTCAGTGTGTTTGATAGATATGTTCTGAAGTAAGTCTGTTCATCCTGGAATGACAGAGTGCCTGATTCATTCACAGGATAGGTAGAGGAGTGAATAGAAATGATATAGTGATGTTTAAAGACGGAAGACGGGCGATGTTCCCGGTTCTTATATATTCGTATGTTCATAGAGATACAGCTGATTACAGGACTGGATCTCGACATTTACTGACAGACTGTTATATGCCAGTATCTGCATTTTCCCTATGCCAGGGGAGTTAGCGATGTGTAGTGAAAAAGGTCTTACAAGTAATACTTCATTGGAGCATATGTTTTATCCATAATAAACATGTTCGTGTTGTGAATAAGCTGGACGTTTCTTCAATTCTTGTGCGGATGTTTATGTAGCAAGTAATTAAGAACTCTTGTATGATCACTTGGCTACTGCAAATATGTTTTACTCTGCCATGAATTAAATCATTAAACCTAAGAGCAAGTTGGAGAACGCCACATAGACCTTATTCACTAACCTATATCTAGACCCTATTCACTAACCTATATCTACCCTATTCACTAACCTTTATCTGTACTCTATTCACTAACCTATATCTGTACTCTATTCACTAACCGTTATCTGTACTCTATTCGCTAATGTATATCTAGACCCTATTCACTAACCTATATCTGTATTCTATTCACTAACCTATATCTGTACTCTATTCACTAACCTATATCTAGACCCTATTCACTAACCTATATCTTGGCCCTATTCACTAACCTATATCTTGACCCTATTCACTAACCTATATCTTGACCCTATTCACTAACCTATATCTTGACCCTATTCACTAACCTATATCTTGACCCTATTCACTAACCTATATCTTGACCCTATTCACTAACCTATATCTTGACCCTATTCACTAACCTATATCTTGACCCTATTCACTAACCTATATCTTGACCCTATTCACTAACCTATATCTTGACCCTATTCACTAACCTATATCTTGACCCTATTCACTAACCTATATCTTGACCCTATTCACTAACCTATATCTTGACCCTATTCACTAACCTATATCTTGACCCTATTCACTAACCTATATCTATTTAAAATAAAACATCATTGATATTCATCATTATTTGTTCACTCATCATGCTCCAGATCCTCCAAGGAACAACAACCTTTAACAAAGAACAACAACCTTTAACAAACAAAGAACAACAACCTTTAACAAACAAAGAACAACAACCTTTAACAAACAAAGAACAACAACCTGTAACAAACAAAGAACAACACCCTGTAACAAACAAGGAACAACAACCTTTAACAAACAAAGAACAACAACCTGTAACAAACAAAGAACAACAACCTTTAACAAACAAAGAACAACAACCTTTAACAAAGAAAGAACAATCTTTAACAAACAAACAACAACAACCTTTAACAAACAAAGAACAACAACCTTTAACAAACAAAGAACAACAACCTTTAACAAACAAAGAACAACAACCTTTAACAAACAAAGAACAACAACCTTTAACAAACAAGGAACAACAACCTTTAACAAACAAAGAACAACAACCTTTAACAAACAAAGAACAACAACCTTTAACAAACAAAGAACAACAACCTTTAACAAACAAAGAACAACAACCTTTAACAAACAAAGAACAACAACCTTTAACAAACAAGGAACAACAACCTTTAACAAACAAAGAACAACAACCTTTAACAAACAAAGAACAACAACCTTTAACAAACAAAGAACAACAACCTTTAACAAACAAAGAACCACAACCTATAACAAATGTATGCCAAAAGTCCACTTGTCTTGTGCCATAAGTTCAAGGTCTTTCCATGTCTTCCTTATCATTGATCATTGTCATTTCTGCACATTCCAGTTGTCTTCTCCTTGAGCTATTTGATCTGCCTCTGCTAATTTTACCCTGGGAATTTCAGAAAAAGGACTGCCTTGTAATACTATCAACATGTTTTCTCAGTATGCATCATGTTCATCACCAGTGTATTTTTTCTCATCTCTTGCTCCACTGGCAGTTGTCTGGTTCTTGTCATTAGTTCCACATTGGTGATCTTATCACATCACATTAATCCTTCTATTCTTTGCATAATAATAATATCCCCTTCAGACATAATTGACTATAGGAATGTAGTTTTTGTTGTTCTCCATGTTTTAGAGCCATACAATATGACTGACTTGACATTTGAGTTAAGATTCTGATTTTTGTGTTGGACTTGATTTCTCTCCATTTTCCATGTATTTCCCAATGCAATTAAAGCTCCTCTTGACTTGTGTATCCTTATTTTGATGTCACAATATGTGCCTCCGGCTGTGTCCACATTGCTGCCTAAATATATATATATGACTCTACATCTTGTAGAAGTGTTTCTTCAAGTGTAAACTTGTTATCCTTTGCTGCATTTATTCTCATTATCTTTGCCTTTTCCCTGTATGTTTTTAGACCCATATGCTATAATCTTTCATCAAGTATTTTCACTCTGTCTTTCATCTGGTAATGACCAACAGTATTATGCAATATAAATTCATTACTCTGCATATTTTGTTAAATGTAAACAGACATAGAAACAGACACAGACACAGACTTGTGTGGTTCCTACGATCCTCTGAAGAAAGAAGAAGGCAATTAAAATAAGGATGTGCCTGGAGCTAGCAGCCTCATCATGTGAAATAAGTTGCTACATAGAACATTACTGCAAGAGCATATAAGGTGCTTTGGTTCAGGCTTCCTGCACGGAGTCTACTGCAGTGGTAGCTCTTTACTCCATAGGGAACAAAAAGGGAAATAAATGAAACAAACACACACTTTTCCATCAGCCCTCACAAAAGTGCTTTGGTTTTTACCTTGAGGTAACCTTGAACTGTGACGCGGATGTTGACATTGACCCTTGATTTACAAATCATGTCAAAAAGCCTGATGTCCTGAAGTTTGATTGCATGCTGGAGAATATGGCTTGATTTGGTAGCCTGTGAAAACACAGTGAAGTATGAGGATTATATAGGCTTTGGTGTCTGTGAAAACACAATGAGGACCAAATTACTTTGGTACCTCTGAAAACACAGGAAAATATGAGGACCATATAGACTGCTAGGTTATGCAGATATTTTACAGATTAAGAACACTTCTGTTTGTTAGATCATACTGCTAGACTTGCCAAAGAGGGACAAAGACAAATTAATAGTGAGGACAGGACATCATATGAAAAGATTTCTTCTTAAATGTTCCATGTACCGACATGCTCCAGTCTACCCAGCTGTAAATGGGTACCTGATTTTGAGTTAGGGAAGGAAAAGACAGTGAGGAAGGGACTTGGTCACCCCACCTCTCGATGCTGGACCTAGTGTGGTGAAGTCCCTAAAACTTCACTCCCCTACAGCAGTATCAACAATGGGACTACCTTGACCTTTATGGCACTCTCCTGTAAAACGACGTCTCTGTGGCCTCCAGGGATTTTCCTGTATGTTTACACATTGTTCATGACTCCCTTCCACATGTCACAATTGCCTCTGCGTAAAACTGAAAAAATCCCTTACTTCCACTGACAAAGAGTTAATGAAGAGATATAAGCAATAATAACATATAGCTTAAAGAAAAATAGCAAACAGAACTCCCAAAGTCAGAAAAAACAGAAGCAATCTATAATACTTCTTAACTAGTGATAATTTTCAGGCTAAGAACTGATCACTGTATACGGAAACACCAACTATTCAACTAATCACAAACTAGACAGACAGACGTGTCCTTATATGGTAGACGAGCAAACAGTAAAACATGTCCTCCAAGAATGTCAACTCCACAAGAGAATCAGACCAATAGTATGATCTTCACCTACCCCACTCACAGAAAACTACAAGCCAACCAATTCCTAATATTCTCAGCTCAACAGGGATAAGCCTGAAGACAGATGCTGAAAAGAGACATGCATTACTCGAATGTTGGGGTCTATGTAGGGTTCGGGCTCTGACGTCCCACCTACATCAATGGATGTTGATGCGAACACACAGCCTCTCATATCCAGGTGCAGTGAGTGCCGCAGAAGCTATTGTCTTGTAGTAAGCTCCTAGCATATGGCCTCTCCTGTACAAATGTGTCCATAGCAGCACCTTCACGTGGTGACCCCGTTTTCACAGAGTTTGCTATGGGGGCGACCGAGTACCTGGCGGTATAACTGGGTCGGGAGTAGTTTGGGACTCCTCCTAAGGTGTAGGCGCAATACACCGGCGAGTGGACCATGCTCTGGTCAACACCAACCCAAACCCCACTCATGGGTTAAATGCTACCTTCTCTCTTCTCTCCTTGCCTACCAATCTTTCTTTGTCCAATCCACGATACACCTCACCAAGGATCCTGAAGCGGTGATGGTAAAAGATAGGTCTTTACCTAGAAGGGATCCGGGCCCTGCCCTATGTCCCAGCTGCAGCAAGATTGCCATGCGACCTGACATTGCACCCATCGTCAGATTTTGTCCAACTCCTGAGACACGGGAAGCAAAGCCACTAAAACTCAATGGAAATTTAGAACCACTGTGCTCGGGGAAAATCGTGAAGGCATAGGATGCAGGATGTGACACAGCCACAGCAAAAGCTCAGCCACAGAACGAAAAATGAGGCCTGCACCGTGAGCGCTTGTGACTAGCGGGGAATGCATCTTTGTGAACCCCTCCTGAACCCCCGGAGCGAAGTGATCTTTAGAGCCAAAAAGGTAAGTGGCCAAGCAAATCAACCCAATACTCATGGAGGAAGACACACACATCGCATTCTTTGGGAGGGAGATGTCTGCAGCAAACACCCAATACCTCCAATGCCAGTCAAACAACATATTCCATATGAGCTCGGGCGTCGCCTCGGTTACCAAGGCCCGCGCAAGAGAGATAAATCCCCTGCTCCTTGTGAAAAGTCAGCGAAGGGGAACCTTAACATTTTACAGCTAAATATAGCTGGACTACAGAACAAGACAATTGAGCTTATAAAAATACTACACGAACATCAAGTACAAGTAGCCCTTCTGCAGGAAACAATACTCCCACGGAGACAAATTAACATCATGGGTTATACACAGTACAAATGTGAATGCCTGAAGTGCCAAGGCATCATGACCTTAATCAGAAATGATACCCAAGCCATAGTAACCAACAACCCTGCGGGGGATATCGACCACCAAGTAATAAAGCTATGGGGCAAAGATAGCACCAAGTACACACTACACAACATTTACTGTCCCCCGACCTCATCAAAAGGTCTGCCTGAGTTCGAGCCCATACTAAAGAAAACTGTCGTAGCTGGTGCTTTTAATGCTCACATTCCTACTCTAGGATACAGGCGGTTTAACAGTAGGGGTCTAGAGGTTGAGGAGCTGTGCAGCAGTACCAACTTAATGCTGCTGCAGAACTTGGAAACTCCACCAACACTCCTACACAGGGCACACGGCTCGACCAGCCGGCCAGATCTGACATTTGTTTCAGCTGACATAGCAGAAAATAGTATCATCAAAGTCTTAGAAGACGTGGGAAGTGACCACCGCCCTGTTTTAACAACTATTTTAACACCACAGAAGACACAGAAGTCCCTGTGTAAACCATCCTGGAACTTCAGGAAAGCAGACTGGGACCGCTACGGCCGAGAAACTGACGCTGGGTTCAGTCAAATCATTAGAACTGATAACATTAATACTACATACAACATGTGTACCACAATCCTAACAGCTGCCAAAAAGTGCATCCCAAGGGGGAAGCATAAGAAGTATAAACCTTACTGGACATCTGAACTAGCTGAAGCAGTCAAAGAAAGGAGAGAAGCTAGAAAGAAGGCTGAAAAATACCCTACCACCCTAAATAAAACAGAGTACAACAGGTGGACAGCAAAAGTAAGGTATGTCACCAAGAAGAATAAACGGGAGACTTGGAAAGAAAATTGCAACAAATTAGATTTAAAAAGAGAAGGGAACAAAGTTTGGAGACTCCTCAGTAATCTCGAGGGAAGCAAGAAAAAGACAAACCCAACACCCATGGTGGATGGAAGTGGTGATGAAGTAACATCAAGCAGCAAGAAAGCCGATGTCTTCAACAATTTTTATGCCAGTGTAAATAAAACACAACAGAGAAAGAAACTAGACAAAATGCTCCTAAAGAACACATCCACGCGTAACATAGATCAGACCAATATTGCTGCGTTCGATGATCCGTTCCGTCCGCAAGAACTGAGAATGGCACTACGGAAACTGGCCAAAAATAAAGCTCCAGGACCAGATACAATTAAAAATGAGATGATTTGTCAACTAGGGCCAAAGGCAAAAGAGACACTTCTATGGTTCATCAATAGAACATGGAACGAGGGACAGCTACCATCAGCATGGCTGACAGCAACCATCTTGCCTATATTGAAGAAAGGGAAACCACCAGGAACACCAAGAAGCTATAGGCAAGCTATGGGCAAGCTGGTCGAGAGAATGGTAAACAACAGACTGTACTGGTGGTTGGAAAGCTGGAACCTTCTGGACAACAACCAGGCAGGCTTCAGACGTAAGTGTCGCACAGATGACCCCCTCTTCAGGTTTATACAGAATGTGATGGATGGCTTTCAAGAGGGAAAAAGCACAATAGCTGTGTTCATCGACCTTGAGCAAGCCTACGACAGAGTTTGGAGAAAGGGACTTTTGCTAAAGATGAGAAGAATGGGAATAGGAGGGAAAATGATTAGATGGATACAGGCCTTCCTAACAAATAGAACCATAGCCACCAACTATGCCGGTGCTATTTCACAGAAAAGAACGCTGGAAGAAGGACTGCCTCAAGGCTCTCCTTTAAGTTGCACCCTTTTCCTCATCTTCATTAATGACCTTGCCAAACATCTGAATGTGTCGAAGGCGCTGTTTGCTGATGACCTTGCCATCTGGACTACTGACAAATATCCCATCCTGGCAAAAGCCAAGATCAACAGAGCTCTCCTTACAATGTCAGTATATTGTGAGCTGTGGAAACTTAAAATCAATACGCAGAAAACTGTATACACCACTTTCTCCCGCAGCCATAAAATAGCAAAAAGACACATCAACATCAAACTGAGTGGGGAAACACTAACAAAAGAAGAGCACCCAGTCTATCTAGGAGTAAAACTGGACAGACAATTGAAACTAGATGGACACATCCACAACCTCAGGGAAAAAGCATGTAAGCGCCTAAACCTCATCAAACGGCTAACTAGTACAAATTGGGGAGCGGATAAACAAACCCTTCGTCAACTATATCTTGGCTATGTGAGATCAGCGATAGACTATAACCTCCCCCTCCAGACCATTGTGAGTACTAATACCATCTCAGCTCTGGACCGTGTGCAGAACCAAGCTCTCAGGTTAATTTGCGGAGGGATGAGATCAACACCCACAGCCGTATGTGAGATAGATGCCAATATAGAGCCGCTGGATATCAGGCGTAAAAGAGCATTGACTGAAGCTGTAGAAAGATACAGGAGACAAGAGAAAGACCACCCAAACAAAGTACTTATTGACACTTGGAAACAAAGACGAAGACTGAAACAACTATCTCTCCTGGACATAGCCAAAGAGGAAAATGATAAACACCATCTCCCACAAGAGAGAGAATTGGAAAACAAATACTTTGGACCACCCCCTTGGGAAAACTTCCATCAACCAACTGTCAAAACACAACTGATAGATGAAACGGCCAACAAGGAAACACTACCAACAATCTTGAAGACGTGTGCCTTGGAGACCATAAACAGCTACCCAACGTCAGCAATACAGGCCTACACAGATGGTTCAGCTTTCAAGACAACCTCTTTTGCAGGATACGGCGTCTGCATATGGTACCTGGATGGATCCTCTTATGAGTTCTGCGACTCCTGTGGTGAGAATTGTTCAAATTATGAAGCGGAGGCTGAGGCCATCAAGACAGCCATTGAATTACTATACCAACAGTCTGACCTTATGGAACGAAAGCCATCAGATATAGTGATCTTCAGTGACTCCATGTCTGTTCTGGAAGCACTTAAACAGACTCCATATGAAAACAAAGACATTTTTCTTATAGGAAGAGCGGTTCACAACTTGATCACAGCCTACTCCATCAGTGTAACCCTACAGTGGATCCCTGGACACAGTGATCTAACTGGAAATGAGACAGCTGATAGACTTGCAAAAGCAGGAGCCTCTAAACAACAAAAGGACAGACCCTGCAGCATGAGAACAGTCAAACAGATTCTCAGAAACAACACAAGGGAAATCTGGCTGAATAGATGGGCGAACGGGCCGACTGGCCGAAATGTCTTTAATGAAATGACCTGCCCAAAAGACAACGACAACATAAACAGACTCAGCAGGAGAAATCAAAGTCTTATCTTTCAGTTCTGAACAGGACACGCCAGAGTCAATAGCCATCTAAACCGTATCAACCCTCAGCACCTACCCATGTGTAGACACTGCTCTCATCCCTATGAAACAACCAGACACCTCCTCATGGAGTCTCCATCACTCACAAACGCTAGGAAAAACTTTTACAGACACCTCTGACAGTCACCAACTCACTATATGGAACGTTAAAACAACTGCAGAAAACCTGCACTTTTTTAAGAATGGCATTGGGCTGCCAAGAGTAGATATGCTCAGCAGCTATGGGATATCGACAACAACAACAACAACAACTTGAGTGTTAGATTACTCAGACAGATAAAGATGATTAAACTGCCCACCAAGAAATTAAAGAGCATATCCTGGAAAGCGACAGAAGAGGCAACATATATTTCAACTTCATATCCGAGGAAGACGTTGTGTGCACTTTAGAAACCAGTAGAAACACTGCCCGGGGTCCTGAAGGTGTACAGTATCACCACATAAAACAGCTTGATGACATTAAGAATGTGATGAGTGATTTCAACACCAGCATACTGAATGCTGAGGTGCCGGAAGACTGGCTACATAGTTACCTATGGCCACTTCCCAAGCTTGGTAATGACCCCATACTTCTCAGCAGCTATAGAATTATCACACTGGAGAATGTCTACGGTAAACTACTAGAAAAGATAGTAGCATGGAAAATAATGAATCACCTCAAAAATGCACAGATCCTACTGAATACTCTTGGAAGCTATAGGCCCATGAAAGAAACACGGGGTAACAATGGAACTTTTGCTTATGATGTGTATGAGGGGTTCCAAGGTAAATGAGAAATGGTTGCTGTAGCAATTGACCTAGAGGATGCTTATAACAGTGTGAACTTTGAAACATTAATGAACTGTGTAATGACTTGTGGTGTTAACCCTTGGCTAACATGGACAGCAGCTGCTTTAACTGACAGATCAGTGGCATTTCCCTTGGGAACATGGACATCAGACCCAATGTGCACTTGTTTGGGACTACCCCATGGTTCTCCACTATCACCGGTGCTGTTTAATACCTATATAGCTAAAGTAGCCACCATTCAGCCTTCTGAGTTGGGACGAACACTGACTCTTGTTGATGACATACTCATTTACAGAACTGGCTCTTGCCAACAGGAAATGGTTAATAGCATACATGGAAACTACAGGAGGTGTTTAAGTGGTGCGAGGAAACTGGATTCTAAGTCAATACCATCCAGGCCTGTGTGATGTGGTGCTCCTTAGTGAAAGCAGACCTTCCAGATATTACTCTCAATGGACAAAAAATTGAAAGGCAAGAAAAACTGAAATACCATGGAGTTACATTCAATCCCAGACTATCATATAAGTACCATGTTAATCACATCATACAGAATGCAGGAGAGGTCTGGCAGCCCTAAAAATAATGGCAGCAGCATATCTGGAGCAGAGATTACTATTTCTTCTTTATCATCAGCTAGTCATATCGGTCATTGAGTATGGGCTGGGAATACTCATGTTGTCAGTAACACAATGTGAATGACTAGAACACATTCAAAATGAAGGGATTCAAATTGTCTTGGGCTGTATGTGAGATACCCCCATTGTGACAATGAAGTACATGCTTGGAGTACTGTCGATTAGATCCAGATATGCCCAGGCCCAGGCAAAAGCCTACATGTGAGTAACCACAGACAAACAGCACCCTCTGCATGAAAACATAGAGGGTAATGTCAAAAGTCATTGTGCCTCTCAATCCATGCTTCAGAAGGTTAAAAAATGGTTGGCTACTGCATGAACGGAAAACTCAATATACAGCTAGGTAAACTTATGACATACTTCATACACAGCTATGTGAGCTTATTTCATACTTCATACACAGCTAGGTTAGGTTATGTCATGCTTCATACACAGCTATGTGTGCTTATGTCATACTTCATACACAGCTAGGTGAGTTTATGTCATACTTCATACACAGCTATGTGAGTTTGTGTCATACTTCATACACAGCTATGTGAGTTTATATCATACTTTATACACAGGTAGGTATTTCCTACTTCATTCACAGCTAGGTGAGCTTATGTCATACTTCATACACAGATAAGTGAGCTTATGTCATACTTCATACACAGCTAGGTGAGCTTATGTCATACTTCATACACAGCTAGGTGAGCTTATGTCATACTTCATACATAACTATGTGTGCTTATTTCATACTTCATACACAGCTATGTGAGTTTATGACATACTTTATACACAGCTAGGTGAGCTTATTTCATACTTCAAACACAGCTAGGTGAGCTTATGTCATACTTCATACACAGCTGTGTGAGCTTTTGTCAAACTTCATACACAATAAATAAAGCTGACATTCTATTCAATCATTCATTCATTTATTTCCTTTATTGTACCTTACAGAGCATGGAACCATCACTACAGCTGGCCCCAGGGTCCTGACACCCCACAGCTACACAGCAAATGACAGAGACACGACACTACTTACGTAGTTAAGAAAGTTTATATCACATTTAGCATGTGACATATAGCTCCAGGCTTTTTCCACATCACCTTCTAAAACTGAATAAATAGCTCCCTTTTGAAAATAAAAACAATAAATAAATAAATAAAATGTATGTGTGAACATGCACAAGCATACGTGTTTGTATGTATGTACACATGTGTAAGTCTGTATTACATGTAACAACAAACAGCCACTTAAAGACCCATCATATAAGAAGGATTGCCTTGTCATGCTATCAACAGGTTTCCTCAATGTGTGTCCTATCCATCGCCAGCATCTTCTTTTTATTTCTTGTTCCACTGACAGTTATCTGGCATCTCTTGTCACCAATTCCACATTTGTGACTTTGTCATACCATTTCAATCCTTATATTCTATGCAAGCACCTGTTTATGAACATCTGTAGCTTTTTGGTTGTTGTTTTTTGTTGTTCTCCATGTTTCAGAGCTATACAATAGGACTGATTTGACATTTGAGTTGAAGATTCTTATTTTCGTGTTGGACTTGATTTCTCTTGATCTCCATGTGTGTCCCAATGCAATGAAAGCTCCTCTTGCTTTCTGTATTCTCATTTTGATATCATTGTCTGTCCCTCCAACTTTGTCTATATTACAAAGGAAGGACAATAATAAATGAGAATGCTGAAGAAACTCTATGTAGTTCCCAGGATCTCTGAGGAGACAAAGAAAGAACATGATTACTGCTCCCTCAGGTATATCATAAGAGGTGACTAATATGAGATTGCATTTAAGGACGGCAACCTCATCATGTAAAACGGATTGTTACAGATTGTTGCAAGACTGCTTTGGTGCAGGCTCTCCAGCGGCAGGAGTGGCACCATGCCCTTTAGGGAGCAACAAGAGAAGTTGTGATGATGATTGTTATTGTTATTGTTAATCAGAATCGACCTCACTGCACCCAGGGCTAACCCATAGGTGCTCAGTCTCCCTCAGCAAATGTTGAAGAGTAAGAATGCTAATTGTACCTGTAGCACGCTGGTTGTACATACAGTGGATGCATCATCTCTCACGTTCATTTCTGCTTAGTATCTCTCCCTTGTCCATATCCAGTGTCCCCACTATGGGTGCTCTCGAGGCCAGTCTGTCAACTATCTCATTGCCACATACACCTGCATGACCAGGACAGTAAATCCACACCACTTCTTCAAGACTTGAGGATTCTATTGATGTTTTCTATTCCTTCTGCAGCCATCCGTTCTGAACTTTCTGAAGCATGGCCTGAGAGTCTGACAATATAACTGCCCTGGTTGATGGAGTTTCAGACAGTCACCTCAGTGCTACAGTAACCACCTCTACCTCCATTCTCATGCTGGAGGTTGTTGTCATGTAGGTACCATTCTGTTCAGCAATGACCCTGCCCTTTATTCTTGCAGAGAAGCCCCATTCTGATTTCTCACCACGCACTACTGACTCATCAGTGTACACAATGGCAGTGTCGCAAAATTGGTTTCAAGTCATTGCAAATGGGTTCAGTTAGATTTATAAACCCATCTACGATCGAGTGACCGCTTTCAAAATGGCGGCGTATCAGCAAAATGTATATCGGACAGAGGAAATCGCCAACGATAAATAAAAACAGAAGGGAATCCGTATGAAAAAGATTTTACATTTCAGTACAGGGAAGGATGGTGTATAACTGCATATAAGATGGAACGGTAGGAAGTTCTCATTTACGGAGAGATATGCGTATTTCGGCTGCCCACAGTTACGCTAAAAGCATGTAAACCCACTTCTGTTCTAAATATTAAAATCAACAAATAACAGTTTGGGAAATTACATGGATAGGAAGATAGAGTTTTATCAGCTGTATAAAACTAGATAAGATGGAACTATATGGATATTATATATGCCGAGAATGATAAAGGCAAAATTTCAGTCGACGCACAGTTCGGCCGAAATCACTGTTCGGGAAGGATTTTTCAGGCTTAGGTTTAAGCTGTGACGTCGGTACTCTCCGATTACGTCCGCGCTATACGTATTTAAAGCGTATCGGTAAAAACTGAGCTACAGACAACGAAAGAGGGTTCAGACAGACTGGAGGCAGAGTTTCGCCACGACCCATGAATTGTGAGCGGATCGCCAGAAACATTTTTTTAGTCCAGTATCTGAAGTCTGAGGGTAAGCGAAATTATGATAACTACCGTGTATAATATTTGTTATTTCAGGTTCATACAGAATTCACAAAATATGCCTGTATAATATTCATTGATATAACGTATTATTATTTTAATATGATTTATTCATGTGCATTATGGATGAGTGTTGCTTGTACAAAAAGTAATCACAAATAGCCCCACGGCCTAATGAAGTTATATTTATCATATTGCTTTATCGCTTACGAAGATAAAGGCAGTCCCATGGCAGAGATTGTCATAGGGAAATGAAGTGTTAGAAACTTCATCATGGAAGATCCCAGTTTACGAGGTTAAGGTGACTAGTCCCCTTCCTCGCTGCCTTTGCCTTCCCTAGTTCGAGCGCACAACTTTGTACCCATTTACAGCTGGTAAAATGGAGTGTTCCACAGCCAGGTTTCAATTCCAAAACTATGTAATGGTACTACCAAAGAAAGCAACTTGATCGCTTGGTCACTCTCTTTATTTATGTATTAATTTTGTGTAGATGCTAAGAATAGCATCAGTATTTGAATTTGTACTGGATATGATTTGGAAGGATCAAGTTATAGAATATGAAGGGATGTATAGGAGCGGAATAAACCAGATGATGTTTATTACTGATATGTTAATATTAATTCTATATCATTGAACTGATGTTACTTGCTATGACTGTATAACTTTGACACCTGATGACTGACTGGTCTGACATCTGTGCTAGTCAACTACAAGTCTAGCCAGATACTAGCCAAGGCTGATATGTTGCAGGTTCCATGAAATAACTCAAACCAGACTGTCCAGTATCAGAAGCCGGTGTAGTTCATCCGAGGCAATCCCACAAAAGTGCAGGACCCCAAAGAGTGAACTTCAACTGGTCATTGGCATCCCTACTGTTGGGCCTACCAAGTCTGATATCAGCAAAGGACAGTTTCAGCAGTATCAAGTTGATAAGATAAGTGGCAGTTAAGACACTGACCACCCATTTATGAAAACAGCCATAGTGAACCTAATATTCAAACAGTCAAGTGATGACAGTTATTTGTAAAGTCAAAGAACTAAAAACCGTGATTGCAGTAACTGTAATATTCAAGATCTTGTAGTCTAAACAGACCATAATAGTAATTGTGTGAATACTTTTATATATATATATATGTATATACTCTTTTCCAACTTGTAGAAATAGAATATTAGTGTAATTATTAAAACTATTTTAACTATACCTGAGGATTTATTCACTTTTTCCATTTTGTGGGTTCAGTGAATGTACATTTTACTTATCCCCTAGCATATAAGTAATCATAAGATAGTCACAGGGAGGAGACACCTTAAATCCTGGTACTACTTCTTACCAACTGGGCCAGGGTTTTCACAGTCTGACTATTTTTATGATAACAATACACCAGTGCTTATTTCTAAGACTGGGGTATTACTTGTAAGGTCAGAACTCTTTACTGGCATACTCTTACATAATAAATAATTTTAAATAACCTCCCGCTACAGGCAGCATGATCACTTATCATATGATTAATCTCCAGCTCTGCTTTTCCACTGCCCCAAGCTCTGCACTCTCTGCCAAAGCTAATGATGACCTGCTGGTAGTTTATCCAGTTCTCCCCTGACTTATTCCACTCTTCCCCTTTGGATATACTTTCAACCCTGGTCACCTGACCAATCGTAGCCTATGCCTGTGATGATGAATGCTAAAGGAGTTGAGAGAGAAGGTGGAGAAAAATATAGGCAGCAGATGAAGCATAGTTACACAGAAAGGAGAGTTACACAGAAAGAAGAGTTACATAGACAGAAGAGTTACACAGAAAGGATAGTTACAAAGAAAGGAGAGTTACACAGACAGAAGAGTTACACAGTTCGGAGAGTTCCACAGACAGAAGAGTTCCACAGAAAAGAGAGTTACGCAGAAATGAGATACACACACAGAATAGTTACACAGACAAAAGAATTACACAGACGGAAGAGTTACACAGACAAAAGAGTTATACGACAGGAGTTGGAAAAGAAAAGAAAGAGAAGGATCCAAAGGAAATAGGGTTGACAAGCATTTAGTAGTCCTATACTTTTGTTGTGTTCTCCAGGGCGAACAGGAAATACACTACATGCAGACTGAGAGAATGAATGTGATAGGTTAACAGGAGCTAATAGATGTGCTGATGGAAAGAAAAAGTATGACAGGTAGACATGTTAATAGACAAAAAACTGATATATAGACAGAAGTTGTTAGGCAGTCTGTGACATAAAGGCATGTTAATAGACAAACAGTCTGACATGTAGGTAGACAGATGTCTGTGGTAGGCTGTGACAGAAAGACATGATAATAGACAAATAGGACAAATGGACACAGAAAAAAAATAATAAAAGCCTAACAGGCAAAAGAAATACAAGCTGACTGGCAAAGAGGCTGATTATGACAAGAAGTTGGTAGCAAATGTAAAAGTTAAAAAAATTTTACAGGAAAGTGTGCCTGCAGAATTGTAGGCTGACTGGCAGGTAGTGGTAAGTTAGACAATGGTAGACTGAGTCAGAAGCTGAATGTACAAAATAAAACTTCAACTCACAAGAGTGTATCTATGTACATCAAGATGAAACACGAGGTCATGGAACTTGTGGGCTGCAGCAAACTGACGAAGAGTTTGTCCATTCTGAAACAGAACAAGATCACTCAATTAACATTCACATTTTAGATATTATTGAATTTACTTGCAAAACATAATCCAGAAAGACTCAAATAGTACATACAGTGGAACCTCATTACAGCATTTCTCTGGAGAAAAAAAAAAAAAATCATCACACAACAAAAAATCTTCGTCATGATCATCATTAACATTTGCACTCCTTACAGCCTGCACTAAGCATTCACATGCCCTTGCAGCAATGGTTTCTATGGCAATCAGTTTTATATGATGAGGTTGCCAGCCCTGTGCACAACCTAGCATTAGTCATTGTGTACAAAATGCTTGAGGGCTCAGTAGTCTTATTCTTTCTTTATCTCTTAGAGACTATCAAGAACTACATGGGGCACAGGAAAACATACTAACAAAATTGATCATCAAAATTAAACAGCTTGTCACTTCCGAGACCATTAGGAACTATATGGGGCACAGGAAAACATACTAACAAAAATTATTATCAAAATTAAACAGCTTGTCACTTCAGAGACCATTAGGAACTATATGGGGCACAGGAAAACATACCAACAAAACTGATCATCAAAATTAAACAGCTTGTCACTTCAGAGACCATTAGGAACTATATGGGGCACAGGAAAACATACCAACAAAACTGATCATCAAAATTAAACAGCTTGTCACTTCAGAGACCATTAGGAACTATATGGGGCACAGGAAAACATACTAACAAAAATTATTATCAAAATTAAACAGCTTGTTACTTCAGAGACCATCAGGAACTATATGGGGCACAGGAAAACATACTAACAAAACTGATCATAAAATTAAACAGCTTGTCACTTCAGAGTTATACACACACGTACATGTATTTATTTCAACCAATCGTTACTCTTTAGCTCCCCGAGAAGCATAGACTTTTAACAAACACATGCCAAGTTCTCCTGACTCATCATCAGGTCAAGGTCTTTCCACATGTTCCTCATCATTTTTATTTCTGTCTCTAGCTTTTTTCTCCTTGTGTTCTTCTGTCTGCCTCTAATTCTCTTGCCCTGGAGATTCCAGATCACGTATTGCCTTGTAATGTTATCATCATGTTCCCTCAATGTCTGCCCAATCCATCAGTAACATCTTCTTTTCATCTCTATTCCCACTGGTACTTGTACTGTGCCTGTCATCAGTTCCACATTGGAGACCTTGTCTTACTATTTCAATTCTATTATTCTATGCAAGCACCCATCTATAAAAGTCTGTAATGACTTAATTTTGTATTTATCTAACAAACATTTTTTTAAACATATCCAGAGTGTTCATTTTCTGCTTGGTAATACTTTCAACAGGTTTCCTCAGAGTCTGTCATATCTAGAGCGTTCATTTTCTGCTTGGTAATACTTTCAACAGGTTTCCTCAGAGTCTGTCATATCTAGAGCGTTCATTTTCTGCTTGGTAATACTTTCAACAGGTTTCCTCAGAGTCTGTGAGTCTGTCATATCCAACACCAGTGTTTTCTACAAGATCTCCCTTCTTGGGCAATTTGACAAATTATTCCTTTGTTCCACTCCATTGGTGTTGTCCCTGTTTTCCTGACTTGTGCAAATAGTGGTTCTACGAGTAATAGTTCTGCTGCTAGCTCAGGGTCTATCTTAAATAGCTCTGCATTTGATTTATCATGACCAGGAGCTTTTCCATTCTTTAACCCTTTGATTGCTGTGATGATTTCTTTTTTTCGTGGAATGTCTGTATAAACATCTAGATCATTTTCAGCCTCAGGAACATTCAATTGTGTCTCTGGTGGTTCCTTGTTCAGAGTTTCTCTGAAATACTCTGCCCATCTTGTTTCCTGTCCCTCTGCTGTCGTGATGAGATTTCCTTGCTTATCTCTTACTAATGTAATATTGTTTGCACCTTGTTTCCACTGATGATTTTAGTTATTTTGTATACTGTGCTTTGTTCATTTCTCAGTGCTGCCTCTTCTCCCTGTCTTGCAAGATGGTCTAGGAAATTCCTTTTGTTGGCTCGGGTTTGGCGTTTAACTTCCTTGTCCAGCTGACTGTACTGTTCGCTATATAGTTGCTTTAACCTGGGGGACTTCGCTTATGTTTTCTTTCTTTTCATTTCCTTTCTCATCGTTATGGTGTTTAATGTTTCTGGTGTTATCCAGTCTTCCTTCTTCCTTTCCTGGAATCCCAAGCATGATTTGCTGCTTTCCTTATATATTGTTGAAATGGTGTTGAAATTCTGGTCTATATCATCAGTCAATGTCTTTTCCTGACTATTGGCAAATTGATATCGTTTCTTTATGTCAGCCGCAAAAGCTTTTCTGGTAAGGGGGGTCCTTCAATTTGCTCATGTCAAACCTTTTCTGTGTAGTTACAGTTGGTCCAGCTGTTCTTAGTTTCACTTTCAGTTTTACTACTACTAAATGGTGATCACTTCCCACATCCGCACCTCTTCTTACCTTCACATCTCGTAATGCATGTCTTGTCTACCATTAATCATGATGTGGTCTATCTGGTTTCTGTCCTGACCATTTGGTGATTCCCATGTTAATTTGTGATTTTCTTTATGTGGGACAAGTGTTCCTCCAATGACCAGGTTGTTAATGCTACAGAAACTTATTAATTTCTCTTCATTTTCGTTTGCTGTTCCGCTGCCGCATTTCCCCATTACTCTTTCATTATATGTATTGTGTGTTCCAACTTTCGCAGTGAGGTCTCCCATTACAACGATAAGATCATATCTAGGTGTGCCTTCCATTTCTTTCTGCAGTTGTTGATAGGATTCATCCTTGACCTCATCATCGCTGTCATTCGTTGGTGCATAGCATTGTATTATTGTAGTGTTGGTGAATCTCCCTCTCAATCTTATTCTTATCAGTCTGTTGTTCATGGGTTTCCATTCCAGCGATGTCCTTTCTATTCCTTTCTGTAGAATAATGGCTACACCTTCATTGTGCTGTCCATCCTCTCTTCCAGAGTAAAATAATGTTTCTCCTGTTGCTGTTTTAACTTATCCTGCTCCTGTCCATCTGCTTTCGCTTATCCCTAGAATGTGTAATCTATAGTTTCTCATTTCTGCTGTGACCTGTTTTAGTGACATTCCAAAATCCTATTCTTGTTTCACGTTTTGGGGTCAGGACGTCCTTTTTGTGTCAGTGGCTTCCTTTCGGCTTTCACCACTGACAGTCATATGAGCCACAGACTTCGGATGTCCGTCCCGCAGCAAAGTTTGTTCATTTGTTGCTGTTTCCGTAACTTCATTTCTTTTTACATAGACAGGGGTGTCAGCCCTATGCTAAAACCCCCAACCTGGAGGACCAGGGTGTCTGCTTTAGTCTGACCCCTGCCCGCGCAAACCTGTCCAGCTTGGTAGAACCTTCCAGGAGTAAAACCCCAGCTGGCATAGCTCTGGGGGTAATCAGGGTACGCAAGCCGCCATACCTCGACAAGGTATTGACACCGGTGATGGCAGTCTTTAATATGTGTTTTGATGTAATTAGTTTTTTTGGTTTTTTCTTGGCACGATGGCCTTTTAATAACATTTTCATTAATCTTTTAAACTATCCTTAAGATTCAAAACATTCTTCTGTAAAAGCACATTTCTGTGACTTCCAGCAATGCTACATGTTAGTTTGTTGTCCATGATTTGTTTCTTACATGATAGTATTTATGCAATAATTGAAGCTAGCTATAACATAATTTGGTTGAACATAGCAGAATGTGTTTCAAACTAAGCAAACAACAAGCAAACAACAAGCAAAATCAATCTTACCCTCATGGAGTCTACTCTAGACCAACAATGGAGCAAATACAGCACTTTGTCCACATCATGGCTGGCAACAGCTTCAAATATTCCAGGCTGGATGAGAATTTTTGCATAAAGAGATTGTAAGCTTTAAGTTTATTGATGATTATCATCCAATTTAAGTTTATTGATGATTTATCATCAACTTTAACTCTTACTATCCGGCAAGCCCCGTGAAGTGGCGCGGGTTTAGTACCAATTTTACGGCTCGCCAGTTCAACTGGCGCGCGACGGTAACGATAGCGAAACTAGCGTGTAAAAACGCGGTTTTAGCTCACGTATAGTAAGAGTTAAGTTTATTGATGATTCTTCATCATCATGTGGTTCCCAGGAGTTTCTGAAGATATAAAGAAAGAATAGGACTATTGATCCCTGGGACATGTTGCAAGAGGCAAACTGGCAACTTAATATGAGATTGAATATGGGGGTGGCAACCTCATCATATAAAATGAGTTGCTACCAAAACCAACACTGCGACAGCCTACGAATCTTTGGTGCAGGCTTCCTGTCAGGGGGCCAGCTGTAGTGGTGACTCTATGCTCCATAAAAAGGTAGTCCCATAAATACTGCTGTAGGGGAGTGAAGTGTTAGAGGCTTCACTATACTAGGTCCAACATTGAGTGTTAGGATGACCAGTTCCCTTCCTCGCAGTTTTTTCCTTCCCTAACTCAAGTGCAAAGTCTGGTACCCATTTACAGCTGGGTACAATGAAGTGTGTCAATACCATTGAATCAAACCCGGCACTTTTGCTGCGAGAGACTAGAGCTCTAAGTCTAACCACTCTGTCAATCTGACACTTCTATGCTCCATATGGACAAAAAGTAGAAATGATGATAAGTTATTTTATGATTAGCAGTTACTTGTATGTCAAGTCATTTCTATTGTATGGCTCTGAAACATGATGAACAATAACAATAACAACTAAAATGTTACAGACTTTCATAAACAGGTGTTTGCTTAGAATTGAAGAACTGAAATGGTATGACAAGGTTCACCAATGTAGAACTGATGACAAGAACACGACAAGTAAAAGTGGAACAAAACAAAAAAAGAGAAGACGATGCTGGCAGTGGAGTGGACACACATTGAGAAAGCCTGTTGATACAGGACAGTCCTTTTTTCTGGAATTCCCAGGCTAAGAAAAGTAGCGGCAGACCAAAGAACATTTGCAGCAGACGCCCGGAGACAGAAATTAAAATGATGAAAAAGACACAGAAAGACCTACAGATGATGTCATGTGACAGATAGACTTGGTCATGTGTTTGTTGAAGGCCTATGCTCCTTGGAAAACTAAAGGTTATTGATAAACTGAGTGATTGATTGACTGAATTACATTTAATATTAACAAATGAGTATGTAGTTCTCTCAAACCATGTAAAAGATGGCCCAAAATAGAAATCTATGGCAAACAACAATTGCAGCCATCTGCTCCACAGGGAATGAATAGCAGCAATAATAAAAAAATATGAGATTTCTACCCCATTACAAATATGAGATTTCTACCCCTTAAAAAGTATCAGAATTCTACCCCATAAAAAGTATAAGAATTCTACCTCATTACAAATATGAGATTTCTACCTCATTACAAATATGAAATTTCTACCCCATTACAAATATGAGATTTCTACCCCATAAAAAGTATAAGAATTCTACCCCATAAAAATTATAAGAATTCTACCCTATTACAAATATGAGATTTCTGCCCTGTCATCAACGGTTTGTAACACAGTATATTTTAGAGGTGTTAAACACTTGGTTAATATTGTGTTTGCAATTTCTGTGACATTGGATGGGATGTTATACGTGATCATGTTGGTTGTGTTGATTGCTGTAAGTAGGTTGTGAGTTTATGTTCAGCTTGTGTTTAAAGTGTTCAAGACATGAAAATCTGACCTGATATTTATCATAAATGCTTTTCCAGAACATACTTCTCGTTTGAATTTCTGCCGCTGTTTTCCCATCCTGTAAAAATTTCATTAAAATGTGTGGTTCTTAAATGCAACATCACGTATTTTAATTTCCAGGCAACAGCTGTAACAAGTAAAACTAGCAAGTTACAAGGTGTAGTGATAATGACGATCTTGATGATAATTATGCCACTGTTGCTGATGATAATGATGATGCTAAAGCTGCTGCTATTGTTGGCATTCATAACAATGGTGATGGTGAAATGATTTTTGTGCTAAAACAATGGTCATGGTGAAATTATTATTGTACTAAAACAATGGTGATGGTGAAATGATATACAAAAACAATGGTGATGGTGAAATTATTATTGTACTAAAACAATGGTAATGGTGAAATGATTTTTGTACTAAAACAATGGAGATGGTGAAATGATTATTGTACTAAAACAATGGTGATGGTGAAATTATTTTTGTGCTAAAACAATGATGATGGTGAAATTATTTTTGTGCTAAAACAATGATGATGGTGAAATGATTTTTGTACTAAAACAATGGTGGTGGTGAAATGATGTTTGTACTAAAATAATGGTAGTGCTGAAATCATTTTATACTAAAACAATGGTGGTGGTTACATTATTTTTGTACTACAACAATGGTGATGGTGAAATCACTTTTGAACTAAAACAATCATAATGGTGAAATCATTTTTACACTAAAACAATGGTGATGGTGAAATGATTTTTATTTTGTAGCAGCTGTTGCCGATAATGCTCTATGTAGTTTTTTGGTGGTCTCTGAGAAAAGAACAGGACTACTGCTCATTCATGCGTGTCATGGGAGACAACTAACGAGGTTGTGCATGCGGCTGACAACCTCAATCATGTCAAACAGGTTGCTACAAAATCTATCACTGCAAGAGCACATAAATGTTTTAACTCTGGTTTCCTGTCAAGAAATAAGTTGCAGGCATGACTCCATTAGCAGCAATAAAGATGAAAAGGGAGATAATGAAGATGTGCTTCTATTAGTAATTATTGATGATGGTGGTGGTGGTGGTGTTAAAGATGCTGCTTTTGTTGTTATTGAAAAAAGATAACAATGATAATGAAGCTATGTTTGTAAATACAGGGTGGTCATAAAGTCTTTCCTTGATTTCAAAAATTAAAAAAAAAAAAGTATTCTGTGCAGAGACACTTGATTTTTTGGAAATTATTCCAGAACTAAAACAGTTTTTTAATGCTATTTGTAAATTTCAACATTTGCGATTTTCAACACTGTGCTTCGAGGGATTGCAAGTTCTATTGAGGCACGATAGGTTGATTTCTGAGGACTGCATTGAAACGCTGTGCGCACTGCGTCCACAGTTTCTTCACTCACACGAAGCCTACCTGCTCTGGGCATGTCACCGACGCTGCCAGTGTCCGTAAACTTTATATACCAAGCTTTGATACTTTTAACATCTGGAGGATCTCGTAAAAATTTGAAATCAGGGAAAGACTTTATGACCACCCTGTACAATTATTGCAAATGATGATGATGTTGATGATGATACTGCTGAGTGATGTCAATAATAATGACGACGGTGATGATGATAACAATGGTAATGGTGATGTCATAATTGTCATTTTCCTTTGGGTTTTGGAAGATGACATTTTGGGAGTCAAAAGAGAAAAATCATATTGCCAAGTATAAGACTGGTTTACACTGGTTCTTTGTTCTTCTTGTCTTTAATCCACCATCACTGAGTGTTAGCTCCTGGTGAGTGTCAAGGGCTGTTTTGAAGCTAGGTCCAAAGTGGATGGCTCCAACCTGTATGGAAAACCTCCACTGAATCTTCAGAAACTGGTGTGGATCCACCATCCTGGTCATGAAGGGGTATGCGGCAATGAAAGAACTGACAGACTTGTTTTAAGAGCACCCATAGAAGGTGCACTGGATTTGGATACTAAGGGAAATTAATGTATCATGGTTGCCTATTAGAGAATGACACTGCAATTGATGATCGCCTATTAGAGAATGACACTGCAATGGATGAATCATCAAGACTAAGATTGCTGGTATTTGGTATCAAACTTAAGACCAACAGAAATGGACGTATGTATCCGGCATGTATATAACCAGGCGTGACACAGGAACAATTAGCATTCCTTCCCTTTGACATTTACTACGGGAAACTTCATCCCTTTCATTTCTGTCTTCAGTTCTCTTTTCCACATGTTTTTCAGTGGCCCTCTACCTCTCTTACACTGGTTTCCCTCTACCTCTCGTACTCTGGTCTCCCTCTACCTCTCTTACTCTGGTCTCCCTCTACCTCTCTTACTCTGGTCTCCCTCTACCTCTCTTACTCTGGTCTCCCTCTACCTCTCTTACTCTGGTCTCCCTATACCTCTCTTACACTGGTCTCCCTCTACCTCTCTTACACTGGTCTCCCTCTACCTCTCTTACTCTGGTCTCCCTCTACCTCTCTTACTCTGGTCTCCCTCTACCTCTCTTACTCTGGTCTCCCTCTACCTCTCTTACTCTGGTCTCCCTCTACCTCTCTTACACTGGTCTCCCTCTACCTCTCTTACACTGGTCTCCCTCTACCTCTCTTACTCTGGTCTCCCTCTACCTCTCTTACTCTGGTCTCCCTCTACCTCTCTTACACTGGTCTCCCTCTACCTCTCTTACTCTGGTCTCCCTCTACCTCTCTTACTCTGGTCTCCCTCTACCTCTCTTACACTGGTCTCCCTCTACCTCTCTTACTCTGGTCTCCCTCTACCTCTCTTACACTGGTCTCCCTCTACCTCTCTTACTCTGGTCTCCCTCTACCTCTCTTACTCTGGTCTCCCTCTACCTCTCTTACTCTGGTCTCCCTCTACCTCTCTTACTCTGGAGATTAAAGAAGAAGGACTTTAAAACACTTTAAAATTCCTTCTTTGAAATCAGAAAATATTTAACATCATCATCATCTCCTTTTTTCACTTTTTATGGAGCTAGAAACTACCACTGCAGATGATCTAATTTAGGAAACCTACATAAAAACCAAAAAACAAAGATAATGTCCACAGATAAAACAAGATGCCAACCAAAAATTACCATCAATGATGAGGAAATTGAAAATGTCACAAATTTTGAATATCTTGGCTCCATAATTAACAACAATGGAGACTGCTCAAAAGAGGTCAGAAGGAGACTGGCTATAGCAATGCAGAGGTTAAATAAAATGAAGAACCTATGGCATAACACCAGCAAATTAATAAAAGTAAAACTTCTGAGAATGTGCAACTTTCCGGAGGCAACGTACGGATGTGAATCATGGACCATTTCACAAACATTAAAGAAAAAAATTGAATCTTTCGAAGCAAAGTGTTACAGAAAAATTCTCAGAATATCTTGGACCAAGAAGAAGAAAAATATAGTCATCCTACACGACCTGAACATCGAGGAAAACTGGCTCATAAACAATATCATGTTCCAGAAACTGAAATACTTTGGCCACATTAAACGTCATAGTGGTTTAGAAAGAGCAGTGATGGAGGGTATGGTACCTGGAAGGCGAGGCAGTGGCCAACAAAAACGACAGTGGACACAGGACATTGAAGACACCTTGAATATGACAATGGAGGAGGTGGGAAGGCTGGCTAGAGATCAAGAGTCTTTCAGGCAGTCTGTGATGAGAGCGACGTTCTGCAAAAGACATGCTACATGATGATGACATAAAAACCACAAACTCCTGCAGCAATGGTTTCTGTAGCAATATTTTTACATGATGACGTTACCAGCTCCCATGTACAACCTCAGATCGGTCACCTTTACAACTTGCCAGACGTAGCAGCAGTCCTATTATTTAATTATCTCCACAGAGACCACCAGAAACTACATGCAGAAAAAATATTTTCAACACTGTTACAATAGACAAAGCCTAAGTAAGCTCTGTAGGCCATGCACTATGCTCAGTTATGTCAAAAAAATGCTTACTTTGTTCTTTATTGTTGGATCAATCCCTGCAGCTAGTAAGTCTCCAATGTGGCAACATTCATGTTGTAAGGCAGTTACATGAAGAGCTGTGTTGCCATGCTAAAATATGAGCACAAACAAAATAAGTTATTCTGGCAAGCACTAAGTTTAGTTATTATTAATGTATTTCTTGAATATAAAATGACATTTTAATACTTATTTTTATTTATTTTACATATCTTTTTATAGATTCTCAACTATATTATACATCTTAGTCGCCACATTCTATAACAAGGAGAAATCTATGTATGTTGTTCTGCCTATTTTATTTCCATTTCTGCTGAAAAAGTTGTTTGACCCCGAGGAAGGCTTATGTGGCTAATACATCTTAGGTTATGTTCTTGCGATTCCCAAAAAAACCTTTTCTTTGCAATTTCATGTTAAATTTTCTCTTATCACATGGCCGCTGACTGCTTTGACGGTTGGTGGTTATGGATCAAAGAAGAAGAAGACATGCTCCTTGGTGGTAGAGCCCCGTATAATTCCCAGGGGTCTCTGAAAAGATAAAGAAAGAATATGACTATGCATCCTCAGGAATGTCATACAAGGTGACTAGGTTGTACATGAGGCTGGCAACCTCATCATGTCAAACAAATTGCCACAGAAACCACTTCTGCAGGAGCATGTGACTACTTGGTGCAGGCTTCCTGCAAGTGGACCAGCTATAGTGGTGGTTTCATGCTCTGTAAGGAGCACAATGAAAAATGATCATGAACTCTTTCTACCCCAAGAGCCATATAGTGTGCTAGGATGTGGTACATTTCTGTTCCCAAGGGCCGTTTTGTATTCATTCATCATCCTTCAGCACTCCAATGAGCATAGGCCTTCAGCACTCCAATGAGCATAGGCCTTCAGCACTCCAATGAGCATAGGCTTTCAACACTCCAATGAGCATAGGCCTTCAACAAACTTAAGTTAAGTCTTCCTGTCCCATGCCATCAGCTCGAGGTCTTTCTATGTCTTCTTCAAGCCTTTCATGTCCATTTCCAGTTCTCTTCTCCATATATGGAGTTATATTATCCCTTAGTTATAGTTGAATTTCTTCACTTTCATTCATTACATTTCTGAGGATCCTAGGCCTGCAACATATTCATGCAATGTCCCCCTGTGCTGTGCCATCTGCTCAAGGTCTTTCCTTGTCTTCTGTACACCTTTCATTTCTGTCTCCAGTTCTCTTCTCCATGTGTTTTTCAGTCATCCTATACCTCTCAGGTTTCCTCAACATATGTCCTATCCATTGCTAGCATCTTCTTCTCATCTTCTGTTCCATTGGAACCTATCTAGATCTGGTCATCAGTTCTACTTTGGCAACATGGCCATACCATTTCAATCCTTCAATTCTACTAAGCACCCATTTATGAAAGTCTGTAATGCCACCAACATTTTACACTATATAAAACAAAGAACTTGTCATTGTTGAATGGGTATATGGTAAATACATCTGTGTGCAGTAAATGACCATAAAATAGAAGTTCACAGTAATGGCATTACATACTCTGTTTCTAGCATTCACATCTATTCCTGTTCCTACAATCATATGGATGATAAAGGGGCAATGCATGGTGCAAACATAGTGAAGATAAGTGTTTCCTTTCTGAAAAAAATCAACATAAAATGTCTCTGAGCAAGGTGCAAAGTATATCATAATGTCATTTAAAACATTATTGTTGAGATGAAATTATGCTACATTTGCTGTGTTACAGTGGAAACTCATTAACAGATGCAAAGACATGGCTTGCTTTGAAAAATAAAATGCCCACGTGCACATAACAAATCAAATATATTAATCTAAAGTCTTCATTAGTAAGCCAACAAATAAAAGAATAATATAACTATATAATGAGTAAACTCTTAGGTTAATTTTATATTGTCGTGTAATATGGATAAACCATTTCTCATATGAAATAATTAAAAAAATAAGTCATTATGTTGTGGATCCTACAAAGCCATGAATAATGTTATGCAACCAAGGGAAACATGGTGAATATGTAAAAAATGGAGATTAAAAGTTGTACATATCTGTGATTGAAGTGATGCGAACAACACAAAAAAGTGTACACTACAAGACAGTTGAAGAGAATCAGTGTATTGTCCCTTTTTTCTATTATTTTCCCACATATAAATATTTAAATCAGTATATTTTATTTTAATTTCATTTTATTAAAAAGTATATAATTAACTCTTTGGGACCTTATGGCAGCTCCGCTATACTTTGAATTATAGAAATGGGGAAGTAGTTATTAAAATTATACATTTGTCAAATTAACTGGGGAAGTAGTTATTAAAATTATACATTTGTCAAATTAACAGGGAGCCGCGGTAGCATAGTGTTTAGTGCACTGGCTTCATAGCTCAATGGTCTATGGTTCGATCCCCAGATGATGTGGGATTTTTTTTAGACCGCAAACGGCTCCTGGGTCGACCCAGCCCCAATTGGGTACCAGAGTATCTTCTGGGAAGGTTAAAGCAGCCGGCGTGATGATGACCACATCACTCATAGTGTGCCGATGGTCAAGAAAATATAGGCCTAACACCATATTCCCAATATGCCTTAATGGGCGTGTAACGGGATCCTTACCTCCCCTCCTTACCCAAATTAACTGGGAAAGTAGTGAATGCAATTATACATTTGTCAAATTAACTGGAAAATTAGTTAATAAATTTATACATTTCTCAAACAGGGGAACATATAAAACATGCTAACCCTGTCTTTATGATGTGGATCTTCACCCTCAGTTAAAGCTGCCCTCAGACCAGCCATGTCATTACTCAGTATAGCTTTGCTGATCTTTGTCTGTGAATAATTTAGAAAATTAACAAAATAAAGACAAGTATATAACTATATAAAGACAAGTATATAACTATATAAAGACAAGTATATAACTATATAAAGACAAGTATATAACTATATAAAGATAAGTATATAACTATATAAAGACAAGTATATAATTATATAAAGATAAGTATATAACTATATAAAGACATCATTACTATCATCATTTTCATTTGTGCTCCTTATGGAGCATGAAGCAACCACAGCAGCTGGTCCCTTTGCAGGACTCCTGCACAAGCAGTCACAAACTCATGCAGCAGTGGTTTCTGTGGCAATTTGTTTGACATGATGAGGTTGTCAGCCTCATGCATAACTTCATGTTAGTCACCTTGTACGACAGGCCTGAGGATGCAGTAGTCTGTTCTATTTTTGTCTATTCAGAGGCTCAAGGGAACTACAACGGATATAAGTTTATAAACTAATAAAACGGTATTGAATCAGTTTTACAAATAACAGTTCACATGAGACAAGGGACGTTTCGGGTTTTACCCTTTGTCAGCCACAAACAGGTGACAAAGACAAGAATTACATATAGTAATAGGTACTACAAAAACATACGATGATAAGATACAATACAAAATGAGCGATACAAGCAGATGGAAAAAGTACAATGATAACACAAGAAAATCGAAAAACATAACAGAAATACCGAAGCAATAAGTAAATAATAAACGAAACAAAAAAAAGAGAATGAACAAAACTTCGGAACAAGTCACTCAGCTAGAACTGTAAATGCTAGGAATACACAAGATTGCAGTACTCTCTCCAAGAAATCTCGAAGGAAGTGGTGTATCAGATAGCGACAATTTTTAGAGATACAAAAGGATATGAAACGAACCAAAACCAAAACATAAGAAGATAGATCGAAAAAACAACGAATAAAGAAGAATGAAAGAGAGAGAAAAGCTACCAGAAGTTATGCAAAATGATGTTGAACACTGAGACCTTCAGGACATAAAACGCCCAAATGAAAAATAAGACGATTCTCTAATGAAAAGCGAGTCCTGTCATCCCCGACACATGAACGGAGGGCCGTGACATGGATATCGGATTTACCTGAATGGTCAGGCCTATTGAAACGAAGGGCCACCGGTAAATGTTTGCCATGATAGATGTCATTCAAGTGCTCACAAAACCTGTCTGCCAAACGCCTGCCAGTTTCACCAATATAGGTAATGCCGCACCTCTTGCAGATGATAGCATAAAGAAGGTTTCTGGATTCGCACGTGAAAGACTCTCTAATGATAAATTTTCCTTTCGGAAAAGTGACTGTCTGAGTTTGGAGTACAAACGGACAGCTCTTACATATACGGCGTTGGCATGGTTTAGTACCAAAGTATGAAGGGCTAGTATGTCGCAGACGACTGTGTACAAGAATATCCCTAAAATTCCTATCCCTACGATATGCTACCAAAGGTGTATCACGAAACAACTCTCTGGTATCAGGATCAGAGTGGAGAATAGGCAGATGTCGAAACAGAATTCTCTTCACCGCCAGACAGTGAGGATGGAAAGTTAGAACCAGTTTGAGTCTGTCATATTGGACAGAAGGTTTAGTAGTGAGTGCAATCTGACGAGTGACGCGTGTGATACGATAAAGAGCATCAGATAAAACTACAACGTGCATCTAAAGATATAACAAAAATTAAAAATTTGAAAAAGGGAAAATCATTCATTAAAACATAAAAATATACTGTATTATGGTTCAATAAAATAATGAACACATTTAAGAACAAACAAAAAAAGTTTAATAAATGATAATATAAAAATATTGTATTTATTTATAATAATGTAAATGCCATTATATGACATCCACAGTATAAACTGTTATATGCACTAGCAGTAGTAGCCTTCTCCAGTTATACCTGACTATGTGAATGATATACCTTAGTGATGGTAGCCTGCGTCTGCTTTATTTTGAGTTGGTGTTCCTTTCAGCATGTTCTTTTCTCTTCTGCTTGTTGTAAGAGCTTCTTTTCACCCAATCTGAGGTGGCGCCATACGGAGCATCTCCACTTGGTGTGATTGGCAGCTTCATCCTCCCAGGCTGCTGGATTTATGTCCAGTGCCTTCATGTCTCTCTTGCACACATCTTTGAGCCTCAGCTGCAGTTGCCCTGTTCTGAAGCTGGCGTGTCCTCTACAGGGTGCAAGCTTGGGAACAAGCTATATGCTATATGCAGACATCATCATTAATTATGTTATTTCCTATTTACTACGAGATCCAGTATCATCCCAGACACCCCAGGCTTTCCCATCTTCCTCCTTCTTGTCAACAACGTGATAGGTGTGAGAGAGTGTAGTTTTGGGGCAGGGGAGAGCACTCACACAATTTTACACTGTTGGTTTACTCTGTTTGGACTGACTGGCTGAAGTTTGGACTGACTGGCTTCTTTGGTCCTTGGCCATTGACTCACAAAGCAATCAGTGACCATCAAGCATGGTGGCATCTTGTAGGGCAACAACAAACTGTCTCCGTTTTGCTCGGTCAGCAGCCATCCTTTGTGTGGTTCTCCAGCTCTGGTTTATACTTTGCATCTCTGCTACCTCCAGGTAGCTTTTTATCTTGAATTAGTGACTCTATATATCCTAATTATAACCCATCAGAGGTTGAACAAGATATTTTATCTTCATTAAAAAAAAACCTGCTTCTCAAAAGACTATGCAAGTTGCCAGTTAATAAAACTAAGAACATAAATAGATATCACAGTTACTCACAGCTTCTTTCTCAAACATTATCCCAGCCATGGTTCTTATCTGTAAGAAACAGTTTGTTTCCAGCTTTTTAGAATATTCTCTGTTTAAACTCTTCTAACATGCAACTACCTCTTCTTTGCAGGCTCTTGTCAACACTTCTTGGATTGTCTATCTAATGCCATCTTCCTACTAGATAAAGTTACACTATACACGGCTGTTTGCGAGCGATCTTTTAGTTATTTCCCCTTTTTCCCCGACCACGCTATTTATAGCCCACTTGACAGAGGTCACGTGGTCAGCTTCCTAATGGGAAAAACATGTGGCGATGTTTACTTTTGATAGGGCTTAATTAATGCTTTTAGGCTACTTTTTTATTATAAATACCGGCTTTAATTTTGCGTAAAGCTAGACTAGAAATGTTAGAGTAAATTTTAGAACAAGAACAAACATTTTATCACAATTAGAACAGAAGATATAATAGTCTGAAATAGTGTAAAATTTACGTTTTTTTTTATATTTTGTTATGGTTTGTTTATAATGCAATTTTCACTGAATCGGTCACAATCAACATGCATAACAAATTACAGAAATCAAAAGTAGAAAACCTGCAGAAAATGGATATCAAAGATTTGTTTTGGTTTTATGCGTCAAACATTAATTATTGAAAGTTTAAATTGCAAGTCCACATTTATTACCTTAAAATAACACACCCAATTGTCCCCAAAAACATGTTTGAATTGCTTTTATGCTACTTTATTATTATAAATACCGGCTTTAATTTTGCGTAACGCTAGACTAGAAATGTTAGAGTAAATTTTAGAACAAGAACAAACATTTTATCACAATTAGAACAGAAGATATAATAGTCTGAAATAGTGTAAAATTTACGGTTTTTTTTTACATTTTGTTATGGTTTGTTTCTAATTCAATTACACTAAAACGGTCACAATCAACATGCATAACAAATTACAGAAATCAAAAGTAGAAAACCTGCAGAAAATGGATATCAAAGTTTTGTTTTGGTTTCATGCGTCAAACATTAATTATTGAAAGTTTAAATTGCAAATCCACATTTATTACCTTAAAATAACACACCCAATTGTCCCCAAAACATGTTTGAATTGCTTTTATTCTACTTTATTATTATAAATACCGGCTTTAATTTTGCGTAAAGCTAGACTAGAAATGTTAGAGTAAATTTTAGAACAAGAACAAACATTTTATCACAATTAGAACAGAAGATATAATAGTCTGAAATAGTGTAAAATTTATGGTTTTTTTTTTTTTTACATTTTGTTATGGTTTGTTTCTAATTCAATTTACACTAAAACGGTCACAATCAACATGCATAACAAATTACAGAAATCAAAAGTAGAAAACCTGCAGAAAATGGATATCAAAGTTTTGTTTTGGTTTCATGCGTCAAACATTAATTATTGAAAGTTTAAATTGCATGTCCACATTTATAACCTTAAAATAACACACCCAATTGTCCCCAGAACATGAGAGCTAACAATTATCTCAATCATACATCATGAGTTCTGATCCAGTCTGCGCAATGTTTTTCTAATATGTGCTGTTTATGAATTGTCTTACTAGGGAATAGCTTTCTGAACAAAGACATATAAGTCTCTATCGATGCTGTTATTGATTCTTTACTAATTGGTTTACTGTGTGATATTTTGTTGTGTACTTTCTCAAATGCTTCTTTCAGTGAGTTGAATTGTTCTTGGGCAATAAAAGCTATGTTAGTTATATCTTGTTTGTCTGTAATTTTCAGTGTTTGTGTAATGATTGCTCTTGTAAGATCTTTATAAACTTTTTGTGTGAGATATCTGTGGCAGTGATTCCCTATAAATGCTCTGCTATTATAAGCCTGTTTGTGTGAGCAAAGTGGACCAGACCTAGTACACAGATCTTGAAACTGAAGTTTGGCCAGCGCATCTTGTGCATTTTCAAGTCTAACTTTAAAATTATCTGTCTCCTCCTTATCCTCACAAAGTTCAATACCTACCTGAAAAATTCAATTTTAGCTCCTAATTCTTCTGCCTATTTCCAGTTCCTACTAAATCTCTTCAAGTTCTTAAAAGTACTAATGTTTGCATGTATCTCTTGCGAATTCTCAAATATCTTTGCGTCTATTGTATCAGCTACCTGTTCTAGAAGTCTGTGGTGTTTCAAAACAATGCCTAATAAAATATGAAGGTAAGGAGGAGCTACATTTTCAATTTCAATCTCTAACATTGGTTTGTGTAAACAATTATGGTAATGTGCCACTTGCCTTTTATTCCCTTTCCCATATTTCATATATCTATTGTAATCTCTTATCAACATGGCCAAACTTCTTGGTTTGCAAGTTGTATGCTCTCTGGATGTCTTTGATGAAAATGTTTGGTTTGTCTGGAGCTCAAGGAATATACCCATGTCTGTGGTGTTTCCAGCAAAACAAGGAAATAATCCCCGAATAAGAAAACAACAACTTGTTTACCATCCCACTCTAAATATTTTAGTGACTCTATCTGAGCTTTCATGCCATTCATAAATATTTCTAAATTATCATATGTATCTCTGACTCTAGCCATTGATAAAAGGATGGTATTAGATTTAGAATTTGGTTTCTCTAAATTTACTACCTGCATTGTAACTTTGAATGAAAGAAGATATACAAACAGTTACTTAGAATTCGCTGGCAGCCATCGTGTGCACAGGATTGTCTACCAAAGAACACCAATGGAACAGTCCTTATCTCACACACAATTAAAAAAAAAATTCATATTATAAATAGAAGGTTAACAAGACTTGAAAGATAGATCAAATTATGTGGAAGTAATCTATCTATAGCTTTACATGTTTTCTGACGCTTATATACGTAGCTAAATATCATTATAAATGAATGAAAATGCAAAAACAGATGGTGCTTTACAAAAAGTTATTTTTTTACTACCTTATTTAAGATTTGTGGGTATCAGGAATGCGTTTAAAGGGATTTAAATGCTATAAAATCTGGTGACAATATGCTTGTTCTTGTAATGCCACACTCACAAAACTGACTACCACACATTCTCAAGATATGAAACCAAAAAAAAAAGTATGTGGAAATAATCTTTAGCTTCCCTTCGAGAAGTCTTTATAATTATAAACTCAAACGAATGGGCCGATTTTTAGATATTAAATTAATAAAAAGATTACTTATTTTATGAATTTCCTTAAATGATGACGCTGTTTTCAAAAGTCTGTAACTCCGTCAAAACTAATTTCAAACAAATAAAAATGCAATCAAAAATAGAACACAGAACAAAGTTATAGTACACAAAAGAATTTTAGCGCTGTGTTTATCCAGAACGAGTGTGTAATGATTTATATTTTACTGATTTTACTCACACATCAGCTGATTTTCCCCGCCAAAAACTTAAATAGTCTTTTACGGTGCACACAAAATTTTATACCCGGTGTCAGAATTCCGGTCACCGAAACTAAAAGAGCGCTCTGGTATAGGGCACAAACAGCCGTGTATACATCATCACAAAACACTGATTTCTGCACAATGTATACCTCTGCCACCCTTCTATAATGTGAAAAAAGCCATTCAGCAAATTAATTTCAATATCAGTATGAGGTAATATAATACAGAGAAGGGAGAGTCAAGAACTATGACACTTAAAAGGCTTGATGAAACTGAGGAAAGGACTCTACTGTCTGTGAAACAATGGCAACAGGCTATGGAATTCTTTCTGTCTCTCTTATTCGTTACTTCTTCTACTCGTGGGTGCAGAGGTTTCCCAAAGTGCACAATAGCTCTTGGTGAACATGCAATCATAGATTAAGATGAACAGGTGATTAGCCTGTTTATCCAAACTTGCCCGCGTAAATGTATTAAATTGCTATGAAACCTGTGATCCGTTCTGGTTCTTTCCAGCTCAATAAATTGGGCTTTCATCCTCTTCTACCCAAAGGTGTTCGTCTACCAGAAGGTATTTATAGAGGTTTGCCCTAAATAGGGCTATAATTTTCTTGTTTGTCCAAAGGTGTAGAGGAATGCCATTGTGAGCACCATCTGAGCAGACACGCCACCCTGTCTCGTAAACTATAACTGGAAAGGGGGGGGGGGGGCTTAAGCGGGAACACCCCGCAGTCTTTCAAAAAATTGTTCCCCTGCAAATTACTATGGAACTACTCCTGGAAGGTTCTACCAAGCTGGACAGGTTTGCGAGAGCAGGGGTCAGACTAAAGCAGGGACCTCAAGACGCAGCAATAGAGACCGCAGTCAGCGACTCATAGCTTGACTGCCTGCGTCAGGACCAGCGAACCAGAGCTGGTCAAGACCGCACTCCACCTCCACATGGTGGTCCTGGAAACAGTCTGCAGCTGTGCAGTCTGGCTGAGCGAGTGTGGATCGAAATGGGAAGGCAAACCCGGTCCTAAAAAATGCCGTGCAGAAGTCGGATGTGTCGACCGAAAGGTGCAGATATCACAGCTTAGGCATAAACAGACACAATGCAACCACCGTCCTTTTCAGGACGAACGAAGAAGAAGAAGAAGAAGACTAAAGCAGACCCCCTGGTCCTCCAGGTTGGGGGTTTTAGCACAGGGCTGACACCCCTGTCTATGTAAAAAGAAATGAAGTTACGGAAACGACAACAAATGAACAAACTTTGCTGCGGGACGGACATCTGGAGTCTGAGGCTCGTATGACTGTCAGTGGTGAAAGCCGAAAGGAAGCCACTGACACGAAAACGGACGTCCTGACCGCAAAACGTGAAACAAGAATAGGATTTTAGAATGTCAGGACAATGAACGAGACGGGTAAACTAAAACAGGTCACAGCAGAAATGAGAAACTATAGATTACACAATCTAGGGATAAGCGATAGCAGATGGACAGGGGCAGGAAAAGTTAAAACAGCAACAGGAGAAACAGTAATTTACTCTGGAAGAGAGGATGGACAGCACAATGAAGGTGTAGCCATTATTCTACAGAAAGGAATAGAAAGGACATTACTTGAATGGAAACCCATCAAGAACAGACTGATAAGAATAAGATTGAGAGGGAGATTCACCAACACTACAATAATACAGTGCTACGCACCAACGAATGACAGCGATGATGAGGTCAAGGATGAATTCTATCAACAACTGCAGAAAGAAATGGAAGACACACCTAGATATGATCTTATCGTAGTAATGGGAAAACTCAATGCGAAAGTTGGAACACACAATACATATAATGAAAGAGTAATGGGGAAATGCAGTAGTGAAACAGCAAACAAAAATGGGGATAAATTAATAAGTTTCTGTAGCATTAACAACCTGGTCATTGGAGGAACACTTTTCCCACACAAAGAAATTCACAAATTAACATGGGAATTACCAAATGGTCAGGACAGAAACCAGATAGAGCACATTATGATTAACAGTATATATAGACATGCATTACAAGATGTGAAGGTAAGAAGAGGTGTGGATGTGGGAAGTGATCACCATTTAGTAGTAGCAAAACTGAAAGTGAAACTAAGAAGGGCTGGACCAACTGTATCTACACAGAAAAGGTTTGGCATCAGCAAATTGAAGGACCCCCTTACCAGAAAAGCTTTTGCGGCTGATATAAAGAAGCGATATCAATTTGCCAAAAGTCAGGAAAAGACATTGACTGATGATATAGACCAGAAATTCAACACCATTTCAACAATATATAAGGAAAGCAGCAAATCATGCTTGGGATTCCAGGAAAGAAAGAAGCAAAACTGGATAACACCAGAAACATTAAACACCATAACGATGAGAAAGTAAATGAAAAGAAAGAAAACAGAAGCAAAGTCCCCCAGGTTAAAGCAAGTATATAGCAAACAGTACAGTCAGCTGGACAAGGAAGTTGAACGCCAAACCCGAGCCAACAAAAAGAATTTCCTAGATGATCTTGCAAAGACAGGCAGATGAGGCAGCACTGAGAAATGAACAAAGCACAGTATACAAAATAACTAAAATCATCAGCGGAAAACGAGGTGCAAACAATATTACATTAGTAAGAGATAAGCAAGGAAATCTCATCACAACAGCAGAGGGACAGGAAACTTCTTCTTTTTTCTTCTTCCTCGTTTGTCCTGAAAAGGACGTTGGTTGCGTTGTGTCTGTTTACGCCGGAGCTGTGATATCTGCACCTTTCGGTCGACACATCTGACTTCAACATGGCAGTTTTTTGAACCGGGTTTGCCTTCCCTCTGCGATCCCTACTCTCTCAGCCAGACTGCAGTGATGCAGACTGTTTCCAGGACCACCACGTGGAGGTGGAGTAGGGTCTTAGTCAGCTCTGGTTTGCTGACTCTGATGCAAGCAGTCAAGCTATGTGTCGCTGACTGCATTCTCTATTGCTGCATCTTTGGGTCCCATACAGGAAACAAGATGGGCAGAGCATTTCAGAGAAACTTTGAACAAGGAACCACCAGAGAGACAATTGAATGTTCCTGAGGCTGAAAATGATCTAGATGTTAATACAGACATTCCATGAAAAGAAGAAATCATCACAGCAATCAAAGGTTTAAAGAATGGAAAAGCTCCTAGCCATGATAACTTAAATGCAGAGCTATTTAAGACAGACCCTAAGCTAGCAGCAGAAATATTACAACCACTATTTGCACAAGTCTGGAAAACAGGGACAACACCAATGGAGTGGAAAAAAGGAATAATTGTCAAATTGCCCAAGAAGGGAGATCTTGCAGACTGCAATAATTGGAGAGGAATCACTCTTCTCTCAGTTCCCAGCAAAATACTAGGCAGGATAATTATAAAGAGAATTTCAAAAGCTGTAAACCACAAATTGAGGAAAGAACAAGCAGTATTTAGAAAGAACAGAAGGTGTGTAGATCATATATTTACCCTCAGGAACATTATAGAGCAGTGCTCAGAATAGCAAAGACAGCTGAACATTAATTTCGTTGATTTTGAAAAGGCTTTTGACAGTATACATAGGGACAGTTTATGGAAAATACTGAGGGCTTATGGAATTCCAAGCTGCATAGTATCAGTCATAAAAAGCCTCTATGCCAACTTTACGTGTAGCGTTGGGCAAAGCAGCCTAACCTTTGAGGTGAAGACAGGAGTATGACAGGGATGCCCCTTATCAACCACTCTATTTTTAACAGTCATAGACTGGGTGATGCGCCAGGCAACAGAAGGCAGTCCAAGAGGAATAAGATGGACTACATTTTCTACATTGGAAGATCTGGAATATGCAGATGACATTGCACTACCAGCACATTCACATCAACACATCCGGGGAAAAATGGATAGACTTAATAAGTATAGCCAGCAGGTGGGCTTGAACATCAATCTAAAGAAGACAGAGGTCATGACGCTCAATGTGAGCAACCCTGAGCCCATATCAGTAAGGAAACAGCAACTGAAACAGACAGACACCTTCACATACCTAGGATGCATAGTAACACCAGACGGCGGAGCAAGCAAAGACATCAACGACAGAATGAACAAAGCAAGAACAGCCTTTTTTAGTCTAAACAACATCTGGAAGTCCTCCCAATACAGCACAAGCGCAAAATTAAGATTATATCAGAGCTGTGTGCTTTCTGTGCTTCTCTATGGTGCGGAATGTTAAAGAGTTACAGAGAAGGGAATGTCGAAATTGTTCTCTTTTCACACAACATGCCTGAGAAAAATTCTCCGAATCTTTTGGCCGAATACCATCACCAACCAAGATCTGTTTACTCGAAGCAAGCAAGAGGACATGTACACCATCATAGCAGGCAGACGCTGGAGCTGGGTTGGCCATATCCTCAGAAGAGACCCTGATGCCATCACAAGAACAGCTATGCTATGGACCCCTGAAGGAAAACGAAAGAGAGGCCGACCAAAAACAACTTGGCGGAGGACTGTGGAGGCTGAGATGCAAAGAATGAACCAGAGTTGGGGCACTGTACGAAGGGTGGCCACTGACCGAGCAAAGTGGAATCAATTTGTTGTTGCCCTACAAGACGCCACCACGCGTGATGGCCACTGACTGCTTTGACGGTCGGTGGATAAGGATCAAAGAAGAAGATAAAACCAGGAGTGAATTTCGAGGTTGCAGCCAAAGTGGAGGCTAGCACTTGGGAGTGACAACTCAACTGGACCTGTCATCATCACAGCGTAAAGGTTAGAAAAGGGTTGAAACATTTATCTGATGGGTTTACATCAGATTGCCTCCTGTTGCAACGCACTGTATGAGTAACCTTAGACCTAACCCTAACGACGTGGGCGGCTTAACTGGCCGCCAGATCGATAAAAGTTTAGGCGAAATCGGACACACGTCCTACGTTTCTTCATTTCAAACAAAATTTTTTTTTATATAAAACACAAAATCCCATTTAATTAATTTTTTTAACGTTTCACGGGCCAGCTTAGTGTAAATAGCGTTGTGTTTTTGTTTGTGTACACTTTCGTGGCTTCCTTAGCGATGACCAGAAACACACATTAGCAACTAACAATAAACTAGTTTTTGAAATGAGAGAGTTTCAATACAAGGGACTTTACACAGGCCCATATGTCATTTCTTTTACACATCGTAGTTTCATTGAATGAATTACGGCAGTAATTTATCGTGAAGAAAAACAACGTCTAGTTTAGTCTCATTATAACGTAGTATAATTTTTGAGCTATATAAAATAAGCTTTGTCTAAAAACTATATTGCTGAATTTGATATCGGGAGTTACCAGTCTTCGTATTAATTATAAGGATTCGTTTATTTCCGGAAACAGGTCGAATATACAAACAGTTGAGTTATGCTGAACAGCTGTTAAGTCAGCTACTAAATTCCTTGTATCGCGTCTAGACTGCAAAAGTACATAATAAAATGGGTTCTGATCAGAGTACTTTGCCTGCAGGCGTACCAGGCAGCAATCTGAGATCGCAACGCGATGAAGAAATCCCCTACACACAATACTCAATCAGTAAACCAATTGACTCACGTAAGTTGTACTTAACAGACTACTGTAGCCTATCTAAAGTTTATAATTTGCTTTATGTATAATTTTAGTTTGAGGCCAGGAGGAAGACAGCCGATGGGATAGTCTGGCGCTCTCTCTTCCAAACCTCTACACCTCACGGTAGAAGGGGAACGGCTAAGTAAGTAAGTATCATTTTAGTTTGGAGAAGTTTTTTTTTTTTTTTTTTTTTCCTTAACCAGCGGCACTTGGGCTTTCAGCCCTTCGGCCCAATGACATGTCATTGCGAGGCTGGGGAACCTGAGGACTTTCCTTCCAACCCGGTCAGGAGCTTCGCTCCTTCCCATCCACAGAGGGTTTATCACAGGAGCCGTTCAGGGTTGAAATCCGGCCGAAGCCGACAGTGGGACACCTGGTGCCGAAGCCATTACACCAGCGCGGCTCCCATGTTTGGAGAAGTTAAGTAGTAGACAGGCGAATTTGAACGACTGCTATCAATTTATGAGGGTTGAAATGAAGCACAGTGGGACATGTGTTCGTTACAGCCTTAAAAAAGAATTCAGATACGCAGTAGTAAGGGTTAGGTTTAGGAATCCTGAAGCTAAACCTTAATCGTAACCCTAACGACGTGGGCAACTTATTTGGATGGCATCGAAGAAAACATCCCAGTGTCCTTCATTCAACTGTTAGGAGTTTAGGATGATAGTCCTGGTAGTAAAGGTCCCGGGTTTGACTTCCCGTTAAGGCCACCACTTCTGCTGGTTGAAATGAAGAACAGTGGGGTGTGTGTTCGATGTCGCCTTGAAAAAGAACGCAGTTATAAGGGGTAAGGGTTAGGGATCATAAACCTAACCCTAACCTTAATTCTAACCCTAATGCAGTAGTAAGGGTTAAGTTTAAGAATTCTAAATCTAAACCCTAACCTTAATCCTAACCCTAATAATGTAGGCGACTTATTTGGATGGCATTGAAGAACACGTGCCATGATTCTTCATTTCAGCCATTTTGGTTACTTTTCTGTAGTTTAGTTTTCTACTTCTTTATGTCTCATGAGTGCCTGCAATATAACCATTTATTTTTATTATTGAGGTTAGTAGTTCAGAAATGCTTTTGAGTATATGAAGAAATGAGTATAGGAGCCAGCCTAAAAATTTAGGAGCCATATTAGTGTCAGAGGATGAATTTCAGAATAATGGACAGGCTTGGCAAAAAGCTTGAAATATAGTTATAGTTATGGTTTAGGTTAGTGGTAGTGGCTGTGTTTTAATAATTACAAGCAACACTGCCAACGTATCAATAGGCAGTTGGCCATCATGGTGGCATCTGTTTATTATTCTGTAATTCTACCATGTAATAAATAATAGACCCATCGGTCATAACTGACTATGGGAATGCATCCCTGGGGTGACAGCCCTCAGCTGCTTATTTTCCTGGTGTTCCTTTCGATTGTTTCTCCAATCTTCTGCTTGCCATGAGATCTTCTTTTTGCCCAGTCTGATATGGCGCCATAGAGAGCATCGCCACTTGGTGTGATCGGCAGCTTCATCCTCCCAGGTTGCTGGATTTATGTCCAGTGCCTTCATGTCTCTCTTGTACACATCTTTGAACCTCAGCTGCGGTCGCCCAACTGTTCTCAAATTAATACCTTTGAGTAACATGACATCTTCTTCTTCTTCCGTCCTTAGCCAACGACCGGCAAAGCAGTCAGTGGCCATTACGCCTAGTGGCGTAACATGACATCTAAAATGTGTTTATTATTTTTTTTTTTTTTTATAATCTGAAAAATGTAATGTTAACAAAAGTTAAACGGGGAATAGTTACTACACTCATAATTAAATAAATAATAAAGAGTGTAATAACTAAAGTTATCTAAAAATCTTCTTAAAATATTCAAAGTATCGTAGACTCATAATTGTTTACCTAGGATTTTTTTTTTTAAACTGTAAAGATTGAAGGAAAAAGAGATAAGGGAAGACAAAGAAAGCAAATACTGGACAGTTTGACATCGTGGCATGGAAAGAAGTCACCAGCAGAATTTATAAATTGTACTGGAGACAAGAAGTTGTGGAGAGCCATGATCTCCTATGCCATTAGGCTTGGTACTTGAAGAAGAAGAAGATGGTTTATCAAGATCACCAGAATCTGGAGCTAATGGAATGATCCAAAAAAACACCATTGGTACAGAGTGCACAAAATGTAAGAGCTGGGTGGGATATTAATTGAGGACATTATTGGCTGCATTACAAAGCTGCCATTTTACTGACAACCCAGGCAGATGCATGACCCCAAACACTTTAAAATAAAAAAGACAAGAATAAGATATGACAGTCATAAGGACAGGACGTGGATGAATTGGTGTAGTGTTGTGAGGATAGTAGATCTAGGCGAGATCTGTTCAAGACATGTACTGCATAGAGAGCCAAAGGGATGAGGCACACAAATATTAAAAAAACAGTCAGTTTAAACTTACATGAGAGAAACAGACAGGAAAATGATGCCCCATGGTCTGGTGATATGAACCTTGTGTGTTGCCATGGGTAACTGAAGACACAGAAGGAATGGGATCAGAGCTCCCTCAGGTATGCCATATTTGGTAAATAAGATGAGGTTGTGTCTGTGACCAGCAACCTCATCATGAAACATAAACTGCAGCAGAAGATACCATTGCAACAGCAGAGGAAATACTTTGATACAGGTTTCCTGCATGAAGACCCAATGCAGTTATGGTTCTTTGCTTCTAAAAGAGTAAATAATTTATTCTCCACAGAAGGTGACATTCAATTTCCTGTCATCCTGCAGATTTTTTGTGGGTTTTATCTTTTCCTTTGCAGTGTCATACTTGTATGGGTTTTTTTTGTTGTAATTTACTTACTTACTTACTTAGTTGTTCCCCTTCTACCGTGAGGTGTAGAGGTTTGGAAGAGATTGTAATTTACAATGTAAATAATGTCTTAATGTCAAATATCATCATTCACAGTTTTACAGTGGAACCCCATGTTACGATAATAACCTATTCCAAGTACTACTTCGTCACTTGAAAATGTCATAAGCTGAACCCATTAATACATTGTTTTCCTGTAATCCGTTCCAAGACCTTGGAAGCTAAACTTTTTGCCTCAGTAATAAGCTATTTCATCCCTCTAAAGGATCATTTTTGCCATAGAAATATTATTTTTACAAAGAATAATAAAAAATAAATATTATAACTAGGGCTGGGATCTCTAATGAGTAATTAAACGATTAATCAGTTCTCTTAAAAAAATTTTTTGTTGATTAATTGATAAATGAAATTTTACCAATATTTTTCTTTTTTGCTTAAATGCGAGAGCATTTGCTATGTTAAAAGTTTGTAGTATGGAATTTGACAAGTATGGTCAATAATAATAAATAAACATTTACTTTAGAGTGGAAGAAGTGCATCTGACGGTTGATGGTGATTTGGTGGATTTGGTTACTAACATTCACCTTTAGGAACTTTTATTCACTTCATCAGAAACTAGATCAGCAGATCACCAGGCCCACTCAACACACTTGTCAACATTATCAGGCATAATCAGGTTCCAGAGTTCAAATACCCAGGAAGTATTGTTACAGGAAATTGAAGACTTGACAGAAATTAAAACAAGACGTCAAAAAAAAAAGTCAGTGCAGGGAGTTACCATCTGTCAACACTATTCAAACATCAGTATGGAAGGTTAAGGACATCTGATAAATATTATATTCTTACCAACTCTTTGCTGTCAGTGCCAAACATGGTTTCTGACCAAAGCACAGGAGAGGAAAATCACACTCTGTGAGATGAGATGCTTAAAAAAAGCCATTGTTGTTACCACGAGAGACAGAACGAGAAATGATGAGATCACAAAAATTGTTAGAACTACATCCTGCATCAAGGATATAAAGAGATAGAAAATGAAATGGTTTGGCCATCTCATGAGAATGGAGCCTGATACATTACCACTAAGTGCCTACAACAGTAGAAGATCTGGGTTTTTGGACACAAGGGAGACCAAGAGCCAGATAGATAGGCAGCATCACAGAAATCCTATAATATCATGGATTCATAGAGGCTAGTGCGACACATTTGGCTTAAGAACGCAAACTGAATTCAGATTCCCTCTACACTTCACGGCAACAGTGAACTGAAAAACTAAAGTAAAGTAAATTAATCACTTTATCCAGATCTTTTCTTTGTACTTTATGTATTTTCCATTATTGACTGTTCACTTTTGGATGGCTATGCAAAAACAGGAAGAGCTTAGATGTGACATGCAGTCTATGGACTATTTGTCTCTCTACCAACTACAGGGCCGGATCCTTGTTCCTGAACACCCGAAAACCTAAATATTCTGAAAATCAAAAGTCTTTTGGGTTACTTTGGTCAATTTCAGGATTTTGGGCAACATCTGGAAACCCAAAAAAAATTCTAGTTTCCAAAACACAGCTGTCCATGAGGATTTCACATAAAAAGTTACAGACCTGAATTAGAAAAAACAGGTTCTTACAGCGTCTGTGTACATCATGAGCTTTTTTACATTGTTAACTGTGATCTCTAGAGTAATAAATATAAAGGCTGGTTTAAACAAACATCTGCTCCAGTCCTGCCCAACTTATAGCAGTGAATTGAGTGGCATATGGCAACAACCCACCTCTCTCACTCTCTCAAAGAAAAACTGTTTGGAGATGTCAGGAACCATGAGTTGACTACTGCCTTTATTAGAGCCATTAATGTAGAAGTCTGAGGGCGAACAAAGAAGAAGAAGAAGTTTAAAGAAAACACATTGTAGTGTATGCTATCTCTGATAGTCCCATCTACCTGTGGCGATCATTTAGCAGAGCTTACATCATTAGGTGACCCAGTTTTAAAAAGGAATGTCCATCCTATTTAAATTTAAAATAAGATCATCCAGCATCAAGCATATAGAGACGGAAAATCAAATGGTTTGGCCATCTCATAAGAATGGAGCCTGATAAATAACCATTACACGCCAACAACACTAGAAGCTCTGGGTTCAGAGCACGAGAAAGACCAAGAGGCAGATGGATAGACAATATCACAGACATCCTGCAACAACACGGGCTTCCAGTAGCCAAGGCGACTCACTTGGCTTAGACGTCCGCTCCACACTACGCTTCATGGCAACAGTGGAAGGAAAAAATCAGAAGTAAATAAGTAAAGAAATAAGATGAACCAGTCATAACTCATGAGTCCTCTGTATATGAGAAGAATGTCAGATATTAACCATGCTAGAAGCAAAATAATGGCTCTGTGCTTCTTTGTTTTCGCAGATTCCCCTCGGCAGTCTCCTCGACCCCAGAAAACACAGAGACCTGTTGTTAAGCAGGAGAAAGATGGTACGCCAAAACATGAAATTGTTGTTGTTGCTGATGGGTACATACCAGTGAAGGATCCTGACCCCGAGTTGACAAAGCTGAACACAATTCCTGTCTTCTTCCCGATCATGAGGACATCCCTGAACTTTCCCGGCAGTGCTAAAGAAGCTGATGTCCTTGACAAGCTTGATCACAAACAGGTAATTTGGAATTTTAGAGGCAAAAACTTAAAACTGCTTGTTGCTTAAAATCAAGTTTTGTGTAGTTATCACTTTCTTTTTCACAGCCATTGCAATAACAGGTGTGCTTGGAATGGTGAATTATCATTGTCTCCCTTTTTTCCCTTATTGAGCATAGAGCTATCACTGTTTGTTTGATTTTAGGACCTTGGACAAAATATTGGATTTTCTTTTGTGCATGGAATACCCTGTTAAACCCCACATGGGTTATAATTTGGGCATGTAGTGTTTCTTTTTCTATATAGTACATTACATTAGTTGTTTTTCCAGGCTGCAATTTCTCTGCCATTTGGTGTGGCGTTTTCTAAGATCTGCTGGTGGTATGTCTCTTCTCTGTTCTTGAGTATATCTCCCGTCACCCTGTTGTCTGTACTTTCATTTATTGTATGTTACCTTCTGATTTACTGCTATTGAAATTCACTCACATATTTCTATTGGGTATGCGCTGCTTTGTAATGTTTGATAATTTATCTTACTTTTGTACAGAACATTTGTGGTGAATAATTTGTTTATGTTTTTTTTATTCATCTTTAATCATTCTCTTTTACTCTGTTGTTATATGTTATTTTTTGTTTTGGTAATGCACAATTTTATTATATTGTGAAGTTCCCTAGGTAGGTCAGCTTTTAGTACAGTTTCTAGTGATGAGTTTTGTGCTGTAAAATATTCTTTAAGCGGTTTTCTTTGCTGTTCATATTTCTTGCACGTTAGCACATAATGGGCTATGGTATTTTTCTCAAGACATGCTTCACAGTTGGGTTCCTTTGTCATAAAATGTCCTACTCGTAGTTGTAGTCTAATAAGTGTTTTATTCTGCCATCAATGGTACCTATACTTTGTAGCGGTATGACAGCTTGTGTGCCCTGACAATCCCCAGAGCTATGCCAGTGGGAGTTTTACTCCTGGTAGATTCAACCAAGCTGGACTGGTCTGCGTGGGTAGGGGTCAGACAAAAGCTGGTACCCTGGTCCTCCAGGTTGGGGGTTTTAGCACAGGGCTGACACCCCTATCTATGTAAAAAATCGCACATGTTACGGAAACGGCAATAAATGAAAAAACTTTGATGCAGGATGGACATCCGGAGTCTCAGGCTCGTATGACTGACAGTGGTGAAAGCCGAAAGGAAGCCACTGGCATGAAAACGGATGCCCAGACTGCAAAACACGAAACCAGAATTGGTTTTTGGAATGTCAGAACCATGAATGAGGCAGGAAAGCTGAGACAAATCACAGCAGAGATGAGGAATTACAAACTACATATCCTGGGAATAAGTGAGAGCAGATGGACAGGGATGGGGAGAATAAAAACAGCTACAAGGGAAACAGTACTTTATTCTGGTAGAGAGGATGGTCAGCACAACGAAGGTGTAGCCATTATCCTGAAGAAAGGAATGGAAAGGTCTTTACTGGAATGGAAACCCATTAACAACAGACTAATAAGAGCAAGACTGAGAGGGAGATTCACCAACACCACAATTATACAATGTTATGCACCAACAAACGACAGCGATGAAGAGATCAAGGACGAGTTCTATCAACAGGTACAAAAGGAAATGGAAACTGTACCCAGGTACGATCTTATTATAGTAATGGGAGACCTAAATGCGAAAGTTGGAACACACAATAATTATAACGAAAGAGTAATGGGGAAATGCGGCAGTGGAACAGTAAATGAGAATGGGGACAAATTAATAAGCTTCTGCAGTATTAACAACCTGGTCATTGGAGGAACACTTTTTCAACACAAAGAAGTGCACAAGTTAACATAGGAATCACCAAACGGACGAGACAAAAACCAGATAGATCACATAATGATCAGTGGCAGATGGAGACATGCACTACAAGACGTGACAGTAAGAAGAGGAGCAGATGTGGGAAGTGATCATCACCTAGTAGTAGCAAGACTGAAGGTGAAACTCAGAGCTGCTGGACCAGTTGTAGTCAAACAGAAAAGATATAACATCACGACACTTAAGGACCCCCTCATCAGAAAAGCGTTCGTGGTTGACGTAAAGAGATGATATCTGATTACCAAAAGCCAGGAAAGAACAGAGACCGACGATGTCGACCATAAATTCAACACCATCTCAACAATATACAAAGAAAGCAGCAAGTCATGCTTGGGATTCCAGGAAAGAAAGAGCCAAGACTGGATAACACCAGAAACGCTAAACACCATAGCGAAGAGAAAGGTAATGAAAAGAAAGAAAACAGAAGCTAAGTCTCCCAGGTTAAAGGCAATATATAGTGAACAGTACAGTCAGCTGGACAAGGAAGTAAAACGTCAAACCCGTGCTAACAAAAGGACATTTCTGGATGACCTTGCAAGACAGGCAGAAGAGGCAGCACTGAGAAATGAACAAAGCACAGTCTATAAAATAACTAAAGCTAGCAGTGGAAAACGAGGTGCAAACAACATAACGTTAGTAAGAGACAAGCAAGGAAATCTCATCACCACAGCACAGGGGCAAGAAACAAGATGGGCAGAGCACTTCAGAGAAACACTGAATAAGGAACCACCAGAGACTCAGCTGAATGTTCCTGAGGCTGAAAGTGACTTAGATGTAAATACAGACATTCCATGAAAAGAAGAAATCATCACAGCTATCAAAGGGCTAAAAAAATGGAAAAGCTCCTGGTCAAGACAATCTAAATGCTGAGCTATTCAAGACAGACCCTGAACTAGCAGCAGAACTATTAGAACCACTATTTGCACAATTCTGGGAAACTGAGACAACACCAACAGAGTGGAGTAAAGGAATAATTGTCAAATTGCCCAAGAAGGGCGACCTTGCAGACTGCAACAACTGGAGAGAAATTACCCTCCTCTCAGTTCCCAGCAAAATACTAGGCAGGATAATCATCCAGAGAATTTCAAAAGCAGTTGACCCTAAACTGAGGAAAGAACAAGCGGGCTTCAGAAAGAACAGAAGATGTGCAGATCATATATTTACCCTCAGGAACATTATAGAGCAGTGCTCAGAATGGCAAAGACAGCTGTACATTAACTTTGTTGATTTTGAAAAGGCTTTCGACAGCATACACAGGGACAGTTTATGGAAAATACTGAGGGCTTATGGAATTCCAAGCTGCATAGTGTCAATCATAAAAAGCCTTTATGCCAACTTTATGTGCAGCATTGGGCAGAGCAACCTAACGTTTGAAGTGAAGACAGGAGTATGACAGGGATGCCCCTTATCAACCACTCTATTTTTAACAGTCATAGACTGGGTGATGCGCCAGACAACAGAGGGCAATCCAAGAGGAATAAGATGGACTACATTTTCTACATTGGAAGATCTGGAATATGCAGATGACATTGCACTGCTAGCACATTCACATCAACACATCCAGGAAAAAAACGGATAGACTTAATAAGTATAGCCAGCAGGTGGGCTTGAACATCAACCTAAAGAAGACAGAGGTCATGACACTCAATGTGAGCAACCCTGAGCCCATATCAGTAAGGAATCAGCAACTGGAACAGACAGATGCCTTTACATACCTAGGATGCATAGTAACACCAGACGGCGGAGCAAGCAAAGACATCAACAACAGAATGAACAAAGCAAGAACAGCCTTTTTTAGTCTAAACAACATCTGGAAGTCCTCTCAGTACAGCACAAGCACAAAATTAGGATTATATCAGAGCTGTGTGCTTTCTGTGCTTCTCTATGGTGCGGAATGCTGGAGAGTTACAGAGAAGGAAATGTCGAAATTGTCCTCTTTTCACACAACATGCCTAAGAAAAATTCTCCGAATCTTTTGCCCGAATATCATCACCAACCAAGATCTGCTTACTCGGAGCAAGCAAGAGGACATGCACACCATCATAGCAGGCAGACGCTGGAGCTGGGTTGGCCATGTCCTCAGAAGAGACCCCGATACCATCACAAGAACAGCTATGCTATGGACCCCTGAAGGAAAACGAAAGAGAGGCCGACCAAAAACAACTTGGCGGAGGACTGTGGAGGCTGAGATGCAAAGAATGAACCAGAGTTGGGGCACTGTACGAAGGATGGCCGTCGACCAAGCAAAGTGGAATCAATTTGTTGTTGCCCTACAAGACGCCACCAGGTGTAATGGCCACTGACTGTTATGACGGTCAGCGGCTAAGGATCAAAGAAGAAAAGAATTCTAACTTTACATGCAGTGTTGGATCGAGTAATGTAACTTTCGAAGTGAAAACAGGAGTACGACAGGGATGCCCCTTATCAACAACATTATTTTTGACAGTCAAAGATTGGGTGATTGTTGCTGTCATTTTCGACGGAGTCATCTGTCAAGTTATTTGCTTATGTTTTTATCATTTGGGTCTAAAGGAATTGCTATCTACTTTACGTGGGCATAGTTTGACTGCAAAGCCCTCTAAAGCTTTTGTTGGGTTTAGTGAAATTTCTTTCCTAGGTCATCGGGTTGGTCATGGTCTGTTGAAGACAGAGGACCAAAACATTTCGAAGATATTAAATATCTCGGTTCCGAAGACAAAAAAGCAAGTGCATAGTCTCTTGGGATTAATACAATTCTATGGAAGATTCATTGAGAATCTGTCCTCCATTATGGCACCACTTTCATCTTTATTGAAAAAAGGTTCTCCTGATATGGTGCGTTGGTCCCAAGAATGCCAATCTTCATTGGATCAGGTTAAGAATTTATTCTCATCTCATCCTATCTTAAGACTACCAATGATTGATAAGACTTTTGTTCTTCGTAGTGATGCCTCTTCCACTGGGATTGGAGCGGCACTAATGCAGGAGTATTCAGGAACTCTGCATCCTGTAATGTATATCTCTATGAAGCTAAATGCGGCAGAAAGGAATTACTCGGTTTTAGACCGTGAATTGTTGGCTATGGTTTGGCCCATTCTTAAGCTACAAAGGTTCCTTCTGGGCGCGCATTTCTTTATGGAAACCGACCAAAAAGCTCTTACGGCTATGCAAAGTAAGGATTTGAAGAGCTCGAGATCTACTCGTTATGCTATTGCTCTTCAGCCTTTCCATTTCACGGTGCGAGCTATCCGTGGTTCGGATAATGTGATGGCGGACATATTGTCTAGATGCCCACATGATTCCAATTAAATCTGGTGTCCTAGTTTTTCCTGATACACTTTCAGACTTAGGTCTGTCCTTAATATCCTGAGATATTGTAATACAAATGTATTTGGATAATGTATAAAGAATTTAATAAATTTGATTTTGTCCATCCATCAGTGATATGTTGCTAATATAGCATTGTAATTCATGATATTTGTATATTGCTATAATTATAGTATTTGATAATGTTTGACATATGATTGGTATTGCCAGCAACTTAGGTTTCTTTAAGGGTACCCCCTGAGTATGTTTGGCTTAGAGGAAATATTTTCTCTTATGATGGGGGATGATTTTTACTCTCTCCAGACGCTTTATTTATGCGTCTATTGTACCTGATATTAAGGTTCATTCTTTCATGAGCACATAACTGATGCTTGTGCTATCTTGCTCATGGACATATTTTTAAAAAAATGTATCATTTTTTTTTTACAGGGGGGTTGTAGTAATATGTTGCTGTCATTTTCGACGGAGTCATCTGTCAAGTTATTTGCTTATGTTTTTATCATAAGAATAATTGTGTCTTTACCTTGCGATGTCAGGTTGATTAGGGGTTGTCTTCCCTTGTTTGTTCATTCATTGTGTTTGACCTTTAGGGTCAAAGGTAGACAGTTCGGGCGGTGGCCCATGCGCAGGTTTTTTTTAAGCGCCAAGTTGAGTCACTTCCGTCAGGCCGGGATGTAAGCTGGCTTCGGAGGGACGAACGTCCATTGTGTTTTTGGGGAAAATCTTCGAAGTGACTGCGTTGGCAGTTCTCCCCAGTGATTCTCTGTACGTCAGAATGACGACAGAGTTCGTTATTATGTTCTGTGGATTCTGTGCAAGGTAACACCGACCTTTTCTACATTATTATGCTTCGGTGGCAGAACATGTTTAAGGTTACCAAGACTGTGAACTACAGCTCACCGATCCTACATTACAGAACTTATACATTATGCTCAAGATAGCTATGTAAGACTATTTGTCTTTAAACGAACCGAAGTCCAGCGACAAAGCTATATTGTGGGAACCGCAGATTGGCGGTATATTTAGATCTACATAAGCATTACTGCAGGGTTGATGTTAACCTGCTAAAAGAAGTACACAGGTGACGTCATAACGAGGCCTGTGTTAAGGCTAATATATTACAGCCTGATATGTGCAATTGGCGGGGAATGCCAAGTTGTACCTGTATGTCAAAGTGATTATGGTATCTGACGCGTTTAGTCAGAGATACCAGGGTGACGCTACGAACTGACATTATTAAGGAACATTGTATTGACCATACACGAATATTCAAATGTTTACCAGCCTTTTGAATGCCTGATGTATACCTAACGATTTCCGGTCAGCATGACCTTGTGTACACTGACTGTTCCTGTTGATGCTATGTGTGTTGTCGTCAATAAATGTTTTGAAATGTGCCAGCAGTGTCCAAGCATCTTTGACTACTGCATGTGAGTGTATGGGTTGCATGATACAACAGATACGAGTCTAAACACATTCGCGCCTTCATTCGCACCCACACTCAGCTCATCATACGCCAGCACTACACATCTTAACAACATGTATACTGTCTTGTGCCAGTGATCACCTCAACAAGAGAAAAAGACAGTTACATTTCTGGTGGACCAGTTCCGTGGGCTTTGTACTACGTTGAAATAATCAAGGTGGACAGCTGAAACACACATCTCTACATTTCTGGTGGACCAGATCTGTGGGTTTAAGCTGGACAGAGCGAGCAATTAACATTATTGGTGACATTAATGCGATCCAGAAATTTACATTTCTGGTAGGCCAGCTGATGAGGCCATTTTCATGAGAAGAACAAGTGCACATTACATTTATGATGTCTCCAGTGTGGTCCAGAAATTTACACATACTCGACAATTCCAAGGTTTGGCTACACAGGACAGAATAGACAAGACAAGTACTGAAGTTAGCATCGAGGCGTTTGCTACGTGGACCATAGCTGCATGCAAGTCCAGTCCCTTTTTGGTGAACGGTACCGCTGGTCGTTCACACGTCTCAGTCAACAACAGACTTTTCTACGTCCGAGCATTCAAATTATATGTTTTGAGGTCAAGTTCCTGTTTGTAAACGGTACATGAAATTGTAAACATTCGATGTGCAAGACTCAAGATACGAGAAGGTCATAGTAACTTTATGTTCGTGAAAACCACTTCATGCTACAGTGAATCTGTCAGTGAATCAGTGCGCGCTTGACATTTTGTTACTGTGTTCGCAAGGAGCAAGTTAGTTACTGTAATATCATGTGTGACTAAGCTTTATTTTGCAACACATTGAATTGATTGCTATTTATGTTAATTGTACTATTGTTGTGTATTTTTCTTGTGTTCTTTTGCGGGCTGGTTGGGTAAAGGTGACTCCTTTAGATAAATACCACGTAAGAGAGGTTATCTATTGAGAGCGTGTCGTTAGGGACTGCAAATTTCCTTAATTGGAATTTGCTAGCGACAATCGTTGCTATTTACGTTTAGCTGTGCTGAAACTGTACTTATCGTTGTTTTTGTAATATTTTTTCTGTTTTTCAGTTTTGATTTCATTTGTTTGTATCTGTAGGTCTTTCCTTTCTTTTGTTTATTTCTTTACACCTTTTTGTTTATAACAGTGTTGCCATTTGTCTTGTTTACTTTTCGCGGTCATCAGTACACATTTGTGTAACATTTTCTTTACTTTCTGCTGTATTGCTTATTTGACTTCCGCGAACGTTTTCGGTTATTGTTCTGTATCTTTATCTTTGTATTTATGATTGTACTACATTATTGTCATACACAGTCTACATACATATACTTGGTCATGTATTATTATTATTATTGATAAGGTACACTCTTCATATAGAGATTGTTAATAAAATATTATTATATAAGATATTTATACAAGTTCTTGGCTAAAAGACTTGTTATCCACAAAGACTGAGACAAGGTGAGATACATATTCAAGTTCTTTATAAAAAAGACTTGTGCCCATAGTGAGTGGGATATAAAGGAATTATTTTCCACAGGTACTCAAGTGATTTTTTGTTACATTATAAACAAGATAACCATACAAGTGTTTTGACTAAGGCTAAGAGAGTGAAGTAAAGTGAAGTGAGTATACAAGTCTAGCATTTCAGACTTGTCTCCCATTGAAGTGGGATAAGGTAATTTATTTAATTTTTTCAGGTTTCTGATCTCAGTAGACAGAATGTCTAATTTGGATTTCTTCATCCAGCAAGGGTTAACCCTTGGTAAGTCTGGTAAAGAATTGGAAGAATATTCATCTGCTCAATTCGCCATTGCATTAAAGTCAGAAGAAAAGAAACAAAAAGAGGAAAATAAATTGAAAGCAGAAGCTGAACAAAGGAGAGCAGAAGCTGAACTAAAGAAAGCAGAAGCTGAACAAAAGAAGCTAGATGCTGAGAATAGAAGATTAGAACTTGAAGAGAAAAGGTATCAAAGAGAAGCTGCTGCTGAGGAGAGAAAAGCTCAAGCTGCTGCTGAGGAGAGAAAAGCTCAAGCTGCTGCTGAGGAGAGAAAAGCTCAAGCTGCTGCTGAGGAGAGAAAAGCTGCTGCTGATGAAAGAAAATTCCAGATGGAAATGGAGGAGAGAAAACTTCAAGCTGCTGCTGAGGAGAGAAAACTTCAAGCTGCTGCTGAGGAGAAAAAACTCCAACTTCAAGCTGCTGCTGAGGCTGAAATTAGAAAAATGGAACATGAGGAAAGAAAACAGAAAATGGAACTTGATGAAAGACTCGCAACTTTGGAGTTAGAGAAATTGAAATTGGCGAGTACGGGTGCTCAGCAAACAAATTCGAGTACGACAAAGGAGTTTGTTAGTAGGATTAAATTGCCTCATTTCAATCCTTTAAAGGATGACGTAGCGGATTATCTAGATAGATTCCAATTTTTATGCGATGCGCATAAGGTAAAAAAGGAAAAATATGTTGAACAGCTGATGGAATTTTTTACAGGTGACACAGTGACTACTCTTATGACAATAGACGAACATTAAAGGACTAATTATGATGTTTTCAGAGCAGCATTGCTAAAAAAATATCAATTAAAAGAAGAAGACTATCGTCTTCGTTTTAGGACAATGTTGCCAGAAAATGGAGTAGATTTCTCTGAGTTTGTTACAAAAATACGTCGTACATTTACACGATGGGTTGAGTTGTCTCAGACTGAGAAAACATATGAAGGCCTAATGGACTTATTACTTCGAGATAAGGTTTTGTCATCTGTTAATGATTCTTTTCTTGCATTTCTTCATGAGCGTAAGCCTAAAAACTTAAAAGACATGGAGGAATACTGTTGCCAGTACGCCACCGCGCACCCCCATGCTACAGTTAGCAATTCTAAAGTGAAAGAAGGGTTGCCAGTTGCTTTGGCAGCACCATATGGCCCTAATTTCAATAAGAAATTTCAGGGTGTCCAACAAAACTGGAATAGGAAAAGTAATCAGAATTACACTCATAAGCAGAGTAATCCAACATATGAAGGTTCTTCTTCTAAGAACTGGGGACGAGATGGTAGTTTTCGTAATTTTGGTGGTAATAATTATAGACACTTTCGCAAAGGTTATCACAATAAAAACTACCCAAGCTTTTCTGCTCGGGATAACCATTCTCGACGTCAAGAATATGACGATGGTGAATTTAGAAACCGGGATTCAAACCGGAATGATAACTACAATAGACAATATGATAACAATTACAGGGGAAATGATAATCGTGGTAGACCTAGATATAACAAAAGAAAAGCTTTCCAACAGGCAAACTCTGCACAACAAGAGTTTGATGGAGCCTGTAATCAAGTAAATGATAGTGGTAACTCTAAGGCTATCACTGGTTGTGCTTTCGATTTTGGGAGAGCAACTGAATGCCCCCAATGCTTAACATTGTTCGACTCATCGACTGTATCTACCCTAAGTTGTGGTCACCCTCTTCCTGCTCTACCTGCTACAGTTGCGCATGATGGGAGAGGATCTCTCATCTTGAATAACGGTTTAGTGAATGATAGGCGGGTCTCAGTACTTTTCGATTCGGGATGTACTACCGTCGGGGTTAGGGAGTCTCTGATAGATCCTTGCTGTGCCACTGGAAAAGCGATCAAATGTGTTACATTTGGTGGTACTATGGAAAGTTATCCTACTGCTATTATTAGGATTGACACTCCCTTCTTTAAAGGAGATGTCCATGCATGTCTTCTTCCTAATCCTATTGCGGATCTTATAATCGGTCATATTCATGGGGTTAAGGAATGCACCCCGCAACAAATTTATATTTGGGAAGAACAAAACATTCAAACGGTCAATGCAGAAATGAAGTTTGATAGCCAAGACAACGAGCACTTGGGTGATTTCCCATCCGAGCAATTGGTGACTTTTTCTCGTTTGTTAAACGTCAAGAAGAGGATCCTTCTTTGAAGAAATTCTTCCTTCTTGCAAAGAAAGGGGATCCCAATCAAAATACGAATCACAAATCGTATATCACTATGAAGAATGGTATATTGGTACGAATGGTACAACACTCGGACAAGTCTATGCACTCGCAAATTCTTGTGCCTAAGTGTATATGAGAGCCATTAATTCTTCAGCATGCACACGATTCTCAGTGTGCTGGACATATGAGGGTTTTTTCCAGAACTAAAACTAGAGTCCTTGCGTCTTTCTTTTGGCCATTTTGTTAATAATAAAGGCATACACGAATTTATCTGCCGTGATCTTGCAACTGATAAAATTTGTCAAGAGGTCAAGTCTAGAGGTCCAAGACATGCTGCCACCTATTCAATGGCTGCAGATATTACCAATTCGGCTAGTCCATTTTCAGAAAATGGCTATAGACATTATTGGCCCGATTTAATGATTAAGTCAAGCCTGAGGACACCCAATACCCAATTTATACCTCACTTGCTTTGACATGTGTACGCGCTGGCCAGGAGGCTATTTCCTCTGAAGAGCATATCAACTGTCGATATCGCAGATGCTCTTTGGCTCACTATTTTCTCGTCTACGGGGATTTCCCGGAGATAATACTGTCAGACCACGGCACTCATGTCCAATTAACTTTCGGACACTGTCTATGCCCCACTCAGGTAAATGGCTCGCTACGACAATTATGGTCTCTCTAGTAGTATTTATCACTTCCAATGTCCAATGGATTGGAGGGTGATTATGACTGAACGTCTATAAAATGGACACTAAAGAAACTTACTGGGCCAAGATAACGCGAGAGGATCATCCTGATGGATTGCGGGACTAGGGTTCCTTACCTGACAGCTCTGCTTTGCCCTATTAGAGAAGGTAGTCCCAACGAGCAATACAGGGTTTTCTTCCTTTCGAACTTGTCTTTGGTGCGCCAACCCGCGACGGTCCGATGTGTCCTTGTTAAAGTACACGATTTGATAACTTTCTTACCGATAATATTGACGATGTATGATTTACACAAATCGTAATCTATGAATATGTCTATCATGCTCTTAGGGAGAAAATTATCGAAAATCGTAGCTCAGATTAGCAACTTCATCTTTCCGAAATTTGATGCGCTGAAAGAAAAGGGCTCTAGGCGATTTGCTTCATACAAGAAAAGATCGCCTACAGTCAACTTTGCTGTCCTTAGTAGAGACAAAGACGTGTATGTGCTATACATTCCCTCAGACGAGAGAATCAAGCACTTCTCATTTCATGAAAGTGGTCCATTACACTAATAGTCTTCAGTAATAAAAATTGTGTACTTCAATGTCGATACATATTTTTGTACACCGGATGTGGACTGGAAAGCATAAACCCACTTTCATCCATAATCTTTCTTATTTTTTTTTTTGTTTCTTAAATATGCCTACCAGATGTGTTTATTGAACTTGTTGTCCAGACTATTTTTGCAGCTATTATTCCTTGGTGGCACCTGGAACGAGGGATCGACTCGGTCCAGCACCTGTCGCACTAATCATCGGCATCACTATCTCCTTACCTGTCCGTTATTACAAGGATGTAGAGCTTATACTTTCATTTGTTATCTGACCGTTTAACCTTACCGCTCTTCCCTAGCGACGCCGGCTATAATGTCAACGGTATCAATAGGAGATTCCTCTGTTACCTCGAGGGTTTTCCTTGGCTAGTCACTGTCAAAATTATCCTATCGCCGGGATCAAGGGGCAAGCAAAACTCTACCGCATACAATCGCGTAGTGGAGCAACGGATAAGTACATACAGCTAACCGACCTAATTGCGCTGTTTCAGGACAAGACCTGTCCATACAGAAACATCTCACCGGTATCATACTGACTATCTCTTAGTGACATATTTGACCCCCCATAACACCACCCCCATTCATACTGATACAAAGGTATACCGATCAGCGATAAACAAGCTACCCATCATACCCAATTCATCTATCAATTTTTCAAGCACCAATATACGAGGCATTCCCAAACGATCTTGCATGGTATAGAAATCGACCCATTCTACCCCACATGCAAAGTATCTTGGAATCCAACTCTCCACTTACAGCTTACCCTCTCGTTCAGAAATAGAGTTAAATTGTTTCGAAAGAGAGACACCGACCTCATATTACATAACGTCTTTTGCGTTGACTATCGCAAATTAAATCAAGTTACGAGAAAGTTTTGATGCTGAATCCTATGCCTTTATTAGATGATCTACAAGCACTAGACTTTCTAATGCTCAATTCTTCTAAGTAATATCATTAGACTTGTTCGAGGAAAGAAGGTTTATTGGCAAGTCCCACTGGACGGAACCCCCAACGCCAAAACATCTCACTCTATATTCTCGAGCTCTTATTCTGTACACCTTAGGGGTTCTGTTTTTTTCCAATGAAGAGAATTAATATGCCTCTATTCGGAGGCTTGTGGATGAAAACCGTCCCAGCGATCCTATCTCGTAGCAATGCGCAATGATTCGAGCGAATTCCTAAAATCGAGATCAGTAAAGCAGAATGTGTCATCAGACATATTTAGAACGACATCAGTCTACTGGTCTTCGCGCAGCGCGAGTAATAGATTGGGTGACAGAACACAATTATAGTTTGTCTCACAAAGGAAATTCTGCTAGTTCTACGTCTACGACGCATGGCATATAGTTCTTATAGACTGCAAAAACCCAACTCTACGCGTTTATATGTTGCGGGTTTAGTGCGTAAATTTCTTTCCCTAGTTGTCATCCGTGGTTTGTGCCCACGGATCTTGAATCGCTTGAGATATACATAAGAGCACCAAAACAATAATATCGATAGAATATTAAATAATCACTGGTTCGAAACAAAAAAGCTCAAGATGCTTACAGCACGTGGAGGGGGTGGGGCGGGGGGAGGTAGGGTATGTTGAGTGGAGAAGGGGGGAGAGCAATACTACTGGGGAGAGAGTGAGTTCCTGTGAGAATCCTGTTCTCCCTCCATTTTAATGACGCGCAACCACTCTTCAATCTTTATTAGTAGAAAAAAATGTCTATCTCCTGAGATATGGCATCGGCTGCGAGTTCGGTCCCAGGATAATGCGCAATTCTTCATTCTGGATGCATGGATTATTAAGAATTAATCACAACTCGAGATGTAGCTCATCCTATCTTAAGAGCTACACCAATGAACAGATTGATCAAGACTTTTTGTTAATCTTCTAGTCGAAGCGTATGATGCCGTTCACATCCATCCACTGGATTATTGTGGTTAGCTGGCACCAAACATAGTTGAGCTCTTGGAAGTAGTAATCTCCCAAGAGAGAACATGAACGTGTGCAATTCGCCTGTAATGTATAAATCACTAATTCGACCGTGAAGACTACAAAATGCTGTTCACGAAAGCGGAAATAATCCCAGGGCTTTTCTATAGACGTGAATTGATATGAGCTTCTATGGTCATTATGGGTAACCGGTTTTGAGTCTCCACATTTCGTATTATAAGACCATAAACAGCAAACGTCAGGGTTTCACTTTTCTCAGCGGGCGCAGACATAACGTTTGTGGTTGTCTCAAAAACCGCACCCCAAAAAGCGGTCTATCACGGGCCCCCTATGCACTTTATATCTAGATCCAATGGATGTGAATCTACCACCTTGACAGTAACTCCCCTCGGCGATTAAGATCCTAACTGCGTACTTAATTGCTACTATTGCTCGTTCAAAGAAACCTTGCGAGCCTCAATCTCAACGCGTCATAGGGCTTCTAGCTATCACTGTGGGTATCGGATAGATGTGATTGCGTACATATTGCTCATAGAGTGCCCAGCCATGAGTTTCCAAATGCCTACAATTCTGGTATGATTCCTATGTGTTTAAAAATCCTTGTGTCATCTATCAGCTTTAGTGCACCATGATTACCGAGATACAATAGGGAGTCTGAACTTACAATATCTCGTAAATCCCCATATGTACCTCTTCTAACCTATAACCGGTTGTGTATATAAATGGACGATGTAATATACAAATTTGAATTTAAGGCACTGTTGTGGCTGAGTTATATTCGATTATAGAGTTGAATATAACATCATTTAAAACAGAAATTTGATTATAGTATTCGTCCATGCCATCCAGAGATGACTATTGCGCATAGACTAAAAATAACGTAAGGAGTATACTGATCATGAGAAAATCTCATGTCATATTTGCTATCAATGTCACATGTAGAGTCTATTGTAAGATTCAGTTTATAGTTATTTGAGGGTAACTAATAGTTATTGTACCTCAAGTGTGACTGCCACATTTGCGTACATCATAAAGAGCCTGCTAACTAAGTTGCATTAATTTACATGGTATTACATACCCCGATCCGGTACTGGAACTCGCTCTGAAGTCAAAATTTACTGCGCATGCGAGTTACTTCTATATGAGAGGAAATATTTCTATCAGATCTCCTTATGGAATGGCGAAGTCCGTGGTGATTGGATTATGCTTTAGTTATCTATTACTTCCTCCGCAGATCGTCATTATTTTATGCGTCTATTGTAACCCTGATAATTAAGCGGTTCTCATTCGTTTCATAGAATTCACATAACTATGCGTATGTGCTATCTCTTGCTCAATCAGGACATATTTTTTAAAAAAAATGTAATCATTTTTATTTATTTTACCAGTGGGGGGGTTGTAGTAATATCTGTTATGTTGCTGAGAGTCAATTTATCGATATTTTCGACGGAGTCACGTCTGTACAAGATTATTTGCTTATGTTTTTTATCATTCAGAATATATTAGTGTCTTAACCTTCGATGTCACAGTGATTAGAGGAGTTGCTACTTCCCTTGTTTGTTTCCATTCAAATAGTGTGTTATGACCATTGTAGGGTCAACAGGTAGCACAGTTCGCTCTTACATAAGGAAGAATGAATAGAGCGGTGGCCCATGCTACATCGTGTTTATTTTTTAAGCGCCCAATTTGAGTCACTTCCGTCAGCCGGATGGTAAAGGCTGGGTTCTCGGCTGAAGGGAACAAAACGGCCATTAGTGTTTTATTGTGGGAAAATCTACGCTTACGAATTGACAGCGTTGGCAGTTAGTCTTCTCCCCATGGGATTGTCTTCAGTCAACGTCTCGAATGACGACTGGTGGGGAGGGGGACAGAGTTACTAATATTATAGTTACTATAATGGAATTCTTGATTGCAAGGTAACACCGGACCTTTAATCTACATAAATATACATAGCTTCGGAATGGCAGAACATGTTATAAGGTTACCAATACTGTGAACTACTACACGCTCACGGCGATCCAAACATTAACAGTACAACTTATACATTAATGGCTCAAGAATAGACTGCTATAATGTAAGGAAACTAATGATGGATCTAAAACATGAAACACCGAAGTTCGCAGTACACAGTCGACAAAGCTATGCATATATTGTAGAGTGAACCCTTCTAGATTGTGCTAGTAAATATTTAGAACTTCCATAAGCATCACTTGGTCAGGAGGCAACATCGAATAGAACTAGATGTTAACCATGCTAAACCCGAGTTAATATACAAACGCCTGCATGTTGAACGACCAACTAACGAGGTCGCATTTTTCTGTTAAATTTAGCATAATATAGAAATAAACAGCCAAGAGAAATATGTAGCAAGTTGGCTTGTATGGCCAGATGAGTAGCCAAAGTTGTACCTGTAGTCGCCACGACAAAGTGGAAAAATATCGCCTAACTTTAAGTACGCGTTATATAGCCTTCCAGAGAAACCCACATGCGACGTAAACGGCCCTAACGTGCACTGACAATTCATTAAGAACAACTTGTACACTTGACTCTATATGACTCGATACACGATGTGAATCATGTTATATCTTCCGAGCCTTTCTTAGAAGCACTGTCATGTATACTTAAACGCACTTTTCCGTATCCGAACGTCATTGACCCTTGATCTGTATACACTGTCACAAGCGAATCCTGTTTAGAAGCTAAGTGTGTTGTCGGTCAAAAAATGATTTTGTAAATGTGGCCAGCATGTGTATCCTAGCATCTTAAGATAACTAACACTGCGCATGTGAGTGTAATGGGTTAGCATGATACAAACATATCCGAGTCTAAACACATTCGAAGAGCCTTCAGTAAATCTCTCGCACGCCGACACGTCCATGCTCATACACAATAAGAATACGCCATTCACTAAAACACATCAAATAACAACATGATTGTATTACTGTCTAGTGCCATTGATACACCCTCAACAAAGAAAAAAGACATATACATAGCAGTTTATACCGGAGACCATACAGGAGGAGTCAAGACCAAGATGAGAATTTAGATGGACAACATATTCTACACTGTAAGACCTCTAGAATATGCAGATGACACATCTTAGCGCACTTACGAGCTTGGTCGCTACAATGCATCGTCACAATAACTACAACATCTCACAATGAGAGAACAAAACCGTGATAGCGCCACTCTGAGATAATGTATCATCGGAGCAGCCAGCACTGAAGTTATTGGTGAGAGCCTGAACACATCAATTTGAAGAAGACAAGAGGACAATAGACACATAACATGATATGTCGAAGCCAATTCCTAGCTAGCCAATTAAAAGCATAATCTGATAACCGAGACAAAAAGCGTATTAAGTGATGAGAGACAGAGCGATCATTCAATCTATAAATATTATTTAACTTATCCTATGATGCATTGTAAAACGACCTGACGAAGCGGAATCAAGCAACGCGATCATTAATTACAACAGAACAACAGGTGTAAAAAATAGAGCGAGACCAGCCTTTAGCTGGATTTTGTCTACACATCATTTGGTAAGTTCCTAATTACCGCAGGTTACAGAGCACACCCCAACACCAAATTTTTCTATAAGTTACAATGTATGAGAGCTAAATTGTACTTTCCTAGTGCATTACTCTAAATGGGCTGACGAGCGGCCAATTAGATATCTGGTGTGGAAAGAGTAACAGTAGACAAGGGAAAGTGTGTCGAAACGGAGTTCCTACCTTTCCACACAACCGTCAGCCTTAAAGTGTAAAAGATTCTCTGAAATCTTTATCTGGCCAACCACACAAATCTAGCGAACCAAGAACTACTTATTTGCGAGAGGGATAGGTATAAACCAGGAGGAGACATGAGCACAACCGTCCTTCAGGCTAGGCGGACAACGTTGGGATTGTGCTCACGTCACTCTGAAGGGAACCCTGAAACCATCACTAAGGAAATCAGCTATTGCTATCCGACCCCTGCGAGGGAAAGTGATAGAGATGCCCAAGACGCCAAAAAACAACATAGGTTCAGGAGTGAACTTTTGTAAGCTGAGTATGCAAAATAAGGAATGAACCAACAGTTTGTGGAGTGTGCACTGTACGAAGTAAATGGACTGCCGCGACAAGCGGATATGCCAAACAGCGGAGGAGAAACCAGATGTTGGATGCTTAAGATTGTGTGTGCCACTAACATGAGAAAAGACCCACCATTAGCGTGATGCCGTGCTGACGATTGTGCTTTGACGTGATTGGCTAGGTTATAAGGATCAAAGGAAAGTGTTTTTATTGTCACAGGGAATTTTTGGTGCTTTCTATTTATCTGACATGTTCGAGTTGGATCTTTCAGTAGCATATAGAGCAAGTCTCCCTTCTGGTGCTTTGATTCTTCGAAGGTTCTTCTGAGTCCATTCTGTTGCTAAGCGTTAAGAAGCTTATTTCTTATGCCTTTTGATCCCTCTATTATGGGCCAGAAACCTGTGATTATAGTAGTTTAGGATATAAGCTGCTTCTTCCTGTTTTTAGCTTCTTTAGTTGTTCCGTCTATCTTTCATTTCCTTCTTCATTCCCATAAGTGTGTGAAGGGTCATCCATGATGCACCGAAAAGTACAGGAGTGGCAAGCCTGCATAGTTGTTTAGGTAATTAGGTGCTAGGAAGTTTGAAAAATATTGGTATATCTGCTATTCATTTTCAACTACAACCACAGACTGACCCGTTTGCTAACATTTCACCACGCTGATCTTGCCTGTTACCAAAACCTGACTGACTGATTGAACAGCTCATATACACTGGAGCATTCATTACCACACAAAAACATATTCCCATTTAACACAGCCATGCTACACAAACACCCAAGTATACCAATACAGTGCTCCTACATTGGAGAGCATCTCCACAATAAACAACATAGAATTATCTTTTCTAATTACATCGCCCTAGTATGAACAGTTTCTCCTTGACACTGAAAAAAATAGTAATAAATTGTGCTGGTGACATTATAGTGGATATCCCAATATATATTAGGGCGATCAACGAACATATTAACATAAAGATCTAACTTGTGCGTGAAATTGTAAAATTAAAGTTTCATATAGGGTAATGTGGGGAGTCGCGTGTAGATGCGAGGTTCATCTATATGTTTATATGCGATAGCATAAGAGACTTTTCCAAAAGTGTTGTGAGGGAGCCTTGTGCTAGATGTCTATGTGTTGTCAGGTTGACTAAGAAGTCAGTATAGTTGATGACGGCATCAAGCACAAAAGTAACTCATTGACAAATATGAGGAATTGTACCAAACAAATTAACCAAACTTATTAAAGAGGTGTGACATCATATGAGAAGATCTCACAATATGAAAAGAAGAAGTGATTTTTGTTATAATTAAAAAAAAAGTGGCAAATGAAACGTTGTTTATTATTTCTATATCTGACATCATTCACTAACAGTAACAGTAGACGATGAGTTCGAAGAAAACAATCTCTTATCACCCACACACAAAAAAACGCCACAAGGAACACAGAACAAGAGAGATTAGTATTACACGACTAGAACAATTAAGTCCAATCGATTCATAGAGATATTCCTGTATCATGTTTGTTACGATATTGGATTCAAATAATAAAATCTTGCAGCCAACACCAAGAGCCAATTAGTGAGTCCATGAAAGGATGCAATGAGTACATATATTGAGTGCAATAGGAAATTGACTTGTGGAAACGAGTCTATGCCCCATCCTTGACATCATTAAAATTGGTAGTGTAAGAGAGCATAACTTGTAGATGAACGGACTTGGCCAAGGAGGTCTATATCAGAAGCAAGAATTGCATAGTTGGGAAGATGATAAGCTACTTCTAGTAATCTCACCTAGGGAAAAGGACGACGAAAAATAACCTGTAAATAATATCGTAACAGTAAATTGAACAAAAAAATAGAATCTTCAAAAAAAAAAAAAGAAAAAAGGAAAAATAAAAAAAAAAAGAAAAAAGAAAAAAAAAAAAAAAAAAAAAAAAAACTAACCAGAAACGAGTAGATTAGTTGTACTGTGGTTTCAGTGATCAAGTGAGTATAGACAGCTGTGAGATACGTCTGCAGCAAGAAAAGCCCAATCACGAGAAATTAACAAGAGAAAGGCACATTTAGACAGACACCAAGTATTCAACTGCCTGAGACTCAAACGCTACTGTGGAGAATAGCTGAGACAACCTCAAGATATTGTGCACAGGCGTAGTTTATAAGCTTTTCTTTAAAACTTATTCAGTTAAGATATTGATACTTGAAATTGTACCATAGGAAGAAGAACAAAACATTATATATCAAACCGTAAGTGTAATTCATAAGGACGATAGAGGAGACACAATAGGATATTGTTCAATACATCCCAAAAATACTGACAGAAATTCTTAAAACAGAGTATTTAATTTAAAAAACGTATAGAATGAACTCTGATGGACAGTTTATTCCTACAATATCACTACAACAAAGATATCCTGACAATATATTATTAAGCGCGAATCACATCAAAATTTATTTAGAATTTTATAAACGAAAATTTAATTTTAAACATTAGCCTATTTTATTTTATTTAAATTTTATATTTTTATATGTAATTAAAATTATCAGAAAGTGAGAGTATCAATTAGACCCAGAAGTGCTCTTTATCATAATTTGAGACCAAGTGCCGCTAATATAACCGACAAGTGTGATAAACGGGATATGAGCCTTTAATAGTTTTTTTTTAATGGTATTGTAGCTTCTAGACTTGAAAATGTTGCGCAACAAGATAATCTTTAACACATTAACTACTTACTTGCAAAGCCTGCGTAGTCAGCGTTGCTCACAACAATAAACACATTTTGGACACGGAGCAAAACTCGCTCATTAAGGGAAGCGAGACCAATCTAATATTTAAAGAGTGTAATAAAAACGATATAGGAAAACATTGTACAGCAAACACTTTCTAGAATCTGTTCGGAGATCTTTTAAGTCTGCCACCCTGCGGTTAGTGATAAAACAAATTACCCAAATCATAGAATCTGTAATAAAACACTTGGTAACATAGTGATATTAATAGATTTATCTTAGAAATTATATTTATTTCTTCAGGGCGTTTTGGAAACAAAAAAACACAGACAGGCCCCCATAACCATTCTTTGTTTAAAAACAGTTATTACCGTAAGGCAGCTAAGCTAGTGTGAAAGGGACTAATCAGAAAAATGCGTGTACATCTCGTCTAACGGGCATGTGTAATAAGTGCGAGCGATAAGAAAGCAATGTTGTCATCTAACAATTCCTGAAAATTGATTATGATCGAGCGAGCTTGAGGACAAATAGTGATACGGATGTTGTAGGCACTATCTCGATCTGATACATATGCGTGAAATTTGATAGAAACGTGAGTAGTTCAAGCAGTCTTATAATTTGTGAAAAAGATATTTGTCAAGTACCTCGGCGATTGCGTGATGAGTTTTAGGGCCGTTTTAATTATATCAACCAAACTCTAGTTAAAGTTACAAACTGGTTGTTATGAACTTAGTTATTCAAAATTCAGGGCATAATCAGTTATAACTTTAAAATAGACGTGCGTACAATATCATAAAAACAATGTAACAATTACGTAAAACTTACACAAGTCTATAGACTAATTTTGTTGTCAATACGACCTACATGGAAGAAAATAGGAACAAAAAAATCTTAATTTCAGAGGTTGGTCTCACAGATGTTGTTTCTTTTTAATATATTTCGGGTAGTTAATGTGTTCTATAAGTCACTAAATGGATTTTGTTATTATTTTTAACTTGTGTCCACCTACTGCACCAATCTTTTTTCAAGATAATTAATCGTGTTCAGCACTTAATAACGCATCCTGCAAGGTTTTCACATCTGTGTCTGAGAATACTCGAGGGAACCCTAGTAATAACCATGCCGACAGCTGCAAAGGCGCAGTAGAGCTTTAGACAAAGAAAAGCCTTATAGTATTCGAATCAAGGGAGGTAGGTAGTTCATACATACATCATATTATCTATCACAACATGCATAAGAGAGTCAAAATGCAGGAAACCTATCGCCTATTTGCAGGCCTTTCCTGCCCTCCAGAGTCATCACATGCTCAATATGCGCGTATAGTGTATTCTATGGTGCAATTAATGTTTTTACAGTAGTGTGGTCATTCCAGAGCTCACATGCGCACAAACTCTATCATATTTAAGTACAACCTGTACACCACGTGCATGTCTAGGGTTCTCTTCAGTAGTCGCATTGAACGAATTCATATGTCGGTTCAGAAGACCACTAGTTAAACTACACGAGGTATATACTATTTTCTGTCTATATAATTAAAGATGGAAAGTGAAGTTCTTACTGGTCCAACAATAAAGGAATGCAAAAAGAATTCAAATCTGGCTCTTAGTGTGAATTCATAAATCCGCTCACAAAACACAAAGACTCCGAAACATCACACCATAGGGTGCATCTGGAAAAATGCAACCTTCAAGTTGCGTCTGTCCAATACTACCACTCTAATGAACGAGGTACATTCCCTACACTAGAGAGGAGCCCAGCATAAAGTTTACAGTTTTTCCCCTGTAGGTGAAAATAATGTTGAGAACCCGCATTGTAAACCACGTATAATGCTTTGGGGGAGAATCACTTGACTTAACTCCAAGCTTTACACAAACACCTAGGGTTGAGGATCACTTACAAGTAGGAATCACACAATGGAAGTCCATGAGTCAGAGTGAAGGATGTGAAATGAGCACAACGCTGGCGGAAGTCTGTCCACTGTGTCAGTATTATGTCATTCCTTGCGGATGAGTAGCCCAGATTCCAGGTTTCACAGTATTTTAGCTCTCCATATTAAGGAGCCCCCTCATCCCCCCCCCCCCCCCCCCCCACAATGACGAGATAAAGAAAGTAGCACATTAATTCGCCCACACATACTACACCCCACCCACCCCAGGCTTGAAACCAGATGTGAGGATCATAGTTAAATTAATAAAACAAACATAAAGGAGTCTATGTTATCAGCAATCGTTAGAGGAAAAAAAGACAAGTATATGAACACTAGACAACAGTAAAAACAACAGACAATGAGAGTGGCTTACCCAGGATTCTTCTTCTTCTTCTTCCCTTCGGTCGTTCTGAAATGGACGTTGAGGTTGCGTTTGTTTTCACTGTTTTACACGGAGTCTGTCTGATATCGTGCGCCTTTCGGTCCGACACAATCTAGACTTCAGCACATAAGGGCATTTTTTGTGGTATCCATTGGGAACCTCTGAAGGAGGAAGGATAGACAGGTTTGCTAGCCTTACCCCTTCTTTTGCATTACTTTTGATCCCTACTCGACTCAACAGCCAGACTGCGAGTGATGCAGAGCCTAGTTTCCAGGGACCTACCACGTGAGGTGGAGGTAGGGTCTTGGTTCAGGCTCAGAGTCGCATGACGCCTCGACTGGGCAAGCCAATCAACGCTATGAGAGTCGTCGTGTGACATGAGCAATTCTCTATTAGCGGCAATTCTTTTGGATGTCCCACCCAAGTGTATACGATGGACGCCTTGTACCTTCAGTGATCCGTGTTGTGACAATCCATCCCGCCTAGCGGATGAGGCAAGATGTAATTCACCTATCCATCCCATGCAACAATGTACAACACCAAACACATGATGTTCTAATGCTATGACAGGTCATTTGCGTTAACCGCAAGACACTAACAAGCGCGAAATTTTTACCATGGGCAGTTTATTCAGTCCTATTAATGACTCGATACACTTCTGTATTTTCCCTATAATAACAGTAATTAAGGCCAGATCCACACAAGACCAGACCGCTTAAAATACTGTGGTCTTCCATAAATGATTAGTAGACTATAGAACAGGTAAGAACAGGAAGACAGATTGTTCAAGAGGTTAGAGGTATATGTGTAATAAACATTATAACACATAGGAAGGGAAACCCAGATCCTGAAAACAGTAAATTAAATATGAACAAACATAAAGAGATGTTATATCAAGTCACTCGTAGGATATAAAGAATTTAAAGTAGAACTACTAGACAACAACAGAAAAACAACAGACATGATGTGGGCGTTTACCCAGGATTCTTTCTTCATCTGTACTTCCTTGTTCGATCCCTGAGAACAGGACGTTGTTGCGTTGTGTCTGTTTACATCGAGCTGCGATAACTGCGCCTTATCGGCCATCTACATCTGACTTCCAGCACACCAGCAATTTTTGAACCCACCGGTTTAGCCTTTCCCTCTTTGATCCCTAGGTCTCATCATGCCAGACTGCAGTGATGCAGCCTGTTTCCAGGACCACCACGTGGAGGTGGAGTAGGGTCTTGGTCAGCTCTGGTTCGCTGACCCTGACGCAAGCAGTCAAGCTATGTGTCGCTGACTGCATTCTCTATTGCTGCATCTTTGGGTCCCACCCAGGATTCGAACCCTGGACCTTCCGTGTGACAATAGCCTCGTCCTAGTATGCAATTGAAATCATCACTATCCCCCTGCCATCGTATGCATCACCCAAAAAATGATGCTTCGATGACAGGTCAATAGCTGATCGAACCGCAAGACATAACGATTCTGGGCAATGATTTGACCATTGGCATTCAGCCTATATGACTCCGATCAGTACCTATGACAGTTAGTAGTCCCTATTAGTGACAGGTATAGTCATAGGCCAGGCCACACCGGTGACAAACCTAAAATACTGTGTCCAGTAAATCCATAGTAGACCTTTAGAACAGTAAGAACAGGACAGATGGAAGGTAAGGTATTGTCATAAACATTTATAACACATAAGGAAGAGAAACCCGAGGCATGTAAACCAGTAAATTATAATATGAGACATACAACATAAAGGTAACTAATTATCAGGTTACTCGTAGGATTATAAAGAAGTAGATACCACCTCACAACAGAAAAAAACAACAGACATGAGTGCCCTTACCCATTTATTCGAACACTGGACCTTCCAGGTGAACCAACCCCGACTAATCTAAGCAAGCGAATCACACTATCCTCCAGCCATCTACGCATCACCAAAAATGATGCTTTGATGACAGGTCATTAGTTGCGAACCGCTCAAGAACATAACACCGAAAGCTTTACCATGGGCAGTTTCAGCCCTAGTAATGACGCAAGGGTCACATTCTGTTGTTCCCCTATTTATATCAGTATAGGCCATGTCCACAGTCAAGTAGCACTCATCTCATGTGACACTTCTTTCCAGAACGTATGTCTCCATTACAGCTGCTTGTGAACGCCTCACGATTCTGGGCAGTTTGACTGCATCAGCCAAAGACAAGTACAGACTCTTGTGTTATGTCACTGAGACCCACCAGTACGTCAAGGTCGACCCTTCCTCTAATTTTCCAGGGACCAATCCTTCCATCACTATTTTTTTCCAGAACGCATAGATGTTCTAATTTTATATGACCGAAAAATTTCACTTCCTTATGTGCGATGGTAATTAGAGCAATGTTCGGTCTGTATCAGATATATGAGTGCAGGTAAGCTTCTCCTTCTCTGGTTGGTCTTTTTTTCTGTCCATGGTAATTCCTCAACATAGGATTCTGTAGCATTTCATTTACGACATGATGTACGAATCTTTTTTTGCATACTGTTTTATTAATGTGTCCAGAGTAAATCGCAGCCCGTAAGATTTAAATGCTTAGAGAACTGAGAGTAATGATAACATGCTCTGATCAGTTGTAACTTTGTTTCTTTGCTTGTGCCTTGCCATAGGTTTTTCATCCCACACAAGACAAAGACCTTAAAATACTGTGTCCAGTAAATGATAGTAGACTTAGAACAGTAAGAACAGGACAGAGGGTAGGTTTCATTCATAACCCTCCACTCCCAAAGGAGCATAGGCCTTCAACAAACACATGCCAAGCCCTCTTGTCACGTGCTCCTTATCATTTTCACCTCTGTTTCCAGCTCTCTTCTCCATGTGCTTCTTGGTCTACCTCTGCTTCTCTTGCCCTGGGGATTCCAGAACAAGGACTGCCTTGTAATGCTATCAACAGGTTTCCTCAGTGTGTGTCCTATCCATCGCCGTCGTCTTCTTCTCATTTCTTGTTCCACTGGCACTTGTCTAGTTCTTGTCATCAGTTCCACGCTGGTAACCTTGTCATAAACCCATTTTAAATACCCTCTATTACTAATTCTAAACTCAAGCAACCCATTTATGATGAAGTCTTAGGTATCCTTTTTGAGTAGTATGTCCAATTGTTGTTCTCCATGTCTCAGAGCCATACACATAGGGACATTGTACTTCTACAATTGCGAGGTGAAAGATTCTTATTTTCGTGTTGGATCCCGATTTCCTCTTGTATTCTCCCTATATATTCCCAATGCAATGAAGAGCTCGCTCTTGCTTTTATGTCTATTCTATTTTAGATATCACGGTGTCTATGTCCAGCCAACTTTGAGTCTTATATTGCTGTCCCCCAAGATATGTAGGTATGATTCTACATCTAGGTATTGCGTCGCATTCTTCAACCCCACTTCAACCCGCCTAGACAAAGTCTACTATCATTTTATTTAATGACAGCCAGAGTATTTAAAGGTCTTTGTTCTTGTGTGGACTTGGCCTATACTGGTATAAAATAGTGGGAACAACTAGAAAGTGATTATGCGTCATTAATAGACTTAGCTGAACTAGAGCCCCATGAGAGTTAAAGCTTCCGGTGTTAATGTCCTTGCGGTTCCGCTTAACTAATGACCCTTTCAACGGAGATGCGTCATTTTTTTGGTGTGATGCGTAGACTGGCAGGAGAGAGATAGTGTGTATTCGCTCTGCATAGCTAGGCGTAAGTCGTGAGTCCGCACGGAAGGATTCACAGGGATCTTTCGAAATGCCTGGGTAAAGATCCACTCAATGTCTTGTTGTTTATCTGTTTGTTTAGTGTTCTAACTGTTTCTTTATTTCTTTTCCTTCGAGTGTCCCTGAATAAGCATATACCTATTATATTCTTTTGTCTCATATATTAATTTACTGTTTACAGGCCTGCGGTTTTTCCCTTCACTTTATGGTGTTTATGATCATTTATAATGCTTTGCGCAATGTATCCAGAGAAATGAGATTACCTTGGTAACGATACGAAACGATATAGGCTCATGACTCCAACTCAGCAAAGTTTTGTGAATAATAAACAATTGAAAAGAGCCTAAGGTCCCTACATTGATAGAAAATGCCCGATGATACTTTTGCATATGGCATTAGACTGTGAAAGTGAGCACATACAGTGGTGTTAACTCTTTAGACTCCGATAATTATTATTTATCCACCGCTGTGCCGTAATTCATAAAGTTTGAGATGATATTCTCTAAACAGTGAAAGTGTACTCATCTTTTAGTGGGTAAATTATTGTTAAATCTTTTTCTGATGAACATGGTACTCTATTTAATATACCAAACTGTTAGTAGGAAAGAATAGATAGATAATTGTAATATAATAATACTTTGGGTAGTATTAACGGGACAAGTAATGTTTTGGTATACTTAAAACATATATAATTGCAAATTAAAATGTGAAAAAAACCCTAAAAAAGTATCACTGTAGAAACACACGAGCTTACCAAAGACAAATTACTGTTATGTGTAGACAATAAAACTTTCATTTTAGATTTTTCAAACATCAAGTATAATCCATTTACACAAAGTAAAAAAACATTGCTTGATGTGGCCACAGCCTAGTACATTTACTGTTTATTCAAACCGCCAGTTTTTTTTTACTGTGGGGAGTCGGGGGGGGGCTTACCTTATAAGGGAAATCGTAAAAAATAAATTATGTCAATCTTGGCATTAACGTAATTTTTCAAACAAATAAAGAAGAATAACATCAAATAAAAACTTTTTTTACATGTTTAATGTTTTAATAGTATTCCCTTCAAAAGCTTCATCTTCATAACCTAGGACTAGAGATTAGATTTTACAGTGTAGATCTAGTTTTGTTTCCGGATCGGTATTTCGATCGGCCAGTAATAATATGACTAATTACGCCTCCACATATATCATCAACTAAATCTACAATGTGTCTAGCTTATTCTGCACCGTTAGTTCCATAATTTTGACAACAAACGTGTATGACTACCAAAACAATCATCATTCAGTGTTTTCAGCAATGTTTCCCTAAGTAGTTTGACACAATTATATTCGCTTATAGAGACTTAGAAAATGTAAATATAAAGCGTGACATATTTCTCTAGCAATAACAACGAAAAGTGCCAACTCAAGTTGCACCCAACAACTACGAACTAATCGTCACACAAATGTGTGATAATAACAGATACAAAAACACCACATGAGTGCTGCTTAACTACACTAGACAAATTAGTTGTTTAAAATAGTACGCAGAAGAAGTCAGTTCTAGAGTAGTTCAGAATTTTAAAATATGAACTGCATTAAACGGATGATTTTTGGGGTTTATTCGTGATAAACTAAAAACAACACTCTGAGCATTGGTCAGGAGTCAAAGAGTTAAGAGAGCTGGTCTGTACATGCAGTCATCAGTAGTGGCTCAAAATAATTGTTGACAAAGATCAACACACAGTACAGGTCCGTATACTTGAATCCTAAATGCTCAGGGACAGCCGTGTTTCAGAAATCTGAATTTTTCAGTTTCCAAATGTCACCCAAAATAACTCAAAGTTGCTCAAAATGAATGTGAAAGTCGCCCAAAATGTCTTTGAAAATCGCCCAAAAGTAGCTCAAAGTCACCCCAAAAAACTTTAGATTTTTGGAATACTTCAGTTTTCGGGTGTTCAGATTCAAGGATACAGACCTGTATAATGTTCCGTTAAAACAACTTGTTAGGGGTCAACAGTGACCACCTTGTTAACATATAATACAGACTTCATTTGCCTGGTCCAACAAGTTTAATATGGAAACATCTTCACATTGTGTCATAAGAGGAATATAAGATACATTCTTGACAAGGCAATATCCTTTGTTAAAATTCAATACGTAATCTTCAGATGTAATCCATAGACATAGTACTTCTCACAAAATGACGTATTTCTTTGTGTGCATCGTTCATCTTCTAAGTCTTCATACAAGAATAATCTTTTACTCATTAACACACAGGTCTATGAACATAAAATTATAGTAGACTTTTAAACATCTGAGACAATCTCACTGTACATTTGTGATACCCTTTCCTGACACTTGGAATCCTGCCTCTCTCTACCACACACAGAACACTAATGATCTCACATATATAATGTCAACAATACATGTCATCACATAACAAAACAAAACTCGCACACACCAATACATTTTGGCGCGATAAATATTTTCAAGTGTGGTCTTTGATTTGCCGTGCAAAGATGTATCTCAACACTATGCATGTCTTGCTATCCATGATGGCTGTTAAGATATGCAGGGTAACGTGCTGGGCTCTGGTTCTGGGCTGTCCTAAGGAATCATTTAAATTCCCAGCTACCCTCATCTGTCGTCTATCCACTGTAAGATCCTCCTGCATGCACATGTTTCACCACAGAGGGAATCGTAATGTTGGATAACTCTGGTTTCGCTACTTGATCCCTGAAGCATTGGTCAGGCAACTCGAAGGTAGGCTGTTTCCAGGATGCACCTTGTGGAGGAGCCTAAGGGTTTTTGTTAGAGATCTAACCCTGGAATTCACGCAAGAGCGATATGAATTCCTATGCATCTCTTTACATCTTGGCAAAGTGGAGTATGACGAGACCCGAGTCCCTTTGCCTCAGCAAGCAAGTGCTCTAACCAACTACCACTTGGGAGCTAAGCACAGTAGTAGCTTAGATTAAAACAGATTTTGACAATAACAGGTGTCCTGGATTTAAACATTTTGAGAGCATGATTGCCTTGGATTAAAACAAGTTTTGAGAGATGATTATCTTGGATCAGAATACTTGTTCACAGTAATGACGATGTTTAAAAGTTTTAGATCGTAGTGATTACTGTGAAATTTTTTTAAAATTCAATGGTAATGAAAGCTTAAGTTTGAAACAAACTTTTGAAAGTAAGGGTGGCCTCTGATGAAAGAAAATGTCGGCATACTGGTTATCTGGAGTTAAAATAGATGAGTATGATTTGTTGCAGTTTTTTTTTTTTCAATGATGATGTAGTAAATGTGTTTCTACTGAAGCAATAAAGAAATATTTACAAGCCACAGTTGTTCAAGTGACGTTTAGGCCAAAATTGTGTGATATTTTCTTGGGCAGTTGTAATAGGACATCCTATACACTGCACTACAAGGGGAGGTAATCTGGTCATCAGAAGTATTCCTCTTCAGACAAGCTTTTTGGCTTTTTTTCTATAATCTTCTTGACACTCGAGATTGGACGTACACGTAGATCATGACTCAATCAAGATTGGATGTACACATAGATCATGACTCACTCGAGATTGGACTTACACTTAGATCATGACTCTCCAGTGACATCCTCCTGTTTTTTTTGTTTTTTTTTGTACTGCCTGCACCCAGGAACTGAACCTACTCACCTTGTTTGCAGATACTATACTGACTCCTGATTTTATACACTGTTAACCTGAGGTAGTTATGAAAGTCAATCATTTGTTGTACATAAACTTCCTGTCCTGAATTCCATTTCCCAGTGTAGCCATTCCACAGCAATCATTTTCAGCAGTTTCGTAAGCATGTACTTCATACTGGCTGAAATTATTCTTTCACTGTGTATGTCACAACAGATGATCACTGCATTTACATGTGATGACTTGCAAATACATACTCATGGAGAAAAACAAGTTGCTGCCATTTGAGTGACATGTTTATAACAATGGGTTGGTGCAACTTGAACAAAAGTGCTAGTCAATTATCAGCAGTACATAAAAACTTTCTAGTTCAGCACTAAACACATTTTGGTTTGGTTTTTTTTTTATCCATGCACAGAAAATCTGGTACTTGTCAAATGCATGGGATACCTGGTACATTTCCATGTGGATTATTTTTTTTATTTTTTCGTACGCCCGCTAATACTCGAGGCGAAATCTCAGGTTATTATTTTTATGTCTAACCTGACATTGATTTTACGTGAGTATCCCTTTATTTCTTGTACAGAGACAGGTGTCCCTCGCCATTCAGGCATATACTCGCCGATTTCGGAGGTACCCATTGCAGCTGGGTCGGCTCAGGAGCCGCCAGTCCCTGGTCGACGACACTCCTTCAAATATCCTCGCCAGGTCTCGAGTTAATCCATTCCAAATCTCGGTCGACGAAAAATCCTCAAATGCCGTCGCCGGGTTTGATCCTGTATCACCCGGTCGCCAGAGCGGTATTGTAACCACTACGCTAGCGCGGCTCCCCATGTGGATTATAATTTGGGTACATAGTGTTCTTTATTCTGTATAGCATATTACATTTATTGCTTTGCTTGTGTTGGTTCTTCCACGTTGCAATTTCTCTGCCTTTTTTGTGGAGTTGCTTAATTTCTGTATTGTTTTTGATGCACCCCCCTTCCGTGTTCCAAATTTTTTGCCTCTTTACCCTGTCTGAGGGGTCTGTAGGTTTTGTTTTACTGCATCTTTTTTTCCTTCTTTTTTTTATTGCAATGTATCTACTGCAGGGTGACCATATCGTTCAATGCAAAAAGGAGGACAATATTCACTATTTTGTCATGGAAAGGAGGATAAGGGAGGACACTTGGATGAAAAAAAGAGGACAAAAAGTGGGACATTTATTTTAAACAATAAACGACAGTGAAGCTTATTTATTACACATCAAACAATAATTTCATCATATCACCTTGATTTTGTGTCTATTGATATATTAAGATGATAAAAATCGTCTTTAAAAATAAATGCTTGATTACTTTTTAAATATACGGTAAAGGATCCCATTACACGCCTATTGAGGCATATTGGGAATACGGTGTTAGGCCCATATTTTCTTGACCATCAGCACACTAGGGGTGATGTGGTCAGCATCACGCTGGCTGCCTTAACCTTCCCAGAGTTGTTCTGGTACCCAGTTCAATAGGCTGGGTCGACCTCGGAGCCGTTTACGGTCTAAAAAATCCCACCTCACCTGGGGATTGAACCATGGACCACCGAGCTAGGAAGCCAGTGCTCTAATCACTGCGCTACCATGGCTCCCATGCTCAGAAACATTGTCACATAAATAACCACTATCGGTTGTTCTGGTACATGCAAATTTGTTGCCAGTTTCTGAATGATGGAAAACCTTTTAAAGTACAGACCACTGATTTAAAATTATTGTGATGTTTCACAGTGGGAAAAAACAAAAGGGTCTTCTGTAGCTGTTACTTTTTCGGTTCCGTGCATGTTTCTTTTGTAAATAATGTCAGTTTTGATTGCGAACTTTCAGACACAGGTGCAATCTTGTGGCGTTCATGTTTCCATATGCATGTGTTTGTATGTGTGTATGTTTTCTTCTTTTTTAATCAGCAGAAACTTTATTTGCTTCTGACACAAATGTGCAACCTATGCACATGAGCCATTCTGCTTCTAAATCTTGCCGAGTTCTGGCAAAACATGAAAATTTATTTTTCAATTTATCTGCGAAGGCACACTTTTTTAATGCAAACCACAAAGTCTTTTATTTTTGGACATGTGCTCTAATATAACTGACAGACCATGTGTCTAGGTTGTAGGAAGCACACCTCGCCAAAACGAGGTAAAGTCTTTGTTTTTTTTATTTGGCACTTAGAGAAGCTTGTGTAATAAATAAACAATGTAATTATATAATAATAGCCCCTTCCGTCATAACTGACTATGGGAATGCGCCCCTGAGGTGACAGCCCTCAGCTGCTTATTTTCCTGATGCTCCTTTCGACGTTTTCTCCTCTCTTCGACTTGTTGTGTGAGCTTTTTTTTGCCCAATCTGAGGTGGTGCCGTAAATAGCATCGCCACTTGGTGCGATCGGCAGCTTCATCCTCCCACGTTGTTGGATTTATGTCCAGTGCCCTCATATCTCTCTTGCACACATCTTTGAACCTCAGTTGCGGTCGCCCAACTGTTCTTTTGCCATCTGCTAGTTGCCTGTAGGAAATATCTTTCGGGATGCGACCATCTTCCATGCAGCGGACATGGCCAAGCCAGCGCAGTCTGTGCTGTCTAAGCAGTGTATACATGCTTTGAAGGCCAGCACGTGATAACACCTCGACATTTGTCACTTTACAATGTAATTATTTAATGTTTAATTCAATATTAAAGTGGGAGCCGCGCTAGCGTAGTGGTTACAACACCGCTCTGGCGACCGGGTGATTCAGGATCAAACCCGGGCGACGGCATTTGAGGATTTTTCGTCGACCAGGAATTGGACTGGATTAACTCGAGACCTGGCGAGAACATTTGAAGGAGTGTCGTCGACCAGGGATTGGCGGCTCCTGAGCCGACCCAGCTCTAATGGGTACCTCCGAAATCGGCGAGTATCTGCCTGAATGGCGAGGGACACCTGTCTCTGTACAAGAAAAGGGATACTCACGTAAAATCAATGTCAGGTTAGACATTAACAATAACCTGAGATTTCGCCTCGAGTATTAGCGGGCGTACAAAAAAAAAAAAAAATATTAAAGTTAAAATTATTTAAAATTTGCAATAGACAACGAGGTTTTAAATGTTTAAACCTCATACTGTCTTACCATTCAAAGTGCATTTTTGGATAACAGGTGCCAATAAACAAATAGAGCGAAAATGTGTATAACTGAGTTAAAATACGATTATACAGCCATCTTCATCTTCTTGCCAACTTCTCTTTTGCTGAGGAATCCTCAATTTATGGCCTGAAAAAGTCTCCCAGCTGCTGCTCTTCGGGTAGCCAACTCTTCTTTGATACCTACCTTGCGGTAATGAGACACATGCTCATATGAACTTTTTTTTTCTTAGAATTACCGATACTATGACCTCCCAAAGTATTGACCTATATGTATGTATGTGTGTGCGCGCGCGCGCGTGCGTGCGTGCGTACGTACATACGTACGAGGGGCGTTCAGAAAGTAATGCACCACATCGTTTTTCTCAGGAGCTGTTTATTCAAAAGGCATGAAATTTATATACAATATACATGGATATGTCATGTAAACTTCAGTATTATTCAACATAATCCCCATCAACTTGTACGGCATTATGCCAGCGCGAAACAAGTGCATGTATTCCTAGCCCGTACCAGATTTTGTCTTCATCATGTAGCCATTTCTTCGCTGCATGAATCACTCCTTCATCATCTTCAAACCTTGTCCCACGGAGTGCATCTTTAAGTGGACCAAATAGATGAAAATCAGAGGGTGCCAAATCGGGGCTCTAGGGTGGATGGGGTAGTACAGTCCAACCCAATTTGGTGATTGCTTCCCGTGTTGCCAGACTTGTGTGAGGGCGCGCATTGTCGTGAAGGAGAAGCAGGTCTGCTGGATTCTTGTGCGGCCGAACTCTGTGAAAACGTTGATTGAGTTTTTTCAATGTCTTAATGTAAGCTTGCGAATTGATTGTCTCTCCTCTTGGTATATCGTCCACAAGAATCACACTTTCAATGTCCTAAAAGACAGTGATCATGACCTTTCCAGCTGAAGGAATTGTCTTGAATTTCTTTCTTCGTGGTGATTGCGGATGATGCCACTCCATTGACTGTCTTTTTGTCTCAGGTTCAAAATGATGTGCCCAGGTTTCGTCACCTGTAACGATCTTAGCCAAAAAGTTCTCTCCATAAGCACTGAAACGCTTCAACAATTCAGAAGAAATTGCTTTCCTTTGCAATCGGTGGTCATTTGTGAGACTTCGAGGAACCCATCTTGCGGAAACCTTAGAAAATCCGAGAGTTTTTATAACTGCATTTGCACTACCAATGCTGACTGACAGCTGTAAGGCCAATTGTTGAGTAGTTATTCACCTATCAGTAAGAATAATGCCCTCAGTGCATTTCAACATTTCTGCGTTGGTGGCTGTGGCAGGACGTCCACAGCGCGGCCGATCAAGCAGCTCCGTATCTCCACTTCCTGATTCTTTGATTCTCTGAACCCAGCGACTGACTGTACTCCTGTCAACTGCAAAACTTCCATACACATCACATAGATGCTTGTGAATGTTCACAACAGTTTCCTTCTCTGCAACGAGAAATTCTATCACAATTCGCTGCTTATAACGCAAGTTGCTAACACGCTCCATTTCAACGGTTTAGGGCAGCCGTATTATTTGGCCTGTTGTGGTGCAATTTGGTGCACACAATTGGCACATGCCATATTTGAAGTGTGCAAAATTTCATGCTTCTATCTTCATTATTAGCTGAGAAAAACGATGTGGTGCATTACTTTCTGAACGCCCCTCGTATGTATGTATGTATGTATCATCACAGTTATAGTTATAATCTTCTTTTTTGTTTGTCCTGAAAAAGACATTGGTTGCCTTGTGTCCGTTTACAGCGAAGCTGCGATATTTGCGCCTTTAGGCCGATACATCCAGCTTCAGCACAGCATTTTTGGGACCGGGTTAGCCTTCCTTCTTTGATCCCTACTCACTCAGCCAGACTGCAGTAATGCAGCCTGTTTCCAGGACCACCACTTGGAGGTGGAATAGGGTCTTGGTCAGCTCTGGTTCGCTGACCCTGATGCAAGCAGTCTAGCTATGGGTCGCTAACTACATTCCTCACTGTTGGCGTGTCTTAGGTCCCATAGTTATAATCTGACTTCTGTTATAAGTTATTTTTTCGCTGGTGCATTTTACAAAACTAACACAAACACCACCACGTACCATGTTATGAATGCTGTGATAACTGTAAGTGATATAACACATATTTTAAATGATTGTGATTCACAACATCTCCACTACACTCAAAGAACAGCATGTGACTTTACAAAAAGGCTTGTTATATTTATTACATTTACATACCTTGGATGCGTAGTAACACCAGACGATGGAACAAGCAAAGACATCAACAATAGAATGAATAAAGTGAGAACAGCATTTGCTAGTCTAAACAACATCTGGAAGTCCTCTCAGTACAGCACAAACACCACATTAAAATTATATGAGAGCTGTGTACTTTCTGTGCTTCTCTATGGTGTGGAATGCAGGAGAGTAACAGAGAAGGAAATGTTGAAATTGTCCTCTTTCCACACAATCTGCCTAAGGAAAATTCTCCAAATATTTTCACTGAATACCATCACCAACCAAGATCTGCTTACTCGGAGCAACCAAGAGGACATGCACACTATCATAGCTAGCAGGCACTGGATTTGGGTTGGCCATGTCCTCAGAAGAGACCCCCGATGCCATCACAAGAACAGCTATGCTTTGGACCCCTGAAGGAAAATGAAAGAGAGGCTGACCAAAAACAACTTGGCAGAGAACCGTGAAGGCTGAGATGCAAAGAATGAACCAGAGTTGGGGCACTGCATGAAGGATGGTCACCGACTGAGCAAAGTGGAAGCAGTTTGTTGCTGCCTTACAAGACATCACCAGGCATGATGGCCACTGACAGTTGGCGGCTAAGGATCAAAGAAGAAAAAGAAGTTGTTATATTCATGGGATTGTTCTTGTAATTTGTCCTCCTTTTCTTCCTTTTTTTTCTGTCTGCAGATGGATCATACAATTCAAGTCCTTATGAATTCTCTGGTTGAGAGGCAAAAGAAGTATAGCAAATATGTTGAACAGTTTGGCCGTGTCACTGAGACCTTGTTAGCCCTAAAGAAAATTCAGAAGTCCATGGGGGACATCGTACCAAAAATGGAAACGTTAAACTGTTTGCTTCCTGCATCGGAGCAGCTGGAACCATTTTCTGCAAAGACTGAAAAATCCTTGACAAAATAATAAATACATATGTTTTTATTCTCAGTGAGTTCAATTTTTTTGACATGATGTTCTCTTAAGATTTCTGGATGTATCAGGGAGAGACCTGTCTTATTTGGCCTCTGCACATATTCCTGTGGGTTTCCATCCACTTAAGTGTAATGTGTAAAAAATCTTGTCTAATATTGCTAGAAACTTATGGTCATTACAAGGCTTGTAGTAGATAAAGAACTGACTGACTAAAATTCTTACAAAATGTATCTTTTCTGGTATGAACTTAAAGTTTAGATTTAGTTGTACCTTTAGTTCTCCAGCAGTTTCTTTCTCCCAGCATTAATGAAAATACTTCATCTGTTAAGTAGTGTGCTTTCATATCACTCGCTGTTGCACCAACTTGATGATACAACAACAAGGCCTTCATTATGGAAAAACCCAGATCATTTCAAGTGGCCATTTTGTCCAGACTGGAATAAGTGACAGGGACAGTGATAAACTGATATCTCCATTGTTGGGTCATATCATTTTTGTTCATTTTTATGTATTTAACTTAGTTCTCACTTTCCTTCTATTCTATCTTTTTTGTTTGTCCCTGACGAAGACCTTGTGGCCGTGACACGGGCATTTTCTTTGTCTTCGTCTTAGTATATAAACATTGCCTCTTTTCATTTACTCCACAGTTCATCATCGTCTACCTGCAGTCCCCCTTATTTTCTGACAACAGTCTGATGGCATCACCTAGCAACCAAGAATCACAAGTTTCTGACACATCTTCAACACCCTTCAACTCCCCAAAGAGCAAACATATGCCAAGTCTTCCTGTCCTGTAGCATCAGCTCAAGGCCTTTCCTTGTCTTCTTCACTCACTTCATGTGTGTTTATCTTCATTCACTTGATGTGTGTTTATCTTCTTCACTCACTTATGTGTGTTTATCTTCTTCATTCACTTCATGTGTGTTTATCTTCTTCATTCACTTCATGTGTGTTTATCTTCTTCATTCACTTGATGTGTGTTTATCTTCTTCATTCACTTCATGTGTGTTTATCTTCTTCATTCACTGCATGTGTGTTTATCTTCTTCATTCACTTCATGTGTGTTTATCTTCTTCATTCACTTGATGTGTGTTTATCTTCTTCATTCACTGCATGTGTGTTTATCTTCTTCATTCACTGCATGTGTGTTTATCTTCTTCATTCACTTGATGTGTGTTTATCTTCTTCATTCACAGCATGTGTGTTTATCTTCTTCATTCATTTCATGTGTGTTTATCTTCTTCATTCACAGCATGTGTGTTTATCTTCTTCATTCACTTGATGTGTGTTTATCTTCTTCATTCACTGCATGTGTGTTTATCTTCTTCATTCACTTCATGTGTGTTTATCTTCTTCATTCACTTCATGTGTGTTTATCTTCTTCATTCACTGCATGTGTGTTTATCTTCTTCATTCACTTCATGTGTGTTTATCTTCTTCATTCACTTCATGTGTGTTTATCTTCTTCATTCACTTCATGTGTGTTTATCTTCTTCATTCACTTCATGTGTGTTTATCTTCTTCATTCCCTGCATGTTTGTTTATCTTCTTCATTCACTTCATGTGTGTTTATCTTCATTCACTACATGTGTGTTTATCTTCTTCATTCACTGCATGTGTGTTTATCTTCTTCATTCACTGCATGTGTGTTTATCTTCTTCATTCACTGCATGTGTGTTTATCTTCTTCATTCACTTCATGTGTGTTTATCTTCTTCATTCACTGCATGTGTGTTTATCTTCTTCATTCACTTCATGTGTGTTTATCTTCTTCATTCACTGCATGTGTGTTTATCTTCTTCATTCACTTCATGTGTGTTTATCTTCTTCATTCACTGCATGTGTGTTTATCTTCTTCATTCACTGCATGTGTGTTTATCTTCTTCATTCACTTCATGTGTGTTTATCTTCTTCATTCACTTGATGTGTGTTTATCTTCTTCATTCACTTCATGTATGTTTATCTTCTTCATTCACTGCATGTGTGTTTATCTTCTTCATTCACTTCATGTGTGTTTATCTTCTTCATTCACTTGATGTGTGTTTATCTTCTTCATTCACTTCATGTGTGTTTATCTTCTTCATTCACTGCATGTGTGTTTATCTTCTTCATTCACTTCATGTGTGTTTATCTTCTTCATTCACTGCATGTGTGTTTATCTTCTTCATTCACTGCATGTGTGTTTATCTTCTTCATTCACTTGATGTGTGTTTATCTTCTTCATTCACTTCATGTGTGTTTATCTTCTTCATTCACTTCATGTGTGTTTATCTTCTTCATTCACTGCATGTGTGTTTATCTTCTTCATTCACTTCATGTGTGTTTATCTTCTTCATTCACTTCATGTGTGTTTATCTTCTTCATTCACTTCATGTGTGTTTATCTTCTTCATTCACTTCATGTGTGTTTATCTTCTTCATTCCCTGCATGTTTGTTTATCTTCTTCATTCACTTCATGTGTGTTTATCTTCATTCACTACATGTGTGTTTATCTTCTTCATTCACTGCATGTGTGTTTATCTTCTTCATTCACTGCATGTGTGTTTATCTTCTTCATTCACTGCATGTGTGTTTATCTTCTTCATTCACTTCATGTGTGTTTATCTTCTTCATTCACTGCATGTGTGTTTATCTTCTTCATTCACTTCATGTGTGTTTATCTTCTTCATTCACTGCATGTGTGTTTATCTTCTTCATTCACTTCATGTGTGTTTATCTTCTTCATTCACTGCATGTGTGTTTATCTTCTTCATTCACTGCATGTGTGTTTATCTTCTTCATTCACTTCATGTGTGTTTATCTTCTTCATTCACTGCATGTGTGTTTATCTTCTTCATTCACTTCATGTGTGTTTATCTTCTTCATTCACTTCATGTGTGTTTATCTTCTTCATTCACTTCATGTGTGTTTATCTTCTCCATATCTTCTTCATTCACTTCATGTGTGTTTATCTTCTCCATTCACTTCATGTGTGTTTATCTTCTTCATTCACTTCATGTGTGTTTATCTTCTTCATTCACTTCATGTGTGTTTATCTTCTTCATTCACTTGATGTGTGTTTATCTTCTTCATTCACTTCATGTGTGTTTATCTTCTTCATTCACTTCATGTGTGTTTATCTTCTTCATTCACTTCATGTGTGTTTATCTTCTTCATTCACTTCATGTGTGTTTATCTTCTTCATTCACTGCATGTGTGTTTATCTTCTTTATTCACTTCATGTGTGTTTATCTTCTTCATTCACTTGATGTGTGTTTATCTTCTTCATTCACTTCATGTGTGTTTATCTTCTTCATTCACTTCATGTGTGTTTATCTTCTTCATTCACTTCATGTGTGTTTATCTTCTCCATATCTTCTTCATTCACTTCATGTGTGTTTATCTTCTCCATTCACTTCATGTGTGTTTATCTTCTTAATTCACTTCATGTGTGTTTATCTTCATTCACTTCATGTGTGTTTATCTTCTTCATTCACTTCATGTGTGTTTATCTTCTTCATTCACTTCATGTGTGTTTATCTTCTCCATATCTTCTTCATTCACTTCATGTGTGTTTATCTTCTCCATTCACTTCATGTGTGTTTATCTTCTCCATTCACTTCATGTGTGTTCATCTTCTCCAGTCACTTCATGTGTGTTTATCTTCTCCATTCACTTCATGTGTGTTTATCTTCTCCATATCTTCTCCAGTCACTGCATGTGTGTTTATCTTCTTCATTCACTTCATGTGTGTTTATCTTCTTCATTCACTTCATGTGTGTTTATCTTCATTCACTTCATGTGTGTTTATCTTCTTCATTCACTTCATGTGTGTTTATCTTCTTCATTCACTTCACGTGTGTTTATCTTCTCCATATCTTCTTCATTCACTTCATGTGTGTTTATCTTCTTCATTCACTTCATGTGTGTTTATCTTCTTCATTCACTTCATGTGTGTTTATCTTCTCCAGTCACTTCATGTGTGTTTATCTTCATTCACTTCATGTGTGTTTATCTTCTTCATTCACTTCATGTGTGTTTATCTTCTTCATTCACTTAATGTGTGTTTATCTTCTCCATATCTTCTTCATACACTTCATGTGTGTTTATCTTCTCCATTCACTTCATGTGTGTTTATCTTCTTCATTCACTTGATGTGTGTTTATCTTCTTCATTCACTTCATGTGTGTTTATCTTCTCCATTCACTTCATGTGTGTTTATCTTCTTCATTCACTTCATGTGTGTTTATCTTCTCCATATCTTCTTCATTCACTTCATGTGTGTTTATCTTCTCCATTTACTTCATGTGTGTTTATCTTCTCCATTCACTTCATGTGTGTTCATCTTCTCCAGTCACTTCATGTGTGTTTATCTTCTCCATTCACTTCATGTGTGTTTATCTTCTCCATATCTTCTCCAGTCACTTCATGTGTGTTTATCTTCTTCATTCACTTCATGGGTGTTTATCTTCTTCATTCACTTCATGTGTGTTTATCTTCTTCATTCACTTGATGTGTGTTTATCTTCATTCACTTCATGTGTGTTTATCTTCTTCATTCACTTCATGTGTGTTTATCTTCTTCATTCACTTCATGTGTGTTTATCTTCTCCATATCTTCTTCATTCACTTCATGTGTGTTTATCTTCTCCATTCACTTCATGTGTGTTTATCTTCTCCATTCACTTCATGTGTGTTCATCTTCTCCAGTCACTTCATGTGTGTTTATCTTCTCCATTCACTTGATGTGTGTTTATCTTCTCCAGTCACTTCATGTGTGTTTATCTTCTCCATTCACTTCATGTGTGTTTATCTTCTCCATATCTTCTCCAGTCACTTCATGTGTGTTTATCTTCTTCATTCACTTCATGTGTGTTTATCTTCTCCACGTCTTCTTTGGTCTCTTACCATGGGGATTCCTGAACAAGAACTGACATATAATGCTATCAGTAGATTTCCTGAGTGTCTGTCCGAACCATCATCATCATCATTATCGCTTCCACTGACATTTGTCTGGTTCTTGTCTTTCTGACATATATTTATAAACAAACTGTAGTTATAAAGGGCTGTACAGATCAGATGACCGCTGTGAAAAAAAAATGAAGTTTTACATTCTGACTTTGTTGATTATTACCTGAGTTGCACTGTGATAGATCCTTCACATTTTTATTTGCCCCAATAAATTTTTGAATGAATGAATGTCCCTTGTTTTGCTTCTTACAGATCATATTGCCACCACTGCAGTGTGCAGAAAGCCTGTGCAGAAGCACATCATGTACAGTTGCAGTGTTGATTTCTTTAGCATATTGTTGTACGTAATGAAGTTATTAGCCCCACGTACAGCCTCCATTTAGTCACCTCTTACGACATACCTGGTTGGAGATGTCTATAGCCAGATGTAATTTTATTACGTGAGACATTCCAGACCTCTAAGTTCAAGTGTTTTAATGTGTTTTAAACCGATTATGAGTTAAGTTTGCTGATCCCTACATCTTTGGAAGAAGACATGAATTTGCATGCCCGTCACAGAGGGCTTCAAGTTTAGCAATTTTTCTGCTTTGCCTGTGCATCATTTATTTATATTTCTGCACAACTGGAATTCATAAATCAAGCTTTGCAGGAGACCCAACATGTTATCCTGAAGATTATTGAATATTCATTCATTTATTATCCTGAAGTTCCCTAGGGAGCATAGACCTTCAAGCAAGATCATGCCAAGTTCAGTTTGTTGCCTGTCATCAGCTCAGGATCTGTCTATGTCTTCTTCATATCTTGTCACCAGTTCTCTTCTCCATGTGTTTTTCAAAGTGAAAAATTGAGGTCTACCTTTGCTTCTTTTACCCTGGTGATTCCAGAACAAAGACTGCTGGGTAATGCTATCAACATGTTTCCTCAATGTGTGTCCTATCCATCTCCATTGTCTTCTTTTTATTTCTTGTTTCACTTGCATTTTATGGTGTTTTTTTTTAATCATCAGTTCTTCTTCTTCTTCTTCCTCGTTCGTCCTGAAAAGGACGTTGGTTGCTTAATCATCAGTTCCACATTGGTGACTTTCACCGCTTCAAATCTTCTATTCTACACAAACAATTATGAAATTCTGTAACTTCTTGTTTTTTTTTTTTTGTGTTCTCCATGTTTCACAGCCATACAGTAGGACTGACTTGACTTTTGAAGTACTTGAATACGTTGCTTATATTTTACTTGTCTTTCTTGATCACAGAGAGCAAACAAATGAGCATTTTCAAGAAATGTTGGTAAAAGTTACAGTTAGCAGAAAAGGTGAATGTTGAACTTGCTGCTGCACAACAATGTAGTCCTCAGTAAATGTTCATTATCATACCCCTTCAGCTCCCCATGGAGCATAGGCCTTCATCGAACACTTTCCAAGGCCTCCTGGCCAGTGCCATCTGCCTGAGGTCGCTCCATATCCTTCCCATCCCTTTCTTGTCCATCTCCAGTCCTGCTCTATGTTTGCCTTGTGGTCTCCCTCTCTTTCTCTCACCCCAGAGATTTCTGAACAAGGACCGCCCTGCAACCCATCAGCTGGTGTCCTCAACGTGTGCCCAATCCACTGCCAACATCTTCTTCTCATCTCACGTTCAAGTGGTACTTTCCTGGTTTCAATAGAGGACATTCTTCCATCTTGGATGACCAAGCAGAATTGAAATTATTTACTTACGTTGACTTATCCATCCTTGCGGATGTTTTGTGAGCTTTTAAGTTTCTACAGGATGAAATAGCTTGGCCCAACCCTCCTTAGTCGCCTTTTATGACATGCTTAGAAGGACATGCACTGGCTTCCCAGCTCAGCAGTCCTGGTTCAATCCCCAGTTGAGGTGGGATTTTTTTTTTTAGACAGCAAACGGCTCTGAGGTTGATCCAGCCTCATGAATTGGGTACCTGAGCAACTCTGGAGAGGTTAAGGTGGCCAGCGTGATGCTGACCACATCACTTCTAGTGTTCCGTTGGTAAAGAAAATATGGGCCTAACACCTTATTCCCACTATGCCACAATGGGCGTGAAATGGGATCCTTTTTTTCTCCCTTGGTACGTCACAGTGTTACTAGTCTTTGCTTCTCTTTTGGGCCCTGGTAGCACACAGGCGTCAGTAAATGTTGGTGGATGAATATTTATGGAGATCAGTTTATGAACCTATTTTGGACTCTCTTAAGTCTTCACTTGAAACCGGATTTAGTGAAGAAAATTAGCTAAACTTTAGTATATTCTCTTTACCCCCAAGGCAGATTACAAAAACTGCATGATAGAGTGTTACCGCACACACAAAAATCATTAATAAGCATGCAATATTTAAAACGAAAATGCGGATTTGAAATGTGGACCAAGAAAGATCTTAATAGTGAAGATTATGTTGGACGTAAAGAGCTTTTCAAATACACTGACTTTTTCTTTACTAAATGTTTATAACCTTTTCTTTTCTAAATGTCTATAACCTTTTATCCGAACTCCTGAGAACCAAAATAATCTGAAAATTGAAAGTTTCTTTGGGTAACTCTGGGCTATCTTTCTAACAAGTTTGGGTAACACTGGGCTATCTTTCTAACAAGTTTAGGTAACGCTGGGCTATCTTTCTAACAAGTTTGGGTAATGCTGGGCTATCTTTCTAACAAGTTTGGGTAACGCTGGGCTATCTTTCTAACAAGTTTGGGTAATGCTGGGCTATCTTTCTAACAAGTTTGGGTAATGCTGGGCTATCTTTCTAACAAGTTTGGGTAATGCTGGGCTATCTTTCTAACAAGTTTGGGTAACGCTGATACTCCTGCCCCAATGAGGGAACCCATCACACTAGGAGAACTACAGAAGGCTATTTCCAAGCTTAAGTTTCAAAAGTCACCCGGCCCAGACAAAATCAGCAACGAAATGCTAGTAAATCTGAGCTCAGCAGCAAAGACAAAACTGCTTGAGATATTCAACCACAGCTGGTTGAAAGGAACGGTACCCCAAGTATGGAGAGAAGCCATCACAATACCCATACTAAAGAAAGGGAAATGTAAGACCGAGGCTGCAAGTTACCGGCCAATCAGTCTCACAAGCTGTGTTGGGAAGACTATGGAGCGAATAGTCAACCACAGATTGAAATGGTATTTAGAGTCTGAGAAGATCATGGTGACGGAACAAGCTGGATTTAGCGAATGCTACAGTATAGAAGACCCAGTTACTTACTTGTCTCAAGCAATAGAAGATGCCTTCCAGGAGAAGAAAAAGGTCCTAACGATCTGGGTCGACTTCAAGCAGGCCTTTGACAAGGTGTGGAAAGATGGCCTCATTGCAAAACTTAGGAGAAGTGGAATCCAAGGCAACATGATGAAATGGATCCAGTCATACTTGCATAACAGGAGAACTAGAGTCACTCTTGACGGTCTGCAGAGCAGAAAAGTGTTGCTCCATCAGGGGGTACCTCAAGGAGGAGTAATTTCCCCAACACTCTTCCTTGTTTACATCAATGACCTGGTGAAAGATCTCCCTGCAGGAGTTAAAACTGCCTTATATGCAGATGACCTAGTACTCTGGTGCGCTGATGAAAATGTCACCACAGCAAATTATAGAATGCAGCGGGCAGCAGACATGCTAGTGTCATGGGCAGAGAAATGGCTTATCACAATAAACACAGACAAAACCTCCACAACACTGTTCTCCCTCGCCCCCAAGGACAAATCAGCTAACATACACCTAGGGACAACCGTGATCAAGGAAGAAAGCTACCCCACCTATCTTGGGGTGACATTTGACCAAAGGCTTACATGGAATAAGCATATTGAAAATGCAGAAGGAAAGGCCCGAAGACGACTAGGCATACTCAGAAAATTAGCAGGTACCAACTGGGGAGCAAATGAACGAAATCTAAAGAAGATTTATAATGGAGTAATAAGACCACACTTAGAGTTTAGCTCAGCAGCATGGTCATCAGCTGCTAACTCACATCTGCAGTCTTTGGACAAGGTGCAAAATCAAGCTCTCAGGCTCATTACAGGAGCCATGAAAACTACACCAATAACAGAGATGCAGAAGGTTGCTGGATTACAGACATTGTCCCATAGAAGAGACACAAAAACCATGATCCAGATGGAAAAGTACAACAGTATGCCAATGCACCCAATGAAGGCAAGACTAGATGATCTGGCATTGGGACGTCTAAAGCCTAGCAGCTTTGTGCATCGGGGGAAAAGACTTATAAGACAGCATCAAGAAGACCTATCCATGAAGACAACACCACTGAAGCCCACCCTATACCCTGTACCATGGGAGCAGGCCAGCAGTGCCCTCCAAATTAATACAACAGTCAGTGGTCTCACAAGTGGATGTGAGTATAATGATCTGCAAAAACGAACTGCTACATTGAGTATGATCCAAGAAAGCTATCCCGATCAATCATGGATACATGCCTATACAGATGGATCAGCAACTAATGCTGTTAGGAATGGAGGTGCCGGTATCTTTATCTCATATCCTGACAACCACTATGAGACTAGGCACATTCCCACTGGTAAATTCTGTTCCAACTATACAGCTGAGGTTCAAGCTCTAGAGCAAGCTGCAAATATGATTTATAACACCAACTCTGACTGCCACCAGGTAGTCATCCTCACAGATGCACTGTCTGTCCTGCAAGCTCTCAAGGGTGGTAAACTCCCGCATCTGAGAAATGAACTAAACAAGGTAGCTGCCAAAAAGAGAACCATACTTCAGTGGGTACCATCTCATTGTGGTGTACCCGGAAATGAAAAGGCAGATAAACTTGCAAAAAAGGGAGGAGAATGTGAACAAGAAGATAATGAAGTCACATACTTTGAGAAAAAGAGAGCTATCCAGACTATCAGAAGAGAACAGAACCAACCCAAAGACGACTATCACACTCTCGACCGGCAGGGACAGACAACTATTTTTCGACTCAGGACAGGGCATAACAAACTGAATAAACACATGCACAAGCTACGATTGTCTGCTTCACCACTGTGCACATGTGGATTAAACGAACAAACTGCTGAGCATGTTCTACAGGACTGTCCTCTGTATGACCAGTTAAGAAAGATATACTGGCCCAATGACTCAACACTAAACTCAAAGCTATATGGAGTTAAAGAGGAACTTCAAACAACAGTCGAATTCATCATGAGAACTCGTCTGATGGTGTAATCATCAAAGATGCGATCGCAAGAAGAAGAAGAAGGGTAACGCTGGGCTGTCTTTCTAACAAGTATGGGCGACTTGGGCTATTTTTGGTGAATTTTGGCTACTGTTCTAATGCAATTTGGGCAACATCTGAAAACCAAAAAAAAACATCCGGTTTCCAAAACAAACATGTCACAGAGGACTTCGGCTACACAGTTGAAGACCTGTAGCAGGAAAATGATTCTGGTTGCTATGACATTACTAGTATGAACACGCAAAGTTGGGTTTTCATTCAGAACTTTGAGAAGGGTCAGCCATTGTAGATGATCGTTTATCAGGAGTTTGCATGCTGAGTGTTCATAAAGAAAATTTTCACAAACACAATTCACTGATTGAAAGAGTTGTTATTAAGTCTGAAATATAAAATGAAAGAAGTTTACAATTCTTGTTGATGAAAATATGAGGCTACCAACCTCATCATGTTAAAATATGAGGCTACCAACCTCATCATGTTAAAATATGAGGCTACCAACCTCATCATATAAAAAAATTTGTTACAGAAACTACTGCTGTAAGAGCACATCAATGTTTGCTGCAGGTTTCCTGCAAGGGGACCAGCAGCAATGGTGGCCCCATGCTCCATAAGGAGTGAAAAGGGAAATGATGATGATGATTGACAAAAAGCTGACTTTAGGAATCATTCGTGTTTCTGGGGCCTGGCAGGGGAGCAGAGAATAGTAACACTGTACCCGCCCATTCATGTCATAAAAAGTGACTAAGGAGGGGTAGGCATGGGGCCAGTTAACCCCATCTTGTAGAAAGTTCTAAACCACAAAAACTTCAACAAAATACATGGTCAGGCCAACTAAAGAAAATAAGTTAATTCAGCCAGGAGGACTTGGTATGTGTTTGTTGAAGTTTATACCCCTTGGGGAGTAAATGGGTGTTGAGTGGGTGACTGGAGTGATGCTGACAGAAGAAAAGTTCCCAGAAATTCACATCGATATTGCCAAAATTAATAAAACTACTGTCATCTAAAAAAAAAACAAAGTCATGTCACTAGAATCCACTTTGTTTGCACTGATTGTAGCAACAACCCATCTGTTTGTCCCAGAAAACTCTTTGGGGTGTGCTACAATTAAGACAGTTGATAATGTCAAGTTGGTGAAGAACCATGTATATTATAAGTGTATGAATTTTGTTATAGTAATGCTGGTTAAAAAAACTGAACAGAAAGATTTATATATGCCTCCCTGTCAGTTTTGAATTGTCACTTTCTGAGCAATTCAAAAACATTTACACACAGGCATGTCTGTAATAGACTTGCCCCTGTAACTCCTGGAATGAAGAGTTACCAAAGGTCCAAGTGATGGAGTGAATGAGTTTGTTGTTTTTGCTTTCGTTTTTAATGATGTTGAAACCACCACCATTAGATGCTCACAAACTACATTTGCTATTTCACAAAAACAGCTTCATTTCTGACAACAGAATATGAATGGAAATTTTTTTTCATTTACTATGATAAATGATTAGGTAACTGAATATGCCCATACTATGTTGCAAAAAAGTGCTTACTTTAACAAATTTAAGCATCTATGTGTTTCAAAGTACGTTCGTTGGCTAGTTTTGTTACGTACAGTAGTGTAGACAACTGGTCTCTAACACTGCTCAATAATATGGGGCCCTTTTCTCTGTGGATGTATTAAAATTGTCCCATGTAGTTCCTGGGGTCTGTGATGAGGCAAAGAGACAATAGGATTACTGTACCCTCAAGTATGTCATACAGGCAACTAATATGAGGTTGTGCATGAGGCTGGGGCAACCTCATCATCTAAACAAGAATTTGCTACATAAATCACCACTGCAAGGGCATGTGAATGCGTGACTCAGACTTCCTGCAAGGTCAACCAGCTTGTCTTGTTGCTCCATAAGGAGCTCATGATGATGTTAGTGAAATTATGTCTGGGGCTCCCATACCTTGGAGCTTGAGGGGGCCTTGTCTATGCCACTGGTTCTGTAGATACAGTTTTTGCCCCCACCATGGATTTCATCCTGCAGACACCCACACCCAGAAACCACACAGGACAGTTGAAGATACTGTAGTGGAAGTTAATATACGAGTACATAATCACCTTGTTGGCTCACTATTGTTCCACTTTAATGTCACCTGTTTTACACCTCTATAACCATTTATCTGAAAACCGAAATAATCTGACAATCAAACGTTTCTTTTAGCTACTTTGATCTGCTTTTGATCACATTGTGGGCAACTTCTTGCTATTTTGGGTGACTTTGAGCTGATTTTGGTTGCAGTCAGTGGCAACATCTGAAAACCGAAAAAAATACGGTTTTCGAAACAAAGCTGTTCCCGAAGATTTCATGTACCGGGTTACAGACCTGTAATAATCTCCTCTCTTAAAAACAACATTCTTCTTTGAAATGACAATTTTCTCATTACGTTTTTCTGTGTGATAGGAGGATTACATATAATAAACAAGGATCGTATATATTAAATAGAATGTTTGATAGGAGGATTACCTACAATAAACAAGGATCGTACATAGTAAATAGAATGTTTGATAGCAGGATTACCTACAATAAACAAGGATCATACATAGTAAATAGAATGTTTGATAGCAGGATTACCTACAATAAACAAGGATCGCACATAGTAAATAGAATGTTTGATAGGAGGATTACCTACAATAAACAAGGATCGTACATAGTAAATAGAATGTTTGATAGCAGGATTACCTACAATAAACAAGGATCGTACATAGTAAATAGAATGTTTGATAGCAGGATTACCTACAATAAACAAGGATCGTACATAGTAAATAGAATGTTTCATAGCAGGCTTACCTACAATAAACAAGGATCGTACATAGTAAATAGAATGTTTGATAGCAGGATTACCTACAATAAACAAGGATCGTACATAGTAAATAGAATGTTTGATAGCAGGATTACCTACAATAAACAAGGATCATACATAGTAAATAGAATGTTTGATAGCAGGATTACCTACAATAAACAAGGATCGTACATAGTAAATAGAATGTTTGATAGCAGGATTACCTACAATAAACAAGGATCGTACATAGTAAATAGATTGTTTGTCCCAAGTAGATTCCAGAGAGTCTCTGAGGAGAAAGAGGAAGATTAGGACCTTTGCTTCCTCTGGCATGTATGTTGTACAAGGCTACTAATATGAGATTGTATATGGGGACTGGCAACCTTATCATGTACAACAAATTACTATTGAAACCACCGCTGTAAGAGCAGATAAATGTTCTGATGGGCGGGCTTCCTAAAAAAGAGGGCCACCTGTAGTAGTGGTTGTATGCTCCATATAGGAGTGACAAGGAACATGATGATGATAAAATAGATTTGTTTTGGTAGAATCAGGAGCTTACTTTAAAATATTTGGCACCTGAGACGGATCATTCCTTTGGCACTACCGGTAAGTAAACACAGCAACAAAATATTATGCTTGCAATTAGTTTTGTAAACAGTACAGTACTGTCATAATAGTGTCTGATGGCACCCGCCTCCTGACTGTCACCTGTGGCAGACCATTCCCCCTCACACATACCCCCCTCCCCCACCCCTCTTAGTACACCACTGAATAGAATACATATTCAGGAAAATATCTGCTTGTATAACAAATTAGTCCTCTGTGTATGTTTTTTTTTTTAAGTCACTGCCTCCAAAGTTCTAGACAGAATAAACAGAGGAAGACTCCCAAAACATGTGATATTTGGCCTTGATGATGTCAGCATTTTAGAATTAAAGGATTATGTAAATTTCTGTCTGGGGGGATATTTAGAAGGATTACAGTGGGTGTCAAAGTAGGTCGAGCGTTTCATTCTTGAGGCAAAGTAGCCAGATTTTAAGCCAGAGCACATCCATGTTCTAGTCACGCTAGCTTAAATGACTGTACCTGACTCTGTTCTTGAGTTTGGGAAGGCAAAGGCAGCGAGGAAGGGTAGTCACTCCCACTTCATAAATCTAATTACAGGTGAAGTCTATTACACTTCACTCCCTGGCTGTAGTATTTGCTGCGGATGTACCTTTACTTTTAACATTGTGCGCTAAACCACTTTCAGATTTCATGGCCAGAAGCAAGGTGTAGAAAAAATGAAGGCTAGTCACCAATCTTCAACAGAAGTTATTAACTACCTGAGCTATCTGAAGTTATTAACTACTGAGCATTCTGATTTTGGAATATGACGAGACAACAATTTTTTTTTTTTTAACACCTTGAAGTATGAGCAACGATATTTTTGCTGTTTCAACAAAAATGTATATTAGATTAATCTCCCCTAGTAAGTTTAAGTCGTGTATTATTAATGTATAATCTTATTTAGAAACGTGTAATCTTTGGGTTTATATTTTTTACAAACAGAAAATTAATGTAGCAACACCTGCAGACAACTTAATCTGGCTTTGCCTGTAAATAAGATCAGATATCACTTTCTTTTTTTTTTTTTTTTTTTGATACATGGGTGAGGTATTTTTTATTTAATGAATAAGGCTGCATGCCTTATACATTAAAAGTATTGTAACTGATATGTCAGTGGGAGGGAATACATATATTGACAGTGATGGAAACAAAATAGTTGGTACAGTAAATGAAAACGTTATTAGCAATGCTACAGTAAAATTTTACCTCTTAAATTAAGATTATAAATATTATTATTAAAATTACAGGGTGATCAGAAAGTTGCTGTGCACCTACTAATACCCAATTAAATCATCATCTCATCTCAGCCCGTAACCCGTCATGGGTCGTAGGGGTGCCATGGTGGAAGCATCAGCAGACAGTGTCCTCCACTGCTCTCTATCCTCAGCAATGCGTACAAGTGTGGAAAAACCGTGTCCTGCCCATTCTTTGATGTTATCAGCCCAGGATTTTCTCTGCCTTCCTCTTCTCCGTTTACCTTCGACTGTTCCCTGGAGGATCGTTTTCGAAAGGGAGTCATGACGAGTTACATGCCCAAACCAGGCAAGCTTTCGACGTTTCACTATTGACAAAAGTGGTTCTTGGTGGCCTGCATAGGTGTTTATCTTCTCTCACATAGACATTTGTTTTGTGCTCTTTATAGCAAATGCGCAGAATTCTTCTATAACATTTATGCTCGAAAGCCTGAATCCTTCGCTCTGTATCTGCAGTGAGTGTCCAGCTCTCACACCCATACAAGAGAATAGATAATACAAGTGATTTGTATAATTTGATCTTCACAGGAAAACTGATGTTACTTTTCCAGATCACATTCAACCTTGTCATGGCAGCTGAGGCCATCTCAAGTCTTGTCTTGATTTCTTTACTTGATCTTCCATCACTACATATAGTGGACCCAAGATATTTAAAGGTGTTAACTTCTTCTAACGTTTGAATTAAATACATGTACTTATTGGTTCTAAAATTGCTTTATACTTATTATTATTAAGAGCCTTTGGTGTCCTGCCACTTTCACAGGCCTTAGATTTTTTCTTGGGGAGTATCATTGTTTCATTACAGCAGAACAAGGCTGGACTGGTAGATGCTGAGCAACATTTTGACAACCTTTTATGATTATTAAAACTATGATTATGAATATATATATGATTAATACTGAAACACTCACTAAATAGTTTGCTTTTATCAGTAATATTGAGTCATTGTCCAATACAGTGAAGTTTTAGGTGTTTGATTTTGCTATCAAATACACCTTTGAAAACCTAATTGGTTTTTGCATGGGTCAGATGCTTATGGTCATGCAACATGTGTTACTGTTGGTACGGCAAAATAAAAAAACTCTTTGTGGCTACCAGGAGTCTTCATTAAGACAGAGAAATAATAAGACCTCTACTCCCACCAGGTGTATCATAAGAGCAGTTTATAAGAGGTTTTTCTTTGGGCTGGAAATGTCATCATGTAAAACAGATTGTTACAGAAAGTGCCACTGTAAGAACACATTTTTAAAGGTTCTCATGCAGGTTTCCTTGAGGGAAGATACTGCATCGGTGTCTTGATATTTCATAAGGAGTGAAAAAGGGGGGGAAAAGACTGAAAAAATTAATCTTGTCTGCAAAAACAACAACCACAAAGTTAGACTTTCATAAATGGGTGCTTGAGTCGAACAGAAGGATTGAAATGGTATGACAAGATCACAAATGTGGAACTGATGACAAGAACCAGATAAGTGCGGGTGGAATAACAGATGAGAAGATGACACTGGCAATGGAAAAGACATACATTAAGAAAACCTATTGATAACATTACAAGGCAGATCTTGATCTGGAACACCCAGAATACAAAATAGGTACAGGGTGGCCACAAACATATGGAAAAGAAGAATGGAGGCAGAAGTGAAAGTAATAAAGTAGAGATAGAAGAACCTTGAGTGGATAAGACTGGACAGAAGAACTTGGTGTGAATTTGTTGAGAGCATGTGTTCCTTTGGCAGTAGAAGGGTCATAAGTAAACGAAAGTGCAGAAATGAATCTATCTTATATGTGCAATATGGATTTATATACTTGATTATGTTGACAGACTAATGGCTTGATTCTGCTTATTTTCTCTCAAGCTAAGTTAATATGGGAATCACCTGATGGAGTATCACATTAAATGTTTTACTGTAATTTCTGCAAAGATGTATTTATTTATATGTGCAATATATGTGTACTTGGTACTGTAATACTTCATAAAGTATGATGCATGAAATTTTAAAGTGTTGACAATGTGTGAATTTTAATTTATGTAAATGTGTGAATTTTATTTATTTATTTTTTTTTTTTTAAGAAAAAAACTAATTGACGTAGTCTGGGGCTGGTTTTCAAGGACTAGTTGACAAATAGATTGTGTGTGTTTAGTTGCTGATGTGACTTGTGTGTGTTTAGTTGCTGATGTGACTTAATATAATCGTGTTATTTCACGTTTCAACTTCCCAGAGAGGATAAGCTTTCAACAAACTTATGCCAAGTCTTCCTGTCACGTGCCATCTGCTCAAGGCTTTTCTGTGTCTTCTTCACCTCTTCCCTGTGTGTCTCCAGTTGTCTTCTCCATGTGTTCCATTGTCTCCCTGTACCTCTCTTACCCTGGGCATTCCAGAACAAGGACTGTCTGGTAATGCTATCAACAGGTGTTCTCAGTGTGTGTCCTTTCTGTCTCCGTCGTCTTCGTCTCATGTTTTGTTCCACAGGGGCCTGTCTATAAAAAAAAAATAGTTCTTGTTATCACAGAATGTAAAGTACAGAGACAAATATTTTAATGAATAAACACATCATGGAAACCAAGACCAATCATAAACACTTAGAAAGACGCAAAAATCAGAATTTTCAACTTAAATGTCATGTCGGTCCTTTTATATAGCTCTTTGTTATGACGTCATAATCAGATCGGGTACGTTGCACTGTTTCGTTAGGCCTGTCGGGTTGCCTTCCTTAGCCTTTGACTGTCCCCAGTCTACCTGCAAGGCAGCAGTATGGTCTCTCTGTTTGACTGGTTTCTTAAAAAAAATGTAGACAATCGCTACCATCACAAGGAGGGGATGATGTGTTTGTTCACCAGTACCATTCGTTGAGAAGCTCTGCGGAGATGCAAAAATAGCCACAAGCTGACTATGATTTCTTTGAAAACATTCAGGCAGACGTCTGAGAGTGCAAGAAGAAGTATAGTTCTGAAACATGAAGACAAACAAAAAAGACAAGAATTTACAGCATTTCATAAATGGTTGCTTGCATTAAATAGAAGGATTGAGATTGGGGGGAACAAGATCACAATGTGAAACTGATGACAAGAGCCAGTACTGATAGCACGTAACATGGTAACGGCAGGAGTTTGTTAAAGGCCTATTCTCATTAGGAAACTGAAGGCCATTGATGATGACGATGACGTGGAGAAAGGAGTTGGAGACACACTTGGAAGGGATAAAGAAGTCATGAAAAGGCATTGAATGGATAGCACAGGACTGGAAGGATTGCTGTGACAGGACTGGAAGGATTTGCTGTGACAGGACTGGAAGGATTGCTGTGACAGGACTGGAAGGATTTGCTGGGACTTTGCTGAAGACCTACGCTCCATGAGGAGATGGTAAGTGATGAATGAATGAATGGCATATTGTAAACAGTAGAGTTAGTGATGAATGAATGGCATATTGTAAACAGTAGAGTTAGTGATGAATGAATGGTATATTGTAAACAGTAGAGTTAGTGATGAATGAATGGCATATTGTAAACAGTAGAGTTGAACAGAGCTTCATACTCTCATGTTGCTTGGTTTATGTCCAGTACCTTCATGTCTCTCTTGCACACATCTTTGAACCTCAGCTGCGGTCGCCTAACTGATCTTTTGCCATCTGCCAGTTGTCTGTAAAAAATATCTTTGGGGATGCGACCATATTTTATGCGACGGACATGGCCAAGCCAGCATAGTCTGCGCTAAGCATTTATAGTCTGCGCTGTCTAAGCATTTATAACACATAAGGAAGGGAAACCGAGGCCTGTAAACAGTAAATAAATATTAGACAAACATAAAGGTATGTTTTCAGGCACTCGTAAGAAATAAACTGCCATCAATGGTACCTATACCTTGTAGCGGTATGGCAGCTTGTGTACCCTGACAATCCCCAGAGCTATGCCAGTGGGAGTTTTACTCCTGGTAGGTTCAACCATGCTGGACTGGTCTGCGTGGGTAGGGGTCAGACAAAAGCTGGTACCCTGGTCCTCCAGGTTGGGGGTTTTAGCACAGGGCCGACACCCCTGTCTGTGTAAAAAATCGCACACGTTACGGAAACAGCAATAAATGAAAATACTTTGATGCGGGACGGACATCCGGAGTCTCAGGCTCGTATGACTGACAGTGGTGAAAGCCGAAAGGAAGCCACTGGCATGAAAACGGATGCCCAGACTGCAAAACACGAAACCAGAATTGGTTTTTGGAATGTCAGAACCATGAATGAGGCAGGAAAGCTGAGACAGATCACAGCAGAGATGAGGAATTACAAACTACATATCCTGGGAATAAGCGAGAGCAGATGGACAGGGATGGGGAGAATAAAAACAGCTACAGGGGAAACAGTACTTTATTCTGGTAGAGAGGACGGTCAGCACAACGAAGGTGTAGCCATTATCCTTAAGAAAGGAATGGAAAGGTCTCTACTGGAATGGAAACCCATTAACAACAGACTAATAAGAGCAAGACTGAGAGGGAGATTCACCAACACCACAATTATACAATGCTATGCACCAACAAACGACAGCGATGAAGAGCTCAAGGATGAGTTCTATCAACAGGTACAAAAGGAAATGGAAACTGTACCCAGGTACGATCTTATTATAGTAATGGGAGACCTAAATGCGAAAGTTGGAACACATAATAATTATAACGAAAGAGTAATGGGGAAATGCGGCAGTGGAACAGTAAATGAGAATGGGGACAAATTAATAAGCTTCTGCAGTATTAACAACCTGGTCATTGGAGGAACACTTTTTCAACACAAAGAAGTGCACAAGTTAACATGGGAATCACCAAACGGACGAGACAAAAACCAGATAGATCACATAATGATCAATGGCAGATGGAGACATGCACTACAAGACGTGAAAGTAAGAAGAGGCGCAGATGTGGGAAGTGATCATCACCTAGTAGTAGCAAGACTAAAGGTGAAACTCAGAGCTGCTGGACCAGTTGCAGTCAAACAGAAAAGATATAACATCATGAAACTTAAGGACCCCCTCACCAGAAAAGCGCTCATGGTCGACGTAAAGAGACGATATCTGATTACCAAAAGCCAGGAAAGAACAGAGACCGACGATGTGGACCAGAAATTCAACACCATCTCAACAATATACAAAGAAAGCAGCAAGTCATGCTTGGGATTCCAGGAAAGAAAGAGCCAAGACTGGATAACACCAGAAACGCTAAACACCATAGCGAAGAGAAAGGAAATGAAAAGGAAGAAAACAGAAGCTAAGTCTCCCAGGTTAAAGGCAATATATAGTGAACAGTACAGTCAGCTGGACAAGGAAGTAAAACGTCAAACCCGTGCTAACAAAAGGACATTTCTGGATGACCTTGCAAGACAGGCAGAAGAGGCAGCACTGAGAAATGAACAAAGCACAGTTTATAAAATAACTAAAGCTATCAGTGGAAAACGAGGTGCAAACAACATAACGTTAGTAAGAGACAAGCAAGGAAATCTCATCACCACAGCACAGGGGCAGGAAACAAGATGGGCAGAGCACTTCAGAGAAACACTGAATAAGGAACCACCAGAGACTCAGCTGAATGTTCCTGAGGCTGAAAGGGACTTAGACGTAAATACAGACATTCCACGAAAAGAAGAAATTATCACAGCTATCAAAGGGCTAAAAAATGGAAAAGCGCCTGGTCACGACAATCTGAATGCTGAGCTATTCAAGACAGACCCTGAACTAGCAGCAGAACTATTAGAACCACTATTTGCACAAGTCTGGGAAACTGAGACAACACCAACAGAGTGGAGTAAAGGAATAATTGTCAAATTGCCCAAGAAGGGCGACCTTGCAGACTGCAACAACTGGAGAGGAATTACCCTCCTCTCAGTTCCCAGCAAAATACTAGGCAGGATAATCATCCAGAGAATTTCAAAAGCAGTTGATCATAAACTGAGGAAAGAACAAGGGGCTTCAGAAAGAACAGAAGATGTGCAGATCATATATTTACCCTCAGGAACATTATAGAGCAGTGCTCAGAATGGCAGAGACAGCTGTACATTAACTTTAATAACACATAAGGAAGGGAAACCCGAGGCCTGTAAACAGTAAATTAATATTAGACAAACATAAAGGTATGTTTTCAGGCACTCGTAAGAAATAAAGAAGTAGAACACTTGGACAACAGAAAAACAACAGACGTGAGTGGCTTACCCAGGGTTCGAACCCCGTACCTTCCGTACGACAACTCCGCCTAGCTATCAAGCGAATCACACTGACCCCACGGCCAGCTAGTCAGTGTGATTCGCTTGATAGCTAGGCGGAGTTGTCGTACGGAAGGTACGGGGTTCGAACCCTGGGTAAGCCACTCACGTCTGTTGTTTTTCTGTTGTCCAAGTGTTCTACTTCTTTATTTCTTACGAGTGCCTGAAAACATACCTTTATGTTTGTCTAATATTAATTTACTGTTTACAGGCCTCGGGTTTCCCTTCCTTATGTGTTATTTATGTTTATACAATACCAGAAACCTACCCTCTGTTCTATACTAATGTCCTTAAGTCTTCTGCTATTTACTGGACCCAGTATCAAGGTCTTTGTCTTGTTTGGACTGACACATACTGTTAATAGGAGAACAACAGAAGTGATTGCGTCATTTAAGGGCTGAGTTGCCCACTGTATACTTCCGGTGTTATCTTGTGTGTTTCGTACTGATAAATAGCCAGCAAAGCATCTTTTTTTGGGGATGCCTAGCTGGCCGTGGGGTCAGTGTGATTCGCTTGATAGCTAGGCGGAGTTGTCGTACGGAAGGTACGGGGTTCGAACATTGGGTAAGCCACTCACGTCTGTTGTTTTTCTGTTGTCCAAGTGTTCTACTTCTTTATTTCTTACGAGTGCCTGAAAACATACCTTTATGTTTGTCTAATATTAATGTACATTAACTTTGTTGATTTTGAAAAGGCTTTCGACAGCATACACAGGGACAGCCTATGGAAAATTCTGAGGGCTTATGGAATTCCCAGCCGCATTGTTTCAATTATAAAAAGCCTCAATTCTAACTTTACGTGCAGTGTTGGATCGAGTAATGTAACTTTCGAAGTGAAAACAGGAGTACGACAGGGATGCCCCTTATCTTACTTACTTACTTAGTCGTTCCCCTTCTACCGTGAGGTGTAGAGGTTTGGAAGAGAGAGCGCCAGACCACTCCATCAGCTGTCCCCCTCCCGGCCCGGCCCCACCCCAGCCCCCGGTCCCTCAAAGACTGTCTAATGTTGTCCTCCCAGCGGACCCCGGGCCGCCCCGGAGGTCTGGACCCCCGGCTCCCTGCCTCCCACGCCCGTCGTGGCAGCCGATCCCCTCCCACTCTGCAGACACGGCCAAACCACCCCAGTTGGGACTGTTCTATTTGGGTCTGCAGCGGATGGGATTTCAGGCCTTGACGGATCGTCTGGCTGCGGACCATGTCTCCTCTCTCCACCCCAACCACCCTCCTCAGATACCTCACCCCCGAGGTCCGGATCTGGCCTCCGTGGGCCGTAGTCACCGCCCACGACTCGCATCCACACGTCAAGACTGGGACACAGGTGGAGCGGCACACAGCCATCTTCGCCCTCCCACCAACCTCTCTCCCGCCGAGGAATCCACGACCCACGGCCCGAAAAAGTCTCCCAGCCGCTGCCCCCCGAGTGGCCAACCCCTCCCCGATGCCTCCCCCTCGGTCCACAATAGCCCCGAGATGCCCCTTATCAACAACATTATTTTTGACAGTCATAGATTGAGTGATGCGCCAGACAACAGAGGGCAGTCCAAGAGGAATTAGATGGACAACGTTTTCTACACTGGAAGATTTGGAATATGCAGATGACATTGCACTACTCGCGCATTCACACCAACACATTCAAGACAAAACCGATAGACTGAATAAGTATGGCCAGCAGGTTGGCCTGAACATCAATTTGAAGAAGACAGAGGTCATGACACTAAATGTGGGCAATCCTGAGCCAATAACAGTAAGGAACTAGAAGTTAGAACAGACAGACACATTTACTTACCTAGGAAGCATAGTAACACCTGACGGCGGAACAAGCAAGGACATTAACAACAGAATGAATAAAGCGAGAACAGCCTTTGCTGTTCTCAACAACATTTGGAAGTCTTCCCAGTACAGCACAAACACTAAATTAAGACTGTATGAGAGCTGTGTACTTTCTGTGCTTCTCTATGGTGCGGAATGTTGGAGAGTAACAGAGAAGGAAATGTCGAAACTGTCCTCCTTCCACACAGTCTGCCTAAGGAAAATTCTCCGAATCTTTTGGCCAAACACCATCAGCAATCAAGAACTACTTATTCGGAGTAACCAGGAGGACATGCACACCATCATAGCTGGCAGACGCTGGAGTTGGGTTGGCCATGTCCTCAGAAGGGACCCTGATACCATCACAAGAACAGCTATGCTATGGACCCCCGAGGGAAAGCGAAAGAGAGGCCGACCAAAAACAACTTGGCGGAGAACTGTGGAAGCTGAGATGCAAAGAATGAACCACAGTTGGGGCACTGTACGAAGGATGGCCGCCGACCGAGCAAAGTGGAATCAATTTGTTGCTGCCCTACAAGACGCCACCAGGCGTGATGGCCGCTAACTGCTTTGACGGTTGGCGGTTATGGATCAAAGAAGAAGAAGAAGAAGTAAGAAATAAAGAAGTAGAACACTAGACAACAGAAAAACAACAGACGTGAGTGGCTTACCCAGGATTCGAACCTCGGACCTTCCGTGCGACAACACCGTCTAGCACTTGGTATTAACGTTATGTATTAGACAGATAGGAAAAATACAACCATTTCTCTCTTATTGCAGCACACGATTAACTTATTACTAAACCACTATATCTTTTATATTTGGACATGTAAATTAATACAGGGTGGGCCAGTGAATCGGTCTATTTAGCAACACTGGTTTGGGCGGTTCTGTCACACTACACGTGCTTCCATGGAAGTTGTGAGAAATGTGTTTCCTAACCACGTCATATCCAGAAATTGGAGCATCCCTTGGTCAGCCAGGTCACCTGACTTGTCACCGTGTGATTTCTTTCTCTGAGGGTATTTGAAAACAAAAATCTTCCATGCATCAGCACCACGCACAATTCATGAATTAAAACATCAAATCCAGCAAGAGATTGCTCACATTCCTGTGGACATGTTGCAAAGAGTGATTTTTTTTTTTTTTGGGTTCCGTGTTTGCCCTCTTCTGGCGAGGCGCGTACCTTTCAACCTAATTGGTTATATCAGAGCGCATTCACCATCCCAAATAAAAGTCAACTTTGTTGACTGCTAACCCGATCAGCGTTGTAAGATACTAAGTCCAGTAAAGAACTAACATTATATATCTGCTAGCATAAATCCCTAAAAAGGACTCGCCAGTTACGCCAACGCCCGAGTTAATGAAATAAGGTATGAGCAAGAGAGAGATTGAGAACCTACACATCAGACTGACCGAGTGTGTCTACAGCAAGGTCATCTTCAAAATATTATTTTCCGACAGTAGGACTTCGTTTCCAGACTGTTAGTTGATTACACAAAATATTTTGATGTCTACTGTCTGTCCATACATCATAATATATGTCAAGACCAAATTAAATATATGTGGTGATTATTCGTGAAGTTTTAAAAATCGCCAGATTCACTGACCCACCCTGTATAACTGATGGGCGTTGTGTTTACTTTCAATGGAGCGTGCCTTATCAAAATTAAACAAAACACATAAGAACACAAAATAGAAGAATAGTAAATTCAGTTTTTCATCTTTATTTTCATTTTGTTCTCCTTAAGCAAACCACATGAAGAAGATAATATCAACATATATTATCCAGATCACAAGGTCTTTTATATCTGGACATGCATCCTAATATAGCCGACGGACCTTGTGTCAATGTTGAACGGCGCCGCGCCTACATCAAAATGAGGCAAAATTGTTTTTTTTTTTTTTTAATGAAGAAGATTAAATCTGAGCAAATCATGTGAAGAAGATCAGATCTGAGAAAACCACAAGAAGAAAATTAGATCTAAGCAAACCACAAGAACTGCCATCAATGGTACCTATACCTTGTAGCGGTATGGCAGCTTGCGTACCCTGACAATCCCCAGAGCTATGCCAGTGGGAGTTTTACTCCTGGTAGGTTCAACCAAGCTGGACTGGTCTGTGTGGGTAGGGGTCAGACAAAAGCTGGTACCCTGGTCCTCCAGGTTGGGGGTTTTAGCATAGGGCTGACACCCCTGTCTATGTAAAAAAAATAATGAAGTTACGGAAACAATAATAAATGAACAAACTTTGCTGCGGGATGGACATTCGGAGTCTGTGGCTCGTATGACTGTCAGTGGTGAAAGCCGAAAGGAAGCCACTGACATGAAAACGGATGTCCTGACCGCAAAACAGGATACAAGAATAGGATTTTGGAATGTCAGGACAATGTACGAGACAGGTAAACTAAGACAGGTCACGGCAGAAATGAGAAACTATAGGTTACACATCCTGGGGATAAGTGAGAGCAGATGGACAGGGGCAGGAAAAGTTAAAACAGCAACAGGAGAAACAGTACTTTACTCTGGAAGAGAGGATGGACAGCACAGTGAAGGCGTGGCCATTATTCTACAGAAAGGGATAGAAAGGACATTACTGGAATGGAAACCCATCAACAACAGACTGATACGATTGAGATTGAGAGGGAGATACACCAACACTACAATAATACAATGCTACGCACCAACGAATGATAGCGATGAGGAGGTCAAGGATGAATTCTATCAACAACTGCAGAAAGAAATGGAAGACACACCTAGATATGATCTTGTTATAGTAATGGGAGACCTCAATGCGAAAGTTGGTACACAAAATACATATAATGAAAGAACAATGGGGAAATGCGGCAGCGGAACAGCAAACGAAAATGGGGATAAGCTAATAAGTTTCTGTAGCATTAACAACCTGGTCATTGGAGGAACACTTTTCACGCATAAGGAAATTCACAAGTTAACATGGGAATCACCAAATGGTCGGGACAGAAACCAGATAGACCACATCATGGTTAACGGTAGATGGAGACATGCATTACAAGATGTGAAGGTAAGAAGAGGTGCAGATGTGGGAAGTGATCACCATTTAGTAGTAGCAAAACTGAAAGTGAAACTAAGAAGGGCTGGACCAACTGTAACTACACAGAAAAGGTTTGACATCAGCAAATTGAAGGACCCCCTTACCAGAAAAGCTTTTGCGGCCGACATTAAGAAACGATATCAATTTGCCAAAAGTCAGGAAAAGACATTGACTGATGATATAGACCAGAATTTCAACACCATTTCAACAATATACAAGGAAAGTAGCAAATCATGCTTAGGATTCCAGGAAAGGAAGAAGCAAGACTGGATAACACCAGAAACACTAAACACCATGAAGATGGGAGGGGAGGTGAGGGGAGAGGGGGCGGAGGCGAGGTCCCCCAGGTTGGGGCAACTATGTGGCGGGCGGTGCAGCCGGCTGGACAGGGAGGTTGGGCGCCGGGCCCGGGCCGGCAGGGAGAGTTTCCTGGGCGGTCTTGCGGGGCAGGCGGAGGGGGCGGCGCTGGGAGATGGACGGAGCACAGTGTGCGGAATAACTGGGTTCATCAGCGGAGGGCAGGGTGCAAGCGGTGTTACATTGGTGGGAGATGGGCGGGAAGGTCTCGTCGGGACAGCAGAGGGACGGGAGGCGGGGTGGGCAGGGCGCTTCGGAGGGACTCTGGACGGGGAAGTGCCAGAGACACGGTTGAATGTTCCTGGGGCTGAAAGCGATCTGGATGTAGGTACAGACATTCCGCGGGGAGAGGGGGTCATCGCAGCGGTCAGGGGGTTGGGGAGCGGTGGGGCTCCGGGCCGTGATGGCTTGGATGCAGGGCTGTTTGAGACGGACCCTGAGCTGGCGGCGGAGCTGCTGGGGCCGCTGTTTGCGCGGGTGTGGAGGGCGGGGACGGCGCCGTCGGAGTGGAGCAGGGGGATAATTGTCGGGATTTGAGCAAATTATATAAAGAGAATTAGATTTTAGCAAACCACAAAATTAATTTTGAGAACAATGAACGAAAAAGAACAAATATTAGCAGGCTGTATTAAGAAGAACGGATGTGACGGAATTTAGTTGTGTCTTTTTACTCCCCTTCTTTCCCTCTTACTTTCTCCATTTATTTCTTCATTTTACGCACATAAACCTGCCCCATCGCCGCGCCTTAGATTTGTTGACCTCTGTTCATACTGCGATAGTGTTATTTCACGGCTTGTTGACCATCCTTAAGGATTAATTGTAATCGATTAAGTTATTGAACCATACTGACTTCCTACGGTAAACAGGAAAATGATTGTTGACTTTACGTAATCCTTTTCCGCCATGACCAGCATGTCCGTCTAGGCGCATCGTTCGCTACAAAAGCGTTCACACACTGTGGCGGAGAATACACAAGGAAGACCAGATGTTCTCTGTGAAAAATGTCGGGATCCAACAATATGTCGCGACTTATCCTTCTGGGGACCAGGAAAGTACAGGTGATACTTGCTTAAATCACTTTCGTCCAGACATTGTCTGTGTAATTATTACAGAGAAACCCGTCTGAGTAGACAAATTAGCGAGTACACTATTGGCAGGTGAGGTTACAAATTGTAATTGGAAGGTTACCTAAGAGTGACGAAAGGAGTCGGGCCATGTATGAGAGATTAAGTCATGTGTTTAAATTTAAAATGATATTTTAAAACAATCGAGGGAAAGTAAATACTTGACACTGCCGACCCACTGCATTCTAGCTCATGGATTTGATCACTTGAGAGTCAGAATTAAACATTTATTCTGATCGGAAGTTTTGTCGGAAACGCCAGATGGAAGCGTGGGCAGGAAAACTGCAATATAACTGTCACGGGTTGCCTCCCCTTAGCTCTGCAGTAGTGGCCCAGCATTGGCCAAAACTCAAGATTGACTGATGTGGGTCTTCAAAGGTGTCTACCTTTGAACAAGATTACTCTTGGCAGAGCTGTAGATAGAAGGGATAACGATGCTTCTACCTCTAGGGTGTGTTCACAAGATATTCAGAAAAGCGAGAACAATGCTGCATTGGCTGAGCACGTTAACTCTAGTATCTGCTGTCAGCTTTTATGAAGGATTATGTAATATAACTTTAGCTCGTACAGACCCCTAGCTGAGTTAATTCGGCGAATTTCCTCTTATTATTATAAAGCTCTGCTTACGTGTAATTAAACCCCTTAAGGCCCAAGAGCTTCTATAATTGAAAGCTAAATTTTATACTTAACTCATATTTCTAAGACTGAATACGCATTTTAGAATGTAACTTTCTATAAAAATGTGAAGGCCGTTCATTTGCTTGTGAAAGAACCCATATTTGACCAAGTGGGAATTAATACTTGTTTTGTTATAAAACTATTACAAAGTTATGTATGATGGGTCATATATGGGCCGCTGGGCCTTAAGGGGTTTAAGAAATTGTCTGGGACATACGGATGTAGTACATTCAAAATGATTAAATCAACTTTAGATTTGTCTTTATACAAGTAATTAATTTAATAATCAATTACGTTTTAACAGTTTTAAAAAAATGAATAATTATTTAACAAAAATTACTCATCATCAATGATGTTATGGAAGTTTATATAAGAGGTCACTTGGCAGCTTTTATGTTTCTACTTAGCTGCCAATGAGTTTGTCTGTTCTTTTCCAGCTGATGTTGGATTTTTTGTAGATGGAGGACTGGATCACTCACGTCCCTAGTCAATATTGTAGGGCGCAGCACTTTCCCAGAAGCGCCAGGGAGTGTCTACGAAGTTGATCCCGCGTCTCTAACACCCGTCTGATGATGGTGTCTAGCATCGACTTCAGGCCACTCATACCCTCACTTGTTCCAGATATAGTACCCTCAACTGGTACCACCAAGCCAATCTTTCGGCACACAGACTGCTGGCTCAGAGAAATAGTTTTAGGCAGCTTGGCGATGCCTCTTACACGTGGTCTGGAGTGTTGTTATTTTAGCAATAAGTTCCCATTTTTGACTTGGTGTTATAGTTTCCTCAGATTCCGGTTTTCCATGTTAAAATGGTAGCGTTTTCCTGGGCTCTAAGTCCTCAATATACTCCAACAAGGTCCGGTCTGGTACTATTCTTAACTCTGGCAAGGTCTGGTTGTCTTCTTGGTGCGAGGTAAATTTTCACAGTGCTTTCAACCGACTAAAGTGTCAGGTTATATTGCCCCTTTCTTTCCTGGTACGTGTTGTTTACTGTTAGACCAGGACCCAAACAGAAATGTGGTTATTCCTGCATCTTGAGTGCCGGCCAATAGTTTCAAAACCTGTGTGTTTTGGTGGAGTAATTCAAAATATTTCCACTAGGAAATTTCTGTTCATTAATGCAAAGGTCATGTCTTCCAAATATGGAATGAAAACATCCGATTACTCTCTCGGCAATTTTTACAAATAACGTCTACTTTTATCTCAAGTAATCTGTTCGTAATAATTCCGCCGGATGCTATTACCTCATTCCGACTGTCAAGTTAGTGTTCGTAATCTGTCCACAGACGGGTAATTTATCTCCCGGCACGCCTTAGGTCAACCCAACGCTCGGTCGTTGACCGGCCCATCTGGGTTTTTACCTGTGCCTAATCTTAGCAAAGCTTTAATACTTATATTTAATTATTTAATTATTTTCTTATATTTAATACTTATATTTCTTACCAGTTTTACAGCAGCCCCTTAATTTATTTAGCAAAGCCGAGAAGCTTAAAGCAAACATGACGAATTATCACTGACGGGAATGTAAAATGACTTGAAAATACTAAATATCTGCTTGACAGCAGAGAAAGAAAAGTGCCGACCACGGAAATTGCACGTATTCAGTACACACACAAATGTAACTAAATAATGATGAAGAAGAAAAGAGATCGACCAATGATTATGTGACAATAACCTAGCAAATTCAGAGGCTAAAACATACTACATTCCAGAATCGTCAAAGTAGACAGCTCGGACTGAAGCCAGGAAAAGATAGAGTTAGGATTCTGACCATATAGGACCGGACAAAACACGTATCGAAACTCTTTCTGAACACTACAGCAAGGTAAATCTATCTGTTAATACGAAAACCGGACTGCTACAGCATCTATCAGAAAGTCACAGAGGGATTCTAACTAGAAAATAATACCCATGACGCGTGTTCGGGGCATCTGTATCAAGTTGCCAAGACTATTCAACTGAGTAAGAAGTCTATCTTCCCTATTGAGGTGAGTTGTAACATATTTTATATACTTTGATTTTGACATATTTGAACTTGCTGATGGTTATACAGGCCCATACGAGGCTGGTAACCTCAGCATGTGAAAATAATATATTCATGAACACCACAGCAAAGCGCTGATGATTGATTCATGCGGGTTCTCACAGGGAACCAAAAGCAGAGGTAACCCCAGACTCCGAGTGGAGCAGGGAGTGGATGATGATGACATCATATTATATATTTACTATCATTTGTAATAAGTTGTATGTATACTTAAACATGTTCACTCAGGCACAAGCCATTGCACTTACCGCTGTCCAGTCGCAATTTTTCAATTAAATTAACTTAAAGAATGGTGATTTTCATTATTTCCCATGAGTTATTTGATTACGCTCACGGAGATTTTTTAAATCAGAGAAATGAATCGGTTGACGGACATTGGGAAAGACGCCTCATTAATATCAGGAAAGCAAAGACTTAGCAGCAGGTCTGTTCTTTTATTTCCTCTAAAGTTTGTGGTACCAATCGAAGAGACCATCTGAGGTACTGCTCTTCGATAGCAGTTGTACTACTATTCTGTGGTTCAAAGCTTGTGATCGACACTGGAAACCTACGTTACACGGGTGGTGAAGATACCTGTTTTGACCAGAAGAGGTTACCTCTTGAACTGATCTTGGGACGTGCCCTTGCCACAGAGACGAATTGACGGAAACAGCAGCCCCAACACTTCAGCGTTTTGACAGGTAAGTGACATTTCTAGCAGGCCTAATACAGAATAACTTTGTTTTTCTTTTCAATATTAAGTTTTCTGAAGCCGACATCTTTTCTGGGAAGACACCTACATTTTGTTAATCACCAGCTCTTATTTATTGACATTTGTTGAAAACGTAATTGATAATTAAATTTGTTATATGGTGGTGTACACATTCATAGTTGGTTTAGTTATTACAGACAAAAGTGCACACGCATGAATCAGTATCTTTAATATATATCTATATAGAGCCAATAAGAAGAAGAGTTTTATTGTTAATTCGGTTGGGGGCTTTTACGAGCTAAATTAAATTATATAACACTTCTTCACAATAGGCGGTGGGCAGATAAAAGTTAACATTGCTCAGACACAATCAGCATTGTTCTTGACTTCTGAAATATCTTGTGAAAACTCCCTCGAGGTAAAAGCATCATCATCCTTCTATCTGCATCTCTGCCAAGAGTAATCTTGTGCGATACCTTTGAGGACCCACACTAGATACTCTAGGTTTTGGCCATTGTTGAACCATAACTGCAGAGCAAGGGGTGACAACGGATTTGAGCGAATCACCTAAAGAAGATTCGTTCTGAGCAAACCAGTTAAAGAGGATCAGATTATAACAAGTCACTAGGAGATCAGATTTGAACAAACCACTCGAGGACGATCATATATGAACAAACTACAAGAAGAAAATCGAATTTGATCAAACCACATTAGGAAGATGGTGATTTGAAGTTTAAACACCTTGTATTATTTATTTTAACACGACAGCTACTATACCTGAGTCAAAAGATAGAGTTCCCATATTATTTCTATTTTTCTCTTTTTATGACCTTTTTCTGACCATTATGTCTGACTCTTTCATTTCTTTCATCCCTGCATTGCTTCTAAGCTCCCGTGAAACGGATTGTGGGGGAAAAAAGTTACAGAAAAAAATTACAGTAGAAAAAGTCACAATACAAACACACACACACTTCTATGTTGGCCTACAATCTTATCCTTTTTCCTGTGTCTCTCTGTAAACGGAAAGGTTAATTGTTGAATCCTCTATTTTGTGTTAATCAATCTTAATAGAGTAATGTACAGAACTGATCGTAAATTAATGGATGTGTTGCGTAACGACTTCAAAATAAAGCAGCAACATTAAATCTTTGAATAAGTGGTTAAAATCAACCTGGAATTAGTAAGGTAAGTCAGGTGAAGTCACTGTGTCGTGAATGCAAATTTTTAGAAGATTAAGTTTCGTGATATTATGTCAGGTGTTTTCATCCTGTACAAACCACGTATTGTCAATAAATGACTGACGTTTCACGACCTTACTTTGCTTTAAGATTAGCTAATGTTGTTCTCCCAGGTTGTCCTGGAGATCGGAATCCCTGGCTTTTGGTTTCCCATATTTGTCGTGGTAGCCGATCTTCTTTCATTCTGCAGACATGGTCAAACCGTCGTAAATGGCGCTGTTCAACTTTCTGAAACGGAAAGGTTAATAGCTGAATCTTTTTTCTTGTTGTTGTTGTTAAATGTCAATCAGTCTCAATAGAGTAATGTAGCCTACAGTACAGAACTGATGGTAAATTAATACAAGTGTTACTTAAAAACTTCAAAATAAAACAGAAACATTAAATCTTTGTATAAATAGGTAAGATCAACGTGGAATTGAGTAAGATAAGTCAGGTTTTTTAAAAATAAAATTTTACCACGTTTTGGCGAGGCGCGCCCCGCTCATCCGAGTCGGTTATATTAGGGCGCATGTCCAAATATAAAAGACCTTTAGGTCTGGGTAATCCAATACCATAATACCGGCCGTAAGTACTTCGGTCGGTCGGTCAGTCACATTTTGCACACCGTCATTTGCGCACTTTTTCTATTTTCGAGAGAGTACATTAGCTTTCAACCACAGCTAAGGGGGTGCAACTGTGGTTGAAAGTTAGACAATAATTGTATTGTTTCCCCTTATATGTACTCTTCCGAAAATAGAAAAAGTGCGCAAATGAAGGTGTGCATGAACAGTTTGATTATGGAAAGAAGCCAACAACACAATTGATAAACAGTACATGAACTGGAGTTCCGTAAAACTTCAAACTTTGTTCTCGGAGGCAGTATGTCGACCATGGCTTCTCAGAGGCAGTGATATTACCGTCTGTAATACATGTAACAGAAACAACACACTATAATTAATAACCTGTCAATGTTGACGGGTTATTGCTAGTTCAATACCATAATACCTGCCGTAAGTACTTCGGTCGGTCGGTCGGTCAGTCACATTTTGCACACAGGCATTTACGCAATTTTTCTATTTTCGAGAGAGTACATTAGCTTTGAACCACAGCTAAGGGGGTGCAACTGTGGTTGAAAGTTAGACAATAATTGTATTGTTTCCCTTTGTATGTACTCTCCTGAAAATAGAAAAAGTGCGCAAATGAAGGGGTGCATGAACAGTTTGATTATGGAAAGAAGCCAACAATACAATTGATAAACAGTACATGAACTGGAGTTTCGTCAAACTTCAAACGTTGTTCTCTGAGGCAGTAAGTCGACCATTGCTTCTCAGAGGCAGTAAGTCGACCAGGGCAAGATTTTAAAAGATGCGCGAACAATTACGAGACATGTTGTCATAAAAGAAACGTTAGTTATTTAGATCAATATCACTACTCCACATGTCATTTAGAACTCCGCCTATGCCGGTCCCAAGCCCGGATGAAAAAGGAGGAGGGCGGCCTGCATGGAGGCCGTAAGGAGGCAGCCCCTCCACCATGCAAAGGCACAACAGGCCAATCACCTGTTTGTCTTAAACTATGATTACAAGCAATATATGAGAGAAAACCGGACTGATTCTAAAGGCGACGAGACAGCTGATAGAATAGTCTGGCGCTCTCTCTTCCAAACCTCTACACCTCACGGTAGAAGGGGAACGACTAAGTAAGTAAGTACTCCATGTCTTCATATTTAATACATCCATATAATTTTCACTACAAATATCTAATGACAGTCGCCTGCCATGAAATGACCACAGTATTGATAGTACCGTCTGTAATACATGTAACAGAAACAACACACTATAATTAACAACCTGTCAATGTTGGCGGGTTATTGCTAGTTTATCTATTAGTCAGGTGAAGTCACTGTCGTGAATACGAATTATGACGGTTAAGTTTAACATTATCGTGTACGGTATTGTCAATAAATGACTGACTTAAATAGTTTAGTTTCATTACCTTACTTTGCTTAAGAAAGTGAATATCTTTTTATTTTTACGTAAAGTGTGGCCTGTTATCCTATAAATTATTTCCTAGCCAAAATTGTAAATGTTTTTTTTTTCCTGTGACTTTTCTTTCCTGTGACTTTTCTTTCCTAGCCAAAATTGTGATTTTTTTTCCTGTGACTTTTCTTTCCTAGCCAAAATTGTGATTTTTTTTTTTCCTGTGACTTTATTGCCCATCACCACAGGCTTATGTACAATTCCCTTCTCCGTGTTTTTTGTTTTGTTTTTTAGTCTCCCTCTATATCTCTTCCACACATCTTGTTCAAATCTATATCACTGCACTCCGGGCAAACCCATAGATGCCCAGTCTCCTTCAACAAATATCGAAAGGTATACATGCTGATTGCTCCCGTGGCTTTCTGGTTGTATGTACGCTTGATGCTTCATAGTCCATACCTGCTGGTCTTACGTTTGATGCCTAATTCCAGTAGTCTTAGCCATGTTGATTCTTTTTTTTTTTTTTTTTCCTTAACCAGCGGCACTTGGGTTTTCAGCCCTTTGGCCCAATGACATGTCATTGCGAGGCTGGGGAACCTGAGGACTTTCCTTCCAACCCGGTCAGGAGCTTCGCTCCTTCCCATCCACAGAGGGTTTATCACAGGAGCCGTTCAGGTTATTCAGTCAAATTTCCGGCCGTAAACATTTCTTCAAACGCTGCCGCCCGGGTTTGAACCATGAACACCTGGTCGCCAGTACAACGCCGAAGCCATTACACCAGCGTGGCTCCCGATGTTGATTCATCGATTACAGTGTCGCTGTCAAACAGATATATCGGTAATTACACTGGGCAGAACAAAGACTGTGTCTGGTTTATATTTGGTAATGACATCCACGAAATCACAGACTTTCATAAGTATGTGCGTGCGCTGAAGAATTAAATTAGTGTGCCGTTATCATCAATATGAAATTGGTGGGGGAAAACACTAATAAAATGATACCGTTGAAACCAAACGCGAGGAATAGACGTTGGCGGTGTATAGGACGTCTTCTTCTTCTTCCGTCCTTAGCCACCGACCGTCAAAGCAGTCAGTGGCCATTACGCCTAGTGGCGTCTTAGGGCAACAGCAGATAGGTTTTCTTTGCCATTGTTTCCCATCACGCCTAGTGGCGTCTTTAGGGCAATGGCAAATCAACCCATTTGCTGTTGTTTCCGTAATCGAAGTGACTGGCAAACGGGTGATCAGCCCGTTGTGGTATAGGACGTACGCTGACGAATTCATTAATAAGCATCACAAGGCAGCCTTTGTTCTGGAATCTTCAGTGTAAAAGATATAGGGGATACGCACACACAAAAACAGACACACACACATGGAAGCAGGTGCACACTTTAATTATTTGGCATCCGGGCAATTGACACCCCCATAAACAAACACACATATAATATACTTGCAAGTAGATTTATAAACAGTTCAGTACCGTTATCATAGTGTCCGATGGCACCCCCTCCTGGCTGTCACCCGGGGTGGACTCACCCCCTGCATCCTCTTTTTCTTATCACCCCTTAGTATACAACTGGGTGATGGTGACTGTCGTAGATTTTCGATAGGAGAATTAAGACTAGGTTTGGTCCCTTCTGAATAGGTTTGAATAGGTGATAGACTCAGTGAGAGTTAGTGAAAGGTAATAGAATTTCCACACACGTGAGATGATAGATTTTGATATAGTGGCTGTCTCTGAAAGCGAAAAGAATTCTTCTCTCTCTCACCTATCTTCTACAACAGTTGTTACAGCGTCAGACAGACTACACCAATATACATATTACGTATATTTCTATCACTCACAGGCACGCACATACACGTGACGACAGGTAAACACACAGACGTGGGAAAACTATAACAATGATATATATATTATCTAGAACGAGCTGACCAAACACGATTATTAAGTTCAAGAGCGATTTTATTATCAGGAAAAATCGGCTCACAACATCAAAGAAAGTACATCAAGGAAAATACATATACACATAGTCATAAAAAAAATCAAGGAAATGTTGCAAGGATGATAGCCCCGTTATAGTGTTAACTCTAGGTTTAGCCCGGCCCCGTTAAGAGAACAGATGATGGCGCCAGAGTCACAGATACATAGGGTTTGAGTCTAAGAGTTTTTCTTTGTTTTATCTCGTAATTATATGCACAGAGTTTGAAAAAAAATCTGATTTAACCTAAGACAAAAACACAAGAACTCTAGCCTTAGCAACAAATTATGCAGATTGAAAAAAAAAATTAGGACAGCAACAGGGTGTCAAAGATAAAATAGTGAAAAATATCACTCAAACCAGCGTACACTCATTCATTCCGCCATGGCTTTTCATACTTGTACTCACGACTTTGCTTGCTGCCTCTTGGAACACATTGATTTTAGATTTTCACACAGACTCAAAAAATGCAGTCTTCTGCCAAGAAGTCCCCAGTTCCAAAAGACGTATTAAACTTGGAGTCTCCGGGAACGACTACTTGGGTATGCAAATTTGTTCAAATGTCTGATTAAGTCACCTAACAATTATTCCAGGCGCGGGAGTTAGCAGAGCACAGTGTCAATAGCGTAGGTTTCTAAAAAATGATGAATGTCAGGTCGGTGCCTTCCCTCAGTATAGGATTCACTTTAGTCACACCACAGATTTGTCCACAAGATATAATCTAGTCGGGAAATGATTGTTAATATTCACGCCACCAGGCAGCAAATTATATAGAGTTTCTAGAAGAAATTAAGTGCTGGCTCCAAGGTCCAGTATTTATCATTACAGTCTTTGAAAACCCGTTATAGGGATATTAGTATTTCTGTCTAACTTGCACCGTCAGATCAGTGTTACTTGAGAAAACCCACGTGGTTCAAAATAAGGACTGTCTATTTCTTCACCAGTATGGAAACTACTACTAGGTGCTGGTAAAGTTAGGGTCACCCCAAAACTTTCACTGTGTGGAGGAAAAATAACACATATAATATAATAAACAGAATCTGTACTGGTTAAAACTTACATTTAAACTTGCAAGCAGAGAGCTTTGCTTATCATTTAAACTTCCCGTGACGTAAGTTATATTTAAAAATCAGCAATCCTCATAAATTAAGAACACGTGCGTATTCCGTCACCATTCATGAGGCTGGATTCTAGAGTTTATACGTTAGTTTAGAAAAAATACACTCGACTGAGTATTAGCAGTTAAATTAAATTTTTAAATAGCTACAATTGCCGTTATAAGCTAGAAATTTTAATTTTTAGTCTGCTTTCCACTGAATGCTTCCCTAGAAAATATAATAGCCTACCACTTTATTTCTCTTCTGCGCTAAAGAACTAGATTAAAATGAATTAAGCGATTTAACACTTTAACACTCACAAAATCTATATATCTATCATATTAATTACCTCAACCACAGAATTACAGGTAGTCGCACAACTTAAGAATAAAAATGCTGAAAATATTTCTGGAAGTCTAGAAGTTCGACAAATTGCCGAAACAAACTGAGATCTTCGCTAACAGCTATTCTGTTTTTTTCGAGCGACCTATCTACTGTGGAGTCTATGAGCGAGAATGAAATTAAAGTTCCAAACTTGGCCAATATCTTAAAATCAGACAAAGGGCCCAAACTTACTTCGCCAAGCGAAATTATCTCCCCTACTCCCAACATTTACGTCCGCTTAACGCGTGTCGTAACTGTCACCTACTGACCACGATGTACGCGTGTCAGTTTCAAATCCCAGACAGCCTGACTCCATTGTAGGGCAGTTTTCACACTACAGCTGACCATGGCCCAAGTGAGCGCCGTGTCAGTTTGGGATTTTCCAGACAGATGTCTGGATACTGACCGGTGCAGATGTAAAGTATCACACCTCACCGGGACTTATGCCGAGAAGAAGCTCGCGCGCTCGGTGAGAATGTAGACGATTTGCTACGTCCTATGTTCAGCGAACCGACTTATCACGCCTTCTGACGCCCTGCAGCCCTGACATCTACGTAATATCGTCCTAGCGCGATTCTCAGTTTAAGAGAAAGGAAAACAGGTAAAGTTTGCGAATTATATGAAAATAATATTCGCAAAACGAATGGATGAAAAAATACACAGGAAAAAAAAAATACAGAGATAATAAAAGAGTGAGTTTATGTGAAAGCATAGGACGAAGATGTAGGAAATTAAATGAATATAAACCCTACGTGACAGAGCCTCCCCCCTTTAAGATATGGAAGCACTCCATGTCTACGTTATGGAGTTTAATTTCCTATAACCGTAGCTTCGGGGTGTCTGTCTTCTTCCCTCTCCATCTCCCCCTCCATCTCTGTCCAATTCCTACTCAAGTCCACTCCTCAAAGTTTCCTTCCCCTGGAATGTCTCATATGCGCGCTTGAAAGAGCGTCGCCGCTTCTGACATTTTTGAAAGATTTCCTGTGATAGCGGTGGAATATCCCTGCCACTATCATCATCTTCGTCAGTTTTGGCGATCGTCAGGAGATGGTCGGAGGTTGGCACTGGTTTTTCCAAGTATCTCTTTAAGAGATTTAAATGGAAAACCTTCTCCTTTCCTTCAATAGAGATCTGGTAGTTAGCCTTAGAAATCTTTTTCAGGACGGTAAACGGCCCTTGCCATCCGATCTTCAGTTGGTTGTTCTCAGTAGGGAGTAACACCAAAACTTTCTCTCCTGCTTCCAGTTCTCTCTCTTCCGCGACTTTCCTGTATCGGTTAGCGTGCTTTGTGCGAGCTCGCTTAAAGTTAGTCGTTGCTAGGTCCCACCCTAGTTTCAACCTTTCCTTTAAAACCGACACATATTTACTTGCTGAGACGACTGTCTCATCCGCCTTCTCGTCTGTCAGAGACTGAAGTAAGGCTTCAAGCGGGCCCTTAATGGGTCTGCCAAATAAGAGTGTAGCTGGCGGAAATCCTGTGGAAGTATGAGGAGATTCTCTGTAGCCAAATAATGCTGCAGGAATACAGAGATCCCAATCTTCAGGTTTCACTTGTGCCAGCTTACTTAGCATCATGGTGAGGTTTCCATTAGCACGTTCCACGAGCCCATTTCCGGCCGGAGTATATGGCTTAGTGTGGATGTGCTGGGTCCTCAAGATCTTAACGATCTCATCCATCAACAGGTTTCGGTATGGAGATCCATTATCCGTCAACACTTGCTGAGGGAATCCCAACCGAGTGAAAATTTGCACGAGGGCTTCTGCGACATGCTTGGCATCTGCGCATGTTAGCGGGATAGCTTCTGCCCATAAAGTGCATGTATCGACTAAGGTCAGGATGAACCTGTTCCTTCTTTTAGTCCTTTCGAAAGGCCCTAAAATGTCGATCACGACCCGTTCGAATGGTGTTCCCATTATTGGCATTTCACCCATGTGGACTGGGGGGGTCCGTTGCTTGGGTGGTACACGTTGGCACTGGGCACAGGATTTGACATATCTGATAATATCAGTATTTACTCCTGGCCACCAATAATGAGTGGTTATACGTTGGTTTGTGGCGTTCTGTCCCATATGTCCGCTAAACGGGAGAGAGTGCCCCATTTCTAGGATTTGGCTTCTGTACTGTTTCGGTACTAGGAGCTGGTTGTAACCTTGGTCAGGCTTGCCCGTTCTCCGATAAAGTACGCCATCCTCAGAAAAAATGTCCCCGTGCTGTTTGGGTTCCTTAGCCATGGGCAGTTTCCTAAAGCAGGGTGCCAAAGTAGGGTCCTTGTATTGCGCTTCTTTAAGTTCCATAGGTAACAAATTAGGCGCAGGCTCCCGTTCCTTCTTGGTTTGCCCTCTTGTAGTTACTGCTGCCACAATCGGCTCTTCCGGTTTCCCAATACACACGTATCTCCCGCCAAGTATGACTGGGTAGATGGGGTCATCCATAACAGCTGCTTTGATCACGCCTCTGACAAAGTCAGAGTGTATCTCCACCAATGCGATGGGAAGCGCTGTAGGTGCCTCACTCTTACGAACTCCACAAAGTTTGACGGTCTCTCCTGTCTCTTGACCGGGTTTAACCAGGTTTCTGGCAACAATGCAATCGTAAGAAAGCCCCGTGTCAAATAAGCAAGAAGTTTGAGAACCGTTCAAAGTAACAGTACCTCGCGTTGAGGGTCTATCCCCAACAGGTTGGGAATCACTGTCAATAATTCCGCCTTGCGAGACTGTCAATAAGCATCCGATGCGTTTCGGCGCGGTGTGCTCGGTCTGATCATATGTCCCGTGCTCAGGGGTTCTCCCTTTGCCACCTTGTCCTTTCTGGCTACGCTGCCATGTAGGGCGGTCGGGTTGATCAGACTGTTTGGGGTGGTTGGGGTACTTGTTCTTGTAGAACTTGGATTTTTCAGGAGGGGGGTTTTGAGGTCCAGTTTCTCTGTGGTTGTTTTGGTTAGAAGCCTGAGAAGATTGCTCTAGGTTATGTTTTCGAAAATGCTCCTCTGTCGGTTTCCGCTTTGTGGCCGGTAGTTCAGCCAGCGCATTGTGATAACGCTCAGACTTTTCCAAGATGTCTTCAAGTTTTTCTGCCCCCTGCTCAGCGAGAAATCTCCGGGTATCAGCAGACAAAGTGTTCTTTATTTGTTCAGTTAGAACAAGTTCCTCAAGACCTTCATAGGTAGAGGGGAGCTGCGAAAGCTCAAGGCACTTTGTTAGATATCCCTTAAGACGAGATGAGAACTGGTGAAAAGTTTCAGAATTCTCTTTCCGGCTGTTGCGAAACAGTTGCAAAAACTTGCGAGCGTTCATTTCAAAGCGCTCCAGTAACGCTTTCTTCAACACATCGTAGTCGTCTTGTTGGCTACTTTCCAGCTTAGAATAAACATCATAAGCAGAACCTTTTAGGGCCTGGGAAAGTTTCATATTCCAACGCGACCTCTCTAACCCGTACAGAGTTGCAATTTTCTCAAATTTCTCTAGCCAAGTGTCAATCTTCTCATTTGGACAAGGGAAAGATTCTAGCGGGAAAGACATAGCAGAGAGATGAGTAGATTGAGTGTTAGAAGGATCAGTTAAGGAAGAATGAGGAGAAGACTCTCCATTGCTGGAGGTAGAGGCAGCACCACGACTTTGGAACTCTAGAGTTTTAAGCGCCAACTCGTGCTGTCTCTGTTCCCTCTCCTTCTCCTGCTGTCTCTCCTCCCTCTCCTTCTCGTGCTGTCTCTGCTTCTCCTTCTCTCTTTCCTCATGCTGCATCCTGCGAATTTCCATTTCCTCGTCCATTTTCTTCTGCTGTAATAGACGGTCTGCTTCTTCTTTCCTCTCCGCATCATATCTCTCAAGTTCGTCCCTGACAAAAGCTTTCGCTTCGTCTCCGTCCAAACCTTCTTGTCTCGCTTCGTCCCTGAGAAGCTGTCTAAGCTTTGCTCTCTCGGCCATATTAGGTCAGTGACTGAGACACGTGGAGATAGAAAATAGGAAAAAGAATAACCTGGTTCCTACCACTTACGAGAAAAAAAAAAAAAAAATTCAAAAGATGATATCCTTAACCCTGGGATACCTCCTCCAAAATAAAATCTAACTATCGCTGCTATTTTCGGCAATAAAGCACTTAATGCAAAACACGACTACGCCAACTAAATGGTAGTTAAGATTACTTCTGAAAAATAAGTTGCTACAGTGGAAAAACAAAAGAATATTGCAAACATTAAAGAGAAAAATAATCCCTTAATTTTTAAAAATCCACTATAAGTTCGCCCCTGAAGTCAGATCGGGTAAGGGAGGGAATTAATCTGGACAAAAAAATCCGAAACACACTCCTTAACTTAGTTCAAACGCCGTTCTGCCTCAGTACCCAGTGAATGTTATACACTCACCACTTTACCAGCATTTAGTATTACAATCAGCAGTTAACATATATCCCGACAAAATCAACCTGTAACCAAAATGTATATTATTCAAAGATGCTGTGAAAAAAAAAACTTATTAGTTTGTGTGGTCAGCACGCCCGTAAACAGATCGCTAGTCTAGGGGGTAATTATTTTTAAAAGATACACAGTCACAAGACATCACACTCTTACTCTATATCAGAATACAGAATCTTAAGTACAAAATCCAGATAGACGAGTCCACGTTTGTCGTACTCGTCTTCCTATTCTAAGTTCCAAAGACCGGAAACGAGCCCTCATTTGTCGTAGATTTTCGATAGGAGAATTAAGACTAGGTTTGGTCCCTTCTGAATAGGTTTGAATAGGTGATAGACTCAGTGAGAGTTAGTGAAAGGTAATAGAATTTCCACACACGTGAGATGATAGATTTTGATATAGTGGCTGTCTCTGAAAGCGAAAAGAATTCTTCTCTCTCTCACCTATCTTCTACAACAGTTGTTACAGCGTCAGACAGACTACACCAATATACATATTACGTATATTTCTATCACTCACAGGCACGCACATACACGTGACGACAGGTAAACACACAGACGTGGGAAAACTATAACAATGATATATATATTATCTAGAACGAGCTGACCAAACACGATTATTAAGTTCAAGAGCGATTTTATTATCAGGAAAAATCGGCTCACAACATCAAAGAAAAGTACATCAAGGAAAATACATATACACATAGTCATAAAAAAATCAAGGAAATGTTGCAAGGATGATAGCCCCGTTATAGTGTTAACTCTAGGTTTAGCCCGGCCCCGTTAAGAGAACAGATGATGGCGCCAGAGTCACAGATACATAGGGTTTGAGTCTAAGAGTTTTTCTTTGTTTTATCTCGTAATTATATGCACAGAGTTTGAAAAAAAATCTGATTTAACCTAAGACAAAAAACACAAGAACTCTAGCCTTAGCAACAAATTATGCAGATTGAAAAAAAAAAAATTAGGACAGCAACAGGGTGTCAAAGATAAAATAGTGAAAAATATCACTCAAACCAGCGTACACTCATTCATTCCGCCATGGCTTTTCATACTTGTACTCACGACTTTGCTTGCTGCCTCTTGGAACACATTGATTTTAGATTTTCACACAGACTCAAAAAATGCAGTCTTCTGCCAAGAAGTCCCCAGTTCCAAAAGACGTATTAAACTTGGAGTCTCCGGGAACGACTACTTGGGTATGCAAATTTGTTCAAATGTCTGATTAAGTCACCTAACAATTATTCCAGGCGCGGGAGTTAGCAGAGCACAGTGTCAATAGCGTAGGTTTCTAAAAAATGATGAATGTCAGGTCGGTGCCTTCCCTCAGTATAGGATTCACTTTAGTCACACCACAGATTTGTCCACAAGATATAATCTAGTCGGGAAATGATTGTTAATATTCACGCCACCAGGCAGCAAATTATATAGAGTTTCTAGAAGAAATTAAGTGCTGGCTCCAAGGTCCAGTATTTATCATTACAGTCTTTGAAAACCCGTTATAGGGATATTAGTATTTCTGTCTAACTTGCACCGTCAGATCAGTGTTACTTGAGAAAACCCACGTGGTTCAAAATAAGGACTGTCTATTTCTTCACCAGTATGGAAACTACTACTAGGTGCTGGTAAAGTTAGGGTCACCCCAAAACTTTCACTGTGTGGAGGAAAAATAACACATATAATATAATAAACAGAATCTGTACTGGTTAAAACTTACATTTAAACTTGCAAGCAGAGAGCTTTGCTTATCATTTAAACTTCCCGTGACGTAAGTTATATTTAAAAATCAGCAATCCTCATAAATTAAGAACACGTGCGTATTCCGTCACCATTCATGAGGCTGGATTCTAGAGTTTATACGTTAGTTTAGAAAAATACACTCGACTGAGTATTAGCAGTTAAATTAAATTTTTTAAATAGCTACAGCTCTCCACATGTAAGCCTACCTTGCCGTGGTTGGAGAGCTTGAGCGCCTCAATGATCCCGGGAGCTATGCCGGCGGGAGTTTTACTCCTGGCAGGGTCACCCAAGCCGGACAGGTCCTGGGTGAGGGGCCAGACTAAATGGGCTGAGGAGTGGGTGGAACCCTATAGGTGTAGATGCAGAACCCACCGGCGAGTGGTACATGCTCTGGTCTGCACCAATCCACCCCCACTTCATGGGTTAAATGCTTTCTTGCCTCATTCTTCACTGTTTGTCGTCTATCACGCCCATGGCGACCGTTGCCTCAATTGGCTGTGTGTGGTGTACCCGGAAACGGGGCCTCCCAGTACTGAGGCAAAGTTAAGTCCCCGATGTCACTTATCGGTGCAGAATTGAGAGAGATGGCTGAGCATCACAATCCCTCCTGTGTTGCAGCATGATGAGAACCCAGCATTGCACACTGAGCTTGGGGGGATCACTTGGGCACCAGACTTAATACTGGCTCTTGACTGGATGGCCGCATGCAGGAGATTTCTACAATGGAGGGTTGGCAGGTGGTGGGTATCGGGAAGTGGCTCTGTGCAGGACGTGAGGATTCCTTGGGAGAGCCCAGAACCAGAGCACAGCATTGTGCAAGCTCTGCATAGTTGGAGAGCCCCCTGGATGACGGGGAATGCACAGTGTGCTACCCCACCTATCCCCAACTGCTAACTTAGAACCAGAAGTGGGGTCCTCTGTATGCGTGCCAGGCCAGGATAAAATGCCTGGGAAAGAGACTGGAGCTCAGAACTCCCTAACTCAAAGTTGCAGGATGGCAGAAAAGCCATGGGAAAGACAGGGCTATTTTGAAGATAACGCAACCATATTTTCACCATACGAGCTCGGACGCCGCCTCGGTAAACAAGGTCCGCGCAGAGCAGTGACACCCCCAGGCTGCTTGCGAATAGTCTACTACTGGGAACATAAACAGATTAGGGATGAGCCCACTCTCCCGTTGAACAGGTGCTAAAGTCGTAGATACTGGGCCAGAAGGCGCACCGGAAACCACAGTATCATGCAACTCGCTTTTTTTTTTTTCTATGGAGAGTACACCGTCAAATAGCTACAATTGCCGTTATAAGCTAGAAATTTTAATTTTTAGTCTGCTTTCCACTGAATGCTTCCCTAGAAAATATAATAGCCTACCACTTTATTTCTCTTCTGCGCTAAAGAACTAGATTAAAATGAATTAAGCGATTTAACACTTTAACACTCACAAAATCTATATATCTATCATATTAATTACCTCAACCACAGAATTACAGGTAGTCGCACAACTTAAGAATAAAAATGCTGAAAATATTTCTGGAAGTCTAGAAGTTCGACAAATTGCCGAAACAAACTGAGATCTTCGCTAACAGCTATTCTGTTTTTTCGAGCGACCTATCTACTGTGGAGTCTATGAGCGAGAATGAAATTAAAGTTCCAAACTTGGCCAATATCTTAAAATCAGACAAAGGGCCCAAACTTACTTCGCCAAGCGAAATTATCTCCCCTACTCCCAACATTTACGTCCGCTTAACGCGTGTCGTAACTGTCACCTACTGACCACGATGTACGCGTGTCAGTTTCAAATCCCAGACAGCCTGACTCCATTGTAGGGCAGTTTTCACACTACAGCTGACCATGGCCCAAGTGAGCGCCGTGTCAGTTTGGGATTTTCCAGACAGATGTCTGGATACTGACCGGTGCAGATGTAAAGTATCACACCTCACCGGGACTTATGCCGAGAAGAAGCTCGCGCGCTCGGTGAGAATGTAGACGATTTGCTACGTCCTATGTTCAGCGAACCGACTTATCACGCCTTCTGACGCCCTGCAGCCCTGACATCTACGTAATATCGTCCTAGCGCGATTCTCAGTTTAAGAGAAAGGAAAACAGGTAAAGTTTGCGAATTATATGAAAATAATATTCGCAAAACGAATGGATGAAAAATACACAGGAAAAAAAAAGTACAGAGATATTAAAAGAGAGAGTTTATGTGAAAGAATAGGAAGAAGATGTAGGAAATTAAATGAATATAAACCCTACGTGAAAGTGACGGTTGTGGAGACAATGAAAATGTTGATGATGACTGCGAAGATGATGGTGGACTTCATTACCTGTGAGTTAAATTATGGTTAGATGAAATATCTTTTTTAGTTTAACTCAATTTGTTTAAAGAACCTTCATGTTTATTTCTGGCAATATAATGATGTTGTGACGACGATTGTATAACATGATTTCTTACTCTTAACCCTTTTCGCTCCATATGGAGATAGACGTCATCATTTCAACATCTCCCCTTGCAGGAGATCTGCATGAAAGCTTGTATGTGCTCTCAGTTTAATTTCGAATATCCCCTCTACCCCCCTTTTTTTAAAAAATTCTGTCGTCTTTTACATTGTTGCTTTTTTATTTTTGTGATATATTGTTTTACTAATGTTTGTAGTGCCTGTGGGGACTTGGGTCCCATTAAATTTTTTTACATTTAGTTCTGTTTCGTGGTTTTTGCAGGAATCTTTTATATTTTGTATGTGTTGGTCCTGTGGGGTTGCTAGACGCATGGATAACCTCATAATAGTCACCACTTACGACATGCCTGAGGTATGACTAATCCTGTTCTTTGTCTCCTCAACGACCCACGGGGATTATACTGAGCATATCACGAGGATGTGACACACTGTAAATGACTAAGCTCTACGTAACTTCACTCTCCAAGGTCTTTGTGACACGGTCAAGATCAGGCGCTGGTTAGCCTACCATACACACCACTTTGTTCTATAAAAACACGGAGTAACTTTTCGGACTTCCAAAACAAAGCAATCAAACATTTGCCCCCCAGATTACAACGCATTGAATGAAAACGAATCTTGAACACCGAGGTTCCTTCGAAGTCCCAGTTTGGGACACGGCTGTATCCGTGATAGTGATGTAATGTTATCAGAAGCTGGACAAAGCTTAAATCACGATAACTATCTGTCGCTAGACGTACATTCTTTCTTTTATCCACTGTTTACACCACGTAACGTTGTACCTGGTAAGCCTATGTATTATAAGTTTCCATTCCAGTCTTTGCGACCGTCTTTTTTTTTTGGGCCAGGTTGGAAATCAAAGAATGGTAATACTGTAATCTGCTAAAGCTACATTCAACAATAAGATACATATGCATAACCCTCCACTCCCACAGGAGCATAGGCCTTCAACAAACACATGCCAAGTCCTCCTGTCACGTGCCATCATCTCAAGTTCTTTCCATGTTCTCCTCATCATTTTCACCTCTGTTTCCAACTCTCTTCTCCATGTACTTCTTGGTCTTCCTCTGCCTCTCTTGCCCTGGGGGTTCCAGAACAAGGACTGCCTTGTAATGCTATCAACAGGTTTTCTCAGTGTGTGTCCTATCCATCGCCATCGTCTTCTTCTCATTTCTTGTTCCACTGGCACTTGTCTAGTTCTTGTCATCAGTTCCACGTTTGTAACCTTGTCATACCATTTTAATCCCTCTATTCTACGCAAGCACCCATTTATGAAAGTCTGTAGCTTTTTGGTTGTTGTCTTTGTTGTTCTCCATGTCTCTGAGCCATACAATAGGACTGACTTCACATTTGAGTTGAAGATTCTTATTTTCGTGTTGGATCCTATTTCTCTTGATCTCCATATATTTCCCAATGCAATGAAAGCTCCTCTTGCCTTTTGTATTCTTATTTTGATATCGCTGTCTGTCCCTCCAACTTTGTCTATATTACTGCCAAGATATGTGTATGATTCTACATCTTGTATTGGTGTTTCTTCAAGTTCAACCCTGTTATCATTACCTGCATTTATTCGCATTATTTTTGTCTTTTCCCTGTGTATTTTCAGACCCAATTGCTGTGACCTCTCATCAAGTGTTTTCAATTTGTCCTGCATCAAGATACATATACGAACATCCAAACAAATAACTCTTCATTACTGTTTTGTTTCAGCTGCCGCCTGTACGTTTTATCCTTGTTTATCAAGTGTTCCAACATTCCAGTTGCCCTATATCGATATGTTCCTACGTGAAGTGAATCGAGTTAGCAGTGGAAGCTCACTTTGGTTCCTCTGAACCGTGTCATCATCAATCTTGACAGACGACCCTGTTTCACCTTGTACTCTAGCTGGGAATGATTTCTTTCGTTGCTGAAGTTTTTTTTTTTTTTTGCTGCTTTCACTCTTAAATGACGAGAGATCAATATTAGGGGCTGATATTCCCAGGTGCTTGTGAACTATGGCTTTGTTTCATCAGTATCCTTTAACTCCCTAAGGAGCATGGGCCTTCAACAAACACTTACTTACTTACTTACTTAGTCGTTCCCCTTCTACCGTGAGGTGTAGAGGTCAAACACAAGTCTACTAATTCCATTTATTGTTGGGAGAAATCGATGTTTTTATAACCCAAGCTGTAGCGAGTAAGAAAAGAAATTGAGACAAGAGGCAACCCTGTCGCCAGTGGCGTACTAAGGGTGGTGCAAGGGGGGCAGTCCGCCCCGGGTGACAGGCAAGAAGGGGGTGCCATAGGACACTAATAATATATTATTTACTGTTAAAATGCTACTTACTAGTGCGTTTATTTATTGGTTCTGGATGTGTCATAGGGAACATCCGCCCCTGGTGCCAAGTACTTTAGGAATGCCTCTGCCTGTCGCACTCCAGCTCTTATCCCAAACGGTTCTGTTAAATGTCCTTCGTGAAGAACTCTGCGTGTAATGTCTTCATAGTTTTCTTCATTACGTTAATAATCTTTAGAGGTACTCTATAATGTTTCATCAATTTCCTAACTGATTTGTTTTCTACATTGTCAAGGTTTTGTTTCATGTCCAAATGTTATATTTTATTAACCCTCATTCAGTTTCTTTTACGATGTATGTCTTGTTTTGGAATTACATGGGAAAACTCAGAAATTACAGACTATTATAAATCGGCGCTTGCTCACGTAGACGGATTAAAATGGTTAGAAGATAACAAATGCGCAACTGGTGGAACGAACCACAGGAATATCAATGGAATACGAAGTGAGGAAACTATTCTTGTGCTGGATGTGACACACATTGAGGAAACTATTCTTGTGCTGGATGTGACACACATTGAGGAAACTATTCTTGTGCTGGATGTGACACACATTGAGGAAACTATTCTTGTGCTGGATGTGACACACATTGAGGAAACTATTCTTGTGCTGGATGTGACACACATTGAGGAAACTATTCTTGTGCTGGATGTGACACACATTGAGGAAACTATTCTTGTGCTGCATGTGACACACATTGAGGAAGCTAGGTGTTAGCAAGATCTTGTTGTTGAATCTAGAGGGTACGAGAAAGAGAGAGAGAGAGAGAGAGAGAGAGAGAGAGAAATAACAATAACAACGGAGAAGGGAATTGAAGACATAAATGAAAGGGATAAAAAAGTCCATGAAAGGATAGTACAGGATAAGATGCCTTCGCAGGCGTAACTACCGCTAAAGTGACCGGGCACCGTTCTGGGGGCCCAGTACCGAATGGACCCCAGATGTTAGTGGTAGCATATATACACGTGTGTGTGTGTAGGGATGGACAGGGAAGGGTGGGAATGTTGTTGGCAGTCAGGAACTGCGTGGTCAACCGTGCACAATGGGGTCTGGCGTTGTTCTGTTGAAACACAGACCTTTGGGCAGCCAAAAGTGGAAGGACATGGAGTCGAAGAATTTCATTGATATATCGTTGCGCATTAAAGCCTCCTTCAATGTGCACCAATTGACTCCTTCCGTTGTAACTGATCATTCCCCACACCATTGCACCTCCACCATCGTGAGCTTCATCAACGCAATTTTGGGCAAAACGTTCATTTCGCCTACGGTAGACCTTACGCCGTCTATCATAACGCTGCAACAAAAAGAAAGATTCGTCACTAAACAAGACACGTCTCCATTGATTGTCAGCTGACCAGGGACGATGCTGGTTGGCCCAAAGAAGTCGATTTTGGCGATGGCGGCGCGTAAGGACAGGTCCTCGGTGAGGTCGTTGTGCCCAAAGTCCAGCGTCATGCAGTCTATTCCGGACAGTTTGATCAGACACATGACGTCCTGCAGGCAATGACTGGGCAGTTGAGGAAGCTGTTGTAAACCTGTCTTTGAGGTGACGAAGCCGAATAAAGCGATCCTCCGCTGCTGTTGTCACTCTGGGTCGTCCACTGCGATGCCGGTCTTCAACTGAGCCAGTGGCTTGGAACCGGTGCCAAAGTCGACTGAAGATACTCTGACGCATGTTTAGATTCCTGGCAACCTGACTTTCACTTTCGCCTGCATGCAGTCGGCCAATAGCAATGTTCCTTAAATTTATCGATAGAGACGGCATAAATGTCTGCTTGAAAATGAACTGAATTTTTGTGTGTGTAGCGTTATCCTTTTATAGGGTTTCAGTTGCGTAGTCAGTGAATAGTGTTCACCCCAAATTTTATTGCTTTCACTTGAGCGCAACATGAGCTGTGGTCAAAAATTGCGTCATAAACACTATTGACCACTGCGTTGTAACGATTACAAAAACGAACGCAATTTAGGTCAACACGTGCATTTGACACTGTAAAGAACATTTGAGGCTGGTTTTTATATACCCTAGCACCAAATTTTACTTACAAACTCATAAAAACGCGCCCTCGGATAGCTATGCGTTTCTGTTTTTGAACAGTACATATATATATATATATATATATATATATATATATATATATATATATATATATATATATATATATATATATATATATATATATATATATATATATATATATATATATATATATATATATATATATATATATATATATATCGCGGGAATCTTTGAGGCAACTGTTGGAGGAAAATTCGCAGCTCTCAACTTTTTGGAGGATGATATCAACTCAATCACAGAGAACATGAAAGACGTGCTCATTGAATCAGCAACAGAAATACTTGGTAAAAGAAAGAAAATAAACAAACCATGGGTTACAGATGACATTCTGAAGTTATGTGATACACGGCGGGAAATGAAAAAGGTTAAGAAAGAGGTTCCTGAAGCAGCATGGCAATACAGTATGGTGAACAAAAATATTAGGAAGAAAATGAAACAGGCCAAAGAAAAATGGGTAGCTGATCAATGTGAGTCCATTAATACGGGGCTAATAAAAGGTAACAGCAAGGCAGCTTTTGACACATTAAGAAAACTATCAAAACCCCAACAGTCCAGGGTAACTGTCATAGAAGATAGCAATGGGGCTCTGCTCAATGAAAAAAACAGCTGTAATGAGAAGGTGGACAGAATATTGTAAAGAATTATATAACTGTAAACTTGACACTGACTTAGGCATATTAAACAACATTAAGTGCGGAAACAGGGAACTCGGAAATGCAGCAATATTACGGGAAGAAGTGGAAGAGGCTATATGTTCGATGAAAGGAGGGAAGTCACCGGGTGTGGATAATATCCCAGCAGAGCTCTTGAAATATGGAGGACCAGATATAGTAAAAATCATGACAACAATTTGCCAGAAGATATGGAGTACCAAAAAATGGCCAAAAGAATGGACGCAGTCATTAGTAATACCGCTTCCAAAGAAAGGAAATCTAAAAATGTGCAAGAACTACAGAACCATTAGCCTTATTAGTCATCCAAGTAAGGTGATGTTAAGGATACTTTTGAACAGAATAAAACAGAAATCAGAAGAAATCTTGTCAGAGGAACAGGCTGGCTTTAGACCAAAAAGAAGTACCTCAGAACAAATCTTCAATATTAGATTACTTATTGAAAAACATCTCCAACATCAACACGATTTATACCATAACTTCATCGATTTCACAAAAGCCTTCGATCGAGTCTGGCATGAAGGCTTATGGCAAGTAATGAGAAAATTCAATTTTGATACCAACATCATAGATATCATTGAAGCACTATACAAGGACGCAAGCAGTGCTGTTTTTGCAAGCAACGACATTGGAGAATTTTTCAAAACAACTGTAGGAGTTCGCCAAGGATGTATCCTGTCACCAGTGCTCTTTAATATATATCTAGAACATATTATGCAGGAGGCTCTCTACGATTATAAATCAACCATATCGATTGGAGGCCGACCTCTGTGCAACCTGCGTTTTGCTGATGATATTGATCTGATAGCTGGATCAGAATCAGAACTTCAAGACCTTACCTCTAGACTGGAGAAAGTAACAAGAACGTATGGGATGGAAATTAATATAGAAAAAAGCAAGATATTGGTGAATAGTCATAAGAAACATGTTCCGACCAACATTACGTTAAATGGGCAAACGTTAGAAGAAGCTAACACCTTTAAATATCTCGGGTCCACTATATGTAGTGATGGAAGATCAAGTAAAGAAATCAAGATGTCACGTAGGGTTTATATTCATTTAATTTCCTACATTTTCTTCCTATTCTTTCACCAAATTCTCTCTTTATTATCTCTGTATTTCTTTTTTTCCTGTATATTTTTCATCCATTCGTTTTGCGAATATTATTTTCATATAATTCGCAAACTTTACCTGTTTTCCTTTCTCTAAAACTGAGAATCGCGCTAGGACGATATTACGTAGTTGTCAGGGCGTCAGAAGGCGTGATAAGTCGGTTCGCTGAACACAGGACGTAGCAAATCGTCTACATTCTCACCGAGCGCGCGAGCTTCTTCTCGGCATTAGTCCCGGTGAGGTGTGATACTTTACATCTGCACCGGGCAGTATCCAGACATTTGGCTGGAAAATCCCAAACTGACACGGCGCTCACTTGGGCAATGGAGTCAGGCTGTCTGGGATTTGAAACTGACACGCGTACATCGTGGTCAGTAGGTGACAGTTACGACACGCGTTAAGCGGACGTAAATGTTGGGAGTAGGGGAGATAATTTCGCTTGGCGAAATAAGTTTCGGCCCTTTGTCTGATTTTAAGATATTGGCCAAGTTTGAAACTTAAATTTCATTCTCGCTCATAGACTCCACAGTAGATAGGTCGCTCGAAAAAACAGAATAGCTGTTAGCGAAGATCTCAGTTTGTTTCGGCAATTTGTCGAACTTCTAGACTTCCAGAAATATTTTCAGCAATTTTATTCTTAAGTTGTGCGACTACCTGTAATTCTGTGGTTGAGGTAATTAATATGATAGATATATAGATTGTGTGAGTGTTAAAGTGTTAAATCGCTTAATTCATTTAAATCTATTTCTTTAGCGCAGAAGAGAAATAAAGTGGTAGGCTATTATATTTTCTAGGGAAGCATTCAGTGGAAAGCAGACTAATTAAAATTTCTAGCTTATAACGGCAATTGTAGCTATTTATAAATTTAATTTAACTGCTAATACTCAGTCGAGTGTATTTTTCTAAACTAACGTATAAACTCTAGAATCCAGCCTCATGAATGATGACGGGATACGCACGTGTTCCTAATTTATGAGGATTGCTGATTTTTAAATATAACTTACGTCACGGGAAGTTTAAATGATAAGCAAAGCTCTCTGCTTGCAAGTTTAAATGTAAGTTTTAACCAGTACAGATTCTGTTTATTATATTATATGTGTTATTTTTCCTCCACACAGTGAAAGTTTTGGGGTGACCCTAACTTTACCAGCACCTAGTAGTAGTTTCCATACTTGTGAAGAAATAGACAGTCCTTATTTTGAACCACGTGGGTTTTCTCAAGTAACACTGATCTGACGGTGCAAGTTAGACAGAAATACTAATATCCCTATAACGGGTTTTCAAAGACTGTAATGATAAATACTGGACCTTGGAGCCAGCACTTAATTTCTTCTAGAAACTCTATATAATTTGCTGCCTGGTGGCGTGAATATTAACAATCATTTCCCGACTAGATTATATCTTGTGGACAAATCTGTGGTGTGACTAAAGTGAATCCTATACTGAGGGAAGGCACCGACCTGACATTCATCATTTTTTTTTAGAAACCTACGCTATTGACACTGTGCTCTGTTAACTCCCGCGCCTGGAATAATTGTTAGGTGACTTAATCAGACATTTGAACAAATTTGCATACCCAAGTAGTCGTTCCCGGAGACTCCAAGTTAAACAGGTCTTTTGGAACTGGGGACTTCTTGGCAGTAGACTGCATTTTTTGAGTCTGTGTGAAAATCTAAAATCAATGTGTTCCAAGAGGCAGCAAGCAAAGTCGTGAGTACTAGTGTGAGAAGCCATGGCGGAATGAATGAGTGTACGCTGGTTTGAGTGATATTTTCACTATTATATCTTTGACACCCTGTTGCTGTCCTATTTGTTTTTTTCAATCTGCATAATTTGTTGCTAAGGCTAGAGTTCTTGTGTTTTTGTCTTAGGTTAAATCAGATTTTTTTCAAACTCTGTGCATAAAATTACGAGATAAAACAAAGAAAAACTCTTAGACTCAAACCCTATGTATCTGTGACTCTGGCGCCATCATCTGTTCTCTTAACGGGGCCGGGCTAAACCTAGAGTTAACACTATAACGGGGCTATCATCCTTGCAACATTTCCTTGATTTTTTATGACTATGGGTATATGTATTTTCCTTGATGTAATTTCTTTAATCCTCTGTCACGTAGGGTTTATATTCATTTAATTTCCTACATTTTCTTCCTATTCTTTCACCAAATTCTCTCTTTATTATCTCTGTATTTCCTTTTTCCTGTATATTTTTCATCCATTCGTTTTGCGAATATTATTTTCATATAATTCGCAAACTTTACCTGTTTTCCTTTCTCTTAAACTGAGAATCGCGCTAGGACGATATTACGTAGATGTCAGGGCGTCAGAAGGCGTGATAAGTCGGTTCGCTGAACACAGGACGTAGCAAATCGTCTACATTCTCACCGAGCGCGCGAGCTTCTTCTCGGCATTAGTCCCGGTGAGGTGTGATACTTTACATCTGCACCGGGCAGTATCCAGACATTTGGCTGGAAAATCCCAAACTGACACGGCGCTCACTTGGGCAATGGAGTCAGGCTGTCTGGGATTTGAAACTGACACGCGTACATCGTGGTCAGTAGGTGACAGTTACGACACGCGTTAAGCGGACGTAAATGTTGGGAGTAGGGGAGATAATTTCGCTTGGCGAAATAAGTTTCGGCCCTTTGTCTGATTTTAAGATATTGGCCAAGTTTGAAACTTTAATTTCATTCTCGCTCATAGACTCCACAGTAGATAGGTCGCTCGAAAAAAACAGAATAGCTGTTAGCGAAGATCTCAGTTTGTTTCGGCAATTTGTCGAACTTCTAGACTTCCAGAAATATTTTCAGCAATTTTATTCTTAAGTTGTGCGACTACCTGTAATTCTGTGGTTGAGGTAATTAATATGATAGATATATAGATTTTGTGAGTGTTAAAGTGTTAAATCGCTTAATTCATTTAAATCTCTATTTCTTTAGCGCAGAAGAGAAATAAAGTGGTAGGCTATTATATTTTCTAGGGAAGCATTCAGTGGAAAGCAGACTAATTAAAATTTCTAGCTTATAACGGCAATTGTAGCTATTTATAAATTTAATTTAACTGCTAATACTCAGTCGAGTGTATTTTTCTAAACTAACGTATAAACTCTAGAATCCAGCCTCATGAATGATGACGGGATACGCACGTGTTCCTAATTTATGAGGAATGCTGATTTTTAAATATAACTTACGTCACGGGAAGTTTAAATGATAAGCAAAGCTCTCTGCTTGCAAGTTTAAATGTAAGTTTTAACCAGTACAGATTCTGTTTATTATATTATATGTGTTATTTTTCCTCCACACAGTGAAAGTTTTGGGGTGACCCTAACTTTACCAGCACCTAGTAGTAGTTTCCATACTTGTGAAGAAATAGACAGTCCTTATTTTGAACCACGTGGGTTTTCTCAAGTAACACTGATCTGACGGTGCAAGTTAGACAGAAATACTAATATCCCTATAACGGGTTTTCAAAGACTGTAATGATAAATACTGGACCTTGGAGCCAGCACTTAATTTCTTCTAGAAACTCTATATAATTTGCTGCCTGGTGGCGTGAATATTAACAATCATTTCCCGACTAGATTATATCTTGTGGACAAATCTGTGGTGTGACTAAAGTGAATCCTATACTGAGGGAAGGCACCGACCTGACATTCATCATTTTTTTTAGAAACCTACGCTATTGACACTGTGCTCTGTTAACTCCCGCGCCTGGAATAATTGTTAGGTGACTTAATCAGACATTTGAACAAATTTGCATACCCAAGTAGTCGTTCCCGGAGACTCCAAGTTAAACAGGTCTTTTGGAACTGGGGACTTCTTGGCAGTAGACTGCATTTTTTTGAGTCTGTGTGAAAATCTAAAATCAATGTGTTCCAAGAGGCAGCAAGCAAAGTCGTGAGTACTAGTGTGAGAAGCCATGGCGGAATGAATGAGTGTACGCTGGTTTGAGTGATATTTTTCACTATTATATCTTTGACACCCTGTTGCTGTCCTATTTTTTTTTTTTTTCAATCTGCATAATTTGTTGCTAAGGCTAGAGTTCTTGTGTTTTGTCTTAGGTTAAATCAGATTTTTTTTTCAAACTCTGTGCATATAATTACGAGATAAAACAAAGAAAAAAAAACTCTTAGACTCAAACCCTATGTATCTGTGACTCGGGCGCCATCATCTGTTCTCTTAACGGGGCCGGGCTAAACCTAGAGTTAACACTATAACGGGGCTATCATCCTTGCAACATTTCCTTGATTTTTTATGACTATGTGTATATGTATTTTCCTTGATGTACTTTCTTTGATGTTGTGAGCCGATTTTTTCCTGATAATAAAATCGCTCTTGAACTTAATAATCGTGTTTGGTCAGCTCGTTCTAGATAATATATATATCATTGTTATAGTTTTTCCCACGTCTGTGTGTTTACCTGTCGTCACGTGTATGTGCGTGCCTGTGAGTGATAGAAATATACGTAATATGTATATTGGTGTAGTCTGTCTGACGCTGTAACAACTGTTGTAGAAGATAGGTGAGAGAGAGAAGAATTCTTTTCGCTTTCAGAGACAGCCACTATATCAAATCTATCATCTCACGTGTGTGGAAATTCTATTACCTTTCACTAACTCTCACTGAGTCTATCACCTATTCAAACCTATTCAGAAGGGACCAAACCTAGTCTTAATTCTCCTATCGGAAATCTACGACAAATGAGGGCTCGTTTCCGGTCTTTGAACTTAGAATAGGAAGACGAGTACGACAAATGAGGGCTCGTTTCCGGTCTTTGAACTTAGAATAGGAAGACGAGTACGACAAACGTGGACTCGTCTATCTGGATTTTGAACTTAAGATTCTGTATTCTGATATAGAGTAAGAGTGTGATGTCTTGTGAGTTGTTATATCTTTAAAAATAATTACCCCCTAGACTAGCGATCTGTTTACGGGCGTGCTGACCACACAAACTAATAAGTTTTTTTTTTCCACAGCATCTTTGAATAATATACATTTTGGTTACAGGTTGATTTTGTCGGGATATATGTTAACTGCTGATTGTAATACTAAATGCTGGTAAAGTGGTGAGTGTATAACATTCACTGGGTACTGAGGCAGAACGGCGTTTGAACTAAGTTAAGGAGTGTGTTTCGGACTTTTTTGTCCAGATTAATTCCCTCCCTTACCCGATCTGACTTCAGGGGCGAACTTATAGTGGATTTTTAAAAATTAAGGGATTATTTTTCTCTTTAATTTTTGCAATATTCTTTTGCTTTTCCACTGTAGCAACTTATTTTTCAGTTGTAATCTTAACTACCATTTATTTGGCGTAGTCGTGTTTTGCATTGAGTGCTTTATTGCCGATAATAGCAGCGATAGTTAGATTTTATTTTGGAGGAGGTATCCCAGGGTTAAGGATATCATCTTTTGAATTTTTGGGTTTTTTTTCTCGTAAGTGGTAGGAACCAGTGTATTCTTTTTCCTAATTTCGTTCTCCACGTGTCTCAGTCACTGACATAATATGGCCGAGAGGGCAAAGCTTAGACAACTTCTCAGGGACGAAGCGAGAGAGGAGGGACTGGAAGGAGAGGAAGCGAAAGCTTTTGTCAGGGACGAACTTGAGAGATATGATGCGGAGAGGAAAGCAGCTGAAGCTAAAGAGGAAAAAGAAGAAGCAGCGGAGAGGAAAAGAAGCGGAAGACCGGCTCTTACACCAGAAGAAGATGGACGAGGAAATGAATTCGCAGGATGCAGCATGAGGAAAGAGAGAAGGAGAAGCAGAGACAACATGAGGAAAGAGAGAAGGAAAGACAGCAGGAGGAAAGAGAGAAGGAGAGACAGCATTTGGAAAGAGAAAATGAGCAACGACGACAGCATGAGTTGGCTCTTAAGGCTCTAGAAGACCAAAGTCTTGGCGCTGCCTCTACCTCCAGCAATGGAGAGTCTTCTCCTCATTCTTCCTTAACTGACCCTGCTAACACTCAATCTCTTCAACTAAATGCTATGTCTTTCACTCTTGAATCTTTTCCTTGTCCAAATGAGAAGATTGACACATGGTTAGAAAAATTTGAGAAAATTGCAACTCTGTACGGGTTAGAGAGGTCGCGTTGGAATATGAAACTTTCCCAGGCCCTAAAAGGTTCTGCTTATGATGTTTATTCTAAGCTGGAAAGTAGCCAACAAGACGACTACGATGTGTTGAAGAAAGCGTTACTGGAGCGCTTTGAAATGAACGCTCGCAAGTTTTTGCAACTGTTTCGCAACAGCCGGAAAGAGAATTCTGAAACTTTTCACCAGTTCTCATCTCGTCTTAAGGGATATCTAACAAAGTGCCTTGAGCTTTCGCAGCTCCCCTCTACCTATGAAGGTCTTGAGGAACTTGTTCTAACTGAACAAATAAAGAACACTTTGTCTGCTGATACCCGGAGATTTCTCGCTGAGCAGGGGGCAGAAAAACTTGAAGACATTTTGGAAAAGTCTGAGCGTTATCACAATGCGCTGGCTGAACTACCGGCCACAAAGCGGAAACCGACAGAGGAGCATTTTCGAAAACATAACCTAGAGCAATCTTCTCAGGCTTCTAACCAAAACAACCACAGAGAAACTGGACCTCAAAACCCCCCTCCTGAAAAATCCAAGTTCTACAAGAACAAGTACCCCAACCACCCCAAACAGTCTGATCAACCCGACCGCCCTACATGGCAGCGTAGCCAGAAAGGACAAGGTGGCAAAGGGAGAACCCCTGAGCACGGGACATATGATCAGACCGAGCACACCGAGCCGAAACGCATCGGATGCTTATTGACAGTCTCGCAAGGCGGAATTATTGACAGTGATTCCCAACCTGTTGGGGATAGACCCTCAACGCGAGGTACTGTTACTTTGAACGGTTCTCAAACTTCTTGCTTATTTGACACGGGGCTTTCTTATGATTGCATTGTTGCCAGAAACCTGGTCAAACCCGGTCAAGAGACAGCAGAGACCGTCCAACTTTGTGGAGTTCGTAAGAGTGATGCACCTACAGCGCTTCCCATCGCATTGGTGGAGATACACTCTGACTTTGTCAGAGGTGTGATCAAAGCGGCTGTTATGGATGATCCCATCTACCCAGTCATACTTGGCGGGAGATACGTGTGTATTGGGAAACCGGAAGAGCCGATTGTGGCAGCAGTAACTACAAGAGGGCAAACCAAGAAGGAACGGGAGCCTGCGCCAAATTTGTTACCTATGGAACTTAAAGAAGCGCAATACAAGGACCCTACTTTGGCACCCTGCTTTAGGAAACTGCCCATGGCTAAGGAACCCAAACAGCACGGGGACATTTTTTCTGAGGATGGCGTACTTTATCGGAGAACGGGCAAGCCTGACCAAGGTTACAACCAGCTCCTAGTACCGAAACAGTACAGAAGCCAAATCCTAGAAATGGGGCACTCTCTTCCCTTTAGCGGACATATGGGACAGAACGCCACAAACCAACGTATAACCACTCATTATTGGTGGCCAGGAGTAAATACTGATATTATCAGATATGTCAAATCCTGTGCCCAGTGCCAACGTGTGCCACCCAAGCAACGGGCACCCCCAGTCCTTTGGGTGAAATGCCAATAGTGGGAACACCATTCGAACGGGTTGTGATCGACATTTTAGGGCCTTTCGAAAGGACTAAAAGAAGGAACAGGTTCATCCTGACCTTAGTCGATACATGCACTTTATGGGCAGAAGCTATCCCGCTAACATGCGCAGATGCCAAGCATGTCGCAGAAGCCCTCGTGCAGATTTTCACTCGGTTGGGATTCCCTCAGCAAGTGTTGACGGATAATGGATCTCCATACCGAAACCTGTTGATGGATGAGATCGTTAAGATCTTGAGGACCCAACACATCCACACTAAGCCATATACTCCGGCGGGAAATGGGCTCGTGGAACGTGCTAATGGAAACCTCACCATGATGCTAAGTAAGCTGGCACAAGTGAAACCTGAAGATTGGGATCTCTGTATTCCTGCAGCATTATTTGGCTACAGAGAATCTCCTCATACTTCCACAGGATTTCCGCCAGCTACACTCTTATTTGGCAGACCCATTAAGGGCCCGCTTGAAGCCTTACTTCAGTCTCTGACAGACGAGAAGGCGGATGAGACAGTCGTCTCAGCAAGTAAATATGTGTCGGTTTTAAAGGAAAGGTTGAAACTAGGGTGGGACCTAGCAACGACTAACTTTAAGCGAGCTCGCACAAAGCACGCTAACCGATACAGGAAAGTCGCGGAAGAGAGAGAACTGGAAGCAGGAGAGAAAGTTTTGGTGTTGCTCCCTACCGAGAACAACCAACTGAAGATCGGATGGCAAGGGCCGTTTACCGTCCTGAAAAAGATTTCTAAGGCTAACTACCAGATCTCTATTGAAGGAAAGGAGAAGGTTTTCCATTTAAATCTCTTAAAGAGATACTTGGAAAAACCAGTGCCAACCTCCGACCATCTCCTGACGATCGCCAAAACTGACGAAGATGATGATAGTGGCAGGGATATTCCACCGCTATCACAGGAAATCTTTCAAAAATGTCAGAAGCGGCGACGCTCTTTCAAGCGCGCATATGAGACATTCCAGGGGAAGGAAACTTTGAGGAGTGGACTTGAGTAGGAATTGGACAGAGATGGAGGGGGAGATGGAGAGGGAAGAAGACAGACACCCCGAAGCTACGGTTATAGGAAATTAAACTCCATAACGTAGACATGGAGTGCTTCCATATCTTAAAGGGGGGAGGCTCTGTCACGTAGGGTTTATATTCATTTAATTTCCTACATCTTCTTCCTATTCTTTCACCATAAAAATTCTCTCTTTATTATCTCTGTAATTTTTTTTTCCTGTATATTTTTCATCCATTCGTTTTGCGAATATTATTTTCATATAATTCGCAAACTTTACCTGTTTTCCTTTCTCTTAAACTGAGAATCGCGCTAGGACGATATTACGTAGATGTCAGGGCTGCAGGGCGTCAGAAGGCGTGATAAGTCGGTTCGCTGAACACAGGACGTAGCAAATCGTCTACATTCTCACCGAGCGCGCGAGCTTCTTCTCGGCATTAGTCCCGGTGAGGTGTGATACTTTACATCTGCACCGGGCAGTATCCAGACATTTGGCTGGAAAATCCCAAACTGACACGGCGCTCACTTGGGCAATGGAGTCAGGCTGTCTGGGATTTGAAACTGACACGCGTACATCGTGGTCAGTAGGTGACAGTTACGACACGCGTTAAGCGGACGTAAATGTTGGGAGTAGGGGAGATAATTTCGCTTGGCGAAATAAGTTTCGGCCCTTTGTCTGATTTTAAGATATTGGCCAAGTTTGAAACTTTAATTTCATTCTCGCTCATAGACTCCACAGTAGATAGGTCGCTCGAAAAAAACAGAATAGCTGTTAGCGAAGATCTCAGTTTGTTTCGGCAATTTGTCGAACTTCTAGACTTCCAGAAATATTTTCAGCATTTTTATTCTTAAGTTGTGCGACTACCTGTAATTCTGTGGTTGAGGTAATTAATATGATAGATATATAGATTTTGTGAGTGTTAAAGTGTTAAATCGCTTAATTCATTTTAAATCTATTTCTTTAGCGCAGAAGAGAAATAAAGTGGTAGGCTATTATATTTTCTAGGGAAGCATTCAGTGGAAAGCAGACTAATTAAAATTTCTAGCTTATAACGGCAATTGTAGCTATTTATAAATTTAATTTAACTGCTAATACTCAGTCGAGTGTATTTTTCTAAACTAACGTATAAACTCTAGAATCCAGCCTCATGAATGATGACGGGATACGCACGTGTTCCTAATTTATGAGGATTGCTGATTTTTAAATATAACTTACGTCACGGGAAGTTTAAATGATAAGCAAAGCTCTCTGCTTGCAAGTTTAAATGTAAGTTTTAACCAGTACAGATTCTGTTTATTATATTATATGTGTTATTTTTCCTCCACACAGTGAAAGTTTTGGGGTGACCCTAACTTTACCAGCACCTAGTAGTAGTTTCCATACTTGTGAAGAAATAGACAGTCCTTATTTTGAACCACGTGGGTTTTCTCAAGTAACACTGATCTGACGGTGCAAGTTAGACAGAAATACTAATATCCCTATAACGGGTTTTCAAAGACTGTAATGATAAATACTGGACCTTGGAGCCAGCACTTAATTTCTTCTAGAAACTCTATATAATTTGCTGCCTGGTGGCGTGAATATTAACAATCATTTCCCGACTAGATTATATCTTGTGGACAAATCTGTGGTGTGACTAAAGTGAATCCTATACTGAGGGAAGGCACCGACCTGACATTCATCATTTTTTTTTAGAAACCTACGCTATTGACACTGTGCTCTGTTAACTCCCGCGCCTGGAATAATTGTTAGGTGACTTAATCAGACATTTGAACAAATTTGCATACCCAAGTAGTCGTTCCCGGAGACTCCAAGTTAAACAGGTCTTTTGGAACTGGGGACTTCTTGGCAGTAGACTGCATTTTTTGAGTCTGTGTGAAAATCTAAAATCAATGTGTTCCAAGAGGCAGCAAGCAAAGTCGTGAGTACTAGTGTGAGAAGCCATGGCGGAATGAATGAGTGTACGCTGGTTTGAGTGATATTTTTCACTATTATATCTTTGACACCCTGTTGCTGTCCTATTTGTTTTTTTCAATCTGCATAATTTGTTGCTAAGGCTAGAGTTCTTGTGTTTTGTCTTAGGTTAAATCAGATTTTTTTTCAAACTCTGTGCATATAATTACGAGATAAAACAAAGAAAAACTCTTAGACTCAAACCCTATGTATCTGTGACTCTGGCGCCATCATCTGTTCTCTTAACGGGGCCGGGCTAAACCTAGAGTTAACACTATAACGGGGCTATCATCCTTGCAACATTTCCTTGATTTTTTATGACTATGGGTATATGTATTTTCCTTGATGTAATTTCTTTGATGTTGTGAGCCGATTTTTCCTGATAATAAAATCGCTCTTGAACTTAATAATCGTGTTTGGTCAGCTCGTTCTAGATAATATATATATCACTGTTATAGGTTTCCCACGTCGGTGTGTTTACCTGTCGTCACGTGTATGTGCGTGCCTGTGAGTGATAGAAATATACGTAATATGTATATTGGTGTAGTCTGTCTGACGCTGTAACAACTGTTGTAGAAGATAGGTGAGAGAGAGAAGAATTCTTTTCGCTTTCAGAGACAGCCACTATATCAAATCTATCATCTCACGTGTGTGGAAATTCTATTACCTTTCACTAACTCTCACTGAGTCTATCACCTATTCAAACCTATTCAGAAGGGACCAAACCTAGTCTTAATTATCCTATCGGAAATCTACGACACAAGACAAGACTTGAGATGGCCTCAGCTGCCATGACAGGGTTGAATATGATGTGGAAAAGTAACATCAGTTTTCCTGTGAAGATCAAATTATACAAATCACTTGTTCTTCTTCTTCTTCTTTCGTTCGCTTGAAATATATTGTCTATATCTGCAATGTTGTTTCTTGTATAAACTTCACTGTCTTTTGTAGTTCATACAGAGGTCCATATAGTTTTGCTTCCAGCGTTGTTTCTACAAATCACTTGTATTATCTATTCTCTTGTATGGGTGTGAGGGCTGGACACTCACTGCAGATACGGAGCGAAGGATTCAGGCTTTCGAGCATAAATGTTATAGAAGAATTTTGCGCATTTGCTATAAAGAGCACAAAACAAATGTCTATGTTAGCGAGAAGATAAACACCTATGCAGGCCACCAAGAACCACTTTTGTCAATAGTGAAACGTCGAAAGCTTGCCTGGTTTGGGCATGTAACTCGTCATGACTCCCTTTCGAAAACGATCCTTCAGGGAACAGTCGAAGGTAAACGGAGAAGAGGAAGGCAGAGAAAATCCTGGGCTGATAACATCAAAGAATGGGCAGGACACGGTTTTTCCACACTTGTACGCATTGCTGAGAATAGAGAGCAGTGGAGGACCCTGTCTGCTGATGCTTCCCCACCATGGCACCCCTACGACCCATGACTGGTTACGGGCTGAGATGATGATGATATATATATATATATATATATATATATATATATATATATATATATATATATATATATATATATATATATACATACATACATGCATACATATATATATATATATCAGTTCTTTTAATTGTCTTTGTTCCTGTGATTAAGCGTTGATAACATGTCCACGTTTCTGGAGACAGAAACGTATGGAATCAAGACGTGAACAGATCTTGAGAGAAAGGCATAAGACAGGAGGAACTTGCACAACAATGTTGAAGGTCTATGATCTTTGGGGAGCTGACGGATGATGATGGTGATGATGATGATAGAGATGATGATGGTTGTGACGATGGTGATGATGATGATGGTGGTGATGATGATGATGGTGGTGATGATGATGATGGGGGGGTGATGATGATGGTGATGTTGATGAAGTAAGTAGTTACATGTTTTATAGACGTTTGTCGCATAGTGATTGTAGTTGTTGAATTTATTACAGAAAGAGAACAACACGTAATTTGTGCACGGAGCCCGTTACACGTTGGCTACGCCACTGAATGGTCTGTCCTAAACTTATTCAAAGGTTAATCTCCACAAGAAGTCAAAGAATAATGTGCGTGTGCACGTGGATGAGTTTTTGTGCATGTATGTGTGTGTAAAATAAATTTAAGGAAATATTTTAATAAAATATTATTTAAAAATTTAAAACAGTACACTGCACATTTTATTTTCATAATCATTCTTTCGCTTATAAGGTGCGTTAAACGGTGCAAAATTTAATCTTATACTTTGATTTGGAAAACAGTTTTTAGTAACACTTTTTAAAAATATTCTATTTTCTCTGGACTGCTCGCTGCCTTTTTGGGAGAATAAACATGGCGGGAGGTTTGCCTCAACGTTATGCCGCCTGGCGCGTTCCATTCTATTCTCAACTCAGAGTTTGCGGAGTGACCCCGGTGTGATATTCCACGGATCTTTCCGAAGCATCTTTCTGCCATTGTTTTTATATTGTGGGTTCTACCTTGACATTTAGCGAACAAGTGTCACAGGCATAGACACATGTCAGACCTGGCTAGTGTCTACAGTAGCGTCTCTCTTTTATTGTCTTTCTTTCTGCTTTCTCTTCATTCCTCCCCCTCCCCCATGGCTCTCTATACTGCCCAAAGTAGTGTCCCCTGGGGTTTTTTGAGGAGACAAAGAGAGAATATGGCAGTATCAGGTGACCGATATAAGATTGTGCACGTGATTGGTAAACTCATCATGTGACACAATATCGGCAGTTGTTCAAATTATTTGGAATTGAAAACAATATATATCCTAATTATAACCCATCAGAGATTGAACGGGATATTTTTCTTCATTAATTTAAAAAACAAGAAAATCATGTGACACACATTGTTACAGACACCACTCACTGCAAGAGGACATAAACACTTTGATGCAGGCTTCCTGCAAGGTAACCAGCCGCAGTGTTTGCTCTCTGCTCCATGGGGAGGGGGGGGGGGGGGGGGGAGGAGGGAATGTTCGTACTGGTTTTTATGTCTGGTGTAGAACTGCGGTTTTTGGCGTTGTCCGTGCTCTTATCTCGTCTTTTAATGTTGCTTCCATGGAGCACATGCCTTCAGCAAATACACACCAATCCCGCTTGACCTGTGCCGTCCAGTCAAGGTCTTACCATGACTTCTTTACTTTTCTTCATGCCCAAGGTCTTTCCGTGACGTCTTTATCATTCTTCATACTCTAGGTCTTTCAGAATCTTCTTTATTTTTCTTTGTCACGAGTTGCCTCCCCTTAGCTCTGCAGTAGTGGTCCAACAGTGGCCAAAACTCAAGAGTAACTAATGTGGGTCTTCAAAGGTGTCTACCTTCGCACAAGATTACTCTTGGCAGAGTTGTAGGTAGAAGGATAATGACGCTTCTACCTCAAGGGTGTTTCCACAAGATATTCAGAAAAGCGAGAATTGTGCTGCATGAGGCTGAGAAAATGTTAACTCTAGTATCTGCCGTCAACTTCTGTGAAGGATAGGGTTATCTTATAATTCGTTAGCTCGTTCAAGCCCCCCAGCTGAGTTAATTCAGCGAATTTCCTCTTATTACTATATAGATCTGTTTAAGTATATTTAAGAAATGGTCTGAGACATACGGATGTAGGGCATTCAAAATGATTAAATAAACTTTAGATGTGTCTTTATAGAAGTAACAAATTTAATAATCAATTATGTTTTAACAGTTATAAAAATGAATAATTGTTTAGAAAAAAGTATGCATCACAGTGTGGTACTATTGTTTTTGAAAAAATGGACAGTTCACTTGGCAGCTTTTAAGTTTTACTTAGCTGCCAATAGTTTGATGGTTTCTGCTCCCGCTGATGTTTGGTTCTTTGCAGATAGATGACTGGATCACACTCGTCACTGGTGTCACAGAATGGATTCGGGCGACCCCTTCTTCTTTCTAATCTCTGTTTCAATACGGCAGTAATCGGTACATTTGTGGAACGGATTTTATTGCGTGCTTTCAATTATCGCACTTTCTTTCTTTCTTTCTCTGCTAAGTTTCAGTATATTGTGTCTTGTCTGTTTATCTGACACTCCTTGTGGAGGATTGTGATAAACGAGCGCCAAGGCCTTACAGCTCTATCTTTTCCTACATCTTTCGTATTTTATTTTCTCCCACATTTGTGCTCTTTCATCCCACATTTGCTATTTCATCGTTTTGATTACTCGCGACCAGTATCTAGAGAACCGCATTTGTTCTTTCATCGGTGGTAAAATAAAGTCTTTTGATTGAGTCCCCATACCTGACATCATCGTTTGAAGTCCACATTGCATCGTGATAGATCTGGTGAAAACACATCTGGTCATCCAAATCAGACATCTGGGCATTATACAATTTCTGTGGACTGTTGTTATCTTTGTTGCTCGGCCGCTGTCCAGACAAGCGACGGGTCACCATATTGGACGCCCAGCTTGGACAGGTGAAAACGTCTCATGCTGTTTAAACCAACCGGCATGTAAATCAATAGGCGGCGCCACAGAGGGGACATGTTAGCATGCTGGCGACAATGGACGGAGGTAACAAAGAGTGCCGCCAACACACGGAGCGATAGACAATCAGAGAGTAATGTGACAGCACTTTTGCATTGGCCAGCCAATCATCTCAATACCTGTTTGTCAGGCAAGCCAGGCAACGAAAGTTGGTCGCGAATTACCCCACCCACTTTTGGACTGACAGGGGACAAGAGCGATCCTGGGAATGAGTGACCAGAGGGTCTCTTAGGTATTGGTTGTATGGGCGGAGTTATACGTCACCGGTCCAAGGAACCCACATTGGACTTCTAGAGATATAATATACCGCGTAGCTCGCTAGAGAGAGGAGTCCAGTTTTTACATTGTGAGGTAGAGATTAAATCCCTAAAACGCCTAGCCTAAACACACGTGTTTATTCAGAGTGGATAATAATTCATTTCTGTGGTGAATTATGTTCTTAAAGGATTTTGCGAAGGGAAAAGAAGGTTAGTATATCTTATACAAATTATTAATACATTTTCTTAATCTGTGTTTAGTTTAACCTCACAGCTAAATGTGCGAAAGATAGAGTTTCAATTAATTCTTTTCATAACAGATTAATAAAATCAGAAGATTTTCCTAGAAGATGATAGGATTCTTCTTCTTCTTCTTCTGTCCTTAGCCACCGACCGTCAAAGCAGTCAGTGGCCATTACGCCTAGTGGCGTCTTAGGGCAACAGCAGATAGGTTTTCTTTGCCATTGTTTCCCATCACGCCTAGTGGCGTCTTTAGGGCAACGGCAAATCAACCCATTTGCTGTTGTTTCCGTAATCGAAGTGACTGGCAAACGGGTGATCAGCCCGTTGTGGATAGGATGATAGGAGGTAATTAATAGTTCATACTTCACCTTCATCATCATCACAGTCTCCCATGTGCACACACTCTCATGCACAAGATATTTAACATCATTAGAATTGAACTCAGAGAGAGATCAATAATGAGCAGTAGTATAAATGAAAGTCAACCAGTGATTTTAAGTGTGAAAACTTACGAAGACTTTTGTGTATCGTCAGTTCATCAGAAGTCTGAGTCTACACGCAACGTGTCTGACGTCTAACCAGAAATAAGTTATCAAAAAACGGACATTTGGCTAGCAGAATTCGCCATAGGACATCTTTCATTCCTCAATTAAAAAGGAATATTGTCTCACCCACAATTCAGAAGGTGGACGCAGCATTTTTCGTCACCATATACTGCTGGCTAACAAGTTCAATACATAGGTATCACAAGTTCAAATCACTCGAAAGCTTATTATCTGAAGTCAAGCTAAAGAGCTCAAAAGTAGAATCTCATATTTATACCAAGCGCAACACACTCTTAAGCGCATTCTATGAAGCAGACTCTAAAGTATATTTAATGAATCACGACTACATTCGCAAGATAATGAGTCTACATATCACTAACATTTCGTGAAGATATCCAGTCTGGCCAGTACCCTCGGGAGATTAGACAACAGACTGTCCTTTTCACGTGACAACTATTAACTGTTGATCAACACTACAGAGATATACTCAAACAGTTAAGGAATATGTGTGTGTGAGTGTGTGTGTGTGTGTGTTTTTTTTTTTTTAACACATGCCTTTCCAACCAACGGGTGCCACCAGACTGGAAGCACGGTGTAATTACCCTTGTGCCTAAAAATGGAAATTTAAGCACCATCGAAGACTGGAGACCCATCTCTCTTCTGCTATCATCATACAAGCTGTTCATGAAATTAATTCAATCTCGACACATGCAGTGGATTGTTGACACCCAGCGACTGTCACCTCGGCAAAAAGGATCATTGCCAAGAAATGGTCTTCAAGAACATGTCTTCACCTTACAAACAGCAGTTAGTGACTTTCTACATTCATCAGGAAAGGCCTATCTGTGCTTTATTGATATTAAAGATGCATTTGGCAGCATTGACCACGAGTTTATAATAAGGGAGCTAAGCGAATCAGGCTACCCGGACGTCTTTGTCAACATCACCAAAGATATATACAGTGGCTCCTCCTATCAAGTTAAAAACGCCAGTCCTATCACAGACCGGATCGAGCGTAAGAAAGGTATTATTCAGGGGTGCCCATGGAGTGTCATTGTATTTGAACAAGGCATTGATAAATGGCTGTTGTGGATTGAGCAAGGTTATCAAATACATCACATACCGAATCCCATTCAAGGGTATGTGGATGACGTAAGTCTCTTCGCCACCAACATACACGACTTACAATCAATGGCACAGAAGACAACAGTATTTATGGAGACCAGCGGGATGGAGGTTAAGCCACAAAAGTGTGCAGTGTTCAGCGGTCAGCGAAGCGGAAACAATTGGGTCAACACTCGTAAGGTGGACATTAATATCCAAGGTCATGAAATCCCCTCTTCTGATCGAGGGCGTTCCTACAGATACCTAGGACATGACATTACAATTGATAATACATCGGACCAGTTTCAAGCAAGCAGCCTTATATTAGAATTTAGATCAAATTTAACCAAATTAAGCTGTGCCCCACTACCAACATCAGCAAAGATGTCATTAATTAACCCGATGTGTTTCGGTCCTCTCATGTTTTATTTTTCTAACATACGAAAAAAACACACAGAAAAACAACTTAAAGAAATTGAAGATGAAATTGTACACCACGTTAGAACATGGCTAGCGCTAAATGAATCATCCACAAGGAGCTATTTCTTTTGTCCCAGGTCGAAGGGTGGCCTTGGCATACCAAACCCCTTCATATTATACCACTCTCGACATATTTCATTCCTTGTCAGTATGCTCAATTGTGATGATAGTCTTGTAAAAACTGCAGCGATAAACTCGTTAGATAGACATATGAAAAAACGTAAAATAGACCAAGTAGATGATGATAGGAATAACTTTGCAAGTTACGAGTTAAATGAAACAAACCATCTAGCTAAAAGATCGAAGGTGAATTGGCCAAAATCATTTTGGGTAGAACTGAATGAAGAATGCGCGCGTGAAGGAGTGAGTGTGAAAGTGGATGACAGTGGCCATTACACTGTACATTTAGATGTAGATGAAGATGTGAGTCTAACATACAAGTCAGCAAATGCTTTTTATTATGGATTTAAATCACATAAACTTAACCTAATTCTAAGTGAACTAAAAAGTAAATCATCACAAGGGAGAATAGTGCGCGAAATGAAATGTGTAAACCATTCATTGTCATCTTGTTTTCTATCTAATGTTAAATTAAGTGATAAAATACTTTCATTTGCTGTGAGATCGAGGTTACAGTTGCTGGAATGCGAAAGTCTTTTACATCTATACTACCCACAGACACACACGAAAATGTGCAAAATATGTAACCACCCATACGAAACAGTGTCACATTTATTGAATGGATGTACCAAATTTCAAACATTATACCAACAAAGGCACAATAGAGCTGTAGACATTATTTATGAGAAACTGAAATCCTCATACAATAATAAGAGTGACATAACAATAAATAAAGAGATAATAGTTAAACCATCACTTTTCGGCAGCAGTAACACCTCATTTAAGACACATGCCGTAAAACCTGATTTAACGATAATCAATCGACAGAACAAAACAGCTTTTATAGTAGAGGCAGCAATACCATATGACGCCCATTTAGATAAATGTTACCAACATAAATTTGATAAGTACTATCCATTGGCTGCAGAAATTAACGAACTAGGCTATCGTACGCATGTAATCGTACTGATAATTGGTAGTTTGGGTCATGTGCATGCAAAGTGTGTGAGTGGATTAATGTCGCTAGGGTTGCGGAAATTTGAAGCAAAGGTTTTATGTAAATATGTCAGTATCAGTGCAATTATAGGTTCTTACAGAATATGAAAACTTCGATGTAAAAAACACCCATGTTAAATTGCTGAAATGTGTTCCCCACCGTCTAATCTCAATTGTGCTCTGTCTACTATACCAAACGACTATTGTATTTGATGCTATATTTAATATCTCACTCTACTAGCTGTCAAAGTTTTTTATGGCAAACAGAAATTCTGATAAAACCCCCATGTAAAAACAACCATAGTGCTCAACTTGAATGGTATTCCACATACATTTTGTAAATTTCAATAATTCTCATTTTTTGGCAGGTTATATCATATCATTATATGCCAATGTCTTTTAGAAAGCTTAAAAAATTTTATGTGTGTAACACAAAGGTTCGATGTAAAAACACCCACATATAACTGCTTGAGACGTCTTCAACACTTTATGTAAATTCTAATGATTCTCCTATATGCCATGTTGTATCTATTATATCATGTCTGTACATATTAATGTATTTTATGGAGAATAAAGATTCTGATATGTATGTATGTATGTATGTATGTATGTATGTATGTATGTATGTATGTATGTATGTATGTATGTATGTATGTATGTATGTATGTATGTATGTATGTGTGTGTGTGTGTGTGTGTGTATGTATGTATGTATGTATGTATGTATGTATGTATGTATGTATGTATGTATGTATGTATGTATGTATGTATATATGTATATATATATATATATATATATATATATATATATATATATATATATATATATATATATATATATATATATATATATATCTTCTTCTTCTTCCGTCCTTAGCCCCGACCGTCAAAGCAGTCAGTGGCCATTACGCCTAGTGGCGTCTTAGGGCAACAGCAGATAGGTTTTCTTTGCCATTGTTTCCCATCACGCCTATTGGCGTCTTCAGGGCAACGGCAAATCAATCCATTTGCTGTTGTTTCCGTAATCGAAGTGACTGGCAAACGGGTGATCAGCCCGTTGGTATATATATATATATCGTCAACGTTCTCAGTACGACAACAGTTTTCATCAGAACGTCCTCGACTTAGAGATACCCCACTCGACATAACGTATGACAACTTGGGACATTTTATGCATACATGTGAATCATCGTATCCATGAGAAGCATTTAGAGACTCATGGGCTTTGTAGATTACTCACCATTTTGGTAACACGTATCATATCACATCATCATCATTTCGCTTTACACCAGTTCATTCTTAATTAACTACTACTTAATTAACTGCAATTTTAATATCTCATCTGTGTGTTTTGTGTGAATCGTCTTTTACCACCATCACGTTCTAACCATTACTAACCCTATATGTGTGGATATTTAATTAATAAACCCAACACTCGTTTGATCATTATCTAGTTTGTTAATGTATCACTGGTGCTGTCGGTGTTACATATTCACATAAAGGAACATTTCTCTACTCAGATGAGGTTGGGGGCTTTTTCTTTACGGGATCTAAGGGCGGAAGCTAAGGTCGTGGGGAAACATAACTCTTTCCATAATTAATTAGAAAACACTGTCCAGTGGAAAGCATTCGCATTCCCGTCTTCTTGTCCCTATCTCGAATAGGTCTTTATTCTTTCTTAACGAGCCAATTTCTAGAGACCTTCTACCTAATATCTCATATGCTATTCCTGGCAAAAACTACTGTCGTAGTTGCCGCAATACGCACCACACGACAAGGATAATGCTAAACATTTGCAGGAGCGGCTGAGAGAACATTATCGACAACCAAGTTGGTTAATCGCAGGCGCGGCCGATATCAGTACACAGATTAACACGTACATCGCCCAGCGCAATCTGCTTAATCACTGATAAGGCACAGGTGTGTCTCCGCCAAGGTTGTAAAGAGACGGATTGTGTGTGTGCTCAAGCAAAAGATAAGACATTACTTTAGCAAAAGTAATAATTTGTTACATCTTACACACATTGTCGTATGAGGTTAACGACATGTTTGTGAGTTCGCTTCCGGCAATCGGATGTTTACAGCCCATTTTCAGAAAAGTAATGTTTGAAATTTTGCACTAGATGAGTCATGCAAAATATTCAAATCAAATTGGCTGATCATTTGAGCCCCATAACAAACAGAGTGGGGTAAGACAGTGAATGTAACCTGACACATTTCAGTGGTTTTTTCGCGGTGAGATTCATACTTGCCAAAGACACCAGACGTGCCAGTTAGAATTCAGAATTTCCATTTATCAGACCGGACACCTTTTATTTGAGTATTCATTAGGACTTACAATTCAGACCAGGAAATCTCTATCAATTATAATAAGGAAAGCCGCTGTCTGAGGAAACTGAAAGAAACACACGAAGTCAGAAAGGGAATTAAAGTTCAAATTAACGACCCCAAGTGCCTTTTATTCATCTGAGCAAAAAGTCTGTGAGCCAGGATTGGCGTAAGTTGTGATTTTACATTCTATATTTCATTACTAACATGTGAACTAACATATATATGTATATTGTCGTGTGAATTTTGTATGTGAAAATCGCTAGTGGATGTCCCAGTCATTTGAGGCTGGTAACGTCAGCATATAGAATGATGATTCATGAACCACCATTGCGCGGGCTGCACATTGCTTTATTGCCAGTTTCGTAAAGAGCACTAAAAGAATAAAGAAGTTCCAAGTTTCATATGGAGCAGGGAGGAAAAAAAATGAAAGAAATGATGTACATTCTAAATACTTGTATAATACTTACAGTTTCAAACCAGTTTCAATGTCCATGTGAATATATTCATTTTAAAATTAATGAAAGTTTCAAACTTTTCAAATCAGTGTAAACATAAATGAAAACATATTCATTTTATATTGTGAACACTTTTCAATCAGTGGAAATGTAAATGTAAACATATTCTATCTGTACTATTAACATTTTCATTTAAATGTAATGTAAAGCTAAAGCTATTCAATTTAAATGTACAGAAAGTGTTATCACGAGGGATTAAATTTAATTCTCATCGAGGGTAAATTCTGAGATAAATGGGATGGCAGAATAGAAGAAAGGGGACACATAAGTATGTGTCGGGAAACGCAATATTCAAAAGAGCGTTTCGTTTCTATTCTTTATCATAGTTATTGGTGGTACCAGCAGAAAGTACTATCCCTGGAACAAGAAGGGACAAGTGACCTAAGCTTTAAGACGAGGGAGCATCTTTGTAGACTCTCCTTGACATTTCTGGGACACGAGCTACACCCTACAACGTTGACCAGCGAAGAGCAAGAGCAGTGTAAACAGAACCCATCAGCGGGAGCAGAAACTACAATTGGCAGCTAAGTGCAAAATATACGCTGCAATAGTGAACTTTTTTTTATCGTCTGTATTACCAATCAATGATGAAACTTTTCTTCTAAACTATTCAATTATTTTCAAACTGTTAAAACTTAAGTGATTATTACATTTTGTTATTTGTATTTTTACAAATTTAACTTCGATTTAATCATTTTAAAGTTACTGTATGTTTGTCTCAGTCAAATTACCACACACACTCTAGACAGAGCTATACCAGAATAATAAGAATTCCACTGAGTAAATCAGAGGTGGAGGCTTAAGGAGATAAAATTAATCATTGCTGAATTCTTCACAAAAGTGGTCGGCAGATTCCAGAATTAACGTGCTCAGCCAAAGCAGCATGGTTTTCGCTTATCTGAATATCTTGTGAAGACTCCCTTTGTGATAGAAGTGTCTTTACCCTTCTATCTACATCTCTGCCAAGAGTAATCGTGTGCGAAGGTAGACACCTTTGAAGCCTATATTAGATACTCTTGAGTTTTGGCCACTGTTGGACCACTACTGCAAAGCAGGGGAGGCAATACTGTCACAACTGGTCAAGTTTGAAAGTTGTAGCACGTTCCAAGAAGTGTCAAGGAGTAACTACCAAGCTGGTCCCGCGCCTCTAAGACCAGTCTGATGATGGTGTCTAGCGACGACTTCAGACCACTTATATCCTAACTTGTTCCAGAGAAAGTACCCTCAACTGGTACCACCAACTAGAATTACAAAATAAAGAGAAACAAATATCCTATGAATATTGAGTTTCCCGACACATACTTATGTGCTCCCCTCTTTTCATTTCACCATCCCATCTACCTCAGAACTTTTACCCTCGCTGAGAATTAATATTAATCCCATTGAGCGGAAAAACATTCATTACATTTAGGTTGAATAGATTTATATTTATCTTTACTTACTTACTTAGTCGTTCCTCTTCTACCGTGAAGTGTAGATGTTTGTAAGAGAGAGAGAGAGCGCCATACTATTATATCGGCTGTCTTCCTCCTGGCTTGGTTCCATTCTAGTCCTCGGTCCTTCACAGATTGTCTAATGTTGTCCACCCAGCGGACTTTGGGTCGTCCTGGAGGTCTGGATCCCTGGCTCTTAGTTTCCCATGCTTGCCGTGGTAGCCGATCTTCTCCCATTCTGCAGACATGACCAAACCATCTCAGTTGGGATTGTTCTACTTGGGTCTGCAGGGGTTAGGTTTTTAGGCCTTGACGTATCGTCTGGTTGCGGACTATGTCTCTTCTTGTTACTTCAACCACCTTCCTCAGATACCTCATTTCTGAGGTTTGGATCTGGCTTTTGTGGGTTGTAGTAATTGCCCATGACTCGCATCCATACGTCAAGATTGGGATATAGGTGGAGCGGTATACAGCCATCTTCGTCTTCTTTCCAACTTCTCTTTTGCTGAGGAATCCTCGATTTATGGCTTGAAAAATTATACCAGCTGCTGCTCTTCGGGTAGCCAACTCTTCTTTGATGCCTCCCTTCCGGTCTATGACAGCTCCAAGGTATTTAAAGTGGTCGACCTGCTCCAGGACCTGTTCTCCCAGCTTAATCTGATGTCTTCTTATATTTACCTTTACATTGGTTGAAAAGGTTAATTATATAAATTGAATATGTGTACATTTACATCTACACTGGTTGAAAATGTTAATAATATAGATTATGTACGGGACCCAAAGATGCAGCAATAGAGAATGCAGTCAGCGACCCATAGCGTGACTGCTTGCGTCAGGGTCAGCGAACCAGAGCTGACCAAGACCCTACTCCACCTCCACGTGGTGGTCCTGGAAACAGGCTGCATCACTGCAGTCTGGCTGAGAGAGTAGGGATCGAAGAGGGTAGGAAAACCGGTCCCAATAAATGCCGTGCTGAAGTCGGATGTGTCGGCCGAAAGGCGCAGATATCGCAGCTCCGGCGTAAACAGACACAACGCAACCAACGTCCTTTTCAGGACGAACGAGGAAGAAGAAGAAGATTATGTACATCATCTTTTTCATCATTCACTACCTGCTTCATGTGGAACTTGGGACTATCTCTGCTTTTAGTTCTCTGTAAAAAAAAACTCACAATAAAGCATTCACCAGCCCTGACAGTGGTGGTTCATGATATCATCATTCTATATGCTGAGGTTGCCAGCCTCAAATGACTTGGACATCTACTAGCAATTTTCACATATTAATATTCACATGTTAATAATGCAAAATATAGAATTTAAAATGTACAACGTACGCCAATCTGTAGGCTTACAGACGGCTGGCTCAGAGAAATAGTTTAAGGTAGCTTGACAATGCCTCTTACACGTGGTCTAGGGTGTTGTTATTTTAGCAATAAGTTTCCATTTTGATTTTATGTTACAGTTTCCTCAGATTCTGGTTTTCCGTGTTAAAATGGTTGCGTTTTCCTGGGCTCTAAGTCCTCAATATGCTCAAACAAGGTCCGGTCCGGTAAATGAAATCTGCTGCTATTCTTAACCCTGGCAAAGTCTGGTTGTCTTCGTGGCGCGAGGTGAATTTTCAGTGTTCTAAACTAAGGTTATATTACACTTCGCTCCCCCCGCGGTACTTTGTTACGATTTAGGTAGGGTCCAATCAGGAATTTGGCTCTTCCTATGTTTCAAATGCCCTCCAATCGTTTCAAAACCTGTGTGTTTTGGTGGGGTAATTCAAAATATGTCCACTAGGAAATTTCTGGGCGTTAATGCAAAGGTCATGTCTTCCAAATATGGAAGTGAGATTTCCGTACTCTTCTCGTCGGTGATTACAAATAACTTCTTACTTTTATCTCAAGTAATATCTTCGTAATAATTCTGCCGGAAGCTATTACCTCATTCCGTCTTCCAGGTGCATGTCTGTAATATGTTCTCAGACGGGTAATTATCTTCCCGTCATTGTGCAAACACCAATCCTCGTGTAACCATCTGGGCTTTTACTCTTCACGGCAATAATTAGGGAATTCCAATCGCCATATCAGCGCTAAATAAACTGGCTGGGCGTACGTCGTGCTAATCCGGCCAAGGTTGGGTTCACGAGAATTTTACAAACATGACTGTCGGTCGATATTGCATCACCTGTCTACTCTCTCAGCAGGGATAGTCAGGTAAACAGACAAGACGAAATATTACTTCTTCTTCTTCTTTGATCCTTAGCCGCCGACCGTCAAAGCAGTCAGTGGCCAACACGCCTAGTGGCGTCTTGTAGGGCAACAACAAATTGATTCCACTTTGCTCGGTCGGTGGCCATCCTTCGTACAGTGCCCCAACTCTGGTTCATTCCCTGCATCTCAGCCTCCACAGTCCTCCGCCAGGTTGTTTTTGGTCGGCCTCTCTTTCGTTTTCCTTCAGGGGTCCAAAGCATAGCTGTTCTTGTGATGGCATCGGGGTCTCTTCTGAGGACATGACCAACCCAGCTCCAGCGTCTGCCAGCTATGATGGTGTGCATGTCCTCTTGCTTGCTACGAGTAAGCAGATCTTGGTTAGTGATGGTATTCGGCCAAAAGATTCGGTGAATTTTTCTTAGGCATGTTGTGTGAAAGGAGGGCAATTTCGACATTTCCTTCTCTGTAACTCTCCAGCATTCCGCACCATAGAGAAGCACAGAAAGCACACAGCTCTGATATAATCTTAATTTTGTGCTTGTGCTGTATTGGGAGGACTTCCAGATGTTGTTTAGGCTAAAGAAGGCTGTTCTTGCCTTATTCATTCTGATGTTGAGAAGTATTACTGGAGGGAGTGTAAGGTGATCAGAAAATAGCTAATATCGGCTTGATAGCAGAGAAAGAAAATGTGACGACCACTGAAAATTTCCAGTAATCAGTACTCACAACAAATGTAACTGACTACTGCCGGAGGGGACAAGAGATCGACCTAAAAATTGTGTGACATTCTTCATACCCAAGGTCTTCTTTATTTTTCTTCATGCTCAAGGTCTTTCCGTGTCTTCTTTGTCTTCTTCGTCAATTAATCAGTTCAGTCAATACCCTTTAGCCCCACAAGGAGCATAGGCCTTCAACAAACACATGTCAAGTCTTCCTGTCACGTGCCATCAGCTAGTTCTTGCCACGTCTTCCTCATCATGTTCACCTATGTCTCCAGTTCTCTTCTCCGTGTGTTTTTCTGTTCTGCCTCTTTTACCCTGGGGATTCTAAAACAAGGACTGCCTTGTAATGCTATCAAAATTTTTCTTCTCCATGTGCGTCATACCCAACTTCATCGTCGTGGTGAATATACTGCCAAAGTATTTGAACTGTTTTTTTTTTCGTTTTACTGGTACATGTCTAGTTCTTGGCAGGTAGATATCGTTTTACGGTATACGATACAAATGATTCAGCAGCAGACAAGCAAGGACAGTAAAAATAAACAAAGTAATCAAATATAATAAGAAACAGTATTACAAATAACTCAAGAAAAAGTACAGTATTTTAGCTCTGCATAGTTGGAGAGCCCCCTTGGATGGCGCGGAATGCACAGTATGCCACGCGCTTCTTACTCCTAGTTTGGGACCAGATGTGACGATCCTTTAAATGCAAGCCAAGTGGGAGAAACTGGAGCTTTTGACTTCAACTCAACACGTTTCGGAATTGCAGAAAAGCCACAGGGAAAGCCTAGATCTACAGTGTAGAATAGATAATAATAATAATAATAATAATTGGCTGCTAAAGATCGAGAAGCTCAACAGCCCTATTTAAACAACAACAACAACTGACTCCATTCTCAAATTACTGGACTCAACTTTGGTGTCTTATTGGCGTTTCTTATCAATTTTATTTTGTCTCATTTATTTTTCTGTACACAAGGCCTTCGTGATATGATGACTAAGTATCAATGCGCATTCTTGTTAGTAATTTTGACCTCTGAGTAATGGCTAAGGTGTTTGTACCTGTGTGGGGGGAAAAAGTGGAAGGGAGGCGAAGGCGCTACAGGTAATTTGGAATTTTTTTTTTTTTACTTTTTGGGTCACGTAGTAATGGAAAATACCACTCGACTCAAGTGAGGTATGGCAGTATAGTTGTGTGAAGTCGCTACTAACGAAGTACACAAGGTGTCTGCTGTAGAAATGAAAATGCTGAATACGCGTAGCTGAATAATGGGTATAATTGCACTATTCGCGAGTGAAACAGAGCGTCCAGCCTGGCTTCCCATCTTATAGCTTGTTTTTGTTATTCTGCGATCGTGACCTAAACCTTGTATGGCTTTAGCGAAGAAGAAGCAGAGAAAAGAAGGGACCGCCTGTTGTTGTGCTTTCGCGCGGGCACCCCTAAACCACGTGATTTTAATGTGAAATATGCGTGAGGCTCAAGTAATAGTCTGATGAGGGGATTTTCCGCGACTTACCAAGGCATATAATTACATCATTTGACATAATGTCACATTTGTTTCCTTTGTAGGCTCATTAGATAGGCAAATATGCTCTTCAAAACATGGCCCAGTCTGGCACATCTACTGCTGTCGTTAAATAAACTTTGGGACCTCAAGACGCAGCAATAGAGACCGCAGTCAGCGACTCATAGCTTGACTGCCTGCGTCAGGACCAGCGAACCAGAGCTGGTCAAGACCGCACTCCACCTCCATGTGGTGGTCCTGGAAACAGTCTGCAGCAGTGCAGGCTGGCTGAGCGAGTGCGGATCGAAATGGGAAGGCAAACCCGGTCCTAAAAAATGCCGTGCTGAAGTCGGATGTGTCGGCCGAAAGGCGCAGATATCGCAGCTTCGCTGGAAACAGACACAACGCAACCAACGTCCTTTTCAGGGCGAACGAGGAAGAAGAAGAAGAAAATAAACTTTGAAAACAAAAAAAAAGATATGGCTTTAAAAAGCCAATAGAGCAAACTGGGCAGATTTTTGTGAGATTTTTTTTTTGTGGTTAATATTAATAAGGAAGAAAAATATCCCGTTCAACCTCTGATGGGTTATAATTAGGATACATATTGTTTTCAATTCCAAATAATATGAAAAACTGCCGATATGAGAAAGTGGCACCACACCTGTCAAATCATTGTAAATAGGGACAATCACAATTGTGCTTATACGTTAAATAAATAAATAAAAAAAATCAAGAAGAAACTCTGAACAAGAATAATATTAAAGTGAAGGGGTGTAAAGGCCAATCGGTTCCAGTTATATAATTTTGTGAGATGAAACTAAAGTAGGTTGGTTGCAATGGATCTTCAACGTCCCCTGTCTCTTTGCCTTGATGGTGCAATTTGATTGGCTCTTTCCTGTCCATCTCTTGATGTTATATACCACTTACAATTTTGCCTTCAACTTATCAATTTTTTCCTGTCCTTAAAGTTTTCATCAAGGTGTTATGTCTTTTTATATGACCGGAATATTTAGATTGATTTTAAGTGAATTAGCAACAGGCAAATGGCGTGGAGAAACTACGAACTGCCATGTGTGTAAACTTTATGTGCTTTTTGTTCGTAATGCAAACGAAAGAAAGAAAGAAAATGAAAAACTGAGTACTGACTGGTAGCATGTTTTGTTATGTGGGTACATTGAATGTATTAGGGAAATTAATAAATAATTCATTCTGTCCTACGACTGCCTGTATTTATTTATGTAGAAAAAATACAAAAAAAAAAAAAAAAAAAAAAAACAGCCAAAAAAGCTACAGACTTTCATAAATGGGTGCTTGCGCAGAATAGAAGAACTGATGTAGTACGACAAGGTCACCAATGTGGAACTGATGACGCGACCCAGACAAATGCCAGTGGAAAAAGCTGAGACTACGCTGCAGTTGGAAATGACACACATTGAGACAACCTGTTGATAGCATAACCGGTCAATCCTTACTCTGGCATCCCAGGGGTAAGAAAAGTACAGAAATTCTATGAACACGTGGAAAACAGAAATTGGGACAGATATGAAGGGGACGAAGAAAGCAAAGACATTGAGCTTCTTCTTCTTCTGCGTTCAGTTTGTAGTCATGGTATATCTGCAGGCATGTCGCCAGGACAAAGTCCACAGTCTTTTTCAGGTCAGCGCGTGTCGTAGATTTTTTATAGGAGAATTAAGACTTGGGTTGGTCCCTTCTGATTAGATTTGAATAAGTGATAGTCACAGTGAGAGATAGTAATAGCAATAGATTTCCACGAGCGAGATGGTAGACTGTGATAGAGGCTGTCTCTGAAATCGAGAAATCTTCTCTCTTTCACCTATCTTCTACGACAGATTTAGAGGAGTCAGACAGTCTAAACACACATATATATATATTACATATATATATAGTTCTATCCACTAACGTGCACGCACATACAAGACGACAGTTAGACGTACAGACGTGGGAAACTATAACAATGATTATACAGATAATTTGGAACGAGCTGACCAACGCGCTGATTAAGTTCTCGAGAAATTTTAATTACCGTAATAAACTTCTATCACAACATAAAATATTACATCAAATAGTCATAAAAATCAAGGAATTGCTACAAGAATTGATAGACCCATAGTTATGATCTTCCCTCGATGTTTAGCCCACAGTCCCGTTAGGAGAAAGATGATAGTCCAAAGAGTCACAGATACATATGATTTGGGTCTAATATGTTCCTTTTTTTGAAGGTATGAACTGACTTTGATAGCAGTATCTATTCTAAGGGGAAAATATTGTTAGCAACAAACTTGCATAAAGACAGTTAGACAGCAAAATGGGTGCCAAAATACAAGCATAAGAACCACTCAGACCTGCGTTCACTCTATTCATTCAGACGTGGCCACGTGCTCTCATGCATACTTACAGCTTTGTTCGTAGTATCTGGGAACATAATTCTTAGGACATTCACATACAGACTCGTCAATTGCAGTCTTGACCAAGAAATCCCCAGTTCCAAACAGACGGGTTGAATTCTCTGCTTCAGGGAACGATTCCTTGGGTGTTCTTATTTTTCGGATGTCTGTTTAGGTCACATTAAAATTGTCCAGACACGAACATTAACAACGAGCACAGTGTCAATAGCTTAGGTTTCTAGAAATGAGGAATGTCAGATCAGTGTCTTTTTTTCCAGGCTAGGACTTTATTTGGTCACCACACCACTAGTCAAAACTCCGTAGGAATGTTACTGACGTTAATATGTTACTTGCCACACAGGCTAGAAATGTACTTGAGTTGTTTCTCAGGAAGAATTAAATATGGCGCGATAGGCCTGTTACTTCATTTAACCTTTAGAGTACTTGTAAAGATTATGCACCAAGGCTTTTAAGGAAAATGTTTTAGTTCTTCACAGATATCACTCATCAGTACTTAACGCTGGCAAAGTTTGGGTTAACCCCAGTATTCACTGAATAAAGGAAAAAACACATATACAATAATTATACATACTAGGTACTCGTTATAACTTACATTTTTAAACTGCAAGCGTACAGCTTGACTTATCATTTAAAACTTCCCGGAAAATAAGTTACATACATAAAATCAATCACCATGAATTAGGAATACATACGTATCCCGTCAATACTCACTGATGTAGCATTTCAGTTATAAGTTAATTTTAAAATATATTCCCGTCTGATTATTTAGCAGTAAAATCAAATTCATTTATAGCTGCGTGATTTTAAGCTAGAAATATAATTTATTCTGCTTTCCACTGAAACACGTCACTAGAAAATAATACAGACTATATTTTAATTCTCTCTGCACAAAAGAACTAGTGAAAATGAAATAGGCGATTTAATACTTTAAACACTTCACAAAATACTAGATATCTCATATATAATATTTACCTCCGCACAGAACTACAGATTAATACCACGAACTAGAATCATTCAATATAATAGTAATCTAGAACTCGGCAAAATTGCCCAGAAACTAAAGACTTTTCAATACACAAGATATTTCTTCTAGCCTGGCGATCTGTCTACTGCAGATTTAGGAGTAAGAATTGTCACAGAGTGCTCGAAGATTTTGTCTAGATTATGTTAAAATTCCTTACTTTTCTTTTCCTTCACATTTGTCTGTGTTCTCTACGGAAATATTTGCACCTGCGATCTGTGCTTTAGCTGTTTTTCAAGTCTTCATTAAAGGTCCTGTCATACGATCCCAAATTCTATCAAGGCACTTAAAAGCATTTCTTTAAAGATGTCTATACGATTTATTAGCTTGGTCGAAACCAGTGGTTCCCAGAGTATTATATTTCCGTGTGCAGTGGTCAGCTGGAGACCGGCACGATAAATCTTTTACGTGTCTTAGCATGAGACGGGACATAATTAACTCTTGGCGTGGGAATCAGGAAATATTTTAACTTCATGCGAACGAATGCTGAGTTTTTAAGATCACTTGCTGATTAACCGTCGAAGACAACGCACGCTTATAAGTTATAGAATAGAAGCATCAACTTACCTCATACCTACAAGTATATGTGATTGATTGAGTAAACGCTACTAAAGTTCTATTTCTTAAGCTGTGATAAAGTCCTGAGCGCCCAGTTGCAGAATCCTAGCCAGTTTCTGGATTTTGATTGCTGTCAATTGTTGCGAGTAAACCGCCTAGTTGCTCTATGCTACAGAGAGAACTAGTGCTTACGTCTCAAACCTAGCGGTGATATCACTAGTCAGCAACCCTGAGCAGTCTACCGATTTAAGCAGTCAACACATCGTCAGCACCTGAACTTCATAACGCAACTTCACAACCAGGTTAACGGAAAGCCTAGTCATCTCTTGGACTGAAGCAGATAAGTCTACTTAAAACCCAGACCAAAATCAGGATTCACTTTTCCAAGAAATAGCCATAGGAATAAACTTTCGTCCGTGAGGAAAATAGCCTCTTATTCTTATCTGAACCAAAGACATTGACAGTTTTAAATTTCCTAGTATTTATTTTCAAAATACATGTCTACATTGATTTTATTTTCCACTGTAATTAAAGTAATTATGTACATTCTGTAACTCACCATCATTCTGAGTTTGACTTAGTAGATTGTATGTTCTGTTCAGAAAAACATTCTCAACCCTCTTTGTATTATTACCTGTTACTACTAGTTCCTCTTCAAAAAGATTTGAGTAAGAAAGAGTTAGTCGTCGCCAGAAAAATACAAGAGTTGGTAGTCTAAAAGGTGAGAGAATCACTGACACCAACCTGTGCCCTTCTGTTAACTCTTTCCCTCAACACTAGCTCACCTCTGTGAAAACTAGTGTCTAAAGGTCTATGTGCTTTCTACACATCTTCCTTACTATAATAAACTCTTTATGCGACAATTGGATTCTCATTCAATGTCAATTGGAGTGCACAATCAACTATATCTGCGACAAACTGGGAGTCTCAGTCCGGAATCTTACCTTTGGTGACCTATCTGCAGAAGAATTGTTGAATCTTTAACTAGTAGTCTATCAATACTTTGGAGTAGAATCTATTATATATCCCTAGACAACGAAACTTCTTATATTTTCTGAACAGAATTGTGGAATTACACAGTAGAATAAGGAAAGTGAAATCTGAATGGTCCTGGAATTAATTAATTAATTATTTAATTAATTAAGTTACTTAGATTAATTAAGCTCATTATGTTAATTAGTGGCTTAAGATAACTAAGCGTACAAGTTGATGATTGTGTGTGAAAGACTGGCTGAAATTGTAATACTTACTTCAGAAGAAATAAGAGTATACACAGGGTTAAAAATAAATCAATTATACTTGAGTCTGGCTCAAGTTAATAATATCTTAATTCAGCAGAAATAAGTATTATTAAAATATCAATTATACTAGCATCTGTAAAGGGATACATTACGTCAGTAGACTTAATAGTATTACCTCGAGCTTCTGTAAATTGATCAGTGGTTTATTATTACAATACTTCATAGAATTATTAGTAATTACTGGAAACTAGTGCAGCGTATACTGAGAGACTGATTTACCTACCCAGCGATCTAAAATGAACGCAGTAGCTGAACTGAGAGCGCAATTTATCCAATATCTGAAAGATCACAAAGTGAACGATTCCATAAAAATTATAAGATGTTTAGATACATGGATAAGTGACTCTTATTTGGAAGGTGAGGAAAGAGGTTACTCTAGAAAGTTAATTGCGAAACATGTCTTAGAACAGGCAGAACTTTTCACGAGAACAGAGATGGAAATGATAGTGATGAAAAATGGACTCGCGACTGGAACGAGAAGGAAGCCAAGTGGAAAGAAGAGGCCATAAGCAGTGAAGCAGCATATGAGAGGGAAGAGCTGGAAGCTCAACCCTACCTTAAGTTGAAGACGCCGCCACTGGAAACTCAAAACTCGCCAGGAGATTTGAAACCCATGATTAGTCATGAGGCCACGGAATCCCAGAGCTCCACTCCCAGGTCAGATGAACCATTATTTCAAGAGGAAGCACCCTCTACTCCACAGGAAGCGCAACTTAGTACTCAGAGCCCATGGTTAGGCAAAGCAGAGAGGCGGACATCGAACTCGATCAGTCAGGACCCCTTTGTGAAAGTACCTACGCACATAAATGCTGGTAGTATGAGGAAAAGTACCCTCTCGTCAGGAACACGTCAGAAGAGGAATTCCCAAGACACCCCGAACATCTCTAATGAACAACAACATGCCTTCGCTCAATCTCAGAAAGCGCACAAAGACCGATTTCATAACCACAACAAAAGCGCTCAGGACTACAAAAACACTACAAACCGGAGGAATGGAGACTGTAAAGAAGCGTCTAAGCAGAAAGATAACTTCAGTAACGGCCCCCTCCCGCAATTAATGACACCTGGGCAACAAAAGGACAGAGAGCTTAATAGTAGCCCAGAGGAACCTCTCATTGTTGACACTAACGGAGTGAACGACAAGGGAAGTTACATAGTTCTAGGAGAACTAAAACAGCCTTTAATGGTACACGCGGAACCACGCAAAGGTCTGATAAAACATGTGACTCATAGAGACACAATGGTCGTAAACCAGGTTCAGGAGGAAACTTTTTTACCTGTGACTTTATCCACTGGAATGTTGGAAAAGTATAAACCGGCAGAACATTGCCATATCACTGGGTTTAACCCAGCACCAAAAACCCCACACCTTCTCTGTGAGAGAGAAGCGAATATGACACCCAGCGAACGTAGTTCACAGGCGCCAGGTGGACAACCCTTCTGTGAAAACATCAAGCAAACGGAAATTTTAGCACCCCTACCAAACAATGGACCACGGGAACATAAAAACACGGATGAAAATGAGAGAGTTCATACTTCTGCTGAGAAGCCATTCTATAACAGTTTCCCTAATCTCAAGGAGACGATTAGTTTTACAGAAGGAGATGAATATTTTCAAATGAGTGGAGATACGCCAAGGTCATTGAAAGATCCAAACAAAATTTTGCTTGAGAAAATCACAACAGTGATAGGAAAAACCCAGGCTGAGATACAAGATACGCTTGTGATCGAGAAGGGAAAAGATAATGTGAATGACTCTCGCACTAAACCATTTGTGATGAAAGCTATAAATTTGACTTTCACCCACGAAAAACTGCCTCGTTCATACCTGAACGCCAGTTACCCTCAATCTTGGTGTGATTTGTCAAGGAACAAGTTATCTGAAACTTTGGGATGTTTAGGAAACTTAACTTTTGTGAGATTTAACCGACGTAGTGCATGGACATCTTTCAATCCAGAAAGAAAGACAGGGAACATTAACTGTCTGAGCAGGTCAAACATAGCAGCAGACTTAAGGAGATACATGAGAAGTTCCTATTTTTTATGGAAGACACACCGGCAAAGTTTTCATTGTTACCGTGACAAAGGATGTTTTGCATGCCCATTCAAGCGGGCCACAGAACAATGGCAGACTAAGCGCAGCGAACTGACAACAGATAGTGGAAGGTCATAATTAGTTCATTCTAACCGTAATTTGTATGAAGAGGTGAATGAGTACAGCATTTTGGCCGGACGAACGGGCCCAGAAGAAATTACGAAAGTTAGCTCATTGAGAACTCAGACCAGGGATTCTCAAAATGTAGAGCCATGGCCAAGTGGAGCGTTAGCAAGCGGACAGAGGTCGAGAGAATTGAAAAGTTGGGTGACAGAAGGAATTTATAATTTAGACAAAGACCTTCTCTCGTTGAATAGTTTGCAACTATTTTAAATTGGGGAGTTTCTGTCACAGAGTGCTCGAAGATTTTGTCTAGATTATGTTAAAATTCCTTACTTTTCTTTTCCTTCACATTTGTCTGTGTTCTCTACGGAAATATTTGCACCTGCGATCTGTGCTTTAGCTGTTTTTCAAGTCTTCATTAAAGGTCCTGTCATACGATCCCAAATTCTATCAAGGCACTTAAAAGCATTTCTTTAAAGATGTCTATACGATTTATTAGCTTGGTCGAAACCAGTGGTTCCCAGAGTATTATATTTCCGTGTGCAGTGGTCAACTGGAGACCGGCACGATAAATCTTTTACGTGTCTTAGCATGAGACGGGACATAATTAACTCTTGGCGTGGGAATCAGGAAATATTTTAACTTCATGCGAACGAATGCTGAGTTTTTTAAGATCACTTGCTGATTAACCGTCGAAGACAACGCACGCTTATAAGTTATAGAATAGAAGCATCAACTTACCTCATACCTACAAGTATATGTGATTGATTGAGTAAACGCTACTAAAGTTCTATTTCTTAAGCTGTGATAAAGTCCTGAGCGCCCAGTTGCAGAATCCTAGCCAGTTTCTGGATTTTGATTGCTGTCAATTGTTGCGAGTAAACCGCCTAGTTGCTCTATGCTACAGAGAGAACTAGTGCTTACGTCTCAAACCTAGCGGTGATATCACTAGTCAGCAACCCTGAGCAGTCTACCGATTTAAGCAGTCAACACATCGTCAGCACCTGAACTTCATAACGCAACTTCACAACCAGGTTAACGGAAAGCCTAGTCATCTCTTGGGCTGAAGCAGATAAGTCTACTTAAAACCCAGACCAAAATCAGGATTCACTTTTCCAAGAAATAGCCATAGGAATAAACTTTCGTCCGTGAGGAAAATAGCCTCTTATTCTTATCTGAACCAAAGACATTGACAGTTTTAAATTTCCTAGTATTTCTTTTCAAAATACATGTCTACATTGATTTTATTTTCCACTGTAATTAAAGTAATTATGTACATTCTGTAACTCACCATCATTCTGAGTTTGACTTAGTAGATTGTATGTTCTGTTCAGAAAAACATTCTCAACCCTCTTTGTATTATTACCTGTTACTACTAGTTCCTCTTCAAAAAGATTTGAGTAAGAAAGAGTTAGTCGTCGCCAGAAAAATACAAGAGTTGGTAGTCTAAAAGGTGAGAGAATCACTGACACCAACCTGTGCCCTTCTGTTAACTCTTTCCCTCAACACTAGCTCACCTCTGTGAAAACTAGTGTCTAAAGGTCTATGTGCTTTCTACACATCTTCCTTACTATAATAAACTCTTTATGCGACAATTGGATTCTCATTCAATGTCAATTGGAGTGCACAATCAACTATATCTGCGACAAGAATGAAAATCTAGTTTCAAACTCTGGTTAATATCTATGAAACGGACAAAGATGAGTGCTATTTCCAAAACCACGCAATAGCCTCCCCTTTCCTTAACACCTACGTACTTTAGACGCTAGCTCATAACTGCCAAAACGTGCGTCTTCGCACCTTACGCCAAAAACTGGCCGTGGAGCGTGAGTGTCATGGAAAAACCCAGATTATATGTCTCATTCCAGAGCGCTGCCTGAGTGTCATATCACACTTCACTCCGAGAGAAACGTTAGTGTCAGGTGAAAATGCTAGACGGTATGTCTTATTAGATGGCAGTTTCCACACCTAACCGGGAACTAGCCTGACGAAACGCCCGTGACATGAGAAAAGTACAGACGCATGTCTGCTATCTCTGTCTGCCTAGACGAGTATTCACACGTTCTATCGTCCTGCAGCACTGACATCTGCGTAATAGAATGCGTATCAGTATGAGAAAGAAAAACGGTAAAAGTGAGAATGGGAAAGAAAATATTTTTCGCAAACGAACGAACGAACGAAAATACAGGAAAAGGATATAAGAGCGATAATAAAGTAAAGGACACGGGTAGAAAAAAAGAAGAGAATATAGAAAATTTATTGATCATAATCTCTATGCGACAGCGCGGCAGCCCCATAGCTTCTGCTTGAGCTCAGCACCCCCTTGCCAGGTCAGATGTCGTGGGTCATCATGGGTTGGGCAGTTTTCGAGAATGTGTTCGGGGGTCAGGATTCCAGTTCCACATGGACATTCATTTGTATGAGATATCCTGAGGCGATAGAGATGGCCTAGTAGTTCGCAGTGTCCAGTTCTCAGGCGGAATATGATGGTCTGTTGTTGTCTGTTATGTTGGTGGATTCGGTCATCTCTGCTGTATGTATCACCTTCCTCCTTTCACTGATTTTTGTACTTGTTGTGGATGATGATTTTAGCTTCTCGATATGGCAATGGGTGGCTGAATTGTTCCATTTTACTGCCACTTCTAGACAAAGCATCTGCTCTCTCATTTCCAGTGATTTCACAATGGGAGGGTAACCACTGAATGGCAATGGTTGATGACCTTCGGATAATTTTTTTTTTTTTTTTTTTTTTGGTTCTGTATTGACTCCAGTAATGATCTTCAGTCAGTGAAGATTACTATCTTAGCTGGTGGCTGCTGTTCTGATCTGGTGAGGATTTTCAGAGCTTGTGGTAGTGCCATAGCTTCTGCCCTGACATTGGAGGAGATCTTTCCAGTTGGGAAGACCTGTCGGATGATCTTCCCATTTACGAGTTTTACAAAAATGTCTCCTCCACCATCCTTTACTGCCCCTCAGCTGATCCATCTGTATAAACGTGTTTACTCTTTCGGGTTGTACCGTACTTTTCTTCAATTATCTCCTGAGCTAATGGCACGGATCATGAAGACGAGGCATACATTTGTTGAATGCCTATTCTCATTTGGGGGCTAAAGGGTGCTGTTGATGATGATGATTTATTTAGAATTTAGTTACCAATTTTCAACGGGATTCCCCAGCTCGATCCCTTTTATCTACTACATGTCTAACGTAGAGTTGCATAAACGATGAGTTGTCGCCTTCTGGTCTAGGTCACGCGAATTTTCGACCACACATGTCACGCTGCTGTTTACAGAGCTTGCTACTCTTCCCTTCATCTTTATCTGAGTCATCCTGCATCTCTAGTGCCTTTTATTGCGAGGTCATACGTCCTTACGAATATTCGATCTTGTTCATGGTACATTTCTTTCCCTTGAGGGTTTTGCCTTCTTGTGGCGAGCAAGTAACTTTCAGTCTAGTCATAAGTCCGTTGGTTATATCAGAACACAATTTGCCTTTCAAAAATAAGTAAACTCTATTAACAGTTACTGCCGTAGGGGAGTGAAGTGTTAGAGACTTCACTATACTAGGTCCAGCTTCCACAGGTGGGGTAACCAGTTTCCTTCCTCGCGGCCTTTGCGTTCCCTAACTCAAGATCAAGTCAAATACCCCTTTACAGCTCGGTAGACTGGAGCGTGGCGTTACTGTGTTTCGATCTCGGCACGTTAGCTGCGAGAGGCCAGCGATCTAACCACTATGCCAATCGGACGGGCCACTAAAGTATAGTATTGATATTGATAAAAACTAAAGCCCCGTAAAGGACAAGCAGCTTCCAACAGCTAGCATGAAGAAGCCCTGACAAGGACAAGTAGCTTCCACCAGCTAGCATGAAGAAGCCCTGAAAAGATGTGCTAGCTCGTACATCAGCACAGTGGCGTATTAAGGGTAGTGCGAGTGGGGCGGTCCGCCTCAAGTGACAGCCTAGAAGTCGGTGCCCTCGGACAATATTATGATAGTACTTTTCGTTAAAAATTCACATGCAAGTATATTTCTTTATGGGGGAGTGTGAAAAAGGTAGGATCAGCCCCGGGTGCCAAATTCTTTACGGACGCCTCTTCATTGGCATTATTCATACTCACAAGATGTCCACAACAATTGTATCCATTGCCTCTTAATGTCGTATTAGAACTATACACCGTTGTTGTTCCAAATCGTCTCTTCTGTTTCCACTATGTGTACGTGTCATACTAATAATAATAGCCCCTTCAGTCCCAACTGACTATGAGAATGCGTCCCTGTGGTGACAGCAGATGCGTCACTAGTGGGGTGCGGACCGCACCGGGTGACACCATCAGAGGGGGTGACACCAAAATGACTGTCTATAAAATTTGCGTGCAGTGTTTCAGCAGAAATGTATTATTTTTTATAAAAATATCCCTGTAGTTAGTTATAACCACAAAAATATGTTTCGTAAGCCCAGCTTACATGTACACTATCAATATACCTACTTTTTACTTCGAATTCTATTGTTTTCTTACCGAATTTTCACATTAACCACATGACACTATGTAAATGTAAATTCATTTAGGCTGTGCGCATGATATTGTAACTAAAAGGTGTAATTTTAGTTTGGCTAGTTGTTTATTTCACAATTATTGCCATTACATTCAGTGATATACGGGAATTACGATTTACGAGTAACATTAGTACAAAAAACATTACTAAGGATTCTGTATGATCTGGTACGGGAGGAGGTCCATGGGTGTGACACCATGAGTTACCGCACTGGGTGACACCAACACTGGTGACGCGACTGGGTGACAGCCTTCGCTGCTTTTTTTCCTCGTGTTCCATTCGACGTTTTCTCCTCGTGTTCCTTTCGACGTTTTCTCCTCGTGTTCCTTTCGACGTTTTCTCCTCTCTTCTGCTTGCTGTGAGAGCTTCTTTTCGCCCAGTCTAATGTGGCACTGTAGAAAGCATCGCCACTTGGTGCGATCGGCAGCTTCATCCTCCCAGGCTGCTCGATTTATGTCCAGTACCTTCAAGTCTCCCTTGCACACATCTTTGAATCTCAGCTGCGGTCACCCAACTGTTCTTTTGCCGTCTGCCAATTCTCCGTGTCTTACACTGTATTGTTAACATAAGAATCTTCATCTTGTGTGTCAAGCCAGACCTATTGTATGGTTCTGAAACACGGAGAACAACGACGGCGCAACCATTAATTTACAGACTTTCTCAAACGGGTGTTTGTGTGGAATAGAAGGATTGAAATGGTATGACAAGATCACCAATGTGGAATTGATGCCAAGAACTAGACATGTGCCAGTAGAACGGAAGATAAGAAGAAGACATTGGCGATGGATAGGACACACACTGAGAAGACTTGCTTATAGCATTACAAGGCAATCCTTGCTGATAGGCGGTCGGAGTGGCTAAGAGGTATGGCGTCCGCCTCTAATTCTAAAGGTACTGGGTTCGCTCCATTTTGGCTCCAACATCTGACACCACGAGGGAGTATTTTTCTCTTATTTCTATAGTTTCATGTTCTCCACTTGATTCTTACTTTATTTCCCTCCTGTCTCTTGTTTGTCTGTCCCTGACGAAGGTCTTGTGGCCGCAACGTGGGTTTTTTCCTTGTTCTTTCTCCTTGTAAGATGTATTACTATCTGTGTGTTTGTGTGTGTTTTTTTTTTTAATTCTACCGTTTTAGCCCCGTCTAACGGCAGTTCTCCTCATATCGCTCCCAGTACAGGGAATATCATTGATGGAAACTTTTTTTTTAGAACCACGTAGTTCCTAATGGTGTCATACTCCTCACTGATCTCCTGGGTAGTGTCATGAAATATTCTAATCCACATATATAAATTATTAGGTAAATATGAAGCCTAACAAATAAAATTAATAAAGAGAAGAGCAATGGTAAAATGACAGTGCTGTCACAAGGAATGTACTCGAAATCCCCCTTGTTTTCTGCTTCGTCTGCAAATTGTAACGCTTTCACGTTGATAGTAAAAGCTTACTGTATTATACCCGCTTTCTTCAATGAAACGTGTGCTGTATTTCTTGGAAAAACATTAAGAGGCAGACTGCGTAATGACCTAAATTTTAAATTCCATTCATGTCTTTTTCTACATTACGTTACCTAAACGAACGAACAGTTGGACTAAAGGATAGCGAGAAGGGAGAGGAAGCCGAACACTAAACACGCTTCGCGCGATACGCAAATGCTGCCATCACGCGTGTAAGTCTACATGCACTAATTTTTTTTCAGACGGACAGTGATAAAATACACTACCCTTTCCCAGAGTTAGGTTTATAAATCATAACAGACTCTTATTAGAAAAGATAACAATAGATGGGTTTACGTTTGAACACATAACAGTACCCAGACAGCACATCTTCCAAACAGGAGGTAGAAGAAATTGCATATTTTGAACGCAGCCACGTAGCTCCTTTAAATTAGTATTTTTGGGTTCCTTAGGGCTTGCTGACAAATAATATGTAAAACGTTACGCAAATAGTCCAGGAATTAATAAATTATACCCAAAATAAAATATTGGGGGTGCCTGACAGCATAAAATCATTTCTGCTCATAAGATTTTTTTTATAACGTGTTTGAAAAAAAACCTTACGTTACATAAATAGCCTACCATGTAAACTCCAAATTGATTGGAGCGCAACAAATGAAAGCCTAACCACGATTGGTCGGGCTATAAATACTATCTTGGTTGTTAGGGGAAACGGGGAAAGGTAACATTTTTTCAAACACTTGTCGAAACGTGGCTCATTGGCCAGTCTCGCTGATATACACACTTGGGAGCGTTAGTTCGAGACCACTTGTTTAAAATAGCTTGATAAAGCATCAGTGCGTTGAAGCCAGCATATATTTGGCTAAATAAAAGCCTGGAAGATAAGCAGAAGGAAATTTGTGCCAGTTTGTGCCAGAATTCATTGCTAATCAACGTATCTGTGTTATTCGTATGAATTGTGGTAAGCTTGAACCATTTAATATCTTTTAATGAAAATTGAATGTGAATTGTTGATTTATGCCTGTATATATATGTGTAGTTCAGTGGCAAACGTGAGGTAAAGCCTAAAATGCTCCAGCCTGAACAGAGGGTGTCGGAGAAAAGTAAAACGGCATGGAATGGCCAAACAGTACACTGACACCTGGATGATTGACTAGAAAGAAATAATGCTGGAAGTGCAGAGGCGTAGTGACTATTAAGGATGGTAATGCTGGTATAAAGTATTTCAGATGAAGCTGACTGTTGGCCTAACGCTCTGAACGCAATGTTTGTGCTGTATTGTGATCAGTGTAAAAGAGAATATAAATTAGTTATGAAGTAGAAGGTACATCCTTCTTGATTTCAGGGACAGTGGTCTTGATGGTACTGAGCAGCATCTGGTCAGAGATTTGCTGAATCCAGAGTCGGACAGCATACTCCTTGGTCTTTTTAGCTATCAGTGAGGTGTCTCCTGAGCCCAGAGGAGAATTCGAGCAGAGGAGTCCTTTCCTGCCGCCATCACTCAAGATAAGCAGAGTTGGCCAGCTGAGCTCAACATTATGTCCCCTCATCTTGAAATAACTTTATAAAAATACTATTCAGAGGGGAATTTACTTGTCTTAAAATCAGGAACTGTGAACATCTCCAATACTGGTCCCTAAAGACAAACTATTGAAGTCATGATGACAAATACCAACAGAGCTTGAACAAAACAAAACCAGTATTACCTCATTTTACTACTACACAACTGACACACATAGAACATTTGTAATAATATATGTCACTACAATATTCATATTAAATACATTCTGTACATAACTTGTAATTTAAATTGATTGTGATTCCTGGTTCCCTTGTAGTTGAATCAGGACACATATTCATTCATGCCAGTAATGAATACATATTGTTATTTGAAAGTTTATTAGTGACTCTTTTAAGATATCTTTGTAGAGTGTTATATGTATGTGAGTGTCACAGTGTTGTTAAGAGTAGTGGATTAAATTAAATTGTTTATCTGTCTGTTGTTGTGACTTACACTTCACCATACTCATACCCTAGACACATAACGTAGCATCACACTATTCCAGAATAATTCTGACTGAGATATATAGATATGTGGTAGCAAGTAAGGTTATCTATAATACACTACTCTTAATAGATATAGATACCTTCACAGCTGATCTCAGTCAGTACACTAAGTTCCCTATAAGTATTTATAACATCCCACTTCACCACATATATTGGGGGCTCGTCCGGGATTTTGAATCTTTAACTATTAAAAATATTGGGGGTAATTCACTTCAGGGAATATAAGAATTAAAAGGTATCCTTGGGTGGAATTAAATAAGGTTGAGCTCACGGTGCCTGTGTTGTCCATTAGAGATTGAATTGTTGGTTAGACATTGTATAAATTTACATAATAGACAATGGCGGACCTGGCCAAATTTCGATCTGCTGCGGTTCAGACTGCAAAAGAGTTAGGATTAGATGGGCAAGTTATGGTTGCCTATGTCACGACGGAATGTGACAAATTTATTGAACGTGAAGAAAGAAGGTTTGAAGCCGAAAGAAAGTTAGAGGCTGACAGGGAAATTAAGAAGTTACAATTTGAAGCTGAGGCTGAGACTAAGAGGTTGCAGATTGAGGCTGACAAAGAGGCTAAGAAATTGGAAGCAGAAGAGAAGAAATGCAGAAAAGAAAGGGATGCCGAGGAAAGAAGACAGGCTGCAGAAAGGGAAGAGAGGAAATTAGCTGCAGAAAGGGAAGCAGAAGATAAAAGATTACAAAGGGAACATGAATTACGACTAAGGGAGTTTGAGTTTCAAGGCCATGCTCCTGAAAATGGTGCCAGTCCCTTTGCCTCTGATGCTACGGTTACTCAAGGAGCCTCAACCTCAGCTATGAATTTTCATTTAGATCATTTTGTTGAGAAAGACGATGATATTGAGAGCTATATAAATAGGTACGAACTATTAGCTACCACGTATGGGTTAGAGAGAGAAAGGTGGAGCTTAAAGTTATCTCAGGGACTTCGTGGGGCAGCTTATGAAGTTTTTGCAAAAATGAGCAGAGGTGATCAGGAAAATTATGACATGCTAAAGCAGGCTCTTTTGTTAAGGTATGAAAAGAATGCAGAGTTTTACAGGAAAAATTTAGGAATGCTAAACTACTGTCAGGTGAAACCTATCACCAGTTCTCTGCACGCATAGAGACATACTTGGAGAAATGGACTTCTCTGGGGAAAACCCAAGATCTTAAGGAAATGGTCCTTATAGAGCAACTAAGAGAGTCCATGGCTCCAGACCTGAGAAAGTTTCTCATGGAACAAGGTGCAGAGAGGCTGGGTGAGTTGCTAAATGTTGCTGAAAGGTATCAAGCAGCTCAAGCAGAGGTAACAGGTAATAAAAAGAAACAGGTGGATAACTTTAGGGCACCACAGAACTTTAATAAATTTGATCCTAGGGATCAAAATAAAGGTAAGCACCAATTTGATAGGCCACGGTATGAAAATAAAAATAAATTCCCACAATTCGATGAAAGGAAATATAATGAAAGAAAATCTTTCAACCAAGGAAAAAGGTGGTGTAAGAATTGTCAGATGGACAATCATGACACTGACCGTTGCAGAAGGAAACCTGTGTATATGGCAACCCTTCAGGTCAGGTCGACCTCAAGACAGGAGGAGGATATTATGTTGGATACCACTCCAGAAGAGATGAGGAAGGCACAGGCTGGGGATAAAACACTCAAGCCTTGTTTCAGAAAATTGTCAACTTGTCATACAACTCCAGGCAAGGGAGATTTTTACATGAAAAACAAGTTGATGTATAGGAAGACTGGAGCTAGATCCAATGGTCACGGACAGCTGGTTCTTCCAAAAAGATACAGGACAGACTTAATAAGGAGCCTACATGTGAAACCAGATGGGGACCATGAGAAGATAGGTACCATCATTCAAAAGGTGGCTCACAATTATTATTGGCCCAAAGCAAGATGGGACATTGAGAATTTTGTAGAAAGGTGTAGCATAGCACATGAGGGAACACCCACAAGTGGGAACATGGATCAGGACCTGGACACGCCATGGGGCAAAATCAGGCCTGACAATAAAAAGAAATAGATTTGATAAAGTGGACCAAATGGAATGGGAAGCCCCTTTTCACGGACAAGCTTCACTTAACTGTTTTACAATGGCCACTATGCGGAGAGTGCAAAAAGATGTCTTACCCCAGGATAAGCCGACAATCCCTCAATCGGACTTAAACAAACTGGAGGAAGAGGATGTAGGGAGGAAATCTCTCATCAAGAATTTTAAGAGGGGAGAAAGCCCCAAAAGAAAAATTGGTAGCGGTCGTTTTGTGAATGATAATTCTGGGAGGAAAAATCATCACTATAAAGCTTCGAGTGGAAGAGACCATACCGGTGCATGGACAAATAGGTCCACACAATTAAAGGTCCATATGTAGCTATGTTAAGAACGTGGACTGATGAAAAGGCAGAGGAAAACATTACATCTTCATACCAATATGTGAATGAGCTGACCACTCGGTTAAAAAAACTGGCTGGAAACTTGCCAATGAAAATTTGAAACAAGCCAGGAAGAAACATGCTGCCTATTATAACAGGAAGGCGAAAGACAGAAATTTGGCTGTGGGAGAGAAGTACTGCTTCTTTTGCCTGGGAGTCAGAATAAGTTACAAATTGGATGGCAGGGTCCATATACAGTTCTAGAGAAGGTGTCTAGAACAAATTATAAGATAGATAAGAAGGGGAAAGAAAAAATCTATCATGTGAATCTCCTGAAGAAATATTTGGAAAGAGAACATCAGGAAGAGACACACTTGTTGACCTTGTCCATCGCCATGGAAATGAAAAAGGAACCACTTTCATCATTTGAATATCCATTACACCCCTGTGAGACAGCAGCACAGGTGAAAATCAGTACACATTTAACGAAAACTCAGAAAGAGAGAGTGCAACAGGTTCTAAATAATCATGCAGAGGTGTTAACAGACCGACCAGGGCATACAAACCTATTGGAATATGATATGAAACTCATAGACTCCACACCTGTCTGTATGAAACCATATTCGATTCCGTTTGCTAAGGAAAAAGCTTTGAAGGAAGAGATAGACTATCTATTGAAGGAAGGAATTATTTCGCACAGTGAGTCTTCGTATAGTTCCGGTGTTGTACTTTTAAGGAAGCCCTCTGGAGAACATAGACTCTGTATAGATTACAGGAGACTGAATGCTATTACAGAAGGACAGGTGGATCCATTGCCGGATACAAATCAGCTGTTTGCCAGGCTAAATAAAGCTAAATATTTCTCAAAAGTGGATCTGAGTAAAGGATACTATCAGATTCCAGTAAAGCCTGAGGTTAGACCATACCTAGCTTTTAGTACCTCAGAAGGACACTATGAGTTTAATAGATTGCCATTTGGATTGAAGAATGCACCTAGTGTCTTCTCTAGAATGATGAGAAAATTATTGGATCCTCTGAATAATCCCTGTATAACAAATTTTATGGATGATATCCTTATAGCAACAGAAACATTTGAGGAACACATTGACTCTCTGAACATGCTGTTTGATCGACTTAGGGAGGCAAATTTAACAGCCCGACCAACCAAATGTTGCGTTGGATGTAAAGAATTGGAATTTTTGGGACACACAGTTTATCAGGGAAACATGACCCCTGACCCAAAGAATTTAGAGAAACTACAGAAAGCCCCGAGACCACAAACCAAGAAGGACGTGAGATCCTTTGTCTCATTATGTGGTTTCTACCAGAAGTATATCAAGAACTTTAATTCCATATGTGCACCGTTAACTGAATTGACACGTAAAGGACTTCCAGATCGCATTACATGGACACCACAATGTGAAATGACTTACCAAGAATTGAAGGAAAAGCTCACAAGTAAACCCATTTTGAAATTACCTGACTTAAGTCAAGAATTCATAGTAAGGACGGATGCAAGTAATATTGGGTTAGGTGCAACTTTACTACAGAAATCAGATGCATTGGATGGGGAATTAAGCCCAGTGGCATATGCTAGCAGAAAGTTGAATAAAGCTGAAATCAACTACTCAACTAGCGAAAAAGAATGTCTTGCAGTAATATGGGCAATAAAGAAATTCAATATTTATCTATATGGGAAGGCATTTAAGTTGCAAACTGACCACAAACCTTTATCGTTTTTAGCACAGGCTAAGCATGAGAACTCTAGGCTACTCCGATGGTCTTTGCTTCTGGCTCCATATAATTTTAGCATTGAATATATATCTGGAAAAACCAATCTGGGAGCGGATTTTTTTAAGCCGCCATCCGTGTGATGAGAATCACCGTAAACCCCAGAAATAATAATAAATTTCTCTATGTGTATATAGAATAAAGGACTGACATATAATGTCTGTTTTAAGAGGGGAGGTGTCATGAAATATTCTAATCCACATATATAAATTATTAGGTAAATATGAAGCCTAACAAATAAAATTAATAAAGAGAAGAGCAATGGTAAAATGACAGTGCTGTCACAAGGAATGTACTCGAAATCCCCCTTGTTTTCTGCTTCGTCTGCAAATTGTAACGCTTTCACGTTGATAGTAAAAGCTTACTGTATTATACCCGCTTTCTTCAATGAAACGTGTGCTGTATTTCTTGGAAAAACATTAAGAGGCAGACTGCGTAATGACCTAAATTTTAAATTCCATTCATGTCTTTTTCTACATTACGTTACCAAAACGAACGAACAGTTGGACTAAAGGATAGCGAGAAGGGAGAGGCAGAAAGCCGAACACTAAACACGCTTCGCGCGATACGCAAATGCTGCCATCACGCGTGTAAGTCTACATGCACTAATTTTTTTTTCAGACGGACAGTGATAAAATACACTACCCTTTCCCAGAGTTAGGTTTATAAATCATAACAGACTCTTATTAGAAAAGATAACAATAGATGGGTTTACGGTTGAAAACATAACAGTACCCAGACAGCACATCTTCGAAACAGGAGGTAGAAGAAATTGCATATTTTGACCGCAGCCACGTAGCTCCTTTAAATTAGTATTTTTGGGTTCCTTAGGGCTTGCTGACAAATAATATGTAAAACGTTACGCAAATAGTCCAGGAATTAATAAATTATACCCAAAATAAAATATTGGGGGTGCCTGACAGCATAAAATCATTTCTGCTCATAAGATTTTTTTATAACGTGTTTGAAAAAAAACCTTACGTTACATAAATAGCCTACCATGTAAACTCCAAATTGATTGGAGCGCAACAAATGAAAGCCTAACCACGATTGGTCGGGCTATAAATACTATCTTGGTTGTTAGGGGAAACGGGGAAAGGTAACATTTTTTCAAACACTTGTCGAAACGTGGCTCATTGGCCAGTCTCGCTGATATACACACTTGGGAGCGTTAGTTCGAGACCACTTGTTTAAAATAGCTTGATAAAGCATCAGTGCGTTGAAGCCAGCATATATTTGGCTAAATAAAAGCCTGGAAGATAAGCAGAAGGAACTTTGTGCCAGTTTGTGCCAGAATTCATTGCTAATCAACGTATCTGTGTTATTCGTATGAATTGTGGTAAGCTTGAACCATTTAATATCTTTTAATGAAAATTGAATGTGAATTGTTGATTTATGCCTGTATATATATGTGTGTAGTTCAGTGGCAAACGTGAGGTAAAGCCTAAAATGCTCCAGCCTGAACAGAGGGTGTCGGAGAAAAGTAAAACGGCATGGAATGGCCAAACAGTACACTGACACCTGGATGATTGACTAGAAAGAAATAATGCTGGAAGTGCAGAGGCGTAGTGACCATTAAGGATGGTAATGCTGGAATAAAGTATTTCAAATGAAGCTGACTGTTGGCCTAACGCTCTGAACGCAATGTTTGTGCTGTATTGTGATCAGTGTAAAAGAGAATATAAATTAGTTATGAAGTAGAAGGTACATCCTTCTTGATTTCAGGGACAGTGGTCTTGATGGTACTGAGCAGCATCTGGTCAGAGATTTGCTGAATCCAGAGTCGGACAGCATACTCCTTGGTCTTTTAGCTATCAGTGAGGTGTCTCCTGAGCCCAGAGGAGAATTCGAGCAGAGGAGTCCTTTCCTGCCGCCATCACTCAAGATAAGCAGAGTTGGCCAGCTGAGCTCAACATTATGTCCCCTCATCTTGAAATAACTTTATAAAAATACTATTCAGAGGGGAATTTACTTGTCTTAAAATCAGGAACTGTGAACATCTCCAATACTGGTCCCTAAAGACAAACTATTGAAGTCATGATGACAAATACCAACAGAGCTTGAACAAAACAAAACCAGTATTACCTCATTTTACTACTACACAACTGACACACATAGAACATTTGTAATAATATATGTCACTACAATATTCATATTAAATACATTCTGTACATAACTTGTAATTTAAATTGATTGTGATTCCTGGTTCCCTTGTAGTTGAATCAGGACACATATTCATTCATGCCAGTAATGAATACATATTGTTATTTGAAAGTTTATTAGTGACTCTTTTAAGATATCTTTGTAGAGTGTTATATGTATGTGAGTGTCACCGTGTTGTTAAGAGTAGTGGATTAAATTAAATTGTTTATCTGTCTGTTGTTGTGACTTACACTTCACCATACTCATACCCTAGACACATAACGTAGCATCACACTATTCCAGAATAATTCTGACTGAGATATATAGTTATGTGGTAGCAAGTAAGGTTATCTATAATACACTACTCTTAATAGATATAGATACCTTCACAGCTGATCTCAGTCAGTACACTAAGTTCCCTATAAGTATTTATAACATCCCACTTCACCACATATATTGGGGGCTCGTCCGGGATTTTGAATCTTTAACTATTAAAATATTGGGGGTAATTCACTTCAGGGAATATAAGAATTAAAAGGTATCCTTGGGTGGAATTAAATAAGGTTGAGCTCACGGTGCCTGTGTTGTCCATTAGAGATTGAATTGTTGGTTAGACATTGTATAAATTTACATAATAGACAATGGCGGACCTGGCCAAATTTCGATCTGCTGCGGTTCAGACTGCAAAAGAGTTAGGATTAGATGGGCAAGTTATGGTTGCCTATGTCACGACGGAATGTGACAAATTTATTGAACGTGAAGAAAGAAGGTTTGAAGCCGAAAGAAAGTTAGAGGCTGACAGGGAAATTAAGAAGTTACAATTTGAAGCTGAGGCTGAGACTAAGAGGTTGCAGATTGAGGCTGACAAAGAGGCTAAGAAATTGGAAGCAGAAGAGAAGAAATTAGCTGCAGAAAGGGAAGCCGAGGAAAGAAGACAGGCTGCAGAAAGGGAAGAGAGGAAATTAGCTGCAGAAAGGGAAGCAGAAGATAAAAGATTACAAAGGGAACATGAATTACGACTAAGGGAGTTTGAGTTTCAAGGCCATGCTCCTGAAAATGGTGCCAGTCCCTTTGCCTCTGATGCTACGGTTACTCAAGGAGCCTCAACCTCAGCTATGAATTTTCATTTAGATCATTTTGTTGAGAAAGACGATGATATTGAGAGCTATATAAATAGGTACGAACTATTAGCTATCACGTATGGGTTAGAGAGAGAAAGGTGGAGCTTAAAGTTATCTCAGGGACTTCGTGGGGCAGCTTATGAAGTTTTTGCAAAAATGAGCAGAGGTGATCAGGAAAATTATGACATGCTAAAGCAGGCTCTTTTGTTAAGGTATGAAAAGAATGCAGAGTTTTACAGGAAAAAATTTAGGAATGCTAAACTACTGTCAGGTGAAACCTATCACCAGTTCTCTGCACGCATAGAGACATACTTGGAGAAATGGACTTCTCTGGGGAAAACCCAAGATCTTAAGGAAATGGTCCTTATAGAGCAACTAAGAGAGTCCATGGCTCCAGACCTGAGAAAGTTTCTCATGGAACAAGGTGCAGAGAGGCTGGGTGAGTTGCTAAATGTTGCTGAAAGGTATCAAGCAGCTCAAGCAGAGGTAACAGGTAATAAAAAGAAACAGGTGGATAACTTTAGGGCACCACAGAACTTTAATAAATTTGATCCTAGGGATCAAAATAAAGGTAAGCACCAATTTGATAGGCCACGGTATGAAAATAAAAATAAATTCCCACAATTCGATGAAAGGAAATATAATGAAAGAAAATCTTTCAACCAAGGAAAAAGGTGGTGTAAGAATTGTCAGATGGACAATCATGACACTGACCGTTGCAGAAGGAAACCTGTGTATATGGCAACCCTTCAGGTCAGGTCGACCTCAAGACAGGAGGAGGATATTATGTTGGATACCACTCCAGAAGAGATGAGGAAGGCACAGGCTGGGGATAAAACACTCAAGCCTTGTTTCAGAAAATTGTCAACTTGTCATACAACTCCAGGCAAGGGAGATTTTTACATGAAAAACAAGTTGATGTATAGGAAGACTGGAGCTAGATCCAATGGTCACGGACAGCTGGTTCTTCCAAAAAGATACAGGACAGACTTAATAAGGAGCCTACATGTGAAACCAGATGGGGACCATGAGAAGATAGGTACCATCATTCAAAAGGTGGCTCACAATTATTATTGGCCCAAAGCAAGATGGGACATTGAGAATTTTGTAGAAAGGTGTAGCATAGCACATGAGGGAACACCCACAAGTGGGAACATGGATCAGGACCTGGACACGCCATGGGGCAAAATCAGGCCTGACAATAAAAAGAGAAATAGATTTGATAAGGTGGACCAAATGGAATGGGAAGCCCCTTTTCACGGACAAGCTTCACTTAACTGTTTTACAATGGCCACTATGCGGAGAGTGCAAAAGGATGTCTTACCCCAGGATAAGCCGACAATCCCTCAATCGGACTTAAACAAACTGGAGGAAGAGGATGTAGGGAGGAAATCTCTCATCAAGAATTTTAAGAGGGGAGAAAGCCCCAAAAGAAAAATTGGTAGCGGTCGTTTTGTGAATGATAATTCTGGGAGGAAAAATCATCACTATAAAGCTTCGAGTGGAAGAGACCATACCGGTGCATGGACAAATAGGTCCACACAATTAAAGGTCCATATGTAGCTATGTTAAGAACGTGGACTGATGAAAAGGCAGAGGAAAACATTACATCTTCATACCAATATGTGAATGAGCTGACCACTCGGTTAAAAACTGGCTGGAAACTTGCCAATGAAAATTTGAAACAAGCCAGGAAGAAACATGCTGCCTATTATAACAGGAAGGCGAAAGACAGAAATTTGGCTGTGGGAGAGAAAGTACTGCTTCTTTTTGCCTGGGAGTCAGAATAAGTTACAAATTGGATGGCAGGGTCCATATACAGTTCTAGAGAAGGTGTCTAGAACAAATTATAAGATAGATAAGAAGGGGAAAGAAAAAATCTATCATGTGAATCTCCTGAAGAAATATTTGGAAAGAGAACATCAGGAAGAGACACACTTGTTGACCTTGTCCATCGCCATGGAAATGAAAAAGGAACCACTTTCATCATTTGAATATCCATTACACCCCTGTGAGACAGCAGCACAGGTGAAAATCAGTACACATTTAACGAAAACTCAGAAAGAGAGAGTGCAACAGGTTCTAAATAATCATGCAGAGGTGTTAACAGACCGACCAGGGCATACAAACCTATTGGAATATGATATGAAACTCATAGACTCCACCCCTGTCTGTATGAAACCATATTCGATTCCGTTTGCTAAGGAAAAAGCTTTGAAGGAAGAGATAGACTATCTATTGAAGGAAGGAATTATTTCGCACAGTGAGTCTTCGTATAGTTCCGGTGTTGTACTTTTAAGGAAGCCCTCTGGAGAACATAGACTCTGTATAGATTACAGGAGACTGAATGCTATTACAGAAGGACAGGTGGATCCATTGCCGGATACAAATCAGCTGTTTGCCAGGCTAAATAAAGCTAAATATTTCTCAAAAGTGGATCTGAGTAAAGGATACTATCAGATTCCAGTAAAGCCTGAGGTTAGACCATACCTAGCTTTTAGTACCTCAGAAGGACACTATGAGTTTAATAGATTGCCATTTGGATTGAAGAATGCACCTAGTGTCTTCTCTAGAATGATGAGAAAATTATTGGATCCTCTGAATAATCCCTGTATAACAAATTTTATGGATGATATCCTTATAGCAACAGAAACATTTGAGGAACACATTGACTCTCTGAACATGCTGTTTGATCGACTTAGGGAGGCAAATTTAACAGCCCGACCAACCAAATGTTGCGTTGGATGTAAAGAATTGGAATTTTTGGGACACACAGTTTATCAGGGAAACATGACCCCTGACCCAAAGAATTTAGAGAAACTACAGAAAGCCCCGAGACCACAAACCAAGAAGGACGTGAGATCCTTTGTCTCATTATGTGGTTTCTACCAGAAGTATATCAAAACTTTAATTCCATATGTGCACCGTTAACTGAATTGACACGTAAAGGACTTCCAGATCGCATTACATGGACACCACAATGTGAAATGACTTACCAAGAATTGAAGGAAAAGCTCACAAGTAAACCCATTTTGAAATTACCTGACTTAAGTCAAGAATTCATAGTAAGGACGGATGCAAGTAATATTTGGTTAGGTGCAACTTTACTACAGAAATCAGATGCATTGGATGGGGAATTAAGCCCAGTGGCATATGCTAGCAGAAAGTTGAATAAAGCTGAAATCAACTACTCAACTAGCGAAAAAGAATGTCTTGCAGTAATATGGGCAATAAAGAAATTCAATATTTATCTATATGGGAAGGCATTTAAGTTGCAAACTGACCACAAACCTTTATCGTTTTTAGCACAGGCTAAGCATGAGAACTCTAGGCTACTCCGATGGTCTTTGCTTCTGGCTCCATATAATTTTAGCATTGAATATATATCTGGAAAAACCAATCTGGGAGCGGATTTTTTAAGCCGCCATCCGTGTGATGAGAATCACCGTAAACCCCAGAAATAATAATAAATTTCTCTATGTGTATATAGAATAAAGGACTGACATATAATGTCTGTTTTAAGAGGGGAGGTGTCATGAAATATTCTAATCCACATATATAAATTATTAGGTAAATATGAAGCCTAACAAATAAAATTAATAAAGAGAAGAGCAATGGTAAAATGACAGTGCTGTCACAAGGAATGTACTCGAAATCCCCCTTGTTTTCTGCTTCGTCTGCAAATTGTAACGCTTTCACGTTGATAGTAAAAGCTTACTGTATTATACCCGCTTTCTTCAATGAAACGTGTGCTGTATTTCTTGGAAAAACATTAAGAGGCAGACTGCGTAATGACCTAAATTTTAAATTCCATTCAACATTAATTATATTACGTTACCAAAACGAACGAACAGTTGGACTAAAGGATAGCGAGAAGGGAGAGGAAGCCGAACACTAAACACGCTTCGCGCGATACGCAAATGCTGCCATCACGCGTGTAAGTCTACATGCACTAATTTTTTTTCAGACGGACAGTGATAAAATACACTACCCTTTCCCAGAGTTAGGTTTATAAATCATAACAGACTCTTATTAGAAAAGATAACAATAGATGGGTTTTACGTTTGAACACATAACAGTACCCAGACAGCACATCTTCCAAACAGGAGGTAGAAGAAATTGCATATTTTGAACGCAGCCACGTAGCTCCTTTAAATTAGTATTTTTGGGTTCCTTAGGGCTTGCTGACAAATAATATGTAAAACGTTACGCAAATAGTCCAGGAATTAATAAATTATACCCAAAATAAAATATTGGGGGTGCCTGACAGCATAAAATCATTTCTGCTCATAAGATATTTTTTTTAACGTGTTTGAAAAAAAACCTTACGTTACATAAATAGCCTACCATGTAAACTCCAAATTGATTGGAGCGCAACAAATGAAAGCCTAACCACGATTGGTCGGGCTATAAATACTATCTTGGTTGTTAGGGGAAACGGGGAAAGGTAACATTTTTTCAAACACTTGTCGAAACGTGGCTCATTGGCCAGTCTCGCTGATATACACACTTGGGAGCGTTAGTTCGAGACCACTTGTTTAAAATAGCTTGATAAAGCATCAGTGCGTTGAAGCCAGCATATATTTGGCTAAATAAAAGCCTGGAAGATAAGCAGAAGGAAATTTGTGCCAGTTTGTGCCAGAATTCATTGCTAATCAACGTATCTGTGTTATTCGTATGAATTGTGGTAAGCTTGAACCATTTAATATCTTTTAATGAAAATTGAATGTGAATTGTTGATTTATGCCTGTATATATATGTGTAGTTCAGTGGCAAACGTGAGGTAAAGCCTAAAATGCTCCAGCCTGAACAGAGGGTGTCGGAGAAAAGTAAAAACGGCATGGAATGGCCAAACAGTACACTGACACCTGGATGATTGACTAGAAAGAAATAATGCTGGAAGTGCAGAGGCGTAGTGACTATTAAGGATGGTAATGCTGGTATAAAGTATTTCAGATGAAGCTGACTGTTGGCCTAACGCTCTGAACGCAATGTTTGTGCTGTATTGTGATCAGTGTAAAAGAGAATATAAATTAGTTATGAAGTAGAAGGTACATCCTTCTTGATTTCAGGGACAGTGGTCTTGATGGTACTGAGCAGCATCTGGTCAGAGATTTGCTGAATCCAGAGTCGGACAGCATACTCCTTGGTCTTTTTAGCTATCAGTGAGGTGTCTCCTGAGCCCAGAGGAGAATTCGAGCAGAGGAGTCCTTTCCTGCCGCCATCACTCAAGATAAGCAGAGTTGGCCAGCTGAGCTCAACATTATGTCCCCTCATCTTGAAATAACTTTATAAAAATACTATTCAGAGGGGAATTTACTTGTCTTAAAATCAGGAACTGTGAACATCTCCAATACTGGTCCCTAAAGACAAACTATTGAAGTCATGATGACAAATACCAACAGAGCTTGAACAAAACAAAAACAGTATTACCTCATTTTACTACTACACAACTGACACACATAGAACATTTGTAATAATATATGTCACTACAATATTCATATTAAATACATTCTGTACATAACTTGTAATTTAAATTGATTGTGATTCCTGGTTCCCTTGTAGTTGAATCAGGACACATATTCATTCATGCCAGTAATGAATACATATTGTTATTTGAAAGTTTATTAGTGACTCTTTTAAGATATCTTTGTAGAGTGTTATATGTATGTGAGTGTCACCGTGTTGTTAAGAGTAGTGGATTAAATTAAATTGTTTATCTGTCTGTTGTTGTGACTTACACTTCACCATACTCATACCCTAGACACATAACGTAGCATCACACTATTCCAGAATAATTCTGACTGAGATATATAGATATGTGGTAGCAAGTAAGGTTATCTATAATACACTACTCTTAATAGATATAGATACCTTCACAGCTGATCTCAGTCAGTACACTAAGTTCCCTATAAGTATTTATAACATCGCACTTCACCACAGGTAGTAAGATCGGATGCCTAGCCTTCTCGGATAAGGGCGAAAAAAATAGGAGGTCCTGTGTGCAAGTTGCACACGTTAAAAATCTTTCGGCAGTTGGAAATTGTAAAGAGTGGGCCATGCGGCCGTTGCCCTGGCAAAATTTATAAATTCACACATATACCATTCGTATACATCTAACTCCATATAAGTGCAGATTTTTACGCCATATCACTACTTTAATAAACTGTAGTCGACTCCACAACCCTGTTTCCAACAGTGGCCATTCTACTTCTGCTGTGTGTTCGTACCGTACACCGGTCTTTTTCCAAAAAAGTGTCTTTCTGCTTCTTCGTCGTACATTATGTCAATTTAAATACGCACAATGAATGCAATGGTCAATGATGTCATTCTCAGCTTGCAGGCATCGCCGTATTTGTTTCTCCTGGACTGATACTTGCGGGCGGCCATTGACGCGTTCTCTACTTGTCATATCTGGAGCAATCATGCGGCATAAAACAGATGTTGAATTACTACAGGCACATTCATTAGTAGTTCACATCTTTTTTCTTCGTTTGGACAGAAGGTATCTGCTCAGTCTGTTGTGGCCTGTGCAGAGTCTGAAGATTATTACTTGTTCTCTTCTGTTGTACTTATCCATTTCCTTTATTTTGTAGAATGTGTCTACATTTTTGTCTAATCTGTAGTTTTCATAATGATATACACTGGAGATTCCGTTAACTCTGCTTAAATTAAAATCTCCCCCTCCCATCCTTCTTTTTTGCGGTTTCGTCCTTTCAGGAAAATGAGGCAACAGTTATAATATCCCCCCCCCCCCCCCCCCCCCCCCCTTTTTTCCCGCCACGCCAGAACCCTGCGACAAAGCTCGCTGTATGCTCCTGCAATGGTGGTTTTTGAAGCAATTTATTGAACACGATGAGGCTGTCAGTTCCATGCAAATCTTCTTACAACATACCCCATGCAGCATTGCTGTTGTCTCTTCAGAGAGCTACAAAATCCACACAAGGTTATCATTCACCCTTTTCGTTTCTCTTTTTTTTTTTTTTTTTTAAACGACATTCTTGTCTGACAAAAATTGAACCTAATTATTGCTTTTTGGAATTGACCAGGGCCGAGCGCGAGCGCTACGTGTTCACGCGGGATCACCGATGTCTAGCCAGTATCCGGATGAGCACAAGTGATGGCTTCCCATCAGCCCACCGTGAGCGACATAAAATCTAATTTTCGTTAACTCTAATGCTACCAAACGTGTCAGTGCGATAATTTTTTTTCTTTCCAACTAATTTTGGCGGCGTTGTTGGTGTCTTCTTGCTGTTACGTTGATTGTGTTATAAATGTATGATTTGAATTAATATAAATGAAAGGCACATTGAATCTAAGACGTTGAATGAACTGTTATCGTACCCGACACATGGAATGAATCATTATGTGGCGTGTGCTTCGTAATCAGCCGTGGTGGTCCACGAATTTTAGCCAGACATTTAGAGTAAGGCAGTGAACTGTCTATCGTGGGACATTTTACACTCTCAAACTTTGAAGGAACGTCGAGTGACCTGTCCCGAGCCCACCATACAAACATTAAATCCGAAAAACGAATAATTTGTACAAGATAATAAATGTTAAAGGATCATATACCTTGATGTCGTTTCCAACAATAATTGTGAACACTATAATATCTTTCTTGCAATTCGTAGCGTCTGGAGCAACAATCGAATCAAAGAATCCCAATATTAGATTATTTGCAGGCTTCAAATTCACCCATAACTATAGAACAGGTGTTAAGAGTAGACAGACCTAGGAAACTACACTATATGGTCAAGTAAAAAAAACAAACAACACACAAAGGTATGATCAGGCATTCATTGGAAAATAAAGAAGTAGAAGACCAGACAACAGAAAAACAACAGAAGTGATAGGCTTACAGGGATCGAACCAGGACCTTCCGAACGGCACCCACCGCCTAGCTACGGGAGCGAATCGTCACTATCCACTCTGCCAGCCAAGCACTAAAGGCTTGCATGGCTAGGCGGGGTTGTCGCACGGAAGGTCCAGTGTTCAAATCCTGGGTAAGCCACTCATGTCTGTTGTTTTTCTGTTGTCTGGTGTTCTACTTCTTTATTTCCTGCGAGTGCCTGATAACATACCTTTATATTTGTTTCATATTAATTTACTGTTTACAGGCCTCGGGTTTCCCTCCTTTATGTGTAATAAATGTTTATAGCAGATACGACCGTAGGGTAGTAAAGTGTCAGAGACTTCGTTATAATAAGTCTCAGCATTATGAGGCGGGCCAGGATGGCTGGTTCTCTCAAGTCCAATTAAAATATAAGTGACGCATTGATAGGTATGGAGAACTAGGCCTCCGTGCTTCCCCACCTACCTTTAAATTTAAAAAAAAATTCCTAATAAATGCTGGTCAGCCCAGCCGTAGTGTTGCACTTAAACACGTGATCTTACCTACTTGTTTTTAAATCATGTTTATTCACGTGTTTCACACCGTGCTCCGTATCCCCACGAAGCGTTATTTAAAAACAATCTGATTGGAAGAAGGGTGGGGGAGCTTTCCAAGATTAATCCGCCAATTAGAAACTCATAAACATCCACATTATCTGGGGATAACAAATACCGCGTATGAATAAAGAGGGCGAGACTTCATGCCAATAAACCGTATTAAACTACGCCTTTCATTTAAGCGGATTGTCACCAGAGTCCTCTAATAAAAAGGACTGTGGAACTGTGGGGTAGCGTTGTTGTTAGCGTGAGTCACGCGGCATCTTGAACTATTCAGTGTCCCTGCTTTGTGTCTGAGCGTAGCGTGGTCCATAACTTTTTGGGAACTCAGACTGAAAACTTCTTGTGATCTTCTTAACTACTACACACAGCAATGGCAACTTGTGGATCATCAACTTTCTGGTGTGTGCTGTCTTTTCTGGCTGTATTCGCAAACATGGGTGAGTATTTTCTGTTTTAATTTGATTTTTAACCACATTAAATATTCACATTAAAATAGACCCTAAGCCCATACAATCGGACCTACATACACTTTCGAAGCCTAATATATCTTGTATAGGCCTAACTTTTTTTTTTCATTCTGGGAACAGCAGACCCTATCGTTTTTCCATCAAACATATAGGCTACCTTGCATTGTAGCTAATAAATAAAGATAATTAACCCAGGCACCAGAGAACATGAAAGACATATAGGCCTATATGATATTCTTAGGTAGCCGCAGGCGACCTTGGTCTTTACTGACTGTGTGTGGTGCACCACTCTGAGTGGGGACCTCCCAGTACCAAAGACTGCTGTGCCCGTCACAGATTTTGCTCCTTTCCTCAGACCTACGGGTCCTGAGAGTTCCTCTATAAATGCCTTTGTGCAGATGAGGAAGGACATCCCTCGAAACCTTCGGGTATATGAGGCTCTGTCCATTCAGGCTGGAATGACGTCTTGATGGTTCGGAGGTTTTATAGCGAATATGAGTACACATGAGGGCAAGTTCGGGCACAATGGGCTAATCACCTGTTTGCCAAGTCACCTCGATTACATGTCCTGCCCATGGGCCTTGTGCACTTGGGTCCCCTCTACACTTCGTTTCACGAGGTAGAAGAGGGTACGATTATGAGATGAGATGAGATGATATTCTTAGGGAATCGAACCGAGGTCCATCCAATCATCGCCGTACTGTGAAAGTAAATCGTGAAAGGATGCACAGCCAATTTAGCACCCCCACCCCAAGTTCTATGGCTTGCTACGTAGTACTGTATATAATTATAAGAAGCCTATGGTACGCTATACTATGACTGCAGTTACATTTGATTGCTGTCTTAGTACTGCCCTTTCATTATTTGCTGGTCCTGCAGTTTGCATGCATTATTTAGCATACGTTTAGCTCTTTCTTTCACTTGTCATTCATTAGTTTGCCTTCTGCTCCACCAAAGAGAATAGGCCCTAAAAAATTCATTGCAAGTTCTGTCGTATGCCATTCACTCAAGGTTTGCCCATTGTCTCCCTTATTATTTTCATTTCAATCCCCAAATCAGTCCAAATTCGAGGATTGCCCTGTAGGCTAATGCTTTCAGCGGATTTCCTCAGTGTAGGCTTACGTCCAATCCATCGTTAGCGTCTCTTGTTTGACCTATTAGGCTATCGAAAATTGTTGCCAGCGCTCGATTAATTGCACCAATAGTTTAGGCCCATGTTAAAACAAATTTCGGGCGCCACGTGTCTACGCTTTTTCAGCATGACTGGTCCCATGTCGCTTCAATACTATAGTGGTACCAGAGACTCCAGATTTTTCCGTCCCTGTACCCTCTTGGCTTTTAGTAAACCTCCCGAACCCTATAGGCTATTCAGTGTGAGGAAAAAATTCTAGAGTTTACTATTTACATAGGGTAAGAAAATAAACAGATTAATTTCTGATAAAGCTTTAATCAGTAGGCCTATGCCTACATAGCCTGAACTATTTGAAACAAAGTTGTTAGGCCTAAAAGTTTGAGAACAATCAAATAAATTAGTAAAACCCTTGATTCAGTTTCTTGTCAACAAACGGGTTTAATTCGTGATACTGGTTTTGTAAAGCAATACCTGCATATCATGTTTTTGTTCGCCCTCTTTTTTTCTTGCGTTGGATCTGATTGAGAACAGGACTGTCTGTTCTCTCTCGAATCTATAACTTTTTTTTTTTCATTAACACTATTACATTTTAAATATTTCAGTAGGATATAATTTACCAAATATTCCCCCGTACCCCCATTTCAAAGTTCTACCTACTACCTACTGGAGGAGGTAAGGCCTACGAGCACCCCCATATCGGGAACCCCTGGTAAAAATATTCACGAGGCTGCCGGGTAATTTCCGAGTCAGCGTCTTAGTTTGGGGGCATTGCTACCCCCCAAAAAAAACTTGGTCCCTGTCATCAAAATCATTCCCTTTTAGCCCGCTATGGAGCATGAAGCTACTATTGCAGCTAGTCTTACAGGAAAAAATAATAAACCTAGCTAGTCTTGAAGGAAGCTTTAAAAACTGCTCTTACATCGATGGTTTTTAAGCAGCTCTAATTTACATATTGGCAGCCATCTTGCTTCTGTGACTGGACACAAGGGAGTTATTTTTCTCTTATTTTTAGTTTCATGTTCTCTACTTAATTCTCATTTTCTTTCTTTCCCTCCTGTCTTGTTTGTCTGTCCCTGACGAAGGCCTTGTGGCCGCAACGTAGGTTTTTCCTGTCCTTTCTCCTTGTAAGACGCATTACTATTTTTTTTCCCCATTCTACTAATTTACATATAGAGGTTGGCAGCCTCGTGCCTGGGGACATAGAAGCCATATTGTTTCCATGTCCGGGATCTGCAGTTGATCTCTGGGAGTTGTGCCATTAAAGTCACTGAAAATATGGTAGTGTGTGTGATGTATTGTAACGAACTATGACAATTAAATGTTTACAAAGGTCTACTGAAAATCACTTTACCCAGGCCGTATCAACTTTCTAAAACTCATTACCAATCAATTTTTTAATACTTTTTTCTTCATTAGACATTTTAAGAAACGGCCCCTGTTAACCTTTTGAAATAACATTGCTAATCGCTGAAATAAATCATCCCCCAGTGGACATACTACACATTGTAGCCACGGCTCACGAATGGTAAAAACAACGGTCCTTGCGAGCAGCGCTAGAGAGGGCCTAATGCGACCCAAGGCCGGCGCAACCCAGAACTCAAGGATTTGGCGCCTTCAACTTTCCACAATTTGTCCGGTATGTCGTACCGTAAAACCCGACAAGAGCGCCCATTAAGTTTGTGAAATGACACATTTGTTTTACGGCATCTCGTCTGGAGACGGTGCTGTTTATTTGATGGACTGTGTTTGATCGTCTGGGGTGATCTGTTTTTCTTGCCTTTGTGTTTGCTAACTTCGGTTTGTCTCAAGAGTGAAGTCTTTGTCTTGGTAATTGATTTGTGCTATACTGAATATGTTGAATCGTTCGGCCTCCTCCCACTACTCTTCAAAGTGGTTTGTCAAAACCAGTTACTAAGAATTATTTCCACAATCTCGGGGTCGAAGTGTTCGCCCTTGGCAATTTTTATTTGTTAAAACAAATTTGTAGTTGGCAGCAACGCTAGGTACACCAATTTTAGCGTGCCATCGATTTTTTCCACCAGCGTAGTTTGACAAACCACCTTTGCTCACTCATTGTTAGGCATCGCTGTGCGGCATATCCCGTCGGTTCGTCCTGACCAATGGCGAAAGAGGTCATCAGACGGTAGCGTGCGGGCGAAGTAGCAGACTGTTAGTCAGCTAAGAGGATTTATTTTGGTAAAAATATAACAGTAAAAACTAATTATTTCTCTAGTAAGACAACACAGGGTCTTTTATTTTTGCATATAATAAGCCTACGCCCAGAATATGACAACAACCCTTGGGTCTAAGTTGAAAAGGGTGCGACTCGCCAAAGCCGGGAAAAAAAGCAATAGGCAAAGTCTGATAGTGAAAATGTATGGAAATTTAGTGGGGTAGGTGTTGCTAACAGACAGGCTTTAATTTAATTTCTGGTAGAATCGAAATGAGTCTACGTCCCGTTTAGTTGTGCCTATCAGTGCGAAAAGTCACTGTATGCCATCTTGCAAAATGCCATGGGACTTTTAAAATGATCCATTAGAGAAACGCCTAAGTGTGAGGAAAGGTAGACTGAAGCAGATGAACAATAGAGGGAATGCAAAATCGTTAGGATTGGACGGAAAGTGATGTTTTTAAAAGGTTGCAAGAGCACGGCAGAAAAAAAAAGATGGTGTTAAAATGAGAATGGAAGAGGATAGCAGAACAACAAACTTGCACAATTGTAGCGGCCTGTTTAACAGATGAGCCACGTGAGATCGGCCGCACGTCACGTGTCATGTCACGATCACGTGGCAAAATTTTGTTTCGCATGTCATGTGATGCATCATTGATGCTTGCAAGCTTTCGCAATGAGCCTAACTGGCGTTCCTTTCTTCCTTCAAGCATTTAAACATTTCAAGCAGCTAGCTCTTTTAGTGTATTCAGTTCTTGTTTTCAAAATAAGAATAGCGTATTCGTAAACACATTCTATAACTTGTTCTAGAAGTTGTCGATGGTCTTCCATCGACAGTTATATCTTTGTACACTTTCAGAAGTTAATATCATCAATACTTAATGTGTTTAAAGAAATCTGTCGACGACCTGAGGTTGCTGGTATCTCCATATTGTCCAGGAACTGTACTGGTGACGGCCGGATGTGCTTTCTTTGTTCCTCATATGTTGAGCACATGTGCAGCAGTCATTTTATCGGTTCCGCAGTTACATTCGTCAGTAGTTCCTAACTTTAGCTTGTCTAATAGATGATATCGCCCTATGTGGAGTCATAAGATTACCACTTGTGTCACTTCTGTTGAGCTTGTAATATAAATAATTTTGTTTGCTGGTCTGGATGCCCTGCTTCCCATTTGCTCCTGTGCCTACTCCTGCTAAACATCCTACCCTCTTCATTACTTATACATGTATGAATTTCCTAACTTTCTACCTGTCTCTGCCAGCCTCTCATTGCTAAAGATGTTGCAATAAGATGTGATCCACAATATCACATTTCTTTTTAATCACTGACATACTTTGTAGAATATTTCTAAGTTATTCAGTGTTACTTAGAAAATCCTCCACTTCAATTTTCTATTACATTAGTGGCTGATCCATCTATATGCATGGATCCATGTCTATTTTTTAAAAAATATTTCATGATTATGGTTCTTTCTGCTTCAGTTGAGGCTGTTCTTTCTCTCAGTACCAGGATTGTTTTCTTTCATCTCAGGGAAGCACTGCTGTGTCAAGCTCTTTAATTTTGTTGATTCTGCAAAGTTGCTTCACTTAGCTCTTCCCCTTCGACCATTTATCCTGTGCTACACTGAGTGATCTGTCTACCTTTTGACTTTCTCAGCTTGGTCCTGCTATATCTTCATTAGTTGCAAGTAATCTTTTCTAGTCATTCAAAGAATGTCTTCATTCCTCATATTATGATTCTCATGACCTCATTTTGGACATGACCTCATTTTTTCTTTTGTTCCTTACAAAATGACTCACAAGAAATATGTATGAATCAACAAAATATACCATGAAGGTAGATGTATTGCAACAGCTGCATACTACAGTCAACATTACACATTTGCTTACAGAGCAGTTATCCAGTCAGTTAAAGCCAAGATCTCCTGACGTGTTCTCTTAATTATGTAAGCACTGAATAAAAAAAATACTGGGATCTGCATGAAGGTTAAAGAAAACTAAGGGTGGATGAAAATTTTTCTTTGACAACAAAAAAATAATTTTTTTTTTTTTAGCAACTATGGGGTTTTGTCAGGGGAATATTATTTTTCAATGTTTTTTTTTTTTCAGGAATGTCTCAACTTAGTGGTGGAACCCAGTTCACACCAAACCCAGACAACTGCACTGCATTTAATGCTAGTGCTCCTTGTAATTTTCCTGACCTCGTGGACAAAAAGTACTGCTTGACAAATGGGTCCGTGGTGACTGGTTTCTGTGATGCTCAAGAGGCTGTTTGTGTGTAAGTAGAGGATACTGTATTTGTTGCCCAATTTAATTTTTTTTTTTTTTTTTTTTTTGCAGACTTTAATGCTTTTTAGAAAGAGAAATGACACCAAACTTTTTAATATATTTCTCATTTTGCAAGTACCTTGACTCTGCACAACTTCCTGTCTCCGGCACTATTTATCAATTCTGTTGACTTCTTCCATGCCATGATTTCAAACTGTGCAGTATCTTATCTTTGTCATCCTCTCTTTTTCCTTCAGGCTTTCCTGTTATGATATATTCCAGCTTTCATCTTCTCATAACATACCCAAAGAATGTCTAATATATTTTGAATGTAGAAAAGTGCTTAGAACAGCGTTTAAATCCTTTAATAATAATAAAAAAACAGTAGAGGAAGACAATGTGGGGGTGGAGAAGCGATTGTATAGCTTACATAACACTGAAAACCCAACAGTGGGAAACAGCTTGGAAAATAGTTACACAGCTATTATGGTAAAATAGAAAACAAGTTAGCTTAATGATTTACCTGATGACAGGAAAGTGACAGTTTCAGGGTGGCAGAAAATGAGAATGGAGGATAATATTCTTCTTTCCCCTTTTGCATGTTATGTAGCTTGGTGCCACCGCTGTAGATGGTCCTCTTGCAGGAAGCCTGCATCAAAGCAGTCATAGGCTCATGTAGTAATGGGTTATGTAGCAATTAGTTTCACATGAAGTTGCCAGTCCAACACACCACCTCATTAGTTTGTGGCAAAGAAATTCATGGACTGTGTTAAGGACAGAATAGTGGAGCAGATGCTGAATATCAATTATAGTTAGCCCGAATTCTGGCTCCACCGTGGAGCTCACCTCTGCCCCCCGCCAATCACCTTTACAAGTTCCACTCCATGCAGAAACATTCTAGCACTGCATCCAGTTTATGAAAATTCTAAGGAAGGCACAAAAATATTAATTTCCACTTAAATCAAAGATGGCATCTAATGCGAGTAAGAAAATGAAAATAGATAATGAACATAATTTAAGACATTACGTGCTCAATTTAAATAATTGGTATTTTAATTTCTTCTTCCGTCCTTAGCCACCGACCGTCAAAGCAGTCAGTGGCCATTACGCCTAGTGGCGTCTTAGGGCAACAGCAGATAGGTTTTCATTGCCATTTTTTTCCCATCACGCCTAATGGCGTCTTTAGGGCAATGGCAAATCAATCCATTTGCTGTTGTTTCCATAATCGAAGTGACTGGCAAACGGGTGATCAGCCCGTTGTGAATTTTAATTTATTACTGCTTTAAAGTATACAAATAAATGCTTCTTTAGTCAAATGTTTACATTTCTACAAACGACATCAGTCTTATATGGTTGCATGTGTATATCGACAAAATTTATTTAAATCCGGCCCTGGGGCCTGCCAAAACTGACAATGTAGCCAGTGCCTTTAAAAGATTAGACTCCTGAGTTAGTTGAAACACGTGACATAGATGCATTTAATCCAAATTCTTATGCTTACTTTTATAAAGAACTTTGAAATTTAACTGCAACATTTAGTATTCGCCAGGGTCTTCAACTTTCTTTGATCCTTAGCCGCCGACTGTCAAAGCAGTCAGTGGCCATCACGCCTAGTGGCGTAGGGCAACAACAAATTTATTCCACTTTGCTCGGTCGGTGACCATCCTTCGTACAGTGCCCCAACTCTGGTTCATTCTTTGCATCTCAGCCTCCACAGTCCTCCGCCAAGTAGTTTTTGGTCGGCCTCTCTTTCGTTTTCTTTCAGGGGTCCAAAGCATAGCTGTTCTTGTGATGGCATCGGGATCTCTTCTGGGGACATGGCCAACCCACCTCCAGCGTCTGCCAGCTATGATGGTGTGCATGTCCTCTTGCTTGCTCCGAGTAAGCAGATCTTGGTTGGTGGTGGTATTCGGCCAAAAGATTCGGTGAATTTTTCTTAGGCATGTTGTGTGAAAAGAGGACAATTTCGACATTTCCTTCTCTGTAACTTTCCTTCTTTCCGCACCATAGAGAAGCACAGAAAACACACAGCTCTGATATAATCTTAATTTTGTTCTTGTGCTGTATTGAGAGGACTTCCAGATGTTGTTTAGAATAAAAAAGGCTGTTCTTGCTTTGTTCATTCTGTTGTTGTCTTTGTTTGCCCCGCCGTCTGGTGTTACTATGCATCCTAGGTATGTGAAGGTGTCTGTCTGTACCAGTTGCTGATTCCTTGCTAATATGGGCTCAGGGTTGCTCACATTGAGCGTCATGACCTCTGACTTCTTTAAATTGATGTTCAAGCCCACCTGCTGGCTATACTTAAGTCTATCCGTTTTTTTCCTGGATGTGTTGATGTGAATGTGTTAGAAGTGCAATGTCATCTGCATATTCCAGATCTTCCAATGTAGAAAATGTAGTCCATCTTATTCCTTTTGGGCTGCCCTCTGTTGTCTGGCGCATCACCCAGTCTATGACTTAAAAATAGAGTGGTTGATAAGGGGCATCCCTGTTGTACTCCTGTCTTCACCTCAAAGGTCGCCCACGGCGACCGTTGCCTCAATTGGCTGTGTGTGGTGTACCCGGAAACGGGGCCTCCCAGTACTGAGGCACAGTTAAGTCCCCGATGTCACTTATCGGTGCAGAGTTGAGAGAGATGGCTGAGCATCACAATCCCCCTGTGTTGCAGCATGATGAGAACCCAGCATTGCACACTGAGCTTGGGGGGATCACCTGGGCACCAGACTTAATACTGGCTCTTGACTGGATGGCCGCATGCAGGAGATTTCTACAATGGAGGGTTAGCAGGTGGTGGGTATCTGGAAGTGGCTCTGTGCAGGACGTGAGGATTCCTTGGGAGAGCCCAGAACCAGAGCACAGCATTGTGCAAGCTCTGCTTAGTTGGAAAGCCCCCTGGATGACGGGGAATGCACAGTGTGCTACCCCACCTATCCCCAACTGCTAACTTAGAACCAGAAGTGGGGTCCTCTGTATGCATGCCAGGCCAGGATAAAATGCCTGGGAAAGAGACTGGAGCTCAGAACTCCCTAACTCAAAGTTGCAGGATGGCAGAAAAGCCATGGGAAAGACAGGTCTATTTTGAAGATAACACAACCATATTTTCACCATACGAGCTCGGACGCCGCCTCGGTAAACAAGGTCCGAGCAGAGCAGTGACACCCCCAGGCTGCTTGCGAATAGTCTACTACTGGGAACATAAACAGATTAGGGATGAGCCCACTCTCCCGTTGAACAGGTGCTAAAGTCATAGGTACTGGGCCAGAAGGCGCACCGGAAACCACAGTATCACGCAACTCGCTTTTTTTTTTTCTATGGAGAGTACACCGTCAAATAAATCTCGTACTGGTGCTCGCCCTGTGGAGCTCCACCAGGCAGGTGCAGTGCCGGGCTCTGAGCCTCGACAGAGCCCACCCTCAGCTACTGGAGGACCCTCTAGACCGTCTTGTGGAGTCAGCAGACGGCGGAGGAGAACTACTGACCAAAACAAAACAGAAAAAGAGAAACCCAGAGTGCCACTTGTCATGATGCACTGGAATGCAGAGGGAGTGAACAGCAAGCAGGCTGGATACAGCAAAAAGACAGAGCTGGAAAACATCTTGTATGAGAAGCAAGTCAGTGTTTGCTGTATCCAAGAGACTCACTTGAAAGCAGATCAAACCTTTAAAATAAGGGGATATCAATGCTTCAGATCCGACAGAAAAGATAGACGAAAAGGAGGAGTACTTACTCTTGTAAGGAATAACATTCCTGCACACGAAAGGAAAACCTTCATGGATGGAGCAGAATATCAGCTGTTGCAGATAAAGGTAGACAAGATGGAAATAGAACTCCTGAACTATTACTGTCCAAACAACAAACCCCTGAGTCTCAGCTCTATACAGGTACCAGCCACCAACTTTATAGCAGTTGGAGACTTTAATAGTCACTCCCAGAGCTGGGGCTATAACCATCTGGATCACAGAGGTGAAGAGGTTGAAACTTGGCAAGATGATCACTCCCTAATCCTAGTCAATAATGCCACAGATACTCCTACCTTCTACTCCAGAGAATGGCACACAACTTCAACACCAGATCTTGCCTTCTCCACACCAGATATAGCTGGATCTATTAGTAGAGAAGTAGGAGACCAACTAGGGGGAAGCGACCATCGTCCAATCTTTCTTACTGTCCAGAGTGCAACTCTCAGTACAGGCCCAGCCATTACAAGATGGAACTACAAAAAAGCCAACTGGGGTTTATTCAGGCATCAGGTGACACGCTGCTGTCTACCCTCAAGGTACAGAACAGAGACATTAATGAAGTGGTAAAAGACCAACAGATGCATACTACAAGCTGCAAAAGAAACCATTCCCAAAGGATGCCGGCATAACTACATACCATACTGGTCCAGCACACTCCAAGAACGTCAGGAAGCTATGGACAGGGCTAGAAAGGACGCAGAGTCTCAGCCTTCACTTGAAACTCACAACAAATGGAAAAAGGCTGTAGCAGAGTTCAGAGAACAAAGCTAGAAGAAAAATGGAAAAGCTGGAGAACTAAAACGGCATCGCTGAACCTTGAGAAAGACGGCAGGAAACTTTGGAGATTAGTCAAGTCTCTAAATGAAGAGCGTTCCTCACCTAGGCAGACTATCACATTGGATGAAGGTGGCAAACTTTTCAGAGGAAAACAAGCTGCAGACTTGTTTGCTAGAAGATACAGTTCAGAAAGCAACTTACCCATTAACATAGATCATCAGAGAGAGATAAGAAAAGAAATACTGGCAACCATGGGACAGACAGATACTCCTGCCCCAATGAGGGAACCCATCACACTAGGAGAACTACAGAAGGCTATTTCCAAGCTTAAGTTTCAAAAGTCACCCGGCCCAGACAAAATCAGCAACGAAATGCTAGTAAATCTTAGCTCAGCAGCAAAGACAAAACTGCTTGAGATATTCAACCACAGCTGGTTGAAAGGAACGGTACCCCAAGTATGGAGAGAAGCCATCACAATACCCATACTAAAGAAAGGGAAATATAAGACCGAGGCTGCAAGTTACCGGCCAATCAGTCTCACAAGCTGTGTTGGGAAGACTATGGAGCGTATAGTCAACCACAGATTGAAATGGTATTTAGAGTCTGAGCAGATCCTGGTGCCGGAACAAGCTGGATTTAGAGAATGCTACAGTATAGAAGACCAAGTTACTTACTTGTCTCAAGCAATAGAAGATGCCTTCCAGGAGAAGAAAAAGGTCCTAACGATCTGGGTCGACTTCAAGCAGGCCTTTGACAAGGTGTGGAAAGATGGCCTCATTGCAAAACTTAGGAGAAGTGGAATCCAAGGCAACATGATGAAATGGATCCAGTCATACTTGCATAACAGGAGAACTAGAGTCACTCTTGACGGTCTGCAGAGCAGAAAAGTGTTGCTCCATCAGGGGGTACCTCAAGGAGGAGCAATTTCCCCAACACTCTTCCTTGTTTACATCAATGACCTGGTGAAAGATCTCCCTGCAGGAGTTAAAGCTGCCTTATATGCAGATGACCTAGTACTCTGGTGCGCTGATGAAAATGTCACCACAGCAAATTATAGAATGCAGCGGGCAGCAGACATGCTAGTGTCATGGGCAGAGAAATGGCTTATCACAATAAACACAGACAAAACCTCCACAACACTGTTCTCCCTCGCCCCCAAGGACAAATCAGCTAACATACACCTAGGGACAACCGTGATCAAGGAAGAAAGCTACCCCACCTATCTTGGGGTGACATTTGACCAAAGGCTTACATGGAATAAGCATATTGAAAATGCAGAAGGAAAGGCCCGAAGACGACTAGGCATACTCAGAAAATTAGCAGGTACCAACTGGGGAGCAAATGAACGAAATCTAAAGAAGATTTATAATGGAGTAATAAGACCACACTTAGAGTTTAGCTCAGCAGCATGGTCATCAGCTGCTAACTCACATCTGCAGTCTTTGGACAAGGTGCAAAATCAAGCTCTCAGGCTCATTACAGGAGCCATGAAAACTACACCAATAACAGAGATGCAGAAGGTTGCTGGATTACAGACATTGTCCCATAGAAGAGACACAAAAACCATGATCCAGATGGAAAAGTACAACAGTATGCCAATGCACCCAATGAAGGCAAGACTAGATGATCTGGCATTGGGACATCTAAAGCGTAGCAGCTTTGTGCATCGGGGAAAAAGACTGATAAGACAGCATCAAGAAGACCTATCCATGAAGACAACACCACTGAAGCCCACCCTGTACCATGGGAGCAGGCCAGCAGTGCCCTCCAAATTAATACATCAGTCAGTGGTCTCACAAGTGGATATGAGTATAATGATCTGCAAAAACGAACTGCTACATTGAGTATGATCCAAGAAAGCTATCCCGATCAATCATGGATACATGCCTATACAGATGGATCAGCAACTAATGCTGTTAGGAATGGAGGTGCCGGTATCTTTATCTCATATCCTGACAACCACTATGAGACTAGGCACATTCCCACTGGTAAATTCTGTTCCAACTATACAGCTGAGGTTCAAGCTCTAGAGCAAGCTGCAAATATGATTTATAACACCAACTCTGACTGCCACCAGGTAGTCATCCTCACAGATGCACTGTCTGTCCTGCAAGCTCTCAAGGGTGGCAAACTCCCGCATCTGAGAAATGAACTAAACAAGGTAGCTGCCAAAAAGAGAACCATACTTCAGTGGGTACCATCTCATTGTGGTGTACCCGGAAATGAAAAGGCAGAAAAACTTGCAAAAAAGGGAGGAGAATGTGAACAAGAAGATAATGAAGTCACATACTTTGAGAAAAAGAGAGCTATCCAGACTATCAGAAGAGAACAGAACCAACCCAAAGACGACTATCACACTCTTGACCGGCAGGGACAGATAACTATTTTTCGACTCGGGACAGGGCATAACAAACTGAATAAACACATGCACAAGCTACGATTGTCTGCTTCACCACTGTGCACATGTGGATTAAACGAACAAACTGCTGAGCATGTTCTACAGGACTGTCCTCTGTATGACCAGTTTTTAAGAAAGATATACTGTGTACTTCTTGGTCTTCCTCTGCCTCTCTTCCCCTGGGGGTTCCAGAACAAGGACTGCCTTGTAATGCTATCAACAGGTTTCCTCAGTGTGTGTCCTATCCATCGCCATCGTCTTCTTCTCATCTCTTGTTCCACTGGCACTTGTCCAGTTCTTGTCATCAGTTCCACATTGGTAACCTTGTCATACCATTTTAATCCCTCTATTCTACGCAAGCACCCATTTATGAAAGTCTGTAGCTTTTTGGTTGTTGTCTTTGTTGTTCTCCATGTCTCCGAGCCATACAATAGGACTGACTTCACATTTGAGTTGAAGATTCTTATTTTCGTGTTGGATCCTATTTCTCTTGATCTCCATATATTTCCCAATGCAATGAAAGCTCCTCTTGCTTTTTGTATTCTTATTTTGATATCGCTGTCTGTCCCTCCAACTTTGTCTATATTACTGCCAAGATATGTGTATGATTCTACATCTTGTATTGGCGTTTCTTCAAGTTCAACCCTGTTTTCATTACCTGCATTTATTCTCATTATTTTTGTCTTTTCCCTGTGTATTTTCAGACCCAATTGCTGTGACCTCTCATCGAGTGTTTTCAATTTGTCCTGCATCTGATTACGGTTATGGGACAGGAGAGCCAAATCATCAGCAAAATCCAGATCATCCAACTGCTTAGTCAGAGTCCACTGGATTCCATTTCTGTTGTGTGTTGTCGATGATCTCATAACCCAATCTATTGCCAGCAAGAAAAGAAATGGAGACAAGAGGCATCCCTGTCGCACTCCTGTTCTTATCCCAAATGGTTCTGTAAGCTGTCCTTCATGAAGAACTCTGCACGTCATGTCTTCATAGGTTTTCTTTATTAAATTAATGATTTTCAGGGGAACTCCATAATGCCTCATCAATTTCCAAAGTGATTCTCTGTCCACACTGTCAAATGCTTTTTCGTAGTCCACAAATCCGATGTATAGTGGTGAATTCCATTCCAGACTTTGTTCAACTATTATTCTCAAAGTGGCTATCTGGTCTGTACATGATCTGTTTTGTCGAAAACCTGCTTGTTCATCTCTCAATTTCTTGTCTATGGACTCCTTTAATCTCTCAAGGATAATCCTGTTCAATACCTTTCCTGGCACTGATAGTAACATTATTCCTCTATAATTTGTGCACTCTTGTAGATTTCCCTTCTTAGGCAACTTAACCAGATATCCTTCCTTCCATTCTGCTGGTATCTCTTCTTTTTCCCAGACTTTACCAAGTAATTTATATAACATCTCTGTAGCCGTGTCGATATCTGCTTTGATGGCCTCTGCTGGAATGCTATCAGGTCCAGACGCTTTTCCATCTCTTAGAAGCTTTATGGCTTTCTTTATTTCTTCCTTCGTTGGTCTTTCACCGTTAATTTGTAGCTCTTCTTCTGCTGGCTGGATGTCCGGCGGGTTTTGTGGAGCTGGTCTATTGAGAAGGTCCCTAAAATATTCTGTCCACCTCTTCATTTGCTCTTGTATATTGCTGAGCAGTTTCCCATTCTTATCTTTTATGAGGCAACTTGTTTGCTTGTATTTCCCTGTTAGCTTCTTTGTGCTGCTATACAGTTCTCTCATATTTCCTTTGGCTGCAGCATCTTCTGCCTCTCTTGCCAACTCCTCAATATACTTCCTCTTGTCTCTTTTGATACTTCTTTTTACTTCTTTGTTTGCTTCTGTGTACACTTCTTGAGCCTTGGCTTTGGAACTTCTGGTTTTGCTTGTGTTTAACTCTGCTTTCTTGTTTTTTCTATCTTTTATCTTATTGATGGTTTCTGTTGTTATCCATGCTTTTTGGTGTCTTTCCCTTTTCCCCAGTATTTCTTCACATGTCTCCTTCCATACCGTTTTGACCTGCTGCCAATAGTCTTCTGTATTCTCTACATCTTCCAACTGTTGGAGCACTTGGAATTTGTTGGATACTGTGACCGCAAATTTGTCTCTTGTTTCTTGATTTCTTAGCTGTCCTACATTAAACTGTTGTCTATAATTTTTGCATTGTTGCATATCTCTTGAGTTTCATTTTTACTTTGGCTATCAGAAGATGGTGATCTGATGCCACATCTGCTCCTCTATATACCTTTACATCCTGCAATGATGATCTAAACTTCTTCTTTATGCATATATGATCGATCTGATTTTCTGTTCTATGGTCTGGTGATATCCATGTTGCCTTGTGTATTCTCTTATGTGGAAACATGCTTCCTCCTATAGCCAGTTGATTTGAAGCACAGAAGTTTGCGAATAGTTCTCCATTTTCATTCATTACTCCTAGCCCATGTTTTCCCATGACTTCTTCAAATCCAGTATTGACTGTACCTATCTTTGCATTCATGTCACCCATCAAAATTGTGATGTCTCTTCTTTTTACTTTATCCATAATTTCCTGTAGTTTAGTATAAAATGCTTCTTTCACAGACTCTTCTTTGTCATTAGTTGGTGCATAACATTGGATGACATTGACATGAATTTTCTTTTTAGCTGTTTTGAAAATAGCTGTTATTATTCTGGGTCCCACAGCTTCCCATTCAATGAGTGCTTTCTGTGCTTCTTTAGATAACATAAGAGCTACCCCTTCACTGTGGTGTGAACTTTCGTCTTCGTGTCCTGAGGACAGCACCAATTCACCTGTGATGAGTTTCTTCCTGTCTACCCCCTTCCACTTTGTTTCACACATTCCCAGAACCTCGATTTTGTATTCCCTCATTTCTGCTGCTACTTGTGCCACTTTCCCTTGTTCGTTCAATGTCCGAACATTCCAGGTGCCAAATCTGGAAGTTCTCCTAGAAGAAAGAAGGTTAGTCAGCAACACAGACTCCTTTCGGCTTTCTCTGTGTTGCATCATACGCTTCCCCGCGAGAGGACCTTCCCCTGTCTTGGATGGCTGTGTTTTATTTTCTTTATTTGACTTGTCCATATTTGTTGAAGTTTTTTGTGGTTTAAATTTTTTTTTACAGGATGGGGTAACCGGCCCCATGCCCAACCCTCCTTAGTCGCCTTCTACGACATGCTTGGCAGGGGGCAGTGTTACTATTCATTGCTCCCCTTTCGGGCCCCGGTAACACACGGGTGTTGGAATTCCATAGGCCCTCAGTATTTGCCATACACTGTCCCTATGTATACTGTCAAAAGCCTTTTCAAAATCAACGAAATTAATGTACAGCTGTCTTTGCCATTCTGAGCACTGCTCTATAATGTTCCTGAGGGTAAATATACGATCTACACATCTTCTGTTCTTTCTAAATCCTGCTTGTTCTTTCCTCAGTTTGTGGTCTACTGCTTTTGAAATTCTCTGTATAATTATCCTGCCTAGTATTTTGCTTGGAACTGAGAGAAGAGTGATTCCTCTCCAATTATTGCAGTCTGCAAGATCTCCCTTCTTGGGCAATTTGACAATTATTCCTTTGTTCCACTCTGTTGGTGTTGTCCCTGTTTTTGTGCAAATATGGTAGTTCTAATAGTTCTGCTGCTAGCTCAGGGTCTGTCTTAAATAGCTCTGCATTTAAGTTATCATGGCCAGGAGCTTTTCCATTCTTTAACCCTTTGATGATTTCTTCTTTTCGTGGAATGTCTGTATTAACATCTAGATCGTTTTCAGCCTCAGGAACATTCAATTGTATCTCTGTTGGTTCCTTGTTCAGAGTTTCTCTGAAATGCTCTGCCCATCTTGTTTCCTGTCTTTCTGCTGTCATGATGAGATTTCCTTGCTTATCTCTTACTAATGTAATATTGTTTGCGTCTCGTTTTCTGCTGATGAATTTAGTTATTTTGTATACTGTGCTTTGTTCATTTCTCAGTGCTGCCTCTTCTGCCTGTCTTGCAAGATCGTCTAGGAAATTCCTTTTGTTGGCTCGGGTTTGGCGTTTAACTTCCTTGTCCAGCTGACTGTACTGTTCGCTATATAGTTGCTTTAACCTGGAGGACTTCACTTCTGTTTTCTTTCTTTTCATTTCCTTTCTCATCGTTATGGTGTTTAATTTTTCTGGTGTTATCCAGTCTTGCTTCTTCCTTTCCTGGAATCCCAAGCATGATTTGCTGCTTTCCTTATATATTGTTGAAATGGTGTTGAATTTCTGGTCTATATGATCAGTCAATGTCTTTTCCTGACTGTTGGCAAATTGATATCGTTTCTTTGTCAGCCGCAAAAGCTTTTTTGGTAAGGGGGTCCTTCAATTTGCTGATGTCAAACCTTTTCTGTGTAGTTACAGCTGGTCCAGCCCTTCTTAGTTTCACTTTCAGTTTTGCTACTACTAAATGGTGATCACTTCCCACATCTGCACCTCTTCTTACCTTCACATCTTGTAATGCATGTCTCCATCTACCGTTAATCATGATGTGGTCTATCTGGTTTCTATCCTGACCATTTGGTGATTCCCATGTTAATTTGTGAATTTCTTTGTGGGAGAAGTGTTCCTCCATTGGCCAGGTTGTTAATGCTACAAAAACTTATTAATTTATCCCCATTTTCGTTTGCTGTTCCGCTGCCGCATTTCCCCATTACTCTTTCATTATATGTATAATACATAAAATTCGCCAGGGTAATTGATGTTAAATATGTCACAACAATCACCTTTTCTCTTGATGTTATCTTTATTTTACATTTAGGATTTTGCTCCTGCTTTTGTCGACAAATGATTGATGATGCTTCATTTAATTTCAGAAATCACATATCACTTGAGAAAGATCAATCCCTCTGTACATCTACAACAAGAGGAACATCAGTTAGTCCCAGCATTAGAATTAGCCCAGATGGACAATCTGAAGGGTCAACATTAAACATTGGTGAAGATTCACACCATTCACATTCACACCATCCAGAGGAAAACACTGCTGCTACCAGCCTGTATGCAGCTTCTCGTCATGTTGTGGTGTGCGGTTTCATCGGCGTGACCTATGCCTCACATCTCTTTGCACTTGTTTAGAAATTTTTTTTACTTTTAATGAATGTTTGATGACTGCTTCTCAATTGCCGAGCTTAGCTTGTGGTTCTCCTACCGTAGTACCTAAATTAGGCAATCATCTGGAATGATAGACTTTTATGTCTGAGGCTTTTATTTTGATTGTCGAATTTTTACTCAACGCATACGTCAGTTTTTTTTGTTTCAGAGTAATATCCGTAAATGTGGAATTATAACATTCACTGGTTCTGTAGATAATTTTTTAACTTTAAAACGCATGGCAATCTGTAACATTCTGTGGACATTTTAATGTATTATTGTTTTTCACTACCAAACAATTGTGACCTTTGTTTGCAAGACTGAATTCATCCCATTTTAACTCATTATTCAAACATCGTACAATAAATTTTACATAATCTAATGGAACAGATAATGATATTAAGTTGTAAATTTGTTTGTTCAATGAGAAAACTAAATATTTAATATGCATTTTATAACTTTTCAGATGAAGTAAACATGTGTTTTAATAATTTAATACAGGTGCTCAATCTCTTATCTGAAACCCTGGTGTGTTGCAGAATTTGGAATTTTCAGAATGGTTGAACGTTGCATTTAGCATATATTACAGTAGCACCTTAATATTCATGGCACCACCCCAATAAGCAAAAAATTCTATTTTGCATTAAAAATATTGTCTAAAATGTAAGTTTTTAAATAAAAGAATATTTAACACTGAAGTTTGTTAATGTTAAAAGTAACTTACAGTTCTCCATAATTGGTATTTAAAAATATTTGAACATTTCACCAATTCATCATCATAATGTGGCGATAGAGATGTAAAATGCAACTATACAGTATTATCAGGGTTGTTGTATTACAGTGGTCTGTCTACGGAAGAATATATCTTGTATATGCAGATGTTTCATGCCTGATTGGCTCCTGTCATGCACACAGACATTCCAGTAAAAATTTTTGGAGCTTTTTATTTTTAAATTTCTTATAATGGGTTGATGACCTGTAGAGGAAACCGCACATTTACCTTTTTTATTTTATTTTTTTTAGTGAAAGTTTTACTAGGTTAAATCATACATGAATTTGTGTAACAATAACTCTAGCACAACCAGGGGAATCGGCTGTTAATCTCAACAGCTATTTATATACTCAACTTACATATCAGTTTTGTGTGTGTGTGTGTGTGTAAAAATGCTCAAAATATTTTTGTAGTTCACTTTTCGCATAGACTAATAAATAAATATATATGTGTGAGAGAAGAAAGAAACGGGACGTGCTTGTAATTTTCTGGATTTAATTATCTCTGAGGCAGTTGCATTTGAAGGAAGACCAGGATCAGAAAATTATCATTCTTCACAAATGAAAATTCTTCATATCATATAATGCAACTCAAATGAATGAATGTTCATGTCTCACTGGTTATGGAGTTGGATCACCACTGCCATTAGCCCTCATTTAGGAACCCTTGTCAAAGAAATTAATGCGCAGATGCAGCAGCGGTTTCTTTAGAAATTTGTTTTATATGATGAGGTTGTTTGCGATCTGCACAACCTGTCCTTATTCATTTTTTTTTAAAGTCCGGAATAGTGTAGCCATTATCTCTCTCTCTCTCTCCTCAGAATCCCACTTCAGTAATCAAGGGTGGGCTTACATGTATAATTAGGTCGTGCTTTTGTGAGGATGAAACATGGTAATTTGGCTGGTACTTTGTTCATAAAATAAACTGCATCGATGCTTGTATGGTAAAATGACAGTCGCCTGACGTGGAATGAGTGGAGCAATGATAAGGTGTCAAATTGCTATGAGGCCCATGTCCCACCGTAGGGTGACTTGTTATTTTCATGGGCATTACATATTTTATTACTTACTTATACTCAATTACGATGAAAGAAACAGGATAACATGAACAAGCCTTTAGGTCAAGCAATTTATTTATGTAACATATGACTCACTTTACAATTATTCTTGCCATGACCAACAATGATTTTATTTGTCACTGTATTCAGATTTATAAAACATTGCAGTAATATTAATCTTGTTGTTATGATAGCTGTGCTTGTTTCTGCTGCTGTTGTGGTTTTTTTTGTGAAATGTTATTGTTGTGCATCACGTCTGGGTGTTGAATGTTAAATCTTTCATTTCACTTAAGCTATGTTAGGGACATAATGATTTAATTACTGGTTCCCTCAAAATGTTTGTGAGCATAGTAGTTCTGTATCCTGCTTTTGAGTTACGGAAGGAAACTGCGCCCCACCTCCCACGGCATAGTATTGTGAAGTCTTAACACTTTCATTACAGGGACAGACATTACCATATTTTTTTAAAGCTGGTTCTCATTATCAGAGTAGTTAAAATGCCTGTATGTCAGAGTTCGAACCTAAAAACATTTTCAGTTTAAGTAACACTTCTGAATAAAATGTAGTTGATACAAAAGTCTCTTCTAGTATTAGGGCCACCACGCCCTGGGCTAGGGGTGTAGAACACAAATATCAAAAGGCAGAACAGCCAACTCGAAATGAATGAATAGCATAATTTCCAGGCACGTAGGTATCATTAAAGGACCGTCAATTTACTGCACATAGCACAATTCTCCTTGTCTCATCATCATCATTTGTAATTTCATTGTCGAACACAATCAAATTTATAACATATCAATTCCTATGAACAGACATCCATCATTGCATAGTCCCGACGGTATTCTAGTTATTTATAATCCTCGTACAATTAACCTCATTCTTCCACATAATATTAATATTCTAGTCTGCTGACTGCTTGTGATTCCTCAACATGATAGTACAATTCCATTGAGACATGATCCATGATTAATATCCATGGTCCTCAAACACCATATACAGCCGTACTGTGGACACATGTAAACACCAAAGAATCCAGTTGCTGCTCAAAACATTTGCACGTCACTTGCGTTGCCACGCATACAATTTGAACTCAAGCATGTCTTTTTGTGCAGCATATGGTCTAAAAATATGTTGACCTATATGGTTCGCAAAATGGCCCTTAACAGTAATCCCAAAGCAGATCCTGCTGTAACGGGGTGAAATGTTAAAAACTTCATTATGATATGTCCAGCATCGAGAGGTGGGGATGACCAGTTTTCTTTGATGTCTTTTTCTTCCCTAACTCAAGAGCAGGATCAGGTACCCATTTACAGCTGGGTAGACTAGAGCAATACACATTTTAAAAAAACCCAGCACCTATGCGGTGAGTGCTCAGTATTGTAACCACTCTGCCAATCAGATGCTCGCATTTCTGAAAACTTGGTCTTTAAAATTGTTTTCCATTTTAAAAAGATGTACATCTATTATTAAACTATGAATCCGTGTGCACAATAGATACAGCCAGATAATCATGGTTCTATTGTCTCAAATATAAAAGGGTAACAGTAATACCATAGGTAAAGGATCCCGTCACACGCTGATTGAGGCAGACTGGGAATACGGTGTTAGACCCATATTTTCTTGACCATACGGCACACTAGGGGTGATGTGATCAGTATCACACCGGCCGCCTTTACCTTCCCAGAGTTGCTCTGGTACCCAATTCATAAGGCTTGGTAGATCCCTGAGCCATTTATGGTCTAAAAAATCCCACCTCAACTCGGGATCGAACCATAGACCGTCAAACTAGGAAGCCAGTGCACTAAACATTGCACTACCGCAGCTCTCTGTAATCCCATAGTAAAAGGTAAAGGAACCCGTTACACGCCCATTGAGGCATATTGGGAATATGGTGTTAGGCCAATCCCATAGGCTTATAAAAAAAAAAAATAGAGGACATGAAAATTTGTAAGTAAAATAAAATGGGGTGTGAGACTAATATTTAATGAACAATGGGTGAAAGAAGAAGCTAAGGTTAATTGCAACATGTACAGAATTGTATGCACAATTATTTATCTTACTACGGATATTGTGAAGACTACTATGTTAACTGATGTAGCAAACAAAAATTAATCCTTTATTGCAGAACTAAAGAGGAGCAACATAATAAAATGATATGGATTACGTATTTAAACAATACAGAGAAAAAAAATTATGAAGAAACTCATTTTGAGATCTAGCAGTGGTACTTTCTTGATGGGGCCTTGTAGGCAGCCTCAATTTGGTCATCTCCGATGTGTAGTCTAGTTTAGGTGAAGGTTATTTTATTTTGTTTGCTGAGAGAACAGGATACTTTCCATCATGAAGTTAAAAAAGAATAAATTAGTCTTTACCGGCTTGTAATTCACTCATAACTGGTTTGCAAATCACTCATAACCTTAGAACAGATTTTGAGAGGAGATACCCAAGAGAACCACACAATAAATTGAAACAGTATATAACAAAATTAAGCAGGAGGGCCAAAACACTTGTGTGTGTGTGGGGGGGGGGGTGTTCTGATGATCAGATTGCACCTGCTGTAACGCTCTATTAGTTTCCTATAAACAAAAATTATTATTCTTCCTCCTCCGTCCTAAAAAGGACGTTGGTTGCGTTGTGTCTGTTTACACCGGAGCTGCACCTTTCAGCCGACACATCCGACTTCAGCACGGCATTTTTTGGGACTGGGTTTGCCTTCCCTCTTCGGTCCCTACTCTCTCAGCCAGATTGCAGTGATGCAGACTGTTTCCAGGACCACCACGTGAAGGGGGATTAGGGTCTTGGTCAGCTCTGGTTTGCTGACCATGACGCAAGCAGTCAAGCTGTGGGTCGCTGACTGCATTCTCTATTGCTGCATCTTTGGGTCGCCCAAAAAAAATAAAAATTTTAATATACAGAGCTGGTTCTAGGGATTTTTCAAGACTGTGATGTCTTGTAACAGTGCACCCTCCTCCCCCATGCAGTACTGTACCTACTATTTTTAGCTGATGGGTGAAGAAGTGATGGCAGGGCGTGAAAGTATAGTAACACATTGAGAATGACAGTGACTTAGGTATCATACCAAACACTCAGATTGTTTGCGCCCCCCCCCCCCCCCCCCCCCCCCCCCCCCCAATCTTTAAAATTCCCCTTGACAGGTGGGCCTATGAAGAGACTACTATTTTAGAAAAAAAAAAAAAATCCACCTACGCACATCCCCACTATTTTACGTTTAATTTACTCTATTTACAGTGACTTGAAATAGAAATGATACCACGTTCAGGTACCAGCAATTGAACAAATCTGGAATAAAGACAGGAAGTCCTCCCAATGCAGCACAAGCACAGGATTAAGATTATACCAGAGTTGCGTGCTTTCTGTGGTGCGGGGTGCTAGGGAGTCGCAGAGAGGGAGATGTCAGGGTTGTCCTCTTTTCACACAGCATGCATGGGAGGGGTTCACCGCATCTTTTGGCCGAATACCATCACCGGCCGAGATCTGCTTACTCGTAGCAAGCAAGAGGACATGCACACCATCATAGCTGGCAGACGCTGGAGCTGGGTTGGTCATGTCCTCAGAAGAGACCCCGATGCCATCACGGGAACAGCTATGCTTTGGACCCCTGAAGGAAAGCGAAAGAGAGGCCGACCAAAAACAACTTGGTGGAGGACTGTGGAGGCTGAGATGCAAAGAATGAACCAGAGTTGGGGCACTGTACGAAGGATGGCCACCGACCATGCAAGGTGGAATCAATTTGTTGTTGCCCTACAAGACGCCACTAGGCGTGATGGCCACTGACTGCTTTGACGGTCGGTGGTTAAGGATCGAAGAAGAAGGAATAAAGACACCATTAGTGGCTTAACTACAATGTACAGGTCCGCTGGTCACAAGTATGTAATGGTGGCAAGTAGGTGGTTTTGGCTTAAGAAAAACGTTTAGAAGGCCACTTTCCTACCCTTCTCTCCCTTGTTACCAACATGGCAGTTGTGAGAGGCGTTTATTTTTTGTTTATTTGCTGTTGTGTTTTATTATGAATTTTTTTTTGGGAATGGGAGAGCACACAAACATACATTCATACAATTTACATTTTTGATTTACTCTATTTGAACTGAGTGGAGCGGCGAGAGGATACCATATTTTGATATCGGAAATCAAAATTATTATCTTGAATTATACTTTTTGCATCCTTAGCTCCTGACTGACAAAGCAGTCAGTGGCCATCACGCTTAGTGGCAAATATCTTGAATTAACTACACTATATATCCTAATTATCATGCATCAAGGGTTGAACAGGATAATTTTTCTTTTTAAAAACAAGTCCCAATTTTTCCCTCATTGTTTGATGCACATTGTACAAAAACCGAACTTTGTGAAATAAACAACAGAGTTGGCAATATGGATCAAATAACTTTGCCCTACTTAAGTCAGCTTTTCTCAAACTTCTATTCACCTAACTACACAGACAATGAGAAAGCCTAACAAAAATTTGCTCATAGCTTGATTCTTTTGTTATAAAATGGTAACAAACATGTCATTGCAGATAGACATCGCTTCTCACACTTGTAGCTTGCTAGCAGCACTAAGGAATTTGCTGCTTTGCCATGCACTTCCCAGTGTCACAAACGAGAGCAGTCTGCTTAATCTTTTCGCTTCATATGGAGCACGAAACCACATCTGCAGCTGTTCTCCTACAGGAAGCCTGCATCATTTACTCTTGCAGCGTTGATTTTAGTAGAAGCTTCTTTTACATGATGAGGTTGCCAGTGCAATGTACAGCCTCACATGAGTCACATGATCTTGCTTGAGGTAGCAGTAGGCTGTTCATTGTATCCTCAGAGATCTCCGGGTGGTGTGGTCTGTAGTCATCATCATCTTTCAGCTTCAGGTGGAGCACAGGTTTTCAATAAGTACACCCTAAGTCCAGGGATGATTTAAGCCAAGAAAGTCCTCAGCTTTTTGGTGTTTGTGCCAAATGGGCAATAATTTTAATTTTTTTTTTTCAAACCCCTTAGCATGGTGATTTTATACACTAGTATTATTAATAGACTGGTATGTTAGTTTGTTAGCATTGCTTACTTCTTTTATTAGTAATTATTTTTATTAATGCTTAGAATAATTTTTATTATTATTAAGGTAAACAAAAATTTTTTTTTTTTCAGAACCAGTGGTCCTAATAATGCCATACTTCTCCTGGGTGGTGGGACCAGATACCTATCCTTCTCGGATAAGACGAAAAAAATAGGGTGTGCAAGTTGCGCACATTAAAAATCCCACGGCAGTTGGAAATTGTAAAGAGTAGGCCTATCAGGCAAAATTTGAAAATTAGAAACCTACCTACCACAAAAATATTTATGGAATGTGTGATTCCTACATACACACATTGGGATTCTCGCTGATGCAACAGTTCGTGCACTGTGCTGAGATCCTCCTTATGTGATCTAAGGGAGGAGATCGGAGCACTAATGGAGTAGTCTGTGTGCAATGAAGATAGTCCTTAAAAAAAACCAAATGTAAACACAATAAACACATTTAATTGAAAAATCTGCATTTAAACAAATATTTAACTTATGCACGGGCCCACAAGAGCTCTGGGCCCATGGCTTCAGCCTACGTAGCCTAATGGATAATCCACCCTGCCCAAGCCTTCTTGTCATATGCTATCCATCAAGGTATTCCCATGTCCTCTTTATCCATTTTTATTCTCCCCCCCCCCCCCCCCCCCCCCCCCCCCCCCCTTTGTTTTAATTTGATGAGAAATATCCCGTTCAACCTCTGATGGATTATAATTAAAATTTAGGCTTACAATGTTTTCAATTCCAAATAAAATTAGCAATTGCCGTGGTATCACATTTCCTCTTCAATCATTGGAAATGGGGCAAATCAAAATTGCTAAATTTGTGTCAAAGCAAAAGATAAAATACAAAACAAATACAAAATAAACAAACAATTAAACAAAACAAAAAAGAGACAACAAAATAAACACTAAGCAAAAATAAGAAACAGGGAGGGGTGTAAATGTCTTGGGTGTTTTTTAAAATAAATATTTAACTGACCCTGGTTGGTCATACGTCACATGTTTTATAGGAATATCACCAGACCTTCACCCTCCCTGCCATACACCCAACAATTACTATATATTAACTTTTGTTCTTGTTAAATACTGTTTGACAAATATTATGCAGTTCCCAAGGTCTGTCTATACTTAACACCTCTTCTATATTTTTGGATAAATTTGATGCCTGCAAATAATCTAATATTGGGATTCTCTGTTGTTCATACATCTTACATTTTAATAAGAGATGTTCTATATTATTGTCATGAAGACATCCTGCACCGTAAGTTTCTTCTATTCTGAAACAGCTTTTCCTCAGCTGTAGTCTGAGAAGTTTCTTTTCATTGGGAATGTTCAGTTCCCTGGCGATCTGACATTTTCTTGTTGCAGCCTTGAACATCTTAGATGCATACCTTCTTTTCAGATTGTTATCCCATTCTGCTGTCCATTCATATGTTATTATTTCTTTAATTTAAGCTTTTAATCTCTTTATGCCGTTCTTTTCTGTTTCCAGTTCTCTTCTCCATGTGTTATTGATCTCTCTTTATTCCTTTTACCCTAGGGACTCCAGAACAAGAACGTCCTTGCAATGCTGTCATGTAGGTTGTCTCAGTGTGTGTTCTTTGCAATGCTGTCATGTAGGTTGTCTCAGTGTGTGTTCTTTGCAATGCTGTCATGTAGGTTGTCTCAGCGTCTTCTTTGTAATGCTGTCATATAGGTTGTCTCAGTGTCTTCTTTGCAATGCTGTCATGTAGGTTGTCTCAGTGTGTGTGTCTTCTTTGTAATGCTGTCATGTAGGTTGTCTCAGTGTGTCTTCTTTGTAATGCTGTCATGTAGGTTGTCTCAGTATGTCTTCTTTGTAATGCTGTCATGTAGGTTGTCTCAGTGTGTGTTCTTTGCAATGCTGTCATGTAGGTTGTCTCAGTGTGTCTTCTTTGTAATGCTGTCATGTAGGTTGTCTCAGTGTGTGTTCCTTGCAATGCTGTCATGTAGGTTGTCTCAGTGTGTGTTCTTTGTAATGCTGTCATGTAGGTTGTCTCAGTGTGTGTTCCTTGCAGTGCTGTCATGTAGGTTGTCTCAGTGTGTGTTCTTTGTAATGCTGTCATGTAGGTTGTCTCAGTGTGTGTTCTTTGTAATGCTGTCATGTAGGTTGTCTCAGTGTGTGTTCTTTGTAATGCTGTCATGTAGGTTGTCTCAGTGTGTGTTCTTTGTAATGCTGTCATGTAGGTTGTCTCAGTGTGTGTTCTTTGTAATGCTGTCATGTAGGTTGTCTCAGTGTGTGTTCTTTGTAATGCTGTCATGTAGGTTGTCTCAGTGTGTGTTCCTTGCAGTGCTGTCATGTAGGTTGTCTCAGTGTGTGTTCTTTGCAATGCAAGCATCTTCTCCTCACATCTTGTTCCACTTGTATTTCTTCTGCGTTTGTCCTGAAAAGGACGTTTGTTACGTTGTGACACTGTTTACAGCAAAGCTGCGATATTTGCGCCTTTCGGCCCGACATCCGGTTTCAGCATGTCATTTTTGGGACCGGGTTAGCCTTCCCTCTTCGATCCCTACTCTCTCAGCAAGACTGCTGGGATGCAGCCTGTTTCCATGAGCACCACTTGGAGGTGGAGTAGGGTCTTGGTCAGCTCTGGTTCGCTGACCCTGAGTCAAGCAGTCAAGCTATGGATCGCTGACTACATTTATCACTGTTGCTGCGTCTTCGGCTCCCACACATGTACTTAACCAGGTTTGGTTGAAACACAATTTGAGGGGGATACACTTCTAATTTGGCCTAGTTGGCAGTCATTACATGATACATAACCGAAGTCGGATTTTAGAATAGGAGCTCTTTTTCATCAGCAATTACAACTAGTGGTGCGTCGTAACGATTATTACATTAGTGTGAGATTCCCAATTTATTATTTTTTTTTCCTGCCAGTACTTATTTTTGGAAGAAATTTAACATAGGGTAAGGATTAAGGTTTAGATTAACGTAAGCTGTTATTGTTTTGAGGTTTGTAACCATTTGATCTATTGTTTCAAAAAAAAAAAAAATGTTGGAAACATGCTACAGTTATCAGTTCAGTCTTAGGGCATAGGCTTATGTAAAGATTGCAAAGACAAAAATATAAAATTTAAAAAAATCGGGTATGCTAAGCTTCACTATAATCCAATTTTAAGCTGTTCAAAGCATAATCTTCTTCTCCTTTGATCCTTAGCCGCCGACCGTCAAAGCAGTCAGTGGCCATCATGCCTGGAGGCGTCTTGTAGGGCAACAACAAATTAATTCCACTTTGCTCGGTCGGTGGCCATCCTTCGTACAGTGCCCCAACTCTGGTTCATTCTTTGCATCTCAGCCTCCACAGTCCTCCGCCAAGTTGTTTTTGGTCGGTCTCTCTCTCTCTCTCTTTTTTTTTTATTTTAATGAAAATATCCCATTCAACCTCTGATGGGTTATAATAAGGATATATATTGTTTTCAATTCCAAATAATATGAAAAACTGCCGATATGAGAAAGTGGCATCACATTTGTCAAATCATTGGAAATAGGGACAATCACAATTGTGCTTATACGTTTAAAAAAAAAAATATATATATATATAGGGGCCTATATAAAATAAAATTTAAAAACAACAACAAACAAAATCAAGACGAAAATCTGAACAAGAATAATATTAAAGTGAAGGGGTGTAAAGGCCTGGCGGTTCCAGTTATAAAACTGACTTTAACAGATAGGCTACTTAATTGATTTGTATTGGTCAAATGACTGTTTCATTGAGATGCCAAGGATAAGGACTCTTCGTTTGTTGGTTTTTTTTTTTTTTTTTTCAAATTTAAAAAAAAAAATTTGTTTTAAATTTTTATTTTCGTTTTTTTTCATCTTTCCATTCCTCTCTTCCTATCACATCTAACATGTACACAAACACATTTTATATCATCAGATTCATCATTCATTTATTTATATAAATTCCAAAAATGATAGCAATTGACCAAGAAACACAGAAACTATAGACGTTACAAGTCACCCACTATAAAAACGGGGCGTTGTGAAAAAGAACGCAGCTGGAGGGCAAGTTTTCGGAATTTTAATGCAGCATCCTAAACGTTAACAGCTATTAGCAATATTTCTTTTGTGAGATTATCTGCAAATACATCTATATTTTCATTTTCTATATTATTCATTTTTATCTCTTCCATTTCTACCTGAAAAGCTACCCAATTAGCTTTATTATAGTAAAATTTCGGTTTTTCTACCAGTTTGTTAGGCTTGTAATTATCTTTTAGTGTTATTTCAATGGGTAAATGATCCGAATTTGTATCCCCAATAACTTCCCATTTTGCATTAGAAAGATTTGGTGTTACAATGCTTATATCAATGTCACGTAGGTCTTAATATCATTAAATTGCCTACATCTTCTTCCTATTCTCTCACCCGCATCCTTTATTTTATTATCTTTCCTTACTTGTTTTTCCTGTATTTTTCGCATCACTCGTTTGCGAAAAAATATTTTCTTCAGTATTCTCAAACTTTACCTTGTGTTTTTTTTCTCATACTGGGATACGTAATTCTATTACTTAGATGTCAGTCAGACGAGAAGTGCGATTATGTTGCAGTCCATCTCAGACATAGGGCCGACTTATCGTTATAGCATTTTCCCCTGTCACAGCGGGTTTTCCAGGCTGAGTTTCTCGGCAGTGTGAAAATCGCTCTCAGTCACCGGCAGAGGCGTGAATCGCGGCAGACATTGCTCGCTAGAGCAGACTGAGTGTCTGGGTTCCCGCATCTGACACCCATGCTCTACGACGCAGTACGAGACGGTTGTCTGAGAGTTGCTACTGACACGCGTATATCTCGGTCAGTAGGTGGCAGTTACGACACGCGTTAAGCTGACGTAAATGTTGGGAGTAGGGGAGATAATTTCGCTTGGCGAAATAAGTTGGGGCCCTTTGTCTGATTTTTAGATATTAACCCGAGTTTGAAACTTTATTTCATTTCACTCAGTAACTTTGCAGTTAGACTAGAACAACCTTCGTTCGATTTCTAAATAATCTCTGTTAATAGAGATGGCCTTTAGTTGGTCGAAGTGGTTTAAGTTCTTAGTACTTCTGTGTTTGAGGTATATATTATATATATTATATCTAGTATTTTGTGAAGTGATAAAGGGTTAAGTCGCTTATTTCATATTTCACTAGTTAGATTTTGCGCAGAGTGAAAAATTTATATAGTCTGTATTATTTTCTAGTGACGTGTTTCAGTGGATAGCAGAATAAATTATAATTTCTAGCATTAAACAATAATGTAGCTATAATGAAGTTAATTTTACTGCTAAATAATCAGACGAGAGAATATTTTATATCTAACTTATAAATGCTAGATGCGACATCAGTGAATATTGACGGAATACGCATGATATTCCTAATTCATGATGATCGATTTTTTTTATATATAACTTATTTCTCGGGAAGTTTTAAATTATAAGTCAAGCGGTCGGCTTGCTATTTAAAATGTAAGTTATATTGAGTACATAATATGTAAATGATTTATATGTGCTTTTCCTTTTATACAGTCAAATACTGGGGTAACCCGAACTTTACCGGCGTTTTAATAAGAGTTTCATATTTGTGAAGAAATAGACAGTCCTTATTTTGAACCACGTGGGTTTCTCAAGTAACACTGGCCTGTCAGTGCATATGCCAACAGAGTTAGACAGAAATACTATATCCCACTAACGGGTTTCAAAGACTGTAATGATCAGAGCTGGGATTCGCTTTATCCAAAGAATACAGATTCACTGTAGAGAAGTGTCCTAGTGCGAGACGGTGAACTACATCAAGTTTTTGATAGGTTCGTTATCCCTAATGCATGTTCTCGCTTGTTGTATTAATTGTTCCTTTAGAATAGATACTGCTGTCAAAGTCAGTCTATACCTTCTAAGGGGGACAATATTAGACCCTAACAATATGTATTTGTGACTCTTTGGGCCATCATCTGTCTCATAACGGGGCTGTGGGCTAAACCTAAAGTTAATATCATCACGGGGCTATCATCCTAGTAGCATTTTTCTTGAATTCTATGACTATTTGTATATGTTTTTCCTTGATGAAATTTTTGGTGTTGTGAGAAGATTTTTTTTTGATGATAATAATAAAAAAATCTCTCTTGAACTAAATCAGTGCTGTAGTGGTGTTTGATGGTATTGTATGATGTTGATATTACTAAATGTAATTGTATGAGGCCAGCTGTGAAGGCTCCTGAGATAAAATGTAGTTGAGAATTGTCAGAAGGCCTTTCTTGCTACCACTACGACCTCACACTTAATTTTTTTTTAATGAATGTGGCTACGTAAAGTGTCTAGGGTTATGCTATGTAGTGTGGTGTAATAGGTTATAGATATACCCACAGATATTTAACAAGACTAATAATATTAATAAATGTTAAAATACACTGAACTAACTCACGTGTGTAAAATTTTTTGATAGAATTATATTACATTTATTTTGTTCTGGGTCAATTTTTAGGTTGACCAGAACTTAAAAGGATTTAGAGATTATGAAAGAAATGCATGGAATATTATATCATAAATGCAATAGTGTACATATATATGTACTATACTAGTTAGTTTTATTAAAATGTTCTAGTAGTCATCTACTTGGGAGGATAGTTAATGTTTGTGCTGTTGGGGTGGCCTCATCACACCTGTCTATATTGACTACACAGTGTCCAGAAAATGGTGGGAATTTTTATGAGGGTATTAGTAACTACACAGCGTTGGTGAATGTCCAGCAGACCAGAGGCTCACTCATCTTGTAGTTGTAGCTCTGGTGCTGAAATCTGATGGTCCCACCTCTCCGTGCTGGCGGGCAATAATGGTGGTCTCTGTCACAAGTACTGCACAGATACACTCGAGTAAAGTCACCAACTGAATAGACACTGCTTTGTTGACAACAGAAACTCACAGCTCTGCAATCAAAGTATGGGCCATGTGTCAAAATCTATTCTCTACCCACGTCTGGACACAACACTGACACAACAACCACATCATACAGACAGGTCAGATCTCTCTGACCAAACAGCACATTTACCATGGTGGTTTTACATCAGATAGATCCTCCCAGACTATAGATTCTGAAAAATATTTATTAGTTTTCTGCCCTAAAAGAGGATAGGTAATATGTTTCATTATTCTCAACACTTGATCTGTCTTGCATAATCCTTGCTGGAGTTTATGTACATTGTTGGTCTCTAGACCCTGACTAGGGCGGGGGGTCTAGAGCAAATCCCTACTTGTTTGTAAGGCTAGATTTCGATATGGCAGTATCAAATCACTCGAACATGAAACAATATTCAAAATATACAAAGAAATAATTTCAATCTTACCAGATTATGAATAAATAACACAGAATTGCTAGCAAAACTCAGCTGAGCTGCTGGCTATAGTATGGCGTCCCTAAATTTATTTCACTTTCTTTCATATGGAAATCACCACACTTTAAAATCTGTGTCTATCACTGAACAACTATTGAGAAATGACCCCAAATCCGCGTCTAAGCGCCGACAATATGCTTGTCTGTGGCCAATCACTGCCTAGGTTTTTTTTGAATTTCAAATTTCCTACACTAAAGTCATTTCAGTCATGCTTCAGTCAAGTATGGATGGTTATCTGTTAGTCTGTCCGTCTCTACTTGTGTTTCTACAAAATGTACTCGATTTTTTAACCAACCTTTCTCTCCCCTCCAAAATTTTGTCGTTAAAAGTTATTTTTAGACACAGCCACCACAAATATCCCTTCTCTTCCATATTACGTAGATTTGAACACCTGCGTCCCAAGGTCGTGTTTTTTTTGTGCAATTAGCGACACTTTTAGATTCAATACAGTCTGTCGATGATGTGAACAACACTGTCTTTTGTCATTATCTTCAATATTATCTATCCGTCTGTAAAATTAAGAACATATTAGTTCACTGCTCTGAATGGGCCATCCGGCCAGCTAATTTTTATATTCCTAACATTAATATTAAGAAAAAAGTACTTTTTAAATTTTGTAATATTCCAAACATCTGCGTTTAGCCGCTGAATTCAAATCAAGGGCTTGGTATCGCAAAAGCGTCCAATAAATGACTGTGGCGTAACATATCTATGGTCCCTTCTGTCGAGTTGCTTACTTTTTATGTCAACTTGGGAAACGTGACTTTTCTCCGTTTCCCCCCCAATTGCGTCTCCTTAGCCTTTCCAGTCTCACGCAATCTTTCCAGTCATATTTTTTTCCTTTCATCCGCCGTTCCCCTCCTGTCTAGCAAGTCAATTCTTATGGAGGGTGATGACCCGCGGTCTGGGCGATCATGTCTATCAGCAGCCTACGCATTATGTTTTTATCCTTAAATGTTATCTTTGGAGGTATTTTACCGTTGTATCTCTGTCAATTTCACTACACATCTCCCCACTTGAAAACATGCCTATGGCAAGTTTCAAAACCAGCGATACACATAGGTAAAATTACTCCTCACGTCTGCCACTACTCTAATTTTGATCACAGGGGTGCCGACTGAGGAAATCTGCACCGACATTCAATTTGCCTGGGATATATTGGATACTAAACTGATAAGGTTGAAGCAACAAAGACCACCTCAGCAATCTTGCGTTTTCATGCTTAGCCTGAGACAAGAACACGAGAGGCTGATGGTCCGTCTCCACCACAAATGTCCTACCATACAGATAGATTTGAAACTTCTTTATTGCCCATATTAACGCTAAACATTCTTTTTCGCTTGTGGAGTATCCTTGTTCCGCCTTATTCAATTTGCGGCTTGCATAAGCGACTGGTTTCAGTTCCCCATCAGGTGAAGATGATCTTTGCAACAAAGCCCCTCCGAGTCCTACATTACTTGCATCGGTCCTTAAGACAAAGTCCTGTGTCAAATCAGGCAGTTTGAGAATAGGCTTGCTAGTGAGTTTTTCCTTTAACTCTTGGAACGCTAGTTCACATTGTGCAGTCCAAATAATTTTATCTGGAAGTCCCTTGCGAGTCAAATCAGTCAGAGGAGCACATATAGCGTTAAAATTTTTGATGTATTTCTGATAAAATCCGCATAACGACACGAATGATCGCACGTCCTTCTTTGTTTGTGGCCTAGGTGCTCTCTGCAGTTTTTCCAAGTTCTTAGGATCAGGGGTCATATTACCCTGATATACAGTGTGTCCCAAGAATTCCAACTCTTTGCATCCAATACAACATTTTGTGGGCCTAGCAGTTAAGTTCGCCTCCCGAAGTCTATCAAACAACATCTCCAGAGCTTCAATGTGTTCTTCAAATGTCTCTGTGGCGACGAGAATATCATCCATGAAATTCGTGATACATGGGTTATTCAGGGGATCCAACAATTTTCGCATCATCCTTGAAAACACACTCGGAGCATTTTTCAGTCCGAATGGTAGCATATTGAATTCATAATGTCCATCCGAAGTGCTAAAAGCCAAATAAGGTCTCACTTCAGGTTTCACTGGGATCTGGTAATAGCCTTTACTAAGATCCACCTTTGAAAAGTATTTTGCCTTGTTCAGTCTGGCAAATAACTGTTTTGTGTCTGGTAATGGATCCACTTGTCCTTCTGTGACAGCATTCAGTTTCCTGTAATCTATGCACAGTCTGTGTTCCCCAGACGGTTTTCTCAACAAAACGACACTAGAACTAAAAGATGATTCACTGTGCGAAATAATCCCCTCCTTCAACAAATACTCTATTTCTTCCTTCAATGCCTTCTCCTTCGCGAACGGAATAGAATAGGCTCTCATACAGATTGGGTTTGAGTCTACCAGTTTCATGTCATACTGTAGCAAATTTGTATGGCCTGGTTTATCTGTTAATACATCTGTATGTTCCTCCAGAACTTGTTGAACTCTCTCCCTCTGGTTTTTAGTCAGGTGCTTACTGACTTTTACCTGTGCTGCGGTTTCACAAGGATGTAATGGGTATTCATGTGAGGTGAGTGGTTCTTTTTGCATCTGGGTTGCAATAGCCAAGGTCAATAAGGGGGTGCTTTCCTGGAGTGGTCTGTCCAGATACTTCTTTAACAGGTTTACATGATAAACTTTTTCCTTCCCCTTTTTGTCAATTTTATAGTTTGTTCTAGACACCTTCTCTAGAACCGTATATGGACCTTGCCAACCAATTTGTAATTTATTCTGGCTTCCGGGTAGTAGAAGCAGCACCTTCTCTCCGACTGCCAGTTCCCTGTCCTTTGCCTTCCTATTAAAATATGCTGCATGTTTCTTCCTGGCTTGTTTCAAATTATCATTTGCCAGTTTCCATCCAGCTTTCAAACGAGTGGTCAGTTCGTTCACGTATTGATACGATGAGGTAACAGCCTCTTCCGCCTTCTCATCTGTCCAGGTCCTTAATAAAGCTTCTAAAGGACCTTTTATTGGCCTCCCAAATAGCAGAGTTGCGGGAGCCATCCCGGTTGAACTATGTGGTACCTCCCGGTAAGCAAACAATGCGGCGGGCAGGAATTGATCCCACAGATCCGGTTTTTCGTGTGCCAGCTTTCTCAGGATAGAAAAAGAAGTTCCATTAGTTGAAGCCTCTAGTCATTATCCCTCTCCCCCACTTCAAAAACCATTATAGCCATGTTTTCCTTCGGGGTCCCTTTTCCTCGATTTAGGATTCCAATGAAATGTTTGCTTGAAATAGCTTAAAAACTCTTCCGTTAAAACCCTCTCTCAAACATCATTCTGCCAAGTCAAGCGATTTATGTTTCCAAAGACAATAGCGGATGAGGGTGCTACAGGTTTGAAATTCCTATGGCAGGCTACCGATAAAATCCTCAAATAGAGTGCCTTCTAACACCTTCTCGAAACTTTGACGCTAGCCCAGGTCCAATCTACAAATCCCCTGCAACCCCATTCAAAGTGGCTTGATTCGGTTTTTTCCAGCCACTTTCTTTAAATTAGTGGATAAGAATTTCCATTTAGCCATTCCCCCCCCGTTACCCATTTTACCTGTCTGAGCATCCCAACTACCACTTGAAATTACGTTCCTATTGATCCCGAGTTAGTAACAGCTCTGAATTATCCACCGATCTTATCCCTGGTTTTCTTCCCTTATGTTCCAAATTGGTTCGTTCTACCCATTTCCTATTCCCCGTTTAGGATGCATTGTATCGGTTTTGAGGGAATTCCCATTACGGGGAGTGTCCCCCCGTCTGGCTGTTTCCCAATGTTTTTTCGTGTGACCTCCCCTTCAACGGTCTCCCTAACTAATACGGTTTAATTCCCGTCACCCCGTTCCCTTGTGGATGGTACGGACTACAATGAAAGTGCCTGGCTTGAAATAGCTTAAAAACTTCTTCCGTTAGTTTCCCCTTGAACTGAGAACCATTATCCGTCAAGATTTGATGCGGGAATCCTAATCGGGTAAATATTGTAAGTAGTGCCTCTGCTACATGTTTTGAATCAATTGATGGCAGGGCTACCGCCTCTCTCCCCACATAGAACAAGTGTCCACCAGAGTAAGGATGTAAACTGTTTCCTCCTCTTGGTCCGAGTGAGAGGTCCTACAATATCCACTGCAACCCTCTCAAAAGGTGTTCCCACTATGGGCATTTCCCCTAGAGTTGCAGGAGCAGTCCAGTGCTTTGGAGCTACCCTTTGACATTCTGGGCAGGATTTGACATAGCTTTTTATATCCTCCGTTATCCCTGGCCAGAAGTAATGACAAGCTATACGCTGTCCTGTGGCGCTGATCCCCATGTGACCACTGAAGGGAATCGCATGCCCGAGTTCCATCACTTTATCTCTATATGAAGTGGGAAGAACCAGCTGGTTATGACCATTTGTTCCAGTTCCGGCCTTCCTGTATAAAAGTTTGTTCTTCATGAAATATTCCCCCTTGCTCGGAGGTGTGTGGCATTTGGGCAATTTTTTTAAAACAGGGCTTGAGTGTCCTATCCTCAGCCTGCGCCTTCCTCATCTCCTCTGGATGAGCATTTATAGGTTCACCTTCTTCCTCCTTCTTCTGTGACCTGGTCTGCACTGTCGCCATGATCACAGGTTTCTCGGCATTCCCCAAGAAGACGTATCTACACCCCAATATCAGAGGGTAGATTGGTTCATCTATCACTGCTGCTCTGATTTCTCCTTCCACATAGCGAGTTTTCACCGTTATCCTTGCGATGGGAAGTGTCATGAGTGGTATGTCCTTAGTCGCCCCTTGTATTTCCACTGTTTCTGTGGTATACTGACTTGGGTCCACTAGGCTAGACTTCACAACTGAATCATAATCCAAACCTGTATCATAAAGGCACCTTATGGTGACCCCATTACAAATAACATCCTCACAAACTGGGGGGTGATAAGGTTCCTGTTGTCCCTTAGGATTAACCTTTAATCTTTGCGTCCCCGACTTCATTGCAGCAATGTTTGAAGGTTTCCTTCTACAAAATTCGGTGTTATGGTTATCCTTCTTGCACCATTTACACCATCTTTTTTCCTTGGTTCAACGGTTTTCTTTCATTGAACTTTTGGTCATTGAACTGTGAGTTTCTGTCGCGATAGTCATTTCTTGGCCGCTCAAAGTTTGTCCTACCTTTATTTCCCTGCTCTCTATTATCAAATTTATTAAATTGCTGTGGAGCTTTAAAATTGTCTATGTGCTTCTTTTTAGCACCACTTACCTCTGCCTGAGCTGCCTGATACCTCTCAGCAACATTTAAAATTTCCCCCAACTTCTCTGCACCTTGTTCCATGAGAAATTTTCTCATGTCTGGAGCCATGGACTCTCTCAATTGCTCAATCATGATCATTTCTTTAAGATCTTGGGTCTTCCCCAGAGCCGTCCATTTCTCCAAATAGGTTTCTAGTCTAGTAGAGAATTGGTGGTATGTCTCCCCAGACAACAGTTTGGCATTTCTAAATTTCTTACGATAAAATTCACCATTCTTCTCGTACCTTAATAACAAAGCCTGCTTTAACATGTCATAATTGTCTTGGTCTTCCCTGTTCATTTTAGCAAATACTTCATAAGAAGTACCTCTCAATCCCTGTGATAGCTTTAACCTCCACCTCTCTCTCTCTAACCCATATGTAGTAGCTAATAACTCAAAACGTCCTAGGTACCCCTCTATGTCATCGTCTTTTTCAACAAAATGGTCTAAATGAAACCCCATAGCTGAGTTTGAGGCTCCCAGACTGGGCGTAGCATCTGAGGCAAAAGGGCTGGCACCATTTTCAGGAGCCTGGCCTTGTAATTCCAGCTCCCTTAGTCGTAATTCGTGCTCCCTTTGCAACCTTCTATCTCCTGCCTCCCTTTCGGCAGTCAACCTTTTTTCTTCTGCCTCCCTTTCGGCCTTTTTATCTTCTGCCTCCCTTTCGGCCTTTTTATCTTCTGCCTCCCTTTGCTGTCGTTTTTCTTCTGCCTCAATCTGCAGCCTCTTAGTCTCAGCCTCTAACTTCTTCTCTTCAACCAACCTGTCAGACTCCAATTTTCTTTCAGCCTCTTTTTCTAATCTCCTTTCTTCCCGTTCAATATATTTATCACATTCAGCCGTTACGTATTGAATTAAAATTTGACCATCCATTCCCATCTCCTTCGCGGTGAGCACAGCAGCTGATCTAAATTTTGCCAGCTCCGCCATACTTTTTAGACAATATAATAATATACAAGCTAAATCTCTAACCAGTAAATACACTAAGTACTTCTTATGACTATAGTCTAACTAATTCTAACTAACCAGTTAACTAATTAATTATTACTGGCTGTGAAGATTCACCAACTTTTATCTACAGGGACACTTTTAATGTTAAAGGGAATTTTACAATTTATTTCCCTACTTTTATTTCTCCCACCAGGAGATCCTAATATTACTGTTGGGCTAATTATCCCAGGACAAGACCCCAATTTATGTAGTGGTGTTTGATGGTATTGTATGATGTTGATATTACTAAATGTAATTGTATGAGGCCAGCTGTGAAGGCTCCTGAGATAAAATGTAGTTGAGAATTGTCAGAAGGCCTTTCTTGCTACCACTACGACCTCACACTTAATTTTTTTTTTAATGAATGTGGCTACGTAAAGTGTCTAGGGTTATGCTATGTAGTGTGGTGTAATAGGTTATAGATATACCCACAGATATTTAACAAGACTAATAATATTAATAAATGTTAAAATACACTGAACTAACTCACGTGTGTAAAATTTTTTTTGATAGAATTATATTACATTTATTTTGTTCTGGGTCAATTTTTTAGGTTGACCAGAACTTAAAAGGATTTAGAGATTATGAAAGAAATGCATGGAATATTATATCATAAATGCAATAGTGTACATATATATGTACTATACTAGTTAGTTTTATTAAAATGTTCTAGTAGTCATCTACTTGGGAGGATAGTTAATGTTTGTGCTGTTGGGGTGGCCTCATCACACCTGTCTATATTGACTACACAGTGTCCAGAAAATGGTGGGAATTTTTATGAGGGTATTAGTAACTACACAGCGTTGGTGAATGTCCAGCAGACCAGAGGCTCACTCATCTTGTAGTTGTAGCTCTGGTGCTGAAATCTGATGGTCCCACCTCTCCGTGCTGGCGGGTAATAATGGTGGTCTCTGTCACAAGTACTGCACAGATACACTCGAGTAAAGTCACCAACTGAATAGACACTGCTTTGTTGACAACAGAAACTCACAGCTCTGCAATCAAAGTATGGGCCATGTGTCAAAATCTATTCTCTACCCACGTCTGGACACAACACTGACACAACAACCACATCATACAGACAGGTCAGATCTCTCTGACCAAACAGCACATTTACCATGGTGGTTTTACATCAGATAGATCCTCCCAGACTATAGATTCTGAAAAAATATTTATTAGTTTTCTGCCCTAAAAGAGGATAGGTAATATGTTTCATTATTCTCAACACTTGATCTGTCTTGCATAATCCTTGCTGGAGTTTATGTACATTGTTGGTCCCTAGACCCTGACTAGGGCGGGGGGTCTAGAGCAAATCCCTACTTGTTTGTAAGGCTAGATTTCGATATGGCAGTATCAAATCACTCGAACATGAAACAATATTCAAAATATACAAAGAAATAATTTCAATCTTACCAGATTATGAATAAATAACACAGAATTGCTAGCAAAACTCAGCTGAGCTGCTGGCTATAGTATGGCGTCCCTAAATTTATTTCACTTTCTTTCATATGGAAATCACCACACTTTAAAATCTGTGTCTATCACTGAACAACTATTGAGAAATGACCCCAAATCCGCGTCTAAGCGCCGACAATATGCTTGTCTGTGGCCAATCACTGCCTAGGTTTTTTTGAATTTCAAATTTCCTACACTAAAGTCATTTCAGTCATGCTTCAGTCAAGTATGGATGGTTATCTGTTAGTCTGTCCGTCTCTACTTGTGTTTCTACAAAATGTACTCGATTTTTGAACCAACCTTTCTCTCCCCTCCAAAATTTTGTCGTTAAAAGTTATTTTTAGACACAGCCACCACAAATATCCCTTCTCTTCCATATTACGTAGATTTGAACACCTGCGTCCCAAGGTCGTGTTTTTTTGTGCAATTAGCGACACTTTTAGATTCAATACAGTCTGTCGATGATGTGAACAACACTGTCTTTTGTCATTATCTTCAATATTATCTATCCGTCTGTAAAATTAAGAACATATTAGTTCACTGCTCTGAATGGGCCATCCGGCCAGCTAATTTTTATATTCCTAACATTAATATTAAGAAAAAAAGTACTTTTTAAATTTTGTAATATTCCAAACATCTGCGTTTAGCCGCTGAATTCAAATCAAGGGCTTGGTATCGCAAAAGCGTCCAATAAATGACTGTGGCGTAACATATCTATGGTCCCTTCTGTCGAGTTGCTTACTTTTTATGTCAACTTGGGAAACGTGACTTTTCTCCGTTCCCCCCCCCCCCCCCCAATTGCGTCTCCTTAGCCTTTCCAGTCTCACGCAATCTTTCCAGTCATATTTTTTTCCGTTCATCCGCCGTTCCCCTCCTGTCTAGCAAGTCAATTCTTATGGAGGGTGATGACCCGCGGTCTGGGCGATCATGTCTATCAGCAGCCTACGCATTATGTTTTTATCCTTAAATGTTATCTTTGGAGGTATTTTACCGTTGTATCTCTGTCAATTTCACTACACATCTCCCCACTTGAAAACATGCCTATGGCAAGTTTCAAAACCAGCGATACACATAGGTAAAATTACTCCTCACGTCTGCCACTACTCTAATTTTGATCACAGGGGTGCCGACTGAGGAAATCTGCACCGACATTCAATTTGCCTGGGATATATTGGATACTAAACTGATAAGGTTGAAGCAACAAAGACCACCTCAGCAATCTTGCGTTTTCATGCTTAGCCTGAGACAAGAACACGAGAGGCTGATGGTCCGTCTCCACCACAAATGTCCTACCATACAGATAGATTTGAAACTTCTTTATTGCCCATATTAACGCTAAACATTCTTTTTCGCTTGTGGAGTATCCTTGTTCCGCCTTATTCAATTTGCGGCTTGCATAAGCGACTGGTTTCAGTTCCCCATCAGGTGAAGATGATCTTTGCAACAAAGCCCCTCCGAGTCCTACATTACTTGCATCGGTCCTTAAGACAAAGTCCTGTGTCAAATCAGGCAGTTTGAGAATAGGCTTGCTAGTGAGTTTTTCCTTTAACTCTTGGAACGCTAGTTCACATTGTGCAGTCCAAATAATTTTATCTGGAAGTCCCTTGCGAGTCAAATCAGTCAGAGGAGCACATATAGCGTTAAAATTTTTGATGTATTTCTGATAAAATCCGCATAACGACACGAATGATCGCACGTCCTTTTTTGTTTGTGGCCTAGGTGCTCTCTGCAGTTTTTCCAAGTTCTTAGGATCAGGGGTCATATTACCCTGATATACAGTGTGTCCCAAGAATTCCAACTCTTTGCATCCAATACAACATTTTGTGGCCTAGCAGTTAAGTTCGCCTCCCGAAGTCTATCAAACAACATCTCCAGAGCTTCAATGTGTTCTTCAAATGTCTCTGTGGCGACGAGAATATCATCCATGAAATTCGTGATACATGGGTTATTCAGGGGATCCAACAATTTTCGCATCATCCTTGAAAACACACTCGGAGCATTTTTCAGTCCGAATGGTAGCATATTGAATTCATAATGTCCATCCGAAGTGCTAAAAGCCAAATAAGGTCTCACTTCAGGTTTCACTGGGATCTGGTAATAGCCTTTACTAAGATCCACCTTTGAAAAGTATTTTGCCTTGTTCAGTCTGGCAAATAACTGTTTTGTGTCTGGTAATGGATCCACTTGTCCTTCTGTGACAGCATTCAGTTTCCTGTAATCTATGCACAGTCTGTGTTCCCCAGACGGTTTCCTCAACAAAACGACACTAGAACTAAAAGATGATTCACTGTGCGAAATAATCCCCTCCTTCAACAAATACTCTATTTCTTCCTTCAATGCCTTCTCCTTCGCGAACGGAATAGAATAGGCTCTCATACAGATTGGATTTGAGTCTACCAGTTTCATGTCATACTGTAGCAAATTTGTATGGCCTGGTTTATCTGTTAATACATCTGTATGTTCCTCCAGAACTTGTTGAACTCTCTCCCTCTGGTTTTTAGTCAGGTGCTTACTGACTTTTACCTGTGCTGCTGTTTCACAAGGATGTAATGGGTATTCATGTGAGGTGAGTGGTTCTTTTTGCATCTGGGTTGCAATAGCCAAGGTCAATAAGGGGGTGCTTTCCTGGAGTGGTCTGTCCAGATACTTCTTTAACAGGTTTACATGATAAACTTTTTCCTTCCCCTTTTTGTCAATTTTATAGTTTGTTCTAGACACCTTCTCTAGAACCGTATATGGACCTTGCCAACCAATTTGTAATTTATTCTGGCTTCCGGGTAGTAGAAGCAGCACCTTCTCTCCGACTGCCAGTTCCCTGTCCTTTGCCTTCCTATTAAAATATGCTGCATGTTTCTTCCTGGCTTGTTTCAAATTATCATTTGCCAGTTTCCATCCAGCTTTCAAACGAGTGGTCAGTTCGTTCACGTATTGATACGATGAGGTAACAGTCTCTTCCGCCTTCTCATCTGTCCAGGTCCTTAATAAAGCTTCTAAAGGACCTTTTATTGGCCTCCCAAATAGCAGAGTTGCGGGAGCCATCCCGGTTGAACTATGTGGTACCTCCCGGTAAGCAAACAATGCGGCGGGCAGGAATTGATCCCACAGATCCGGTTTTTCGTGTGCCAGCTTTCTCAGGATAGAAATGAGAGTCCCATTGAACCTCTCTACCTGGCCGTTCCCTTGTGGATGGTACGGACTACAATGAAAGTGCCTGGCTTGAAATAGCTTAAAAACTTCTTCCGTTAGTTTCCCCTTGAACTGAGAACCATTATCCGTCAAGATTTGATGCGGGAATCCCAATCGGGTAAATATTGTAAGTAGTGCCTCTGCTACATGTTTTGAATCAATTGATGGCAGGGCTACCGCCTCTCCCCACATAGAACAAGTGTCCACCAGAGTAAGGATGTAACTGTTCCTCCTCTTGGTCCGAGTGAGAGGTCCTACAATATCCACTGCAACCCTCTCAAAAGGTGTTCCCACTATGGGCATTTCCCCTAGAGTTGCAGGAGCAGTCCAGTGCTTTGGAGCTACCCTTTGACATTCTGGGCAGGATTTGACATATCTTTTTATATCCTCCGTTATCCCTGGCCAGAAGTAATGACAAGCTATACGCTGTCCTGTGGCGCTGATCCCCTTGTGACCACTGAAGGGAATCGCATGCCCGAGTTCCATCACTTTATCTCTATATGAAGTGGGAAGAACCAGCTGGTTATGACCATTTGTTCCAGTTCCGGCCTTCCTGTATAAAAGTTTGTTCTTCATGAAATATTCCCCCTTGCTCGGAGGTGTGTGGCATTTGGGCAATTTTTTAAAACAGGGCTTGAGTGTCCTATCCTCAGCCTGCGCCTTCCTCATCTCCTCTGGATGAGCATTTATAGGTTCACCTTCTTCCTCCTTCTTCTGTGACCTGGTCTGCACTGTCGCCATGATCACAGGTTTCTCGGGATTCCCCAAGAAGACGTATCTACACCCCAATATCAGAGGGTAGATTGGTTCATCTATCACTGCTGCTCTGATTTCTCCCTCCACATAGCGAGTTTTCACCGTTATCCTTGCGATGGGAAGTGTCATGAGTGGTATGTCCTTAGTCGCCCCTTGTATTTCCACTGTTTCTGTGGTATACTGACTTGGGTCCACTAGGCTAGACTTCACAACTGAATCATAATCCAAACCTGTATCATAAAGGCACCTTATGGTGACCCCATTACAAATAACATCCTCACAAACTGGGGGGTGATAAGGTTCCTGTTGTCCCTTAGGATTAACCTTTAATCTTTGCGTCCCCGACTTCATGGCAGCAATGTTTGAAGGTTTCCTTCTACAAAATTCGGTGTTATGGTTATCCTTCTTGCACCATTTACACCATCTTTTTCCTTGGTTCAACGGTTTTCTTTCATTGAACTTTTGGTCATTGAACTGTGAGTTTCTGTCGCGATAGTCATTTCTTGGCCGCTCAAAGTTTGTCCTACCTTTATTTCCCTGCTCTCTATTATCAAATTTATTAAATTGCTGTGGAGCTTTAAAATTGTCTATGTGCTTCTTTTTAGCACCACTTACCTCTGCCTGAGCTGCCTGATACCTCTCAGCAACATTTAAAATTTCCCCCAACTTCTCTGCACCTTGTTCCATGAGAAATTTTCTCATGTCTGGAGCCATGGACTCTCTCAATTGCTCAATTATGATCATTTCTTTAAGATCTTGGGTCTTCCCCAGAGCCGTCCATTTCTCCAAATAGGTTTCTAGTCTGGCAGAGAATTGGTGGTATGTCTCCCCAGACAACAGTTTGGCATTTCTAAATTTCTTACGATAAAATTCACCATTCTTCTCGTACCTTAATAACAAAGCCTGCTTTAACATGTCATAATTGTCTTGGTCTTCCCTGTTCATTTTAGCAAATACTTCATAAGAAGTACCTCTCAATCCCTGTGATAGCTTTAAACTCCACCTCTCTCTCTCTAACCCATATGTAGTAGCTAATAACTCAAAACGTCCTAGGTACCCCTCTATGTCATCGTCTTTTTCAACAAAATGGTCTAAATGAAACCCCATAGCTGAGTTTGAGGCTCCCAGACTGGGCGTAGCATCTGAGGCAAAAGGGCTGGCACCATTTTCAGGAGCCTGGCCTTGTAATTCCAGCTCCCTTAGTCGTAATTCGTGCTCCCTCTGCAACCTTCTATCTTCTGCCTCCCTTTCGGCAGTCAACCTTTTTTCTTCTGCCTCCCTTTCGGCCTTTTTATCTTCTGCCTCCCTTTCGGCCTTTTTATCTTCTGCCTCCCTTTGCTGTCGTTTTTCTTCTGCCTCAATCTGCAGCCTCTTAGTCTCAGCCTCTAACTTCTTCTCTTCAACCAACCTGTCAGACTCCAATTTTCTTTCAGCCTCTTTTTCTAATCTCCTTTCTTCCCGTTCAATATATTTATCACATTCAGCCGTTACGTATTGAATTAAAATTTGACCATCCATTCCCATCTCCTTCGCGGTGAGCACAGCAGCTGATCTAAATTTTGCCAGCTCCGCCATACTTTTTAGACAATATAATAATATACAAGCTAAATCTCTAACCAGTAAATACACTAAGTACTTCTTATGACTATAGTCTAACTAATTCTAACTAACCAGTTAACTAATTAATTATTACTGGCTGTGAAGATTCACCAACTTTTATCTACAGGGACACTTTTAATGTTAAAGGGAATTTTACAATTTATTTCCCTACTTTTATTTCTCCCACCAGGAGATCCTAATATTACTGTTGGGCTAATTATCCCGGGACAAGACCCCAATTTATGTAGTGGTGTTTGATGGTATTGTATGATGTTGATATTACTAAATGTAATTGTATGAGGCCAGCTGTGAAGGCTCCTGAGATAAAATGTAGTTGAGAATTGTCAGAAGGCCTTTCTTGCTACCACTACGACCTCACACTTAATTTTTTTTAAATGAATGTGGCTACGTAAAGTGTCTAGGGTTATGCTATGTAGTGTGGTGTAATAGGTTATAGATATACCCACAGATATTTAACAAGACTAATAATATTAATAAATGTTAAAATACACTGAACTAACTCACGTGTGTAAAATTTTTTGATAGAATTATATTACATTTATTTTGTTCTGGGTCAATTTTTAGGTTGACCAGAACTTAAAAGGATTTAGAGATTATGAAAGAAATGCATGGAATATTATATCATAAATGCAATAGTGTACATATATATGTACTATACTAGTTAGTTTTATTAAAATGTTCTAGTAGTCATCTACTTGGGAGGATAGTTAATGTTTGTGCTGTTGGGGTGGCCTCATCACACCTGTCTATATTGACTACACAGTGTCCAGAAAATGGTGGGAATTTTTATGAGGGTATTAGTAACTACACAGCGTTGGTGAATGTCCAGCAGACCAGAGGCTCACTCATCTTGTAGTTGTAGCTCTGGTGCTGAAATCTGATGGTCCCACCTCTCCGTGCTGGCGGGCAATAATGGTGGTCTCTGTCACAAGTACTGCACAGATACACTCGAGTAAAGTCACCAACTGAATAGACACTGCTTTGTTGACAACAGAAACTCACAGCTCTGCAATCAAAGTATGGGCCATGTGTCAAAATCTATTCTCTACCCACGTCTGGACACAACACTGACACAACAACCACATCATACAGACAGGTCAGATCTCTCTGACCAAACAGCACATTTACCATGGTGGTTTTACATCAGATAGATCCTCCCAGACTATAGATTCTGAAAAATATTTATTAGTTTTCTGCCCTAAAAGAGGATAGGTAATATGTTTCATTATTCTCAACACTTGATCTGTCTTGCATAATCCTTGCTGGAGTTTATGTACATTGTTGGTCCCTAGACCCTGACTAGGGCGGGGGGTCTAGAGCAAATCCCTACTTGTTTGTAAGGCTAGATTTCGATATGGCAGTATCAAATCACTCGAACATGAAACAATATTCAAAATATACAAAGAAATAATTTCAATCTTACCAGATTATGAATAAATAACACAGAATTGCTAGCAAAACTCAGCTGAGCTGCTGGCTATAGTATGGCGTCCCTAAATTTATTTCACTTTCTTTCATATGGAAATCACCACACTTTAAAATCTGTGTCTATCACTGAACAACTATTGAGAAATGACCCCAAATCCGCGTCTAAGCGCCGACAATATGCTTGTCTGTGGCCAATCACTGCCTAGGTTTTTTTGAATTTCAAATTTCCTACACTAAAGTCATTTCAGTCATGCTTCAGTCAAGTATGGATGGTTATCTGTTAGTCTGTCCGTCTCTACTTGTGTTTCTACAAAATGTACTCGATTTTTGAACCAACCTTTCTCTCCCCTCCAAAATTTTGTCGTTAAAAGTTATTTTTAGACACAGCCACCACAAATATCCCTTCTCTTCCATATTACGTAGATTTGAACACCTGCGTCCCAAGGTCGTGTTTTTTTGTGCAATTAGCGACACTTTTAGATTCAATACAGTCTGTCGATGATGTGAACAACACTGTCTTTTGTCATTATCTTCAATATTATCTATCCGTCTGTAAAATTAAGAACATATTAGTTCACTGCTCTGAATGGGCCATCCGGCCAGCTAATTTTTATATTCCTAACATTAATATTAAGAAAAAAGTACTTTTTAAATTTTGTAATATTCCAAACATCTGCGTTTAGCCGCTGAATTCAAATCAAGGGCTTGGTATCGCAAAAGCGTCCAATAAATGACTGTGGCGTAACATATCTATGGTCCCTTCTGTCGAGTTGCTTACTTTTTATGTCAACTTGGGAAACGTGACTTTTCTCCGTTTCCCCCCCAATTGCGTTTCCTTAGCCTTTCCAGTCTCACGCAATCTTTCCAGTCATATTTTTTTCCGTTCATCCGCCGTTCCCCTCCTGTCTAGCAAGTCAATTCTTATGGAGGGTGATGACCCGCGGTCTGGGCGATCATGTCTATCAGCAGCCTACGCATTATGTTTTTATCCTTAAATGTTATCTTTGGAGGTATTTTACCGTTGTATCTCTGTCAATTTCACTACAAGTGCGTTGGTCAGCTCGTTCAAATATATATATATATATAATCATTTGTTATAGATTCCCACGTCTGTTTTGTTTAACTGTCGTCACGTGTATGTGCGTGCCCGTGAGTAGATAGAAATATAGGTAATAGATATATCTGTGTGTAGACTGTCTGACGCTGTAAAGTTGTCGTAGAAGATAGGTGAGTGGGAGAAGATTCTTTTTTTCCGCTTTCAGAGACAGCCTCTATATCACATTCTATCATCTCACTCGTGGAATCTATTCCTGTTACTATCTCACACTGTGACGATCACCTATTCTAACCTATTCAGAAGGGACCAAACCCAAGTCATAATTCTCCTATCCAAAATCTACGACAATCAATGGCTGTGTCTTGCTGATTTGCACAAGGGTTAATTCTTGTTACTGATTCATCATTCAGTACTATTAGTTCATTGTTTTCAATGAAGTCCAACAGTAGTGTCCCTGATTTGTCTATTATATTGCCTCCCCAAGCTGTATGATGAGCATTGAAATCTCCCACTATGATAGTTCTGCTGTTTATTCTTTTATTCATGTCTGAGATATCTCTTTCGTTTATGTTTCCACTTGAACAGTAAAGGTTAACTATTTTTATTTCTTGTAACTCAGTAGACACTGTTATAGTTATTCCTTCAAAATTTTCTGTTCTAAATGATTCCCAGTCAGTTATTACATATGTTTTATTAACTAGAAATGCCACACCTCCCCCTTTTTGAGTTTCTGTCCTATCATTTTGAAAGATTTTATATTCAGGGATGGTAAAACGTTGACTCGGATTAAGATTAGTCTCTTGAATGGCAAATATTACTTTAGATTTTTTAAACTTGCCTATTAATGCTGGTATATTTTTTTTGCCACTTCTGCAATTCCACTGTATTATTCTAATGTTCTGTACGTCCATTATTTAATTGTTAAGTTTATTATAAATAGTGTTGTACTCTTTTACTCTGAGAAGTGTATAATATATTTATTTATTTGTTAACAACAAAGTCTCCTAGATTTTCGGTTTCTCTGTTAAGGTGAGTTGGTAGTTCACTTCGAAGATTCAGCATAAAGGCTTTCACAATGTTTGATACAGAATGAATAAGTTTTTGACAATCTGTCATTTTTTCATTCCACATTTCTTCTTGTTGGTTTTTATCTGTTCTTTTTTGCTCACTCCTTATGAGTTGCCTTTCTGACTCAATCCTTTTCAGTAAATCTTCATTCTCTTCTTTGAGTTCTGCTAATTTAGCCACATCTTTAGCTACTTCATGCTGTATTTTTCTCATGGTTTTAAGATTTCTTCTGCCGTTCTCACTGTATCTTCTGTTATTGATGATTTGATTATTTCCCTTTCTTCTGGTAGATTGCTATCTTTTGTCAGTATTTTTTGGACTTTATTTTCCTTTTGGGTTATTTCAGCATTTCTGGTTCTGACTGTGATTTCTCTTGGTGACGGAGTTGTAGATTTAGCGACTGATGATTGATGTTGTTGTAGTGCTACATTAAATGGTGTGTTAGTACTGACTGATTTTATTAGAGCTAGTTTTGTTTGTTGGTAATGTGGACATCCTAGGAAACGTGCACTGTAGTTTCCTAGACAATTTGCACATTTTCTGTTTATATTTCTTGTACTGTAATCTTTATCATCTTCTACTAATTTGCAGTGATCATAGGTGTGGTCCCCTGCACAATATCGACATTTAGGCTTACTTCTACATGTTCTTTTGGTGTGACCAAATTTCTGGCAGTTTGAGCATTGAATGACTGGTGGTATGTAAGCTTCTGTTTTGATTTTAGTACTGCCACTGAAAAAATGTGATGGGATTTCTCGTCCTTCTAATGTAACGATTATTATATTTGAAGTTCCTAATCGCTGTGATATCCTTTCCAGTTTAAGAATCCTATATTTTGGATTTTCTGTTTGTAGTCTAGTTCTTATTTCTTCCTCTGGAATTGTTACAGGTATTCCTTTAATTACACATTTCCTGGTTTCTTTGACTAATTCTAGCCTAGCTTTAATGCTGTGTGCCAATTCCACTTCAACAGGACTTACTTCAATTTGTTTTATTAAAGCTTTTGATTTTTCAGTCATGTTCATTGTGAGTATTATGCCATAATTTGTTCATTTTATGTGTGTTATTGACCCTTTATCTATAACTGTCTCTAGTACATTGATGATCTTACTGTCTGGTAATTACCGTAATGCTATAATACTTACCCCATTGCCACTGATTTGAAAAATCCTTAACCTTGGGAGGTTTTGTTCAACTTTATGAGTAGGCCTATTGATTTGTTGGTCTCCCATATGGTTCTCAAGACAAGAACCATGCGGCATAGCGCTGAGCAATGGTTAACTTATATCTGTCCGTCGCCTTTTGTGAAAGATTTAAGCAATGGTTTTTAGACCGTTCAAGCCCCCTGCTCAGTTAATTCGGTGAATTCCTCTTATAATGGTATAGCTCTGTTTAGAGGTAAATATATGTCTAAATATATATATATATATATATATATATATATATATATATATATATATATATATATATATATATATATATATATATATATATATATATATATATATATATATATACTATATATACTATATATACTATATATATACATATATATACTGAAGCACATTAAAAACCACCCGTGTGTTACCGGGGCCCGAAAGGGGAGCAAAGAATAGTAACACTGCACCCTACCACGCATGTCGTAAAAAGCGACTAAGGAGGGTATGGGCATGGGGCTGTTTACCCCATCCCGTAAAAACTTCGCACAGTGGGCTGATCACCTGCTTGCCAACCAATCTGATTACGGAAACAATGATAGATTGTTTGGTCTGTTTTTGTTCCACAAAGACGCCACTAGGCGTGGTGGAAACAGCAATAGATTGATCAATTTGTTGTTGCCCTAAGACGCCACTAGGCGTACTGGCCACACACTGCTTTGCCGGTTGGTGGCTAAGGATGGAAGAAGAAGAAGAGAACATTAAAAACGCACCACTATTATATATACTGATGCCGAGAAGCTGGTAAAAAAAAGTGTGGAAATGGATTTTCCCCGTATTTGTCATGAGGTAGAGAGCAAATGGCTGCTGGAATGGAAAGTGCATGATTCAACCCACGGGTTTGTGTACAGACTACATGAAAACAATGAAAGTTACACGTGCAACACGATTCCCAACAGCTATGACCCTGAAAATGTGTACGCGTTGTGGCAGTATACTCGGTATAAAAAAGCCGTTGAGACAAAACACCCAGTATATGTGCTTGAAATGCCACGACAATATGAAAACGACCGCCAACGAGCCATTGGTATGTTGGAGACCGGAATGAGCTCACGAGCCATTGCCAGAAGGATGAATTGCCACCACAGCACTATTGTACGTCTCAATGAACGTTACGGAACCACTGGCAGTGCCCGGGATAGACTTCGGAGTAGCCAACCACGAGTTACTACCCCTGCGCAAGATCGTCATATTGTGCTAAGTCACCTAAGGAATCGTTCTCTCTCGGCAAGTCAAACAGCAAGAGCAATAGTGGGTAGATGTGGGCAAGTCTCTCGAATGACAGTCATACGACGACTCAGAGATACAGGCCTTACTGCAAGACGACCTTATGTTGGGCCAAACTTGACTCAAGACATCGTCAACAGCGCCTGCAATGGGCAGAGCAACATGTCAGATGGACTAGACTGCAGTGGAATGCTGTCCTATTCACAGACGAGAGCAGATTCAACATATCCTTTGCTGATGGACATATGCGGATTTGGCGACGGTGTGGAGAGCGCTTTGCAGATTGCCGTATTCGTCAGCACAACCGATTTGGAGGTGGCAGTATTCACATTTGGGGAGGATTCAGTTTTCACCATCGCTTGCCTCTTCATATCTTCCGTGGAAATGTTAATGCTGTGACATATCGAGATGAGGTTCTGGATGCATTGGTTGCTCCTGCGTTCACAAATTATCCAGACTTGCAGCTTCTCCAGCAGGATAACGCACATGCGCACACCACATGCATTGCGCAGCAATATCTACAGCAGCAGAACATTGTAACGATTGATTGGCCTGCCCTATCACCAGACATGTCCCCTATAGAACATTTGTGGGACGAGCTTGGACGCAGAGTCTACAGGCAAGATTCTCCAGCTAATCTGCAACAGCTCGAAGCTGCTCTTACACGTGAATGAGACTTGATTCCCTGGAATTTCCTTCAGAGACTTGTGCGTTCCATGTGGAGCCGCTGCCAAGCTTGTTTGCAAGCACACGGTGGACATACCAGATACTGAGGATAGTGTGAATGAATTTTTTTATTGGTTGCATTTTTGGTTTTCTCCCTTGCCTGCACAGAATGCAATGAATTTCATAACAATCAAATGTGCAAATTAATAACCAGCATGGATTAATAGGAAAATGAATAAAGATTCCAAATATGTAAACTTGTAAACACTTATATTTATATTTCACACTCTGTTCATATATATATATATATATATATATATATATATATATATATATATATATATATATATATATATATATATATATATATATATATATATATATATATATATATAAGTGTAAAATATTCTGGCTCATACGTTTGCTATCATACAAATAAAAAACTGGAGCGACTATGATTGTTTAGTTCTAAAACAACATGTAACAATTTTAATAATGAATTAGTCCTTAAAAGTTAAAATAAATATGGAAAATGTTGTGAAATTTTATATTGGAATCAAATTTTCTCCTCCGTTGTATTGTCACTTTCCTGATGATGCGAGCACTTCTTCGCCTAGCTCGTCTCATGTAGGTGGTCAGTGTTGATTCTCTGCTCTCACAACTATGGGTGTAGAAACGTCATCGAACGGTCCACAAACTATTGGACAAAATAGGAAACAAATGCCTCTGTTAAGTACATTTGTTTGAAGCACTCTGACAGGCTCACTTCCGTTGTCCACCCACCAATGTTAATCTTTCAGAAGAATTAAATTCTTGAGCACATAACGTAGCTCAATGAATATGATTAAATTCACCAAAATATTAACTGGGAAATGTGTCTGGACAGCGTGAATGATGATTTGTGCCTGAATTAACATTAACAAGTTACATAAATCTCACAAAATGATATGCTACACTTGAGGCACATATGATGTAGTATGTAGTCATCACTCATCACTGCTCCAGCCAGAGTCTGGGGTCACCTCTGCTGTCGGGTTTTACCGCACGACTAGCAAGAAACAATCACCAGCACTTGCTGTAGTGGGTTGTGAATATACTCTTTTCATATGTTGAGGTTGCCAGCCTCATTTGTAACCACTAAGCAAGAAACATGTCAAATTTCACATTTATAAAATAAATGCTCACAACTTACCCCAAAGTTTTGAGTTATACAACCTCCTTGCACAGATTTAAACTGGACACAGCTCTGTATTAGATGCTTCTAAATCTCTTTGGTCTGGAAATTAGAGTTGATTTCTCTGACGGCGGGTGTTCTGCGAAATCATTGGCCTGGGAAAACTATTATTTAATTCCTCTATGACTTGTGATCACATTCCTAAGTTTCCAGTCTTGTATTAAAAATGCGGGTTTACTTGTAAATTCCTAAGTTGCCCAATACTCGATCTGTTACTTATACTTATGGAATTGCTAAGTCCAGTGTCTCTTTTTCTTTCTCGCTTTTAGGAGTCGCTAGTCTGACGTTTGCGCTGCAGTGTGTGCTGTGACTCCGATTTTGTTACATTATATTTCCAGTTTCCATGTTCCAATTCCAGCTGTGTTTCCGCCTAATTTTCCTATGAGATACATTGTATATTCCGGCCTCTCAAATCAACCAATCCAATCGAATCTCGTTCAGTACTACGTGAGTAGGGGTGTTTCAAATTAAATAAATACCCTCACGTGTTTCAAAATCTAAAATTTAATATCAACGCGTGAACTCTTCATATCGTTGCGTCAGACCTCCGCCGGCATCTTGTGCTATCTTCACAAACAAATGTGCAGTGATACTGCCCCGATGCTATCGTCTGCAAATCTTGAGTTTGCAGACAGATTTATCTGTAATCTCGATACAGAACGTACATCGGAAGCGATTACCTCATTGTCTCCCGTCTTGTGCAAACATAGGGAAAGTCGCTAGCCACCTGGAGTCAAGTGACGGACCGCCACGTTCAAAGGGATCAATAGAGATGACCGTCTCTATCAAATGTGGCCAGACGAATGAAGCGAAACCTTATCAGTCGCTGATCGGTCAAATTACAAGGCATTATTACAGTTCTGTCTGGGATCGACTCAAAGCCAACATGTGAAAATTAAAGATAGTCCGTTGCCGATACTTCCGTAGGGGTGTGGAGTGTTAGAGACTTCACCCTACTGATCCAAAGTAGAGAGCAAAATAATGAATGAAAGGGCATACACATTATGCCAAATAAAAGCGATCGGAGAGAAAATTAAGAAGAAATTATACTGCCGTAGTGGCTAAAGGTGTGAGAGAGCCACCAAAAGAATACGTACAGACGTTTCGTCACAAACTTTATAGTTGATTTAGTCATTCTGAGTGAACTGCACCCGTGTGTCTCAGCCATTTTAAATACTTATTAAGAGAGATATTTAAGTTAATATTTTAATGAGTTAAATCAGCTGGGGGCTCACCAGAACGAGAAAAATCCTAACTCATAGGTCTGGAAAGATAAAACGTTTACACAGCCTGGATCTAATCAGCCGTAGTACTTGATTTCTTTAAATTCCTTTGAGGCTCCCTAGAATTTAAGCACCATTCTTCAATTCACATCTCTGCCAAGAGTAATCTTGAGCGAAAGGTAGAGACATTTGAAGACCCTCAGTAGATACTCTGAATTTTGGCCTCTGTTGGACCATCACTGCAAAGCAAGGGGAATAAATCCCGTGACACTCAGATATATCATTTCTAAAGTTTGGAGCTGGCTTTTATGGTTTGTAGTTACAACCAGTGCTATATTAAAAAAATTCTACATGTGTGGAATATGTGGCCGTGTATGTTTATACGGCACTAGTAGTTATATTGATTTTATTTAGTCAGAGTTAATCCTTCATATGTTGTGGTGGTTCAAGTGCTAACTGGCCTTCCGCCAGAGATGGTGATACTTGACCTTTTGTTATTTTTTTTCAACCCAGGAATGTTCTTCCCTTTAAGTTTGGTGATACGCAAAACAGTTTCAGCATAGCAACGTATATCCAAAAGAAATTACTGTAAAGTTCCACAAACAGCAATGTAGAAAAATTCAATTAGAGTTTGTTGATGTCATTAGACAAACACTGTAAATTTCACAATGATGATTGGTTATCCAAGATAAAAGAATATGTAATCCAACTGAATAATATATGTATATCCAAATAGAATAATATATGTATATCCAAATAGAATAATATACTGATTTGTCTACTCAAAAACGTGTCTTGGTATCCTCAAAGACGAAGTTCACCTAACGCTATCTGTAAAAATCCTCTAGTCTAAAGTTATGGTTTCATTAGAATCATAAATCCTGAAATCTCTGCCTATCGCCCACAACTCTTCTATTTATACTATTTCTTCTTTTTTCCCGCCTTTTTTCACACGTCCCGCCCTTTTTTCACACGGTACAATAATCTACATTTTCACTCCTTTCCTCAGCTTTTCGACCTTTTTGCACACAACATTCTGTTATTTCGACTTTTTTTCACATGTGTGACCTTTTCCAACTTAACAATTGGATTAAAAAAAAAAACCAGATCACACAAACATTCATTTCCCACTTTCACGCTTATAAAACCCATTCATTATTATCTGGGACTGACCTACGTTTGCCCTGTCAGAGCAGTAACTGCCAACTGAACTTTGAATGAATACTGCGTTTTGTGTAAAAACGTCTTATTTGCTTTTAAGGGCTGTCATTCTTACATGTAGGATATTATAGCACATATAAATGCTTAGCGTGGAAGTAGGGGGGATAATGCTAGCGTGAAAGGCCAAGTGGTCACATACGTTCCTGGCCACACAAATGTATCCCAGAGGGAGACATTTGCGTACTATGAACTAAGTACCTCATGCTAGTGACTGTTATAAACGACTAACCTATTGGTAGAGTCTCTCAGAGAAAAAAATTGTGTTCGTAAAACGAGGGATCCCAGTATATTTATAATGCGTAAAACGGGGGATATATAAAATTTGTTAATACACTTCGCCATTGAACAGTATTGATGTACACTACTTCTTAACAATATCAATATGAACAACGCTGTGCGTTAGTCATCACCATAATGATAACATACTTAATGATATCATTGAAAAAAAAATAATCGCATACGATTTTCATGGGTTGTGCAAACAACACAAATAAAAACAATACAAAAAAAAATACTTTGGCAATATTTAACAGAATTGACTAATATTCATTAAGTATTTAACAATCTTAAATGTAGTAGCTACGACGAACATCAGCCTAACAGCATAGAACTAATGGTCAAACATCAGACTGTGGGACGCAAAAAAATGTAATATACGAGCTCGTATATATATATATATATATATATATATATATATATATATATATATATATATATATATATATATATATATATATAGATATATATATATATATATATATATATATATATATATATATATATATATATATATATATAATGACATTGGAATATACATACATGGCAATGTTAATCTATAAATTTATTATAAAAAAATATGAACTGGAGCTGTACGCTCTCGTAACTGTCAATATAGAACGTGGTAAATATAATACAGTCATATGATACAGGCGACCCCAATCCTGCCACTGCGGTCAGTGATTTACCAGGATGTATATGGGTCTTAAACACCAAAAATCTGGACAAGTTTGGTGAACTGTCTATGTGTTCGTCGCACAATATAAATATAGCATTATTAATCTGGTTACATGGAGTTACAAGTATTTATTAAAAAGTGTCTCTAATCTCCAACTTATGTAATGGTCGTTACTATGAGGGATGTGATGAATTTACCGTGATACAACGTTAAAATATCTCCAATTATAAAGAGAACATTGTAGGGATACAAATAATGCGTAAGATACTAGGATACATGCTCGCCTATGCCCGCATTTCCCACCGCCATTGAAACTAACTAGTAGACATGCAGACGAAACGGTACCCTTGTAGACGGGAGGGAAACGGAGATAAAAATCATTATGACGGTCTGAACACGTGTTTGAATCTAGAAAGGCAAAAAGATGCAATTTGTAGTTTAAAAGAAAAAAATCACGCCACTAGTTGACACAATGTAAGGAAATGGACAGAATAACGACTTTAGCTCTTGTCAGAGACAGACGTTTATTTTGACGATTTACGGTACTTTGACGTTATAGTTTGAATATAGCGGCAACCGAGTGAACGAACGTTCAACAACAAATTTCAAAAACTAACCTTGAGAAAAATGTTTTTTCTTAATAATAAAGTTATGAAAATGAAACCTAGCTAGTTTGATAGCCCATCTTAAGCAGAGAAATAATATACTTTTATTTATACAGACGGATAGATGACAAGGAAGATATTGACAAAAGACCGTATTGTTCCTATCAGACTAGCGAACAGTATTGTTGTGCATACTTTCACTAAAGTCTCAATTTTGCGTCTTTGAGACAAGAAAACGCAAAATTCACACTGTAATAAATTAGCGGGGCAAAGTCGGGGGTAGTGGCTAAAAATAGCTTAGGAAGCAGATTCGTGCAGTTTTTACATGTGTTAGTCAAAAAAAAAAAACAAGTGAAATTTTGGGAAAAGATAAAATGTGACCGACGTACATTTGAAAAAGTGAGATGTACTTTTGACTTTATTTTCAAATTTTGAATTGAAAAGCTTGGTCTTTCGATCTGATTGGCCAACGCCATTTTATATTAGTGGGATAGAGACGCGCATTTTTGCCATTCGATATAAGTCTGTCCAGTAACACAGTCATTAATTGCCAGTGGTGTTTTCCCAGGAGATATTACATACAATTTAGTGGGACGCCATACTATAGCCAGCAGCTCAGCTGAGTTTTGCTAGTATTAACTGTGTTCTCAATTCTGAATTGTGAGTTTCTGTTTTGGCACTAACGGTAGTGCCAAATACTTATGCAACAGTACACAAGCTGATGTGTGTGCCGCCTAACATTTGTGTCTGTGCAGCCTAACATTGTACTCCAGCTACAGAGAGGAGTGGGCCACAAGAATCCTGTATCAGATCGTCACAGACGAGATAAGTGAAACGTGGCCTGCTGAAGATTCACCACTATTCACAACTATTTCCCCATCAAATAAAGACATAGCTCCTGAAAAATATAACGTTTAACTTCAGTCTATAAGTCAATGGACGATGCTTGTTGTAATCACAGATTGGGAGTGATGACACCACCCCAACAACACATCCAGTGCTAGTTCTCCCAAAGACAGTATAGATATTAATAATATTAACCATTCTTTTAAAATACCTATGTACACAAATTACATTTGATTATGCCATATATTTATGCATTTCATTTATAACTCCATATCATTTCATCTGTTCTGACCAAAATAAAACATTGGTTCAGAACTAATAAATTTAAAAAATTGTTAAACTTTAAACTAAAACAGCCAGAGTTAGTTCAGTGTGTTATAGAGTTTATTAATATTATTAGACTTATTAATTACCTGTGTGTGTCTGTATATTATATTACAACACAATACATTTCAGTACCCTAGACTTTTTAACGTAGCTAACATTCATGATAGTAGAATAGGTCTGTTTGAGGTCGTAGTGGTAGTAAGAAGGGCCTTCTGTAATTCACATAGACTTTTATCTCAGGAGCCTTCACAGCTGACCTCATACAGTACACTAGGTAACATAACCACCATACAATACCATCAAAACCACTACAAGGGAGGACAACTATACCGATACAAATAACTATCGGGTGTTGGAGTATGAACTATCTCAGTTACCCTGAACCAAGTACCAAACTGTTTATAGGTTCGTCATCTAATATAAAATCTGCATACAAATGCAAGTTCATAATAATGGACAACAATTTGTCAAGAAAATATACTGTAGCGTTCCGCTTACAACGTGACAAATGGTCAGGAAAATACAGGTACATCAATATGTGATGTTTATTTCTCAATACAAGGTATAATGGACAACAATTTGTCTAGAAAATATACTGTAGCGTTCCGCATACAACGTGACAAATGGTCAGGAAAATACAGGTACATCAATATGTGATGTTTATTTCTCAATTCAAGGTTTATCAACATGTGAACATATCCGTTACCATGTTAGCGATTTCGCATGGAATCGTCATGGTGTGCATGTAACAATGTAGTATTTCGCCAATCCGCGAACTGTGTTGATTAGCATGTAAGTTTTACCCAACTTGCAAAATACTTGTATATCACCAAGTCAAATTTTAGGTGAAAATATATATGTCTCAGTTATTTAGTGGAGTGGGGTGGTATATTGGGATAAATGACGGAGTAGGGTTTATCACCGTGGGAGGGGAACGAATGTCAGTCATGGGAATGTACTCGGGGGTCTTAGGGGCGTTAGCTGTGTCAGTGGGGGGTAACAATGTCCTCATTATCTTTTACCGATGTCCGCTGTGGACATCTCATCTTCTTGTACACATGGTATTTATACACTAAACCGCTTAAAATTCATAACACCAATTATGCTAGGCAAAATAAATAGTCCTGACACTCTAGTGTGTCGGGTCATGACCTCTGGTGTGTCTCAGTGGACTCAGGAATGCGAAGAAGTATTTATAGAATTTGATAGACACGTTAACATAGGTAAATTCCTGTTGAATAGTGGGGAATGCTCGGAACGGGGCGTCGATTTAGGAACGTTCCGTCTGTGATGGAGCATGTCGGAGAAGGTGACAGGAGATGGACAGGCGTTTAGATGTGTAGGAAGAATAAATTTGACGTCTGATTCGTCATATATCTGTGAGAAAGGGTCGTAGTTCTAGTACAAATGGTTTTTGTCGTAATAGCATCATTAAGAAAAATCGCCAAAATACATTCTCGATGCGATTGAACATTATAAAACGGTCTTTCCATAACACAAAAGGAAAGTGGTGAGTTAACACATTCAAAAAAGAAAATCTCATGTGTCACAAAGGAAAAATATGTGTGTGCGTATAGTATGTTTGCTTTTGTCACTAAATTCATCAAGAAGGGAAAAAAAAACAAAAAAAATAAAAACTGTTGTAAAGCATAAGTCCTGTTATAAAGATTTTCAAAGGCAAAAGTGGTGTAATTTGTACAGTGGGTACTTTTCTAATCATAAAGATTTCGTACCTAACACTTGCAAATTTTTTTTTTGTATAACTAGAGAACTGAGATAATTTAAAGTTCTGTTTAACCTGGATAACATAGTGTTGTAGATCTGCGAATGTTTGCGAAAGTTCTTCAATTTCTTGACTTAGCGGTGTAAAAGATGTAGTCCTAATGACAGTCCATGTCGTCTAAGAATCTTAAATAATTATATAACATTAAAACACAGTGGCGTCACGCCATAATAACTTGTTAGTATATGTGGGTGTTGCAGACGTCATAACTGTCAATATCGTCAGTATCACCAGCAGGATCTTGACTGAGGCTGACATCTTTCTGAAAAAATAAAATTTCCTACCAAAAAAAAAAAAAAAAGTATACTAGTGACTTTAGATGATGGGGAACAAGGGGTAGTACTATGAAGTGTGAGTACTTGTTGGGTACTATAGCTGGGTGAGTACCTTTTTGTTATTAGAGAAGATTGATTCTCCAATAAACCAATAATCGTTGAACTGGACGTTTACGAATTTGACATGAGGACGTTGGCGATTTCCATCAAGATAACTTTTTTCATCGTCAATCGTTGATCACAAGAGGATGGCGTATTTCGCACTGTTGAGTGGATGGTGGCTGCAATTGTCGAGGGTAAGGGTGAAGTAGTGTTGAAATGGTGCACCTCATGCTGCGTGTTGTGGGGCTGTCTGCGTTTTCCATGCAATTTCATACGTACTTGCTCTTGAGGTAACCGGACAAATTTTGTTAACGGTCGGGAGACATCTGTTGTTCCATAATGTGGGCGCTTCGTTGCTGTGTGAAATTCAGTGTTGTCTGGTCTATAGTAATGTTGCTGTACAATAGGCTGGCAGGAATCTATTATGGTGTCAGGGTATTCTGGATTAACTTGCTCGGCCTGTAACCTGGTATTTCGATATTCCAGTCTTTCACGTGACTCAGCGAGGGGAATATCGTCTTCTCTGTCGGATGAGCTTGGTTCAGTGACTGTGCTATCTTGGGAATTTGTCTGCCTGGCCGACTGTCTTACTGCTGTTCGAATGCGTCTAGACGATGTGTGGATGTTCAATGGGTCATGCACCTGACTTGACCTGTAAACATCTGTTTGTGTTGCGACAGAAATCATCTTTATTTTATTCACTTGCAGTTTGTGCATTTCTCTAGGTTGACTATTGATCATGGGGGCCCATTGCGTCTCATTTGATTTCACAAAACCGACCTGGTGATGTCTGTTAAGTGGTGTTCTCCATTGTTTTAGAGGTCTGATATGTGCCCTTAGTCCATCTTCTGTTGTTATTATACAAGTTTGTTGGTCAGTCGTTGTAACATTATTTACTTCCCATATCTTTCGTTGCTTGATTCCGTTGATAAAATTTCTAACAGCTATGCGACAATTTCTTTTATTGAGACTGTTCCAGTGGCTATGCGACCCGTTTTGTTGCTGTTGTCTCGATACTTGATCTGGGATTTTCTATTGTAGTTATGTATTATGCTCTCTGATTCTCTCTGGCAATATGTACTGTTGATCTCTGGTTCTCTCCAGCAATATGTATTGTTGATCTCTTGTTCTCTCCGGTAATATGTGTGTTGCAGTGTATTCTGTCCATCATAATGTAACAGTGCTGTATATGTGAGTAGGGGTCAGGTCAACCCAGGCAGTACAATGATGTGAATATAGGTCACCAGGCGTTGAGGCACTGACAAGGTGTAATGAAGACTCTCTCTCAAACGTACAGGCTCTCAGATGTGTAGTGATCGTAGAAATGTGTGGTTGACATGATGTGTGGGGGAGTGGACATCAGATAAGATGATGGACGCGAATGTGTATAGGCTCTTGGACAATGGCACGATACACCCACTCAACCACATGTAGAAGTCAGAGAACGTTGTTAACAGCAGCTGACTTTACAATACTTTAATGCAGTACGATTACAAGAATCGCCGACATCAGGACATAGTCATTTGACAAAACTCAGGAACATTGTAAACATGACGACAGTTTAGTACAGTTTGCATCACCAGTTCATCAGTAAGCTGTGCATATATGATGCTGACTTAAATCTAACTCTCCCTACAGCCACAGCAAAAATACCCCGCATTGCCAGCGGGTCTTTAAATATGAGTTTAAACCAACTCTATTCTGACATCAGCAAGTCAGATACATTGTCTAGTACACAGCAGGCCGCAAAATATGGCAGGCCTCTAGGTACAATGGCCTCTGTGGTATTCTTTAGCAAACAAGGTGGGTCAAACCCTGTCCAATATGATAATATAATGTTCTTCGGGCATATACAGACCCTAAGCAAATAATGTCAGCATAATTCGTGAGCTCAAACTCTCGTATCCTCGAAGAACTCTTTCCCGCCCAGGGAAAAGTCACTGAGCTGGTAAATAAATGTTATACGTGATTCTGATAATAGAGGAAAATGAATCGAAGGATAATTTACCTTGTCATCCCTTCAGAATAACACTAATAAACACACTCGTCTCCTAGACGCATAGAAATATATCATGGGGAAACAATCTTTAGACATCTTGGTCTCACACACAGAGGACTTTCCTTCCCCAGGCTTAAAGCCAGATCGAAGACGCCAAAAGAACGTCTTGACACTCTGAAAAACACAGCTCGACTCCAGATCGGAAGTCTTTCTTAACGCGCCACCAAAAACTTGCGCATGCGTCGTTAGACGCTAGACCCTCTGAGCTAAACTCAGGAGGGCGATGTTGAACACATACTAGGAAAAGACTGACCATTCAAGCCATATATGGTCAGGTAATAAGACATCGGTTCTAGTTACAAACATTCCGAGAAAAGCTGACCATTCAAACCATATATGGTCAGGCAACCAGACATCGGTTCTAATATTAGACCGCTAGGTTAAAAACAAGTGGGATAACAACCACTGTTGAATTCAACCCAAGTAAAACATGAGTAATACCCCTTTGATCAGGAATCTAAAAAATAATGTCTCCAAACTAAACAGGTACATTTAACAGATTATAAACTCAGCGAAACTGTACGCAACAATGTGTTGTTGATCTCTGGTTCTCTCCAGCAATATGTATTGTTGCTCTCATATCTGTGTCTGTTCATTAGCCATCTCCGAAATGTGTTATAATCGCCCGTGAAGGGGGTTATAACCGAGCGAATTTGGTTATATTTATTATAGTGATCTACATTGGATAGCGTGTCTGTTATCCGTTGCAATGCGGTCATTGTGGGTTCGGCCTCTACAGGTAAGGGTACGTTAGCAGGATGGACGTTTGCCTGTTGCATTTCCTGTTGCTGTTGTAGCTGCTGTGCATATAACGTATGTTGTTGTTGCTGTTGTTGCTGTTGTTGCTGTAGAGTATACAACGCCTGTTGTTGCTGCAGTTGTTCTTGACTTTGATCCATTGTAGTGATTATGCCTGTCTGCTTTCACCAAGAAAAAAGGGCAGGTCACGGCGCCAATTAGTGTAATATGTGGCCGTGTATGTTTATACAGCACTAGCAGTTATATTGATTTTATTTAGTCAGAGTTAATCCTTCATATGTTGTGGTGGTTCAAGTGCTAACTGGCCTTCCACCAGAGATGGTGATACTTGGCCTTTTGTTATTTTTTTTCAACCCAGGAATGTTCTTCCCTTTAAGTTTGGTGATACGCAAAACAGTTTCAGCATAACAACGTATATCCAAAAGAAATTACTGTAAAGTTCCACAACCAGCAATGTAGAAAAATTCAATTAGAGTTTATTGATGTCATTAGACAAACACTGTAAATTTCACAATGATGATTGGTTATCCAAGATAAAAAAAATATGTAATCCAACTGAATAATATATGTATATCCAAATAGAATAATATATGTATATCCAAATAGAATAATATACTGACTTGTCTACTCAAAAACTTGTCTTGGTATCCTCAAAGACGAAGTTCACCTAACACTATCTGTAAAAATCATCTAGTCTAAAGTTATGGTTTCATTAGAATCATAAATCCTGAAATCTCTGCCTATCGCCCACAACTCTTCTATTTATACTATTTCTTCTTTTTTCCCGCCTTTTTCACACGACCCCTCCTTTTTTCACACGGTACAATAATCTACATTTGCACTCCTTTCCTCAGCTTTTCGACCTTTTTGCACACGACATTCTGTTATTTCGACTTTTTTTCACACGTGTGATCTTTTCCAACTTAATAATTGGATTTAAAAAAAAACCAGATCACACAAACATTCATTTCCCACTTTCGCGCTTATAAAACCCATTCATTATTATCTGGGACTGACCTACGTTTGCCCTGTCAGAGCAGTAAGTGCCAACTGAACTTTGAATGAATACTGCGTTTTGTGTAAAAACGTCTTATTTGCTTTTAAAGTCTGTCATTCTTACATGTAGCATATTATAGCACATATAAATGCTTAGCGTGGAAGTAGGAGGGATAATGCTAGCGTGAAAGGCCAAGCGGTCACACATGCTGATTTCTGCAACCAATAAGCTAAAAGGGCACACATAAAAAGTATTCACTCCTGTCTCATGCATGAAGGTATATCTGGAGTCACTCTTATATGACCACCAGCTAAGCACAATGCTATAGTATATAGATGTGGATGTGAACCTCTGTCTGTAAGGCTAATTACACCCTCATTGACTCCTGAAATCATCCACATACTTCCAGGGATGTGCAGGACGTGACAATTCATTTGGGAGAGCCAAGAACCAGAGTACAGTAGTTTAGCTCTACATATTTGGAGATCTCCCTTGGATAGCAGGGAATGAACAGTATACCATGGGCTTCTTCCTCCTAGCTTGTGACCAAATGTGATGATTCTTTAAATGCAAGCCAGGCTGGAGAAACTGGAGGTCATTACTTCAATGCAACACATTTCAGTATGGCCGAAAAGCCTAGATCTACAGTGTAGATAATACCAAGGAGTCTTCAACTTGGTATTGGCTGTTAAAGAGCAAAAAGCTCAGCGACATAGTTAAACAACAACAACACCAACACCACCACCACCAACAACAACAACTGTCTCAAGACAGGTCTTCAAGAAGTCAACAGAATAAAACGACCCCTGACCCAACCAGTCCTGTCATCAGAGGTAACCAAACTGAGGCAGCGCATGGGGTTGAGAACCCACCATGGAGAAGCCCTCACAACGAAAGCACCACTGCCAGAGGTCACAACCCCTCTGACTCCACCCCCCCCCCCCACACACACAGAGACCACTGCAGTAGTTGTTCCAAGCTCCTCAAGGGTAAGAGAGATGTAGTTATGCACTTTAATGTGATATTCATACAGATAACTAGATCTCTATTACACTTTCACATTCTTATTATACTTTCACCAACGAATATACAAGGTATATTAATGTTTGTTACACCGTAAACTGTTTGATTATACAGTGCCGATCCTTAGGTCTGTCTGTTCTCAACACTCGTTTTTCAGTGATAGGTAACATCATCATCATCTGACATCTTCACGTGAAAGGTCGGTTGGAATGGATTTACAGCGTCTACTGTCTCTTGTCTTGATGGTACACTCTGATCATCATACTTTTTGTCTGTCTATCTTTTGACGTCATCTTCCCACTTATAGCAGTATCTTCCTCGTGCACGTTTGCCCTCAACTTTTCATTCAATTATGGTTTTCAGCACGGTGTTTTATATAGCAAAAATATTTTAACCTTGGTCTCCTTCATTGTTTATTTTTCCTGTTGATCTTTACTGTTTTATACAGTAAATGTTGCTAAATATAATGAGACGTGGCTGGCTGTCATATATTCTCACATCACGAAGCATAATCACGAAGGCGAACACACTGAATACATAACGACATGTTTAATCGACCATCTTAGAAACAAGAAGTAGGAAGAAGAGTTCCCATAAGGGCAAGTAACTCTAGTGGGAAACAAACTAAACATCGAAACAGATATATACAACATCAACATCCCCCTTCTTTATGAGTGAACAAAGTCTCATCCAAGAGGGTTTCTTGCGATCTCTTTGAGGTCTTTTGGGCTAGATGGTAGGAGAGAATGTTCTTTGCCAGCTTTCCCAGGACTAGAAGTAGCTGGAGTTGAAGGATCAACTTCTGGAGGATTGGAACTGTTCACTTCACTAGTGTTCTCCATGTCTGGCAAAGCAACCTGTTGCTCGGGTAGAACTGGAGAGGAGAAATCAGTTTCCAAGTCCGCGGGATCAGGTGTGAGCTGGTGAGACAACTTGGGCAGATCATGAGCAGTTTTATCATGATACGTCTTCACTGATCTGTCTCTCTTGCCTCTACTTTCAATAACTCTACTGTGAGATGCAACGGGTTTCACTGCAGAAGGTATCAGTGTACGCAGTTTCCCGTTGAACAGTATTTCTGCTGGACTTTGATCAAACCCTTGTCTCGGCGTATTACGAAGTTTAAGTAGTGCCTCATATGCATCTGTATTATTTTGAACATTCTTTCTCATCATACCCTTGATGAGTTTCACAGCAGATTCAGCTAATTTGTTGGCTTTATGGTGACCTGCCTCTAAAACTAAAGCTATGAACTTTTCTAACGAGACCTTTGATATCATCTTGAACGGGGAAAAACTACAGAAAGTTGAAAGTTTCAATTATTTAGGCAGTAAAATGACTCAGGATGGTGACACAACAAGAGAAATCCATACTAGAATTGCTTTGGCAGCTAGCGCCTTCAATAGATTATCTAACATTTGGAAATTACGATCATTGAATATACATACCAAGCTTCGTCTGTTTAATTCGAATGTTATCTCAGTGTTAACATACGGCTGTGAGAGTTGGAAAATAACAAAATCATTGGAGAACAAGCTGAATACATTCGAGAACAAATGTCTTAGAAAACTCATGAACATCAGTTGGAAAGAATTCAAGACTAATCGACAAATAAGAGAAGACTCTAGGCAGAAATATGTCTCCGACTATATAAGGAAAAGACGATGGTCATATATCGGTCATGTCCTACGAATGCAAAACAACAGAATACCACTACAGGCGCTCACTTGGGATCCTGAGGGTAAGAGGAAAAAAGGAAGACCAAAAGAAACACTCAGAAGAACAATAATAAGAGAAGGAAGAACGTTGGGCCTAAATAATGTGCAAGAGCTAAGAGGAGTGGCGTCACAACGAACAACCTGGAGAGCACTGGTTTCTGCCTTATGCGCCGTGTTTGGTGCTTAAAGAATTTATTATTATTATTATTATGGTGACCTGGTGCTGATTTAACATGAAGTATTCCCCATCTAGCAGTAAATGATCTGAACTGTGCAGACGTAAACTGAGTACCTTGGTCAGATACAATAACTTTAGGGACACCATAACGAGCAAACTGAGACTTCAATTTCCTGATGACTAACTGTGCTGTCATTGTAGGTAGAAAGTCTACTTCAATGAAGTTGGAGAAGTAGTCAATCAGGACTAAATAATATCGGCCTTCTATAATAAAGATGTCAGTGCCAACTTTCTCCCAGGGTGATAAACCTCTTGAGTGTTGGTTTAAAGGTTCTTTAGTATTCCTTGCCTTCGTTTCTTGACATTCCGGACAACTGTCAGCTATCTGTCGAATCTCAGCTGTCATGCCGATCCAAAACAGACAACTTCTGGCCCGGCGCATCATGCTGTCAAATGCAAGATGAGCAGCGTGTAGCTTCTGCTTGATTTCAGGCCTCAGTGCTTTTGGGATAAGAATACGCTCTCCTTTAAGTATTATGCCTTGTTCTGTTGTCAGAGTGTCGCGAATGTCAAAATAAGTCATAAGCTCAGCTGGTACATCAGACTTTCTTTTAGGCCACCCATCCAAAATGGTCGACTTCAACCTCTGAAGCACGCTGTCTTTTAGAATTTCAGCTTTAATCTTTTCCATCATCACATCTGGTATTTCAGGTAATCTTACAGGTGCATCAGCTCCTGCATTGCTCTCTCTATCAGCTAAGAAATCCAATGTGACATTATGAATACAAACTCTGGACAGTGTGTCGGCTATAAGAAGATCGGAACCTTGTACCCATTGGAATTCAAAGTCATATCGATGGCTGCGCATCAGAAAATTCTGCAGTCTTCGAGGAATTTGACTCAGAGGTTTCTTAACGATGGCTGCCAAAGGTTTATGGTCGTTGATGACTGTAACTTTCCTTCCATAAGTGTACTGGTCAAAGCGTTCCAAACCATATACACCAGCTAAGAGTTCCTTCTCAATTTGAGCCCAGCGTTGTTCTGTTTCAGTTAGAGCTCTGGAAGCAAACTCTATTGGATGACGATTTTGTAGGAGGACAGCCCCAAGTCCATAGCTGCTACTATCAACTTGAATACACAAAGATTCATCAGGATCATAGTATGCGAGTACTGGAGCAGAAGTAATCAGTTTCTTGACTCTCTTGAATGCTTGATCACATTCAGCAGACCAGATAAAGGGAGTATCCTTACGGGTAAGTTCTCTTATTGGATGAAGAACATCTGAAGGATTGTTGAGAAACTTTGCTAGATACTGTATCATGCCGCAAAATCTGCGAACCTCATGACAGTCCTTAGGAACGGGCATGTTTAGTATTGTCGCAACCTTTTTCTTGTCTGGTTCAACACCTCATGACCCATGAAGGTAATTTCTTCTTTCTTCTCCTGAGCTTTAGCATCATTCAGTTTAATGCCTTTCTCTTTACACCTATGTTTCAGTGCTTTAAGCTTCAGATCATGGTCCTTAATTGCTTGCTGTCTGTTTGATCCACAACCTGCAATAACTATGTCATCAGCAACATTGATGCAACCATGAAGACCTTCAAGAGCTTGTGCTAGATGCCTCTGGAAAATTTCACTGCTTACAGTCAAGCCAAATGGTAGTCTAGACCATCTGAACCTACCAAAAGGTGTAATCATTGTTGTAAGTTTACTAGACTTCTCATCAAGTTTGATATGCCAGAATGCTTCCTTGATATCCAGCTTTGTGAAAATCTTGGCATTATTGAGTTCAGGCAATACATCATCCAACGTTGGTAATCTGTGATGCTCTCTCTGCAAAGCCTCATTCAGGGGTCTAGGATCAATGCATATTCTTAAAGAACCATCAGACTTTTCAACAACAGCCATTTGGTTAACCCATTCAGTCGGTTCCTCTACCAGTATTAATATGCCTCTGTTCATTAGATTTTGAAGCTCTGACTTTACCTTGCTCTTAAGTGAAAATTGTATTTTTCTGCACGGCAGTGCCTTTGGACGAATATTAGGATCAATATGCAACACAGCTTCACCTAGATGGTTATCAGAGTTATGATCATTTCTTCTTCTTCTTTCCTTCGCTTGAACTATATTGTCTATATCTGCAATGTTGTTTCTTGTATAAACTTCACTGTCTTTTGTAGTTATTCAAGATATTTTCGAGCTCTAATTTTTTGCTGTAGCCGTCTTTTTTACTATTGACGCCTTCAGCATTCCAGTGCATTATTTTAAATGGTCTTTTCTTTGCTTGGCCAGTAGCTCTATTCTCATGCCTCCTGGCTCCACGGGGCAATTGAGAAGGACCCCCAGTAGTAGGGGTTGGACTCTTCCGAGGCAGAGGGCCCGGCACTGCGCCTGCATGGGTGTCCGTCACAGGGCGAGTGCCATAACATTTTGCAGATATAGGCATACTTCCATAGCGCATGTGCGTGGCATCCTGATTGCTGTGGTGCGCCTCTTGGCTGGTTGCCTCCGTCTTCAGCACCTTGACTTGCTAGGGCAGACTGTGGTCTTGCTCGAGTGTAGGAGGGCCTGGCCAGTCTTGGTTTTTCAGCCGCTGATGGCTGTACTTGAGCCCCATCTCCACGTCAAGGAGCTGGCCTCGATGGGGAGTTATGATCATTATCTAAACTGTCAGTAGCCACCTTAGCAATAAATTTGTTTGTGTTGACTGTCACAAACTGTAGATCCTGCAGTGTGTTGTTGCCCAGCAAACATGTGAATTTATTTTTCACAACAGTAAACCTTATATTGTGTTTTGTCCCAGTCTTAGGATTCTCAGCAGTTAATAGAACTTCTCCCAGTGGAGTCATCTTAGTACCATTCCACATAACAAGCCTCTGTTTAGTGGGTAACAGTTGTTCTTGCATCACAAAGCGTTGACAAATTGTATTCACATCAGCTGCTGTGTCTAACTGGAATTTTACCATTTTTCCATTGATAATGAGTTGTGCAGATGTACAAGCTTTGCTAGACTTCACACAATTAAGAAAAACTTCAGAATCTTCCACTGACTCAGTGTGAACTTTCTTGCATTTAACTTTGAAATGGTTTCTTCCCCCACAGTTTGAGCAAAACTTCCCCCATGCAGGACACTTTTTCTTAATTAATAGATGTTTCTGTCCGCAGTAATGACACTCCTTTCTAGGTTCAAAGTACCCACTGTCAGTGTTACTTTGACAGGCTTTACCAGCAGCACGCCCAGTGTCTCTCTTGGGAGGTTTATGGTTGAGTGATTTTTTCTGTACCTTTTCAACCCTTGCTTCAGAAGGTTGTACTGTATTATTCATCTCACTTATGTCTTTTCCAGTTTGCTCGAAGACTCTGCATATGTGAATGGCTTTCTTTAGGTCGAGGTCAGCTTCTCTCAAGAGCTTCTCTTGTAACCTTTTGTTGACAGTAAAGACAATTTTGTCTCTTATCATACGATCCTTGTCGTTAAAGTTGCACAAATCTGCCTTAGTTCTCAGCTCAGTTAAAAAGGAATTAAAAGGATCTTGAAGAGGTGTGTTCCAGAATCTGAACGTATGTAATACTTCATTGCTTCATGAGCTACAATGGTTCTGAAGCAAATCGAGAATCTTAGTAGGATTAGAGTGGTCTCCTTCCTCTGCAAGTTGATCAAAAACATCAACAGCTTGAGGTCCAGCACAGTGAAGAATAATTGCCGCCCGAACAGGATCAGGTTTAGAGGCCGCTTCTACTGCACCCATATATAGTTCTAACTGTCGTCTCCATTAACGAAATGTGTCTGGGACCCCAAGATGCAGCAATAGTGAATGCAGTCAGCGACCCATAGCTGTACTGCTTGCATCAGGACCAGCGAACCAGAGCTGGTCAAGACCGTGCTCCACCTCCACATGGTGGTCCTGGAAACAGTCTGCAGCAGTGCAGTCTGGCTGAGCGAGTGTGGATCGCAATGGGAAGGCAAATCCGGTCCCTAAAAAATGCCGTGCTGAAGTCGGATGTGTCGACCGAAAGGTGCAGATATCACAGCTTAGGCGTAAACAGACACAACGCAACCACCGTCCTTTTCAGGGCGAACGAAGAAGAAGAAGAAATGTGTCTGGTTCGACTTTATTTATGTCTAGGCAGAGTGGTAACCGAAATAAGGGCCGTTCTGCCATGACGAAATGTCTAATAATGGTATGCAAGCAATAACCTGTAGGTTAATCTCACCTCAAGTCTAATGACATTCAGCACACGTGTTACAAGATATTCAGCAGAATAGTCCGAATTCTGTAGAAATAAACACCTCTGCCACCTTTTTGATCTTTACTGTTTTATATAGTAAATGTTGCTAAATATAATGAGACGTGGCTGGCTGTCATATATTCTCACATCACGAAGCATAATCACGAAGGCGAACACACTGAATACATAACGACATGTTTAATCGACCATCTTAGAAACAGGAAGTAGGAAGAAGAGTTCCCATAAGGGCAAGTAACTCTAGTGGGAAACAAACTAAACATCGAAACATATATATACAACATCAACATTTCCATTCCTAGCTTTTCTAGGATCTCAGTTTGTTGTCTTCTCTTTCATATGTGACTTGTATACCTGTAAATATTTAAATATTGGGATTCTCTTTTGTTCATAGTTGATACCTTTTACATTTTAGTAGGAAGTGCTCCATATCATTATCTTGTAGATACACTGCACTTTAAGGGTGTTATGTCCTAAAATAACCCGTTCCTGCATGTTGTGTGAACAGCTTTCATAAATGGATGCTTGCACAGGATAGAAGGATTGAAAAGGTATGACAAGGTCACCAATGTGGAACTGATGGAAAGGACCAGACAAATACCTGTAGAACAAGCAAGAAATGAGAAGAAGATGCTCACCTGGGTAGGACATCCATTAAGAAAACCTGTTGATATCATTACGAGGCACTCCTTGTTCTCGAATCCCCAGGGCAAGACAGGTAGAGGGCGCTTTAAAAAAATGCCTGGAGAATTGAACTGGAAATTGGTTGAAAAGAAAACATGGAGATGAATTGTTGGCACCGGACAAGAAAGCTTGGTGTGCATTTGTTGAGGACCTGTACTTCACGGAGAGTTGAAATGTATTTATTTATTGATTTATTGTTAGCAATTTATTAAATGCTCACTGAATTGTGAAAATATGCACATATATTTAAATTGTATGTGACATATTTTTTAGTACCAATTAAACCAGAGTTTGTACTGTAATTTTCAATTCTTGTTTCTTCTTGTAAATAATTTAATGAGCTGCTTGTGTATTTATCTTTTGCCATGACTGAGTTTTTATGAAACTGACATTCAAATATGTTTCATAATTTTTTGAAGAGGCTACAGTCAATATTCACATAGGTCTCTTTTTGTAAACCGTGACTAAAATCTGGGACACCTTTTTTGTTAAAAAGTAAAAAAAAGTACTGTATTGAGGTCACGGGCTATGCCTACCTTTTATTTTTATTTTTTATTTGCTTTGAGAAGGGAAAATAGGTCACCAAGTAAAGGTTGAAACTTTGTTGAAAGAAACTACAAGCTCCATTGGTCACAACTATTCATCTGTTTTGGATGTCAGAGTCATTGTCAATGTTATCTTTCTTTCTTTTCTTTTCTTCTTTCCTTCATTGAAATAAGTTGTGAACATTTGAATATGCCATCCGACATTCCTGCATAACTGAAGATACATTATTTCGTTAAAATATTTAAAAGGCAGTAGCTTTGGGGGAAGAATCTACTGTACAAATTAACAGGGAAGAGGCAACTCCTCTAATGAGTAAGGAAGTACATAATGACGAGTGTTCCTTAAATTCTGTTGAAAGGGAGCATTCTGAAAAAGACCACCTAAAAACTAGTAGGAGAAGCCTAAAAATAGAAACATGGAATGTTAGAACTCTGAACGGAGAAGGAAAGCTTGACAATCTTATATTAGAAGCAACAGACATGAAACTCGATATACTGGGAGTTGCAGAGGCAAGACTTTTGGATACAGGCTACATAAAAAGAGACCAGTACACGCTTATACACTCAGGCGGAGAAAAACATGAAAGAGGGGTAGGAATGTTGATAAAGAAGGAGTTAGAAAAATACGTACGTGGATACTGGACACACAATGACAGAATGATGTTACTAAAAATGAGAGCAAAGCCATTCGACATATCAATCTTACAAACTTATGCACCAACTAAAGATCACAGCGAGGAAGAAATAGAAGAATACTATGAAGAGCTACAACACACACTTAAACCAGTCAAATCAACAGATGTGTTGATAGTAATGGGTGATATGAATGCAAAAGTAGGAAAAGGAAAATACAAGAAAATAGTAGGACAGTATGGATTAGGGACAAGAAATGATAGAGGAGACAGACTTATCCAGTTCTGTGAAGAAAACCAGCTGGTCATATGTAACACCTTTTTTGAACACCACCCAAGGAAATTATACACATGGAAAAGCCCAGGAGATATAACACGAAATCAAATCGACTATATCATGATAAAACATAGATTTAAGAACAGTGTCACAAGTGCAAAGACATATCCTGGCGCCGGCAGGACACAGAAGACAGGAGGAACCCCAGATAGAAATATCAGCGCTGAAACAACCAGATATAAAACAGAAATATTTAATCGACGTCAAAAATAAATATCAACAGTTATTGACAGAAAGCATGGAGCAGTATAGAAGAGAAAACCCAGAAGAAAAAGCAACCGCAAAATGGGAATGCTTAAAAACAAGCATACAATCAGCAAATGCAAATTTACCTAAAAAGGAGTCTAAGAAAAATCAAATTTGGATGACAGATGACATCTTGAATAAAATGACCGAAAGAAAGAAAGCAAAAAACACTCCAGAATATAAAACAATAGACAATGACATACGTACTATGTGTAGAGAAGCAAAAGAACGGTGGATAGAAACAAAATGCAAGGAAATAGAAGACTTGGAAGCAAAGCACAGGACAAGAGATATGCATGAAGAAATAAAGAAATTATCAAATCGGTCACGGTTTGCACAAGGAGGAAGCTGTATCAAGAACAAAAATGGTGTAATATTACTTGATGAGAAAGACATATCAAACAGATGGGCAGAATACGTAAAAGAATTATTCGAGGACAACAGAGGTAAAAAACCATCACCAGATTCTAATGAAGGCCCAAACATTCTCAGATCAGAAGTAGAGAATGCCATTCATATGATACAAAAAGGAAAATCAGCAGGCATGGATAACATAAAAATTGAAATGATAGAAGCTCTGGAGAGCTTTGGTATAGATACAATCACAGAAATATGCAACGATGTATACAATACAGGATATATACCACACGACATGAAGACATCAGTTTTTATAACATTGCCCAAAAAACCAAATGCAACAGAATGTTCAGACTTCAGAACAATCAGCCTGATGAGCCATGCAATTAAGATACTGCTCAAAATCATACAGGAAAGAATAAAAAGTAAAGTAGACAGCGAAATCCAGGAAGAACAGTTTGGTTTTAGACGGAACAGTGGAACAAGAGAGGCAATATTTTGCCTAAGAATATTAGCAGAAAAATATACAGAGGTCCAAAAAAGTATGTATATGTGCTTCATTGACTATAAGAAGGCTTTTGACAGAGTCCATCATGAGAAAATAATTGAATGCCTCGAAGACATAGGTATTGATGGAAAAGATATAAGAATACTCAGTAACCTTTATTGGGAGCAATCTGCCACAGTAAGATCTGGAAGGAATTATTCACCATACATAGACATAAAAAGAGGTGTCAGACAAGGTTGTGTGCTGTCCCCCTGCCTATTTAATTTATACACCGAAAAAATTTTCAAACAGATACAGGAAATACCAGGACTGAACATCAGTGGAAGGTCAATAAAAAACCTTAGATATGCAGATGATACCGTGTTGTTAGCTGAAAGCGAACAGGAGTTACAAGAACTAGTGAAGCAAGTGAACAGTATAAGTCATGAATATGGACTCGACATTAATATTGAGAAAACAAAAACTATGATAATTAGCAAAACAGACGATAAACCCACATTAAAGATAAGCGTAAATGGGGAAATCCTGGAACAAGTCAAGAGCTACGTATATCTCAGTCATATAATAACAGAAGATGGCAGATGTGAAACAGAAATCAAGAAGAGAATAGGAATGGCCAAAGCTACATTCAACAACATGAAACATATACTGACATCCAAACAGTTATCTCACAAATTAAAACTGAGAATCATAAAGTGTTATATATATTCTGCATTTCTGTATGGTGCAGAAACATGGACGATGAATAAGCAGTTAGAAGAAAGAATTGAGGCTCTTGAAATGTGGATATATAGAAGAATGGGGCGTATCTCATGGAAAGAGATGAAAACAAATAAGGAGGTCCTAGAAAATCTAGGTATGAAAAGAGAACTAATGAGGGAGGTCAAAGTTCGACAGCTTAAATATTTTGGCCACATAAAAAGGCATAACACCTTGCAGAAGACCATAACAGAAGGGGGAGTTGAAGGCAAACGTGCAAGGGGAAGACAGCGCTATAAGTGGGAAGACAACATCAAGAGATGGACAGGAAAGAGTCCATCAGAGTGCACCATCAAGACAAGAGACAGAAGACGTTGGAGATCCATTACAGCCAACCTTCGTTGTGGAGATGGCAACTGATGATGATGAGCTTTTTCTGTGTACGCTTTTGTTGATCAGTAGTGTTAAAGTTGAGTAATCTAACTGTCAGACGATACAGTTTTGAAAGTGAACAGGACTTAGTGAAGCAAATAAACAGTATAGGTCAATAAAATGGACTAGACATTCACATTGAGACAACGAACACTATGATTATTAGCAAAACAGACGATACGCCCACATTAAAGATAAGAATAAATGGGAAAATCCTGGAACAGGTCAAGAATTTCTCATATCTTGGTCAAATAATAACAGAAGATGGCAGATGTGAAACAGAAATCACGAAGAGAATAGGAATGGCCAAAGCTACATTCAAGAACATGTGACAAATACTGACATCTAAACAACTAACTCACAAATTAAAACTGAGAATCGTCAAATGTTATATACGGTCTATTCTTAATTAATGTATGGGTATACAAACATAGACTAATGAATGGGGCCAGAAGACGCAGCAATAGAGACCGCAGTCAGCGACTCATAGCTTGACTGCCTGCGTCAGGACCAGCGAACCAGAGCTGGTCAAGACCGTGCTCCACCTCCACGTGGTGGTCCTGGAAACAGTCTGCAGCAGTGCAGGCTGGCTGAGCGAGCACGGATCGCAGTGGGAAGGCAAACCCGGTCCTAAAAAATGCCGTGCAGAAGTCGGATGTGTCGACCGAAAGGTGCAGATATCACAGCTACGTTGTAAACAGACACAACGCAACCACCGTCCTTTTCAGGGCGAACGAGGAAGAAGAAGAAGAAGACTAATGAATAATCAGTTGGAAGAAAGAATTGAGACTCTTGAGATGTTGATATATATAAGAATGGGGTGCATTTCATAGAAAGAGAAGAAAACAAAGAGGTCTTAAAAAACTAGGGAGGAAAAGAGAATTTATGAAAGAAAAGCACTAGTACTTCCTCAAACATGTCGCAGCTCTGACTTGCAAGTGTGTTCCTGAAAGTTGATCGCAGTGAGAACATTCAATGATAATGTATGACATGAGTAAAGCCACTCAACGAGCTTCTACGAACAGAGTTGCTGTACCATTTCCACATCCTTCTTAATTCGAAGAAGATAACAGTGGTATACACACATTTTGGTGCCTTAAATTTTATAGCTGTTCTTGTGTAATTTTGGGTTGCTGATTCCAAAAATGTAATCAGATTTTTTCTATCAGCTCTAGTTTTTGAGATAACTAAGAATGACCATATTAGTAGGGCAATTGTTATGTACAATCCTAGAGTTAGGTGCGATCAGTGGCATTTTGACTTTAGTCTGCATTCATATTATATGTAATTACTGTGCATATATTACGAAAAATGTAATAAAACTTTATCACTAGCACTTGTTTAGTCAACACGCAAAAAGGATCTTTTCGAGGACTTCCTGGAATGTGATATGCCCGGACAGTCACGCTTAAGGGTCCAACATTAATCTGCCATCATGTGGGCATCCCAAAGTCCCTGGTATCTCTCTTCCATTGTTTTTATATCTTGGTGAAATCTTTCACCTTGCTCCTCACTAAAGTCGCCAAGATTCTCCGGAAATAAATGTAAATGGTTATGGAGGTAGTGCAATTTTATGCTCATGTTGCATCCAAGTTCACAAAAACTCGACAGCATGTTTCCAACTAATTCAGAATAATTGTCTGCTGTAAAGTTACCCTGAAAGTTTTGCACAACTAAAACAAATGATGACCAGGCTGTGGACTCTGTTTTGTTCATGGAATCAATAAAATTTGGATCGTTTATTAACTTTTTAATTTGAGGTCCATCAAAAATTCCAGCTTTAAGTTTGTCTATGCTCAATTCTGGAAACTTTCTGCATAAGTAATTAAAACAGGTACCATCTTTGTTCAGTGCCTTAACAAATTGCTTCATCAAGCCAAGCTTTATATGTAATGGTGGCAGTAGAACTCTTTTTCGATCAATGAGAGGCTTATTGACAATATTTTTTTCTCCAACTTTAAATTCATCCCTCAACGGCCACTGTTTCTTTGTCCAGTGCATATCTTTTGCCATGCTATCCCACAAACATATAAAGCATGGATATTTGGTGAATCCCATTTGCTGGCCAAGCAAGAAGTTCATTATTTTAAGATCTACACAAACCATCCAGTTATGCTCTAAATCAGTGGTGGCCAAGCTAAGGTTGGCCGAGGGCCAGATTATGGTAAAGGGTAACACCAGAGGGCCAGACCTATAAAATCCTTTAAAAAATAACGTTCTGAGATTTAGTTTTACATATATAATGAACCACGTACAGAAAGCAACGGCAAACTACTGTACTGCTCATCTGCCAAGACATGTATACCAGTCTTCGGACTGAAATTACTGTAAAAAAATATTATGAATCTGTTGCTTTAATTTGTTTTGTAATTTGTAATATGACATGTAATGATTTATTTCAAACATACATTTGTGTGTTATTTCATGGTGAAGAGTGTGGCTTCAATCAACAATAAGAGGCCAGCCAAAACAGGTTGGCGGGCCGGTCAAAACTGGTTGGCGGGCCGGATCTGGCCCGCGGGCCGTAGTTTGGCCACCGCTGCTCTAAATACTTCAATTTTTCCAGAACTGTGCTTATTGTAGCATACTCCTCCTTGTTGCTGTCATTTTTGACGGAGTCATCTGTCAAGTTATTTGCTTATGTTTTTATCATAAGAATAATTGTGTCTTTACCTGCGATGTCAGGTTGATTAGGGGTTGTCTTCCCTTGTTTATTCATTCATTGTGTTTGACCTTTAGGGTCAAAGGTAGACAGTTCTGGCGTATGCCCATAGGCAGGGTTTTTTAAGCGGGAGTTGAGTTAGACTTCCGGCAAGCCGTGAAGAGTCCTGGGTTTTCTGAAGGGACCAAGGGTCCATTGTGTTTTTCGAAGTGACTGCGATGGCAGTTTTCCCCAGTGAATCTCTGTGCGTTGGAATGACAGCAGAGTCCCTTATTATGTTCTGTGGATTCGGTTACAGGTAATACCGACTTTTTCCATTACTATGCTTTCGGTGGCAGAACATGTTAGAAGATTGCCTAGTCTGTGAACTGCAGCTCATTGATCCTCCATTTCAGAACTTATATTTTGTGCTCGAGGTAGCCATCCAAGACTATTAGTCTTTATATTGTCCAGAAATCCAGTGACGAAGATATATTGTGGGAACCGCAGATTGGCGGTATTTATGTCTACAATAAGCATTACTGCAGGGTTGATGGTAACCTGCTTATCAGAAGTACACAGCTGACGTCAGAACGAGGACTGTGTTTTCGGCTAATGTACTACAGCCTAATACAGTGCAATTGGCGGGGAATGCCAAGTTGCACCTATGTGTCAAAGTGATTAAGGTATCTGACGCGTTTAGTCAGTGATACCAGGGCGACGCCACGAACTGTCATTATTGAAGAACATTGTATTGACCATGCACGAATATTCAAATGTTTACCAGCTTGTTGAATGCCTAATGTATACCTATCGATTTCCGGTCAGCATGACCTTGTTACACTGACTGTTCCTGTTGATACCATGTGTGTTCTCGTCAATAAATGTTTTGAAACGTGCCTGCAGTGTCCAAGCATCCTTGACTACTGCATGTGAGTGTATGGGTTGCAGGGTCTACATATATACGAGCCTAAACACATTCGCGCCTTCATCCGCACCCACACTCAGTTCATCATACGCTCGCACTACACACCTAGCAACATGTATACTGTCTTGGGCCAGTGATCACCTCAACAAGAGAAAAAGACAGTTACATTTCTGGTGGACCAGTTACGTGGGCTCTTCTGAAACATTTCTGGTGGACCAGATCTGTGGGTTTAAAAAGAACAGAGCGAGCAATTAACATTATTGGTGACATTAATGGATCCAGAAATTTACATTTCTGGTTGACCAGCTGATGGGGCTATATAAATCATCCTATACAGCACTCCAGCCTTAAACAGACACCCCACCAGGCTATTTACAGTTGCTGTTACATGTATGATGTCTCCAGTGTTGTCCAGAAATTTACAAGAAGGACAAGTACACATTACATTTCTGATCTGTGGGTCTAAGCTACACACTGGACAGCTGTAACACACATCGCTAATTCTACACTTGCAAGTTTTGGCTACAACAGGACAGAAATAGGTCATCAACTGTTGACCCAGATAAACAGTGCTAGCATTTATGTTATAATGCTGCATGAACAACAACAGGACAAATACTGAAGTTGGCATCGAGGCGTTTGCTACGTGGACCATAGCTGCATAGAAGGCGAGTCCCTATTGTGAACAGTACTGCTGGTTGTTACACGTTGCAGTCAACAACAGACTTTTCTATGTCCGAGCATTCAAGTTACATTGTTCGAGGTCAAGTGTTTGTAAACAGTACGTGGAAATTGTAAACATTCAATGTGCAAGTCCTAAGTCGAGAAGGTCATAGTAACTTTTGTTCGTGAATACCACTTTATGCTACAGTGGATTTGACATTCAGTGCGCGCTTGACATTTTGTTTCTGTGTTCGCAAGGAGCAAGAAATTTACTTTAGTTTCAGCTGTGACTGAACTTGTTCTGCAACACATTGAAATACTGATTGCTATATATATGTTTATGTTACTTCTACTGTTTTTGTGTATTTTTCTTGTGTTTTTCTGCGGGTTTTCGGTTGGTGGGTCTTACAGTAAATATGCCACTTAATCGAGGGTTACTGTAAGCGTTCTGTAGGGATTGCAATTTTCTTAATTGAAATTTGCTAGCGACTTTTGTTGCTATTTTTTTTTTTTAGCTGTGACGACATGAGTTAGTGTTGTTTTCGTTATTTTTCCGTTCTTTGATTTTCGATTAGTTTTGTTTGTATCTGTTCTTCTCTCATTCCTTCCGTTTATTTCTTTACAACTCTTCGTTTATAACAGTGTTGCCATTTGTCTTGTTTATTTTTCGCGGTCATCATTACACATTTGTGTAACATTTTCTTTACTTTTTGCTGTATTGTTTATTTGACTTCTGCGAATGTTTTCGGTCATTGTTCTGTATCTTTGTCTTTGTATTTTTGATTGTACTACATTATTGTCATACACAGTCTACATACATATACTTGGTCATGTATTATTATTATTATTGATAAGGTACACTCTTCATATAGAGATTGTTAATAAAATATTATTATATAAGATATTTATACAAGTTCTTTGATAAAAGACTTGTTATCCACAAAGATTGAGACAAGGTGAAATACATATTCAAGTTCTTTATAAAAAAGACTTGTGCCCATAGTGAGTGGGATATAAAGGAATTATTTTCCACAGATACTCAAGTGATTTTTTGTTACATTATAAACAAGAGGACCATACAAGGTCTTTGTCTAAGACTAAGAGAGTGAAATAAAGTGAAGTGAGTATACAATTCTAGCATTTCAGACTTGTCTCCCATTGAAGTGGGATAAGGTAATTGTTGATTTTTTCAGGTTACTGATCTCATTAGACAGAATGTCTACATTGGATTTCTTCATCCAGCAAGGGTTAACCCTTGGTAAGTCTGGTAAAGAATTGGAAGAATATTCATCTGCTCTATTCGCCATTGCATTAAAGTCAGAAGAAAAGAAACAAAAAGAGGAAATTAAATTGAAAGTAGAAGCTGAACAAAGGAGAGCAGAAGCTGAACTAAAGAAGCTAGATGCTGAGAATAGAAGATTAGAACTTGAAGAGAAAAGGTATCAAAGAGAAGCTGCTGCTGAGGAGAGAAAAGCTCAAGCTGAGGAAAGAAAATTCCAGATGGAAATGGAAGACAAAAAACTTCAAGCTCAAGCTGCTGCAGAGGAGAGGAAAGCTCAAGCTGCTGCGGAGGAGAAAAAACTTCAAGCTGCTGCTGAGGCTGAAATTAGAAAAATGGAACATGAGGAAAGAAAACAGAAAATGGAACTTGATGAAAGACTCGCAACTTTGGAGTTAGAGAAATTGAAATTGGCGAGTACGGGTGCTCAGCAAACAACTTCGAGTACGACAAAGGAGTTTGTTAATAGGATTAAATTGCCTCATTTCAATCCTTTAAAGGATGACGTAGCAGATTATCTAGATAGATTCCAATTTTTATGCGATATGCATAACATAAAAAAGGAAAAATATATTGAACAACTGATGGAATTTTTTACAGGTGACACAGTGACTACTCTTATGACAATAGACGAACATGACAGGACTAATTATGATGTTGTTGTCGTAGATTTTTTGATAGGAAATTAAGACTTTGGTTGGTCCCTTCTGAATAGATAGAATCAGTGATAGCTGCAGTGAGAGTTAATACAGAAATAGATCTTTCCACGAGTGCAGTGGTAGCGAATCAATAGAACGGTCCCCTGGAAAAAGACAAGATTCTTCTCTCTCTCTCTCTCTCTCTCTCTCTCTCTCTCTCTCTCTCTCAGGCCTATCTTCAACGACACTTATGTAAGAGTCGGACAGACTATTGACAACATATGCTAATATGTAATGAACATACCACTCACGTGCACACACACCAGTGACAACAGGTAGACACACAGACGTGGGAAGACTATCAAAATGATTACATATATATATTCTGAACGAGCTGACCAACACGCTACTTTTAGTTTCAAAGGGAAGTTTTTATTTATCAGCTAAAAAATTTCCTCACAACACATAAAATTCATCAAGAAAAGAAAATAAACATATACACGTGGTCAAAACAATAATCAATGAAATTGCTACAAGAAATGATAGACCCCAATATGATCTCATCCCCTCAAGGTAAGCCCACAGTCCCGTTATGAGTAAAGTGAAAGCCAGGAGATTCATTGATACATATGAGTTTGTCTAATAATTTTTCTTACTTTCCTCGTAAACAAATATGAACCGACTTAGATGTAGTAGGTTTTAACCTTAGGGAAGTCAAAAAATATTCTTGCATTGACAACAAGTTTCATAAATGGAATTACAAACATGGGTGAAATTCACATACCTCACACCGTCTACTTTCACTCGGTTCTTTCATCAGGGCCCTGTACTAATTACATACGTGATGTAGCTTGCCGTCTGGCGCAACCTTGGTAACATTCACACCCTTTGTCTGTTCTGTCGTTCACTGAAGCGGATCCCAGCTCTACAGAGTGGTTTGCTGGTTTTGGTTTTTCTCAGAAATTTCTCCGGGGAGCATCAGCTTCAGGCGTCAGCTATTTCAGACTAAAGTTAGTGTATCTTGACTCACGAAGTAAGAATTAGGGTTAAGCGAGCACACAATGTCAGAACACGAGGTTTCCCTAAATTTAGGAAAATGACCGGTGGACAGCTTCTCTCAACAGATAATCAGGGTTCACCACACATTTGGTCAAAAAAGATGTCGGCAAGTTTAATGCTATGAATAATGTTACTTGCCACAAGGGCTGTACTTTAGAATATCGTTTCTGGAAGGACTAATTCAGGCACACTGGGCCCGTTATTTCAGTTCACGTTAAAGTTCTTGAAAAGCTTACGACCAAGTCTTTAAGGGAAAAGTTTTTTTTTTTAGTCTTCACAGGATAGGTTCATCAGTACGTAACGCTGGTATAGTTAGGTTACCACAGAAATCTCTGTATAAAGAAACATATATATAAAATATTTATACATCCTATGTTTAAGGGTATACTTATATTTTAACTGCGGGCGTAAACCTTAACTTATCATTTAACACCTCCCGTGAAATAAGTTATAGTCATAAATTTATCATCATGAATTAGAGATATATATATAAATATATTCTCGTCACGACTCATGAGACATCTAGTCTAGCAGTTATAAGTTAGTTTGGAAAATTATGTTCTCGTCTGATTATTTAGCAGTTAGAGTAAATTTAGTAATAGCGGACTGTACTTATGCTGGAAATATAATTTATCCTGCTTTCCACTGAGACACGTCACTAGAAATTAATACAGACTTATAAATTATTCGCTCTGCACCAGATCTACCTAGAGAAATAAATAGCGATTTAGCACTTTTAAACACTTCACAAAATACTAGATATACTAGATAATAATATATGATACCTCAAACACATAATTCCTAAGAACTAAACCACTTCGATCAAACTAAAGGCCATCTCTTTTAACAGAGATTTTTAGAAATCGAACGAGGCTTGTTCTAGTCTTGACTGCGAAGTTACTGAGTGATAATGAAATCTAGCTCATTCTAGTATATATGAAAACCCAGACAAAGAGATGAACGTTTATTTCGCAAAAACGAAATAATCTCCCCTTTCTCATAACAACTACGTAACTAGAAGAGGCTGTCGTAAACTGCCACTTTCTGCGTGTCAGTTGCGAAATCTCAGACAACCTGTCTCCAATGCAGGGCAGTTTTCACACTACAGCTGACCATGGCCCCACAGTGAGCGCCGTGTCAGTTTGGGATTTTTCAGACAAATGTCTGAATACTGACCGGTGCAGATGTAAAGTATCACACCTCACCGGGACTTATGCCGAGAAGAAGCTCGCGCGCTCGGTGAGAATGTAGACGATTGTCTACGTCCTATGTTCAGCGAACCGACTTATCACGCCTTCTGACGCCCTGCAGCCCTGACATCTACGTAATATCGTCCTAGCGCGATTCTCAGTTTTGAGAAAGAAACAGGTAAAGTTTTAGAATACTGAAGAAAATATTTTTCGCAAACGAGTGATGCGAAAAATACAGGAAAAACAAGTAAGGAAAGATAATAAAATGAAAGGATTTGGGTGAGAGAATAGGAAGAAGATGTAGGCAATTTAATGATATAAAGACCCACGTGACAGGACGTCCCCCCTTAAGATATGGAAGCACTCCATGTCTACGTTATGGAATTAAATTTCCTATAACCGTAGCTTCGGGGTGTCTGTCTTCTTCCCTCTCATCTTCCCCCCTCCATCTCTCTCCAATTCCTACTCAAGTCTACTCCCCAAAGTTTCCTTCCTCTGGAATGTCTCCCATGCGCGCTTGAAAGAGCGTCGCCGCTTCTGACATTTTTGAAAGATTTCTTGTGATAGCGGTGGAATATCCCTGCCACTATCATCATCTTCGTCAGCTCTGGCGATCGTCAGGAGATGGTCGGAGGTCGGCACTGGTCTTTCCAAGTATCTCTTTAAGAGATTTAAATGGAAAACCTTTTCCTTTCCTTGAATAGATATCTGGTAGTTAGCCTTAGACATCTTTTTCAGGACGGTAAACGGCCCTTGCCATCCGATCTTCAGTTGGTTGTTCTCGGTCGGGAGTAACACCAAAACTTTCTCTCCTGTTTCCAGTTCTCTCTCTTTCGCAACTTTCCTGTATCGGTTAGCGTGCTCGCTTAAAGTTAGTCGTTGCTAGGTCCCACCCTAGTTTCAACCTTTCCTTTAAAACCGACACATATTTACTTGCTGAGACAACTGTCTCATCCGCCTTCTCGTCTGTCAGAGACTGAAGTAAGGCTTCAAGCGGGCCCTTAATGGGTCTGCCGAATAAGAGTGTCGCTGGCGGAAATCCTGTGGAAGTATGAGGAGATTCTCTGTAGCCAAATAAAGCTCCAGGAATACAAAGGTCCCAATCTTCAGGTTTCACTTGTGCCAGTTTACTTAGCAGCATGTTTAGGTTTCCATTAGCACGTTCCACGAGCCCATTTCCGGCCGGAGTATATGGCTTAGTGTGGATGTGCTGGGTCCTCAAGATCTTCACGATCTCATCCATCAACAGGTTTCGGTATGGGGATCCGTTATCCGTCAGCACTTGCTGGGGGAATCCCAACCGAGTGAAAATCTGCACGAGGGCTTCTGCGACATGCTTGGCATCTGCGCATGTTAGCGGGATAGCTTCTGCCCATAAAGTGCATGTATCGACTAAGATCAGGATAAACCTGTTCCTTCTTTTAGTCCTTTCGAAAGGCCCTAAAATGTCGATCACAACCCGTTCGAATGGTGTTCCCACTATTGGCATTTCACCCAAAGAGACTGGGGGTGCCCGTTGCTTGGGTAGCACACGTTGGCACTGGGAACAGGATTTGACATATCTGATAATATCAGTATTTACTCCTGGCCACCAATAATGAGTGGTTATACGTTGGTTTGTGGCGTTCTGTCCCATATGTCCGCTGAAGGGAAGAGAGTGCCCCATTTCTAGGATTTGGCTTCTGTACTGTTTCGGTACTAGGAGCTGGTTGTAACCTTGATCAGGCTTGCCCGTTCTCCGATAAAGTACGCCATCCTTAGAAAAAATGTCCCCGTGCTGTCTGGGTTCCTTAGCCATGGGCAGTTTCCTAAAGCAGGGTGCCAAAGTAGGGTCCTTGTATTGCGCTTCTTTAAGTTCCATGGGTAACAAATTAGGCGCACGCTCCCGTTCCTTTGTGGTTTGCCCTCTTGTAGTTACTGCTGCCACAATCGGCTCTTCCGGTTTCCCAATAGACACGTATCTCCCGCCAAGTATGACTGGGTAGATGGGATCATCCATAACAGCCGCTTTGATCACACCTCTGACAAAGTCAGAGTGTATCTCCACCAGTGCGATGGGAAGCGCTGTAGGTGCATCACTCTTAGAAACTCCACAAAATTGGACGGTCTCTGCTGTCTCTTGACCGGGTTTGACCAGGTTTCTGGCAACAATGCAATCATATGAAAGCCCCGTGTCAAATAAGCAAAAAGTTTGAGAACCGTTCAATGTAACAGTACCTCGCGTTGAAGGTCTATCCCCAACAGGTTGGGAATCACTGTCAATAATTCCGCCTTGCGAGACTGTTAGTAAGCATCCGATGCGTTTCGGCTCGGTGTGCTCACTCTGATCATCTGTCCCGTGCTCAGGAGTTCTCCCTTTGCCACCTGGTCCTCGTTGGCTACGCTGCCATGAAGGGTGGTCGGGTTGATCAGACTGTTTACTGTGGTTGGGGTACTTGTTTTTGTAGAACTTGGATTTTTCAGGAGGGGGGTTTTGAGGTCCAGTTTCTCTGTGGTTGTTCTGATTAGAAGCCTGAGAAGATTGCTCTAGGTTATTTTTTCGAAAATGCTCTTCTGTCGGTTTACGTTTTGAGGCCGGTAGTTCAGCCAGCGCATTGTGATAACGCTCAGACTTTTCTAAGATGTCTTCAAGCTTTTCTGCACCTTGCTCCGCCAAAAATCTCCGGGTGTCCGCAGACAAAGTGTTCTTTATTTGTTCTGTTAGAACAAATTCCTCAAGACCTTCATAGGTAGAGGGGAGCTGTGAAAGCTCAAGGCACTTTGTTAGGTATCCCTTTAGACGGGAAGAGAACTGCTGGAAAGTTTCCGAGCTCTCTTTCCTGCTGTTTCGGAAGAGTTGCAAAAATTTGCGAGCATTCATTTCGAAACGCTCGAGCAAAGCTTTCTTCAACACATCATAGTTGTCTTGTTGGCTGTTTTCCAGTTTGGCGTAAACATCATACGCACTACTTTTCAAAGCCTGAGAAAGCTTCACATTCCAACGCGACCTCTCCAAACCGTACAGAGTTGCAATTTTCTCAAATTTTTCTAGCCAAGTGTCAATCTTCTCATTTGGGCAAGGGAAAGATTCTAGCGGAAAAGACATAGCAGTTAGGTGAAGAGATTGGCTGTTAGAAGGATCAGTTAAGGAAGAATGAGGAGAAGACTCTCCATTGCTGGAAGTAGAGGCAGCACCAAGACTTTGGACTTCTAGAGCCTTAAGAGCCAACTCGTGCTGTCGTCGTTGCTCATTTTCTCTTTCCAAATGCTGTCTCTCCTTCTCTCTTTCCTCATGCTGTCTTTCCTTCTCTCTTTCCTCATGCTGTCTCTCCTTATCTCGTTCGTTCGCCCTGCGAATTTCCATTTCTTCCTCAATCTTCTTCTGCTGTAATAGACGGTCTGCTTCTTCTTTCCTCTCCGCATCATATCTCTCAAGTTCGTCCCTGACAAAAGCTTTCGCTTCGTCTCCGTCCAAACCTTCTTGTCTCGCTTCGTCCTTGAGAAGCTGTCTAAGCTTTGCTCTCTCGGCCATATTATGTCAGTGACTGAGACTAGTGGAGAAAGAAAATAGGAAAAAGGATACTCAGGTTCCTACCACTTACGAGAAAAAAAATACCAAAAATCAAAAGATGATATATTTAACCCTGGGATACCTCCTCCAAAAAAATAAAAATCTAACTATCGCTGCTATTATCGGCAATAAAGCACCTAATGGAAAACACGACTACGCCAATTAAATGGTAGTTAAGATTAATCCCTGAAAAAATAAGTAGCTACAGTGGAAAAGCAAAATAATTATTGCAAAAAAATTTCGGAGAAAAAAAAATCCCCTTAATTTTTAATCCACTATCAAGTTTACCCCTGAAGACAGTTAGGGTGAGGGAGGCAATTAATCTGGACAAATAGTCCGAAACGCACTCCTTAACTTAGTTCAAACACCTTCCTGCTTCAGAACCCTTGTGAATGTTATACACTCACAAAACTTTACCAGCGTTTAGTATTACAATCAACATTAATAACATGTATTCCGACAAAATCAACCTGTAACTCAAATGTATATTATTAAAAATGCTGTGGAAAAAAAAACTTATCAGTTTGTGTGGTCAGCACGCCCATAAACAGATCGTTAGTCTAGGGGATAAATTATTATTATTTAAAGATATAATCCACAAAACAACACACTCTTACTCTATATCAGAATACAGAAAGATTACAGACGAGCTACTATTTGTCGTCTCGTCTTCCTATTCAAAGTTCAAAAATCCCGATAGACGAGCGCCCATTTGTTGTAGATTTTTTGATAGGAAATTAAGACTTTGGTTGGTCCCTTCTGAATAGATAGAACCAGTGATAGCTGCAGTGAGAGTTAATACAGAAATAGATCTTTCCACGAGTGCAGTGGTAGCGAATCAATAGAACGGTCCCCTGGAAAAAGACAAGATTCTTCTCTCTCTCTCTCTCAGGCCTATCTTCTACGACACTTATGTAAGAGTCGGACAGACTATTGACAACATATGCTAATATGTAATGAACATACCACTCATGTGCACACACACCAGTGACAACAGGTAGACACACAGACGTGGGAAGACTATCAAAATGATTACGTATATATATTCTGAACGAGCTGACCAACACGCTGCTTTTAATTTCAAAGGGAAGTTTTTATTTATCAGCTAAAAATTTCCTCACAACACATAAAATTCATCAAGAAAAGAAAATAAACATATACACGTGGTCAAAACAATAATCAATGAAATTGCTACAAGAAATGATAGACCCCAATATGATCTCATCCCCTCAAGGTAAGCCCACAGTCCCGTTATGAGTAAAGTGAAAGCCAGGAGATTCATTGATACATATGAGTTTGTCTAATAATTTTTCTTACTTTCCTCGTAAACAAATATGAACCGACTTAGATGTAGTAGGTTTAACCTGAGGGAAGTCAAAAAATATTCTTGCATTGACAACAAGTTTCATAAATGGAATTACAAACATGGGTGAAATTCACATACCTCACACCGTCTACTTTCACTCGGTTCTTTCATCAGGGCCCTGTACTAATTACATACGTGATGTAGCTTGCCGTCTGGCGCAACCTTGGTAACATTCACACCCTTTGTCTGTTCTGTCGTTCACTGAAGCGGATCCCAGCTCTACAGAGTGGTTTGCTGGTTTTGGTTTTTCTCAGAAATTTCTCCGGGGAGCATCAGCTTCAGGCGTCAGCTATTTCAGACTAAAGTTAGTGTATCTTGACTCACGAAGTAAGAATAAGGGTTAAGCGAGCACACAATGTCAGAACACGAGGTTTCCCTAAATTTAGGAAAATGACCGGTGGACAGCTTCTCTCAACAGATAATCAGGGTTCACCACACATTTGGTCAAAAAAGATGTCGGCAAGTTTAATGCTATGAATAATGTTACTTGCCACAAGGGCTGTACTTTAGAATATCGTTTCTGGAAGGACTAATTCAGGCACACTGGGCCCGTTATTTCAGTTCACGTTAAAGTTCTTGAAAAGCTTACGACCAAGTCTTTAAGGGAAAAGTTTTTTTAGTCTTCACAGGATAGGTTCATCAGTACGTAACGCTGGTATAGTTAGGTTACCACAGAAATCTCTGTATAAAGAAACATATATATAAAATATTTATACATCCTATGTTTAAGGGTATACTTATATTTTAACTGCGGGCGTAAACCTTAACTTATCATTTAACACCTCCCGTGAAATAAGTTATAGTCATAAATTTATCATCATGAATTAGAGATATATATAAATATATTCTCGTCACGACTCATGAGACATCTAGTCTAGCAGTTATAAGTTAGTTTGGAAATTATGTTCTCGTCTGATTATTTAGCAGTTAAATTTAGTAATAGCGGACTGAATTTAAGCTGGAAATATAATTTATCCTGCTTTCCACTGAGACACGTCACTAGAAATTAATACAGACTTATAAATTATTCGCTCTGCACCAGATCTACCTAGAGAAATAAATAGCGATTTAGCACTTTTAAACACTTCACAAAATACTAGATATACTAGATAATAATATATGATACCTCAAACACATAATTCCTAAGAACTAAACCACTTCGATCAAACTAAAGGCCATCTCTTTTAACAGAGATTTTTAGAAATCGAACGAGGCTTGTTCTAGTCTTGACTGCGAAGTTACTGAGTGATAATGAAATCTAGCTCATTCTAGTATATATGAAAACCCAGACAAAGAGATGAACGTTTATTTCGCAAAAACGAAATAATCTCCCCTTTCTCATAACAACTACGTAACTAGAAGAGGCTGTCGTAAACTGCCACTTTCTGCGTGTCAGTTGCGAAATCTCAGACAACCTGTCTCCAATGCAGGGCAGTTTTCACACTACAGCTGACCATGGCCCACAGTGAGCGCCGTGTCAGTTTGGGATTTTTCAGACAAATGTCTGAATACTGACCGGTGCAGATGTAAAGTATCACACCTCACCGGGACTTATGCCGAGAAGAAGCTCGCGCGCTCGGTGAGAATGTAGACGATTGTCTACGTCCTATGTTCAGCGAACCGACTTATCACGCCTTCTGACGCCCTGCAGCCCTGACATCTACGTAATATCGTCCTAGCGCGATTCTCAGTTTTGAGAAAGAAACAGGTAAAGTTTTAGAATACTGAAGAAAATATTTTTCGCAAACGAGTGATGCGAAAAATACAGGAAAAACAAGTAAGGAAAGATAATAAAATGAAAGGATTTGGGTGAGAGAATAGGAAGAAGATGTAGGCAATTTAATGATATAAAGACCCACGTGACAGTTGTCAGAGCAGCATTGCTAAAAAAATACCAACTAAATGAAGAAGACTATCGTCTTCATTTTAGGACAATGTTGCCAGAAAATGGAGTAGATTTCTCTGATTTTGTTACAAAAATACGTCGTACATTTACACGATGGGTTGAGTTGTCTCAGACTGAGAAAACATATGAAGGTCTAATGGACTTATTATTGCGAGATAAGGTTTTGTCATCTGTTAATGATTCTTTTCTTGCATTCCTTCATGAGCGTAAGCCTAAAAACTTAAAAGATATGGAGGAATACTGTTGTCAGTATGCCACCGCGCATCCCCATGCTACAGTTAGCAATTCTAAAGTTAAAGAAGGGTTGCCAGCTGCTTCGGCAACACCATATGGCCCTAATTTCAAAAAAAAATTTCAGGGTGCTCAACAAAACTGGAATAGGGGAAGTAATCAGAATTACACTCAGAAGCGGAGTAATCCAACACATGATGGTTCTTCGTCTATGAATTGGAGACAAGATGGTAGTTCTCGTAATTTTAGTGGTAATAATTTGAGACACTTTCGCAAAGGCTATCCAAATAATAACTATTCGAACTTTCGAGGTAATCATTCTCGACGTCAAGATTATGACGATGGTGAATTTAGAAACCGGGATTCAAACCGGAATGATGATTACAATAGGCAATATGATAACAATTACAGGGGAAATGATAGTCGAAATAATTACAGGGGAAATGATAATCGAGGCAGACCTAGATTTAACAAAAAAAAGACCTTTCCAACAGGCAAACTCTGCACAACAAGAGTTTGATGGAGCCTGTAATACAGTAAATGATAGTGGTAACTCTATGGCTATCACTGGTTGTGCTTTCGATTTTGGGAGAGCAACTGAATGCCCCCAATGCTTAACATTGTTCGACTCATCGACTGTATCTACTCTAAGTTGTGGTCACCCTCTTCCTGCTCTACCTGCTACAGTTGCGCATGATGGGAGAGGATCTCTCATCTTACATAAAGGTCTAATAAATGATAGGCTAGTCTCAGTACTCTTCGATTCGGGATGTACTACCTTCGGGATTAGGCAGTCTCTGATAGATCCTTGCTGTGCCACTGGAAAAGTGGTCAAATGTGTTACATTTGATGGGACCATAGAAGAATATCCTACTGCTATTATTAGGATTGACACTCCCTTCTTCACAGGAGATGTCCATGCATGTCTTCTTCCTAATCCTATTGCGGATCTTATAATCGGTCGTATTCATGGGGTTAGGGAATGCACACCGCAACAAATTTCTATTTGGGAGGAAAAAAAAACATCCATGCACTTAATGCTCATGGTAACATTAAGCAATATGGGAACAAAAATTTTTGTGGAAAATATAGTTTCCCACGGAATAACAATACTGCCTCTAATGGGAGTTGGCGTCAGGCCAACAAAGGTAAATCAAGTTTGGATCACGGTGAGGACTTTGATAAGTATCATGTTAAGATTCCTCAGGGAAACCGTGCATCGAATTCCCAGATTCCTGATAAGTGGGTAAAAGAAAACAAAACTGTTAGTACCCATCGTACTCAGCTCAGTCAGTACGATGTACCTGTTAAGCATATTGCTACAGGGAAAAATAGAAGCAACTTTATTAAGAGGAATAACCGTGATTGTGGACATTGCCAAACGCGTCCATCACGTGATGGTCTTCTTTAAAGAATTGGAGGGAATTTAATTGTCCTCAACATGTTGATCCCAGTGACTATAAGAACTTTAATAAAAGTTAGCAACCTGATAATAGTTTTTCTTGGAAACAACAAAATCCATGTATGTCTTACTTCCCTCAAGAGAGAACAGACTTTTCATTTCATGGAAAGGTCCATACACTATAGTCTCCAAAATTTCAGATGTCGACTATATTGTCGATGTGGATGGAAGGCATAAAACCTTCCATATAAATATGCTAACAGAGTTTATTGAACGTCCAAACTATTTGCAGCCTATTTTCCAGGCGATGGACGACTCTCCAGTCCAACATTGTCACATCTCATCCCTGTCCGTTATACAGGATGAGGAAACTATTTTTTCTGACGTTAACTTACCTCTTCCTGCGATTCCACTGAATTCAACGGAATCGTGGAGGGACGTTACAATCTCTTCGAACTTGTCTTTTGAGGAGCAACGTCAAGTATCCTCTACGCTACAATCATATCAGGATGTCCTTACCGACATTCCTGGACACACAGATGTCATAGAACATGACATCATACTTACTGATCGTAATCCGATCAGAGTAAGACCATACCCAATACCTATTCATTTTCAAGCACAAGTCGAGAAAGAATTGGATGAAATGATTCAACTGCAAATAATTGAACCATCCACTTCAGCTTATTCTTCGTCGATAGTTATTGTTCGAAAGAAAGACAATAACATACGTCTTTGCGTTGACTATCGCAAATTAAATCAAGTTACGAACACTGGGATTGGAGCGGCACTAATGCAGGAATATTCAGGAACTCTGCATCCTGTAATGTATATTTCTAGGAAGCTAAATGCGGCAGAAAGGAATTACTCGGTTTTAGACCGTGAATTGTTGGCTATGGTTTGGTCCATTCTTAAGCTACAAAGGTTCCTTCTGGGCGCGCATTTCTTTATGGAAACCGACCAAAAAGCTCTTACGGCTATGCAAAGTAAGGATTTGAAGAGCTCGAGATCTACTCGTTATGCTTTTGATCTTCAGCCTTTCCATTTCACGGTGCGAGCTATCCGTGGTTCGGATAATGTGATGGCGGACATATTGTCCAGATGCCCACATGATTCCAGTTAAATCTTGTGTCCTAGTTTTTCCTGATACACTTTCGGACTTAGGTCTGTCCTTAATATCCTAATATGTTGTAATACAAATGTATTTGGATGATGTTTAGATAATTTAACAAATTTCATTTTGTCCATCCATCAGTGATATGTTGCTAATATAGCATTGTAATTCATGACATTTGTATATTGCTATAATTATAGTATTTAGTAATGTTTGATATATGATTGGTATTGCCAGCAACTTAGGTTTCTTTAATGGTACCCCCTGTGGCGAGAGGTTTTGTTTGGCTCTTGGATCAGTATAGTACTGACAATTCCAGAAATAGAATTTCTGCAGAAAATGGTGAAGTCCCAGTGTCTGAGAGGACTACTGGTATCACAAATTAGTTACGGCTGTGAATGTTCTGATCTCGAAACAATAGTAGAGAGGAGACCGACATAAAGCGCCACCTCCGCTGTGTAACTAACTGTGATATTAAAAAACAAGGAAACAGATTTTGCTTAGCAATGATAAAATTGACAAGTCTTTCAAAATACAATTTCCTTATATTTTATTTAGTATATACACTATCTACGCTTGTGCTGAAGGGTGAATGTTGAAAAAATGGAACGTAATGAATTTGTAAGTTTACATATATTTTACAAATATTTATATTTATATAGACAAGTTTTCCAATTATAGGAACAAAAATTATATCAGCTGTGCTGTTAATTAAGGATATAACACTTCTCAGCTATGCTATTAATTTTGTCTCTTGCTATGTTAAGTCACTTTCTCATCACTGACAGTTTCTATGCTCACAATGCCGACAGAAATGGTACTAATGTGTACTCATCTCTTAAAACGTTCTGTTCTCCTTAGTTGGGTTCACACAACTCCTGCTGAGGCTCGTTACTTTAGCCCACCCAAGACTGATGGGGACTAAAGATGTAGCTTCTGTACAATCTCTATGCTCCTGTGAAGTTCCAGGCAGCGGGATTGACTCGAACATACGACCTCAGGTTTTTAGGACACAAATAAACCCTCCAAGATTTAAAAAACGGCCAGTTTGACTCGACTAGTGAAGTAGGTTGCAGGTCGATGCCCTCAGGTAAACAATCAATCAAGGTGACAGCTTCTTCCTCTTCAGTCAGTATCTCTGGCGTCAAGTTCGGGATTGCGTGTTTAGCATAAAATTCCGCCCTATTATATAGGCAGGTAACTGCTTAAGAAAGGCTTTCGGTTGGTTCCTGGCGGAGCAAAATGATTGGTTTCCTCCGGTTTCGTCTTTTGCTCATACAGCCTAATTTTATTCAGTTTTTAGCCGCCATCTTGCGTGAACTGCGTGAACAGTATAATTTATTCTGTCTCAGAGACTGGTGAACGGTGCAAGTTGATTGGTTGAAGCAAATCTGTATCTCGACATAGTGATTAACAAAGTAGTGGGTTACACTTCGTTTCACGACATAGCCCCCTCCTTTCCTAACTGTGACTTGTCATAGCTGACGTGTAAACCCCTGCTGTGGTTAAACCTTTTGCGTATGTCCTTCCAGAGTACTAGGGTGTCGACTTAAAAAATCAGCTCCTACATTGTCTCTTCCCGGAATGTAATTCACGGTAAAGGAATAAGGCGACAGAAGCAGACTCCACCTTAACAATCTCGAATTTAGCTTTTTAGATGCAGCCAAGAATGTTAAAGGTTGGTGATCGCTTTGGACAATGAAGTGTGTCCCATACAGATAAGGTGAAAATTTGTTGATGGACCAAATTAGAGCTAAACATTCTTTCTCTATGGTTGAGTAATTCAACTCAGCTGCATTCAGCTTCCTACTGGCGTAGGCGACTGGTAAAAGTTCCTCCGGCTGGGCTTTTGATTTCTGCAAGAGAGTTGCACCAATACCTATACTGCTAGCGTCCGTCCTTAATACAAATTCCTGTGTGATATCGGGTAGTGTAAGGATTGGTTTGCTGATGAGTTTTGCTTTTAGCTCTGTGTAAGCTTTTTCACAATCAGCATTCCATTGGATTTTGTCAGGCTGTCCTTTCTTCGTTAAGTTGGTTAATGGTGCACACAGAGAGTTAAAGTGGGGTATGTACTTCTGATAGAACCCACATAAAGACACGAGTGATCTCACATCTTTCTTCGTTTGAGGTCTGGGTGCCTTCTTTAACTTCTCTATATTCTTTGGGTCAGGAGACATATGACCTGTAGAAATAGTGTGACCTAAGAATTCCAACTCCTTACAACCGATATAGCACTTGGTTGGACGTGCAGTCAATCCAGTGGCTCTCAGTCTGTCAAACAACATGAAGAGCGCTACTATATGCTCTTCAAATGTGTTTGTAGCAACAAGAATGTCATCCATAAAGTTAGTGATATGGGGATTTTGTAGAGGTTCCAATAATTTCCTCATCATTCTTGAAAAGATACTGGGAGCATTTTTCAGCCCAAAGGGTAGTACATTAAACTCGTAGTGTCCGTCCGATGTACTAAATGCCAGCATTTTCCTAACTTCTGGTTTCACTGGTATTTGGTAGTATCCCTTGCTTAGATCTACCTTCGATAAATACCTAGCCTTACTCAGTGTAGAGAACAGCTGGTTGGTGTCAGGTAATGGGTCCACCTGAGATTCTGTGATCGCATTAAGCTTCCGGTAGTCAATACATAACCTGTGTTCACCACTCGGTTTTCTCAATAGCACCACACTTGAGCTATAGGGAGAGTCTGACTTCGAGATAATTTTCTCCTTCAACAGATAATCAACTTCCTCCCTTAGTGCTTGGGCTTTCGCATAGGGTATAGGGTATGTTCTCATGCATACTGGGGTAGGGTCGGTAACCTTCATGTCGTACTCTAACAGATTCGTACGACCTGGCTTATCTGTGAGCACATCAGCATGGGTTTCCAACACTTTCTGAACCCTCTTCTTCTGCTCTGGAGTTAAATGTTCACTAATATTTACTTGAACATAATCCTCTGTAGTTGTGAGTGGATACTCCATAGAGTGAAGTGGTTCACCGTGCATTTCTGTTGCAATGGCTAGGGTCATAATATGTGCAACTTCTGATGATTCCTTGTCATAGTATTTTTTAAGAAGATGGACATGATATACCTTCTCCTTCCCTTTCTTGTCAATCTTATAATTGGTCCTGGAAAGTTTCTCCAGTATGACATAGGGTCCCTGCCATCCAATCTGCAATTTATTATTGCTGCTTGGCAACAGTAATAAAACCTTTTCACCCACCTCCAGTTCCCTATCCTTTGCTTTTTTGTTGTAGTACGCAGCATGCTTCCTCCTGGCCTGTCTTAAGTTATCATTGGCCAGTTTCCAACCTGCTTTCAATCGAGATGTCAACTCGTTGACGTACTGGTATGAGGAAGTCACTGTTTCCTCTGCCTTTTCATCAGTCCATGTCCGCAGCAATGCTTCCAGTGGATCTTTTATTGGTCTTCCAAACAACAAGGTAGCTGGAGCCAATCCAGTTGAATTGTGGGGTACTTCCCTATATGCAAATAGTGCAGCGGGTAAGTATGTATCCCAAGTATCAGGTTTTTCACTCGCCATCTTTCTAAGGATTGAAATTAGCGTACTATTGAACCGCTCTACTTGACCGTTCCCTTGGGCATGGTAGGGACTACAATAATAGTGCCTGGCTTGAAATATCCTGAATACTTCTTGTGTTAGCTTTCCCTTAAACTGAGACCCATTGTCAGTCAATATCTGAAGCGGGAAACCTAATCGGGTAAATATTGTCAACAGGGCCTCTGCCACGTGCTTTGAATCTATAGCTGACATGGCCACTGCTTCTCCCCACATAGAGCAAGTATCAACCAAGGTTAAGATGTAAGCATTTCTCTTCTTGGTCCTAGTGAGGGGTCCAACAATATCTACTGCAACACGTTCAAAAGGGGTTCCCATAATAGGCATTTCTCCCAGTGTTGCTGGTGCAGTCCTATGCTTAGGAGCTACTCTTTGGCATTCTGGACAGGATCTTACATATCTTTTTATGTCCTCTGTAATTCCTGGCCAGAAGTAGTGACAGGCTATCCTTTGTCCAGTGGCACCTATTCCCATATGTCCACTGAAGGGTATAGCATGTCCTAGCGTCATAACCTTCTCCCTGTAAGATTTTGGCACTACAAGCTGTCCATGCCCTTTAGGTTCTGTTCCAGCTTTTCTGTATAGTAGGCCATTCTTCATATACAAGTCTCCTTTCTCTGGAGGGTTATGTGCTTTAGGCAATTTGCCAAAACAAGGCTTCAACGTGCTGTCTGCTGCTTGAGCCTTTTTCATCTCTTCTGGATGAGTATTGATAGGATTCTCCTCAATTTTCCTGGAGCTTTCCCTGGTCTGGAATGTTGCCATAACTATGGGTTTTATAGGTTCTCCAAGGAAAACATACCTACACCCCAAAATCAAAGGGTAAATAGGGTCGTCCATCACTGCTGCTTTGATTTCTCCTTCCACATAGCGAGATCTTATGTTGATTCGAGCTATGGGTAATGTCATGGTTCTTGCTCCCTTGATCGGTCCTCTGATTTCCACTGTTTCTGTGGTTATCTGGTCAGGACTCACTAGAGAAAAGCACACAACTGAATCAAAGTCCAATCCTGTGTCATATAAACACAGTACTTGAGTGCCATTCACGGTCACTTCCTCACAGACAGGGGGATGATGGAAGTCTTTCTGACTTACTGCCATTTCCTTCCTTCCCTAATTCCCTGTTGTAAGACATGCAGCATGATGAGGAGGATTCTTCCTTCTGCAGTCCGCAGTATTGTGGTTACTCATTAGACAAGTTTTACACCACTTTCCTTCCTTCCGGTAAGATGTCTTATCCGATCTTAGAGGGTTTTTGTCCTTTTGGTCAAATCTTTGTTTGTTCCTTGTGGTATGGTCCTTTTGTTCATATTTGGTATAGTTTTGTGATGATTTGAAGTTTTCACCCTGCTTCTTCTTATTTCCTAATAATTCTGCCTGAGCTGCTTGATATCTCTCAGCAACAGTTACAATATCTTCCAATCTCTCTGCTCCTTGTTCCATGATAAACTTCCTCATTTCTTGAGGCATGGACTCTTTGACTTGCTCCATCATTATCATTTCTTTCAGATTTTGACACTTTCCTAAACTATTCCATTTTTCCAAATAGGTTTCCAGTCTAGCAGAGAATTGGTGATAGTTTTCTCCTGGAAGAAGTTTAGCTGTTCGGAATTTCTTTCTATAAGATTCTGAGTTCTTTTCATATCTCACAGGCAGTGCCTGCTTCAGGATTTCATAATCTTCCTGGTCATCTCTTGAGAGCTTCAAATACACATCGTAGGCAACACCTCTCAATCCCTGAGATAGTTTAAGACTCCACTTTTCTTTCACTAAGCCATAGGTAGTGGCTAGTCTTTCGTATCTATCCAGGTACGACTCAATGGCGTCTTCTTTCTCAACAAATGGGTCCAGATGAAAATTCATGGCCCCACTTGAGGTGCTCTGGCTGGAGCTACTCTCAGAGTGAGGTGAGCTACCACCATTATTGCCAGTATTTGCCTGAATTTCAAGCTCTTTTAATCTCAACTGATGGTCTCTCTCTGCTTGTAATTTCCTTTCCTCATTTTCAGCCTCCCATTTCTTGGCTTCAATTTCTAATCTTTTGGTTTCTCTCTCAGCTTCCAGTCTTTTGTCTTCTCTCTGAGCTTCCAGTCTTTTGTCTTCTCTCTCAGCTTCTGCTTGCAACCGCCTTTCTTCAGCCCCTAATTTCTTTGCTTCTCTATCAGTCTCTAATTTCCTTGCTTCAGTCTCTAATTGCAACTTTCTTTCTTCCCTATCCATATGTTTGTCCACTTCTGTTGTGACATACTGAGTAAGAGCATCACCTGTCATGTTTAATTCCTTACCCATCTGCATGATCGCAGTCCTGAACTTCACTAGATCAGCCATGGCGTTACTTAGATAGGGTATGTAAATTTACTATAACCCAATTATTGTAATTAAACTTAATTAATTTAAATAAACAAATAATTTCCGTGCAACTTTGTGAGCATCAACTATTTACTGAGTACTAAATGGTACTCCTCCTAAGAAAACAATAAAAAAAATCCTATTATAGAATTTTTTTCAAAAATTTGTTTTTTATGTTATCTATGGGTGGCACAAGATAGAGTGTAGATAGATGGATAGACTAAGTGTGGCTCAAGATATACAGAAATATCCCAGGAACGAGCCCCCAGTGTGGCGAGAGGTTTTGTTTGGCTCTTGGATCAGTATAGTACTGACAATTACAGAAATAGAATTTCTGCAGACAATGGTGAAGTCCCAGTGTCTGAGAGGACTACTGGTATCACAAATTAGTTACGGCTGTGAATGTTCTGATCTCGAAACAATAGTAGAGAGGAGACCGACATAAAGCGCCACCTCCGCTGTGTAACTAACTGTGATATTAAAAAACAAGGAAACAGATTTTGCTTAACAATGATAAAATTGACAAGTCTTTCAAAATACAATTTCCTTATATTTTATTTAGTATATACACTATCTACTCTTGTGCTGAAGGGTGAATGTTGAAAAAATGGAACGTAATGCATTTGTAAGTTTACATATATTTTACAAATATTTATATTTATATAGACAAGTTTTCCAATTATAGGAACAAAAATTATATCAGCTGTGCTGTTAATTAAGGATATAACACTTCTCAGCTATGCTATTAATTTTGTCTCTTGCTATGTTAAGTCACTTTCTCATCACTGACAGTTTCTATGCTCACAATGCCGACAGAAATGGTACTAATGTGTACTCATCTCTTAAAACGTTCTGTTCTCCTTAGTTGGGTTCACACAACTCCTGCTGAGGCTCGTTACTTTAGCCCACCCAAGACTGAGGGGGACTAAAGATGTAGCTTCTGTACAATCTCTATGCTCCTGTGAAGTTCCAGGCAGCGGGATTGACTCGAACATACGACCTCAGGTTTTTAGGACACAAATAAACCCTCCAAGATTTAAAAAACGGCCAGTTTGACTCGACTAGTGAAGTAGGTTGCAGGTCGATGCCCTCAGGTAAACAATCAATCAAGGTGACAGCTTCTTCCTCTTCAGTCAGTATCTCTGGCGTCAAGTTCGGGATTGCGTGTTTAGCATAAAATTCCGCCCTATTATATAGGCAGGTAACTGCTTAAGAAAGGCTTTCGGTTGGTTCCTGGCGGAGCAAAATGATTGGTTTCCTCCGGTTTCGTCTTTTGCTCATACAGCCTAATTTTATTCAGTTTTTAGCCGCCATCTTGCGTGAACTGCGTGAACAGTATAATTTATTCTGTCTCAGAGACTGGTGAACGGTGCAAGTTGATTGGTTGAAGCAAATCTGTATCTCGACATAGTGATTAACAAAGTAGTGGGTTACACTTCTTTTCACGACACCCCCTTTGTTTGTTTGGCTTAAAGGAAATATTTTCTCCTATGTTGGGAGATGATTTGTATTCTCTTCAGACGCTTTGTTTATGCGTCTATTGTACCTGATATTAGGTTCATTTTTTCATGAGCACATAAGTGATACTTGTGCAATCTTGCTCATGGACATATTTTAAAAAAAAATTTCATTTTTTTTTTTACAGGGGGGTTGTAGTAATATGTTGCTGTCATTTTTGACGGAGTCATCTGTCAAGTTATTTGCTTATGTTTTTATCATAAGAATAATTGTGTCTTTACCTGCGATGTCAGGTTGATTAGGGGTTGTCTTCCCTTGTTTATTCATTCATTGTGTTTGACCTTTAGGGTCAAAGGTAGACAGTTCTGGCGTATGCCCATAGGCAGGGTTTTTTAAGCGGGAGTTGAGTTAGACTTCCGGCAAGCCGTGAAGAGTCCTGGGTTTTCTGAAGGGACCAAGGGTCCATTGTGTTTTTCGGGGAGAATCTTCGAAGTGACTGCGATGGCAGTTTTCCCCAGTGAATCTCTGTGCGTTGGAATGACAGCAGAGATCTTTATTATGTTCTGTGGATTCGGTTACAGGTAATACCGACTTTTTCCATTACTATGCTTTCGGTGGCAGAACATGTTAGAAGATTGCCTAGTCTGTGAACTGCAGCTCACCGATCCTCCATTTCAGAACTTATATTTTGTGCTCGAGGTAGCCATCCAAGACTATTAGTCTTTATATTGTCCAGAAATTAGTAAAATCTGTCAGAACAAACGCTAAATTCCAGGAAATTGTACTCCCAAATGCATATATATAGAACCAGCCCTCAAATTTGTATACCGAAGTAAGGCCTAAACGATTTGCCGCGGTTTAACATTATACACTTTGCTAGCGTTGGTTTTGAGATTAAAGATTTTCTTGTGCTAGAAATGCGATACCATGCCTGGCGTTTGGACCCGCTTTTTCTCGACACGCGTTCTGGACGATATATACACACACGCAATGTGACGTGGCGCCGTTAGGTCTGCAGGCATAAGGTAGTTTAAAATAAAAGGAAAATTAAGGTTAACGTCCGATAAGGAGTGTCACGGTTCGTGTTTACCAATTTAAAATTGAAGCATTGTAGGGAATAAAAAGATACTAGGAATTGGAAAGACATACAAGAATAAATATGTACTGACTGTGTAATAGATAACAGCACGATTAATAAGTATGTATGAGTATTTAAAACTATTAAGAAATAAAGAAGTTGGACAGAAGACAGATAGACTTGAAAATCTTTCTCAGTTTCGCCCGTAGGTAGGGGGGTAAAAGGGGAAGGAGTCCTTAATTTGAATATTTGAGGTCAGTTTTATTTGAAAAGGAACGCTATTCACGAAACAGTCTCTGATTGGCTTTAGTGTAATAGACTAACGGTTGTATAAAACCAATTAGTAGTTGGTATTAGGGGCCACTTGTTAACTAAAATTGATACACTAAGGACGTTGTTGTTATAGACAAGGCAAGAGTACTGTCTTGGTTGCTAATTCTGCATAGCAGCTATCTGGATTTGTTACCATATATCGCCCTATTCAACAACTTGGTGTATAAAATTTCTTTGAATGCGGTAAATATGAAAACCTTTATATTAACATTTATATTGTCATTTGTATCATGTATGCATTATCGACTCTGTATGAACCTAACAGGGGAAACATTTATCTGGAGGGAAGCTAACATCAAAACTCTGTGTTGTTTCACAGCGTTGGTAGGAAACAGTATTAACCTGGTGTAGAAAAGCCAGGCAGGCTTTCTGCCATATGGGGAGAAAAGAAAATTAAATATTTATGATGTAAAAGAAAATGTTGTGTTATGACATAAGACCAGGAAGATCACTGGCCGTCTTCTTCAGCAAGTCACCGTGATTGTACATGACTTGATAGTATTAATGTAAAATGTTTCCTTTATCAAGGAAAATGTCAAACGGTGGTTTGAAAGTCATTTATCCAGAAGGGGGTACCAACCAAATTGAGAACGTTAACTAATTGTTTAGTTACCATACTGATGTCTGATGATATTGAACATGTTAGGGTAGGGAAAGAGAGAGATTATTAGATGCTGAGTGGGACATATTTGTATTGTTCCAGAGTTTCATCTACGAGTGAGCCCAGGTGATCTAACACCTGTCCCTAAGTTCTGCAGTGAAGCCTAACTACTGAGTGTCTACACCGTGATTTACCTATAGAAGCAGAATCGTGTCTTGGCAGTGGAGGCTGGCGTTTTATACATACTTCAACCAGCCTGGTTCCAGAGACCTCAGATAAGACTTGTCTTGGAAATTGATATCACAAACACTCCACTCTCTCAGTTTTCACAAAAGATAGTGTATCAGACAGTGAGGAACAAACACGTTCACTAAACTTGTACCCTTTTCTAGGAGCAAGAGATACTTGACATTTTCCCAGCTTGAAACATATAAGTAATTGTGGGATAACACCGACTCAAGGACAGTTGTAAAATAATTGGTTGTAAATAATTTCATTATCATGTTGAGTTGATTATTCCTGTGTCAGAAGAATAACTAGATACAGGAAAATAAATTATAAAAAAAATAAGTTACATTCCAAACTTTACCCAGTGACTTATTTAATCATTGTTTATTAGTAATAGGTGTAGTTGTTGTCCTGTTCATATACTTGGTTGATGGTAACCTGCTTATCAGAAGTACACAGCTGACGTCAGAACGAGGACTGTGTTTTCGGCTAATGTACTACAGCCTAATACAGTGCAATTGGCGGGGAATGCCAAGTTGCACCTATGTGTCAAAGTGATTAAGGTATCTGACGCGTTTAGTCAGTGATACCAGGGCGACGCCACGAACTGTCATTATTGAAGAACATTGTATTGACCATGCACGAATATTCAAATGTTTACCAGCTTGTTGAATGCCTAATGTATACCTATCGATTTCCGGTCAGCATGACCTTGTTACACTGACTGTTCCTGTTGATACCATGTGTGTTCTCGTCAATAAATGTTTTGAAACGTGCCTGCAGTGTCCAAGCATCCTTGACTACTGCATGTGAGTGTATGGGTTGCAGGGTCTACATATATACGAGCCTAAACACATTCGCGCCTTCATCCGCACCCACACTCAGTTCATCATACGCTCGCACTACACACCTAACAACATGTATACTGTCTTGGGCCAGTGATCACCTCAACAAGAGAAAAAGACAGTTACACTCCTTCATTGTAGTAGAATTAGCAATTGGAATTGAGCCATATTTGTTACCATTGTGTAAGAGAACACCCTTCAAACTTCTTTTAGAGCTGTCAATGAAAAGTCGCCACTCATCTGGTGTATAACTTACACCCATTTTGTTAACAAGACCTCCTACATTAGTACAAAACACAAGGTTGTTTTTTTTACAAAAGAATGGAATAAAACCTTGCTCTCTGCTGCGATAAAATGTAACCTTTGTTTCAGCAGTCAGTAATTTTTTTTCTTTCAATCTTGAAGCGACAAGTTCTGAAGATTCCTTGGAGAGATATAGATCTCGGATTAGATCATTTAGTTCAAGCTGGTCGAAGCGTTGAGCATCTGAAAAATCATCTTCGAAATCACTATCACTGTCACTTGTCATTCCACATGCCACTGCTGTCTCATCTTCTAGCAGGGAATCCGAAATCGGACTGAAAGTTGGAATTGGTATGTCATCTCCGTGTGGAACAGGTCGCCTAGCAGAATCTAAATCTGGATATTTCCACTTTTTGTGATTTTTTTTCCATTAATTCCCTTAATATTCACAACACAGAAATAACAGTCATCATAGTGGTTCTTGGGCTCTCTCCAAACCATTGGAATTCAAAATTTTAAACATTTTCTTTTCCCACAAGTCCACTGTCGCAGGTGCTCAACACATGTTTTGCAAACAATATGAGGAGCCCAAGACTTGTCCTGGTCACCTAGTTTTACTTTAAAGTAAGCAAAGTATGCCTTTTTCACAAAAACAGTAATATGCTTCCTATGTTCTTCTTTGAAAGTGTACTCTCCACAAATATAACCAAAATAAATGCGGTGAAAGAAAACATGCTCTTCTTGAAAATGATGCCATTCTCTGTTAGAAGTGTAATAAAATAAGTAGCATACTAACATGCATGCAGTGGCTTAAAATCTAAAAAAAGGCAATTCTGGGACGATCCTTGGAAAACTGAAACTGAGAGTAAACAAGCAGTTTTCTTTTGTAAAGGACTAGACAGCAATAGTTTTTTTTACATAGCCTTATATAGAAAATATTGTAATAATACAGGGTGACCCAAAAAAAAAAAACGGGCCCGCGCGCGCACCGTTTGTGCGCGCGCGGCCCCGTTTTTTTTTTGGGTCACCCTGTATTAATGAAATGCAAAAATATCTGTATCTCAAAAACTAGAGCTGCTACAGACAAGTAAATGTGATATTTGGATTGAGCAGGCCTCATTTATGTACAATCAAGAGTAAAATGTTTGGCACCAAAAATTTTTTGTTGTTGTAGGGCTGTGTAATCTGTATAGGATTTAACTCTGCCAACTCGGATCGGCCAGCGCGTTTATGATTCACCGTTAGTACAGTTTTTGTTAGAACATCTGGTCCTTGGACTACATCTGAATACAATGTAAGTTTTCTGAACTACTCCGAAGAAAGTTATCAGTCCTTTTTAACACTCAGCGTTATGTATTTCTTCATCCTTCTTAATTCCAGGAAGATAACCTGCATAGGACTAACTAATCCAAAGAAAGTTATCACCTGAGTCTCTCCCGGCAAGTCAAACAGCAAGAGCAATAGTGGGTAGACGTGGGCAAGTCTCTCGAATGACTGTCATACGACGACTCAGAGATACAGGCCTTACTGCAAGACGACCTTATGTTGGGCCAAACTTGATTCACAGACATCGTCAGCAGCGCCTGCAATGAGCAGAGCGACATGTCAGATGGACTAGACTGCAGTGGAATGCTGTCCTATTCACAGACGAGAGCAGATTCAACATATCCTTTGCTGATGGACGTGTGCGGATTTGGTGACGGTGTGGAGAGCGCTTTGCAGATTGCCGTGTTCGTCAGCACAACCGATTTGGAGGTGGCAGTATTCACATTTGGGGAGGATTCAGTTTTCACCATCGCTTGCCTCTTCACGTCTTCCGTGGAAATGTTAATGCTGTGACATATCGAGATGAGGTTCTGGATGCATTGGTTGCTCCTGCGTTCACAAATTATCCAGACTTGCAGCTTCTCCAGCAGGATAACGCACGTGCGCACACTGCATGCATTACGCAGCAATATCTACAGCAGCAGAACATTGTGACGATTGACTGGCTTGCCCTATCAATAGACATGTCCCCTATAGAACATCCGTGGGACGAGCTTGGACGCAGAGTCTACAGGCAAGGTTCTCCAGCTAATCTGCAACAGCTCGAAGCTGCTCTTACACGTGAATGGGACTTGATTCCCCGGAATTTCCTTCAGAGACTTATGCGTTCCATGCGGAGCCGCTGCCAAGCTTGTTTGCAAGCACACGGTGGACATACCAGATACTGAGGATAGTGTGAATGAATTTTTTTATTGGTTGCATTTTTGGTTTTCTCCCTTGCCTGCACAGAATGCAATGAATTTCATAACAATCAAATGTACAAATTAATGACCAGCATGGATTCATGGGAAAATGAATAAAGATTCCAAATATGTAAACTTGTAAACACTTATATTTACATTTCACACTCTGTTCCTGGATTATACAGGTGGTGCATTTTTAATGTGCTTCAGTATATATACAAGTGTATATAGTGATTTGCCTGATCATGTTTATTGTAGTTTTGTTTGTTGGGTTTTATTTTTTTGTGAAATTTGTTGTTGTTTATTTACACCATTTGACATGTACTTACTTACTTCTTACTTAGTCGTTTCTCTTCTATTCTGTAGTGTAGAGGTTTGCCAGAGAGAGAGAGAGAGAGAGAGAGAGAGAGAGAGAGAGCTCCATACTATCCTATCGGCTGTCTTCATCCTGGCCTGGTTCCAATTTAGTCCTCGGCCCTTCAGAGATTGTCTATTGTTGTCCTTCCATCTAATTCTGAGTCGCCCTGGAGGCTTTGATCCCTGGCTCTTGGTTTTCGACATTTCTCGTGTTAGCCGATCTTTTGATGGGTTATAATTAGGGTATATAGTGTCGTTAATTGAAGACAATAATTTTGATTTCCAATAACTAAATATGGTATTATTTCGCCCCTTCAATCAGTCGAAACAGAGTAAATCAAAAAGTGTCGAACTGTGTGCCAGTGGCGTATTCTCTATGTGTGCTGTGCGTGCTGCGCACACCTATGCCCGAAGGAAAATAAAAATTTAATGTATTATTCTATAAAATATTTCTCTTATAATGTTCTGCTTTCGGACCGCACGCATCAGGATAACGGATTTTCCCGCATAGAATCTACGAGTATATCTAGTTTCAGTTTCCCAGACGCGTTTTATTGTGCAGTTTTTTTGGTTGGTAGCAATCGCCCGAAGTTTCTCGGGTAATTCCGTCACTATGCGTGCCGCACCTTTCGGTTTTACGTTTGAAGACTGGTTTGTGTGGATCGGGGTCATGGCCAGATACGTCAATACAATACGAACATGCGTGCGGTGGTCTTGCAGCTCTCGAGTTGTAAAAATCGGCTGTGTCCGTCCAGTGTTTTTTGTGAATAATTTTTGTTAGTTTCCGGGAATGCAGATTATTACAGTGACAGTGAGTTTCAAGTTGTAAGTTAATTATTATTTCGGAGATAATTGACATATACCCCTAATAACTATCGTTGCGTAAGTGAATATAGTTAGTTTTTAAATTAAGAGGAGAAGAAGTTAAATAGTAGGCGTACATATTCATTTTAAGTAACAGCATGCTGTAGCAAACACACATTGGCCACCAGTGTAACAAACCCCGTCGATGCTGGAAATGATGATTGTGTGTTGCATAGCTAGGGTATCTCCAGTGTTACAAGTGGATACATAATTCAAATGGCCAACTCGAACCGACGCAGTGTTGTGTATCTAGGTCACCTTGCTCGCCAAGTTTTGAAGCGCTAGCAAAGGCAATGTTTATCTGGAGTGAGAGTGCAAGGTACGCGAATGGATGGAATGTTCTGTGAGTTGACAAGTAGACTGGACACTCACTCATAGCTGGAAGCCAATGACATAGACTACTGTTGACGTTTTCTTATAATTTAATGGGACGCACACTCCGACAACACAGTTTACAGTTACTTGAACAGGTTGGCACAAAAATCATCGTATACTTGAAAAATGGGTGACAACATCAAATGGGCATTCATGTAGCATGTAAATATAATAGAACGATAGTAGGCAAGCACTCAATATTTTGGTTGTCTATCGTCTCATGCCTTAACTGATTAATCGCATCAGTTAATGTGAATACATAATCATCAACAATGGTTCACTGACAGAACCTTCTTCTAGCTAAGTCTTTCAAGCCGTAAATTCAGCCGACTCTTATGACGACAATCTTAAATAGACAAGGAGTGGACTTCAATATGATATAGGTCTCGGTATCGCCATCAGGTAATAAGGCATTCCTGTTCTCTGATCAATGCTGGAGAGTCACAGAGAAGGAAATGTCAAAATTGTCCTCTTTTCACACAACATGCCTAAGAAAAATTCACCGCATCTTTTGGCCGAATACCATCACCAACCAAGATCTGCTTACTCGTAGCAAGCAAGAGGACATGCACACCATCATAGCTGGCAGACGCTGGAGCTGGGTTGGTCATGTCCTCAGAAGAGACCCTGATGCCATCACAAGAACAGCTATGCTTTGGACCCCTGAAGGAAAGCAAAAGAGAGGCCGACCAAAAACAACTTGGTGGAGGACTGTGGAGGCTGAGATGCAAAGAATGAACCAGAGTTGGGGCACTGTACGAAGGATGGCCACCGACCGTGCAAAGTGGAATCAATTTGTTGTTGCCCTACAAGACGCCACTAGGCGTGATGGCCACTGACTGCTTTGACGGTCGGTGGTTAAGGATCGAAGAAGAAGAAGTTCTCCGATCGATAATCCGAATAGACCGAAAGTGGGATCCAAAATGGCGCAAGTTCCAGTGAGCGTCGCTCACTCTGAAGATGTCTTAAACGAAAATGAAGGCTCCGTTCATTACTCAAATAATATATTGGGCTTTCCATTTCCCATGATAAATGTTGCATATGTCCAATGCATAGTGCTGCTAGTAGAAGAGTCGTCTAAGCACAATCAAGCAAATACACCGGCAGACAGTATAACGTCTGCATATAGTTAGGCCTAAGGCAAGTTCAGTAAATGTTTCTGCTTTACCTTAAGTCCAGAAAAACACTAGCAAAAAGCACACGCAAACCGAAGTACTCAAGACCTAATCTTCACACTCAGACAGCTGAGTGAAAAGGCCCTTGAGTATAAGAGTGAGATCCATCTTTGTTTCATAGATCTGGAAAAGGCATTTGACAGGGTCCCTTGGAGCAAACTTTGGGACTGTTTGGCAAGGAAGAATATTCCAGCACCTCTGATTCATGCTATACAGAGCTTCTACAAGTCTTGCAGAAATTATGTGAGGACAGCAAACCATAAGTCAGAAGAGTTCAGGACCACCACTGGTGTAAGACAAGGTGATATCCTATCACCTTACCTCTTCATACTCCTTATGGACGATGTCATCAAGGCATGTAAGGAGAGAACAAGAAAGTATTCAGTGGGGTACTGGAAGATGAGACAGGTCTATATTTCAGAGCTGGCATTTGCTGATGATGTTGCCCTGATTGCTAAATCAGAGGCACATCTCCAATCCAACCTGCAAGTCTGGAAGGAAGAGCTGGAGAAGAGAGGGATGGTCATAAGCAGCTCTAAAACAAAATCCATGGTGATATCACGAGAAGAAAGAAGACATCAGATTAAGCTGGGAGAACAGGTCCTGGAGCAGGTCGACCACTTTAAATACCTCGGAGCTATTATAGACCGAAAGGGAGGCATCAAAGAAGAGTTGGCCACTCGAAAAGCAGCAGCTGGGAGACTTTTTCAGGCCATAAATCGAAGATTCCTCAGCAAGAGAGAAGTTGTTAAGAAAACGAAGATGGCTGTATACCGCTCCACCTATGTCCCAGTCTTGACATATGGATGCGAGTCAAGGGCAATGACTACAACCCATAAAAGCCAGATCCAAACCTCAGAAATGAGATATCTGAGGAAGGTGGTTGAAGTAACAAGAAGAGACATGGTACGCAACCAGACGATACGTCAAGGCCTAAAATGCCACCCCCTACAGACCCAAGTAGAACAGTCCCAACTAAGATGGTTTGGCCATGTCTGCAGAATGGGAGGGGATCGGCTACCACGACAAGCATGGGAAACAAAGAGCCAAGGATCCAGACCCCAAGGACGACCCAGAGTCCGCTGGAGGACAACATTAGACAATCTTTGAAGGACCGAGGACTAGAATGGAACCAGGCCAGGAGGAAGACAGCCGATAGAATAGTCTGGCGTTCTCTCTTCCAAACCTCTACACCTCACGGTAGAAGGGGAACGACTAAGGAAGTAAGTAAGTAAAAAGCACACGCCATCCATTGGCGTCAAGAATAACTGTTGGGGGGAATTACGGACATTATAGTCCTACTGAGAAAACTTCTCCTTCCCCAAGGATCAGCCACAATGACAAAATCTTCGGACCTTTCTTCGTCCGAGCAACAAACACAGTTCGCCATCACGGAAACCTCTCGTCGACACCAAATCGACGCATGCGCAGAAAATGCCTTTGACCCCAGAGTTCAACTCAAAAAATAGGCCGACATAGACATTACAAAGATACAAAGATATAAGACCGAATCACCTTAAATAGTCAAGGAATAAATATAAACTCGGGCCATAAACATTCTAAGCAAGACCAATCTGTTCCTGGCCATACCAGAAGCAAACTGACGTAAATCTAGTATTCATACGCCCGGTTGAGACACAAGAAAAGATAACCCATATAACCGAATATAACATCGACCAATCAGGGTTCTGTCCCTTAAATTATCAAGAAAGTATTTTGATTCTCAAATAAATACTTTTCATCAGACAAATAGATATTACTTTACATTTGTATGCCTACCAACAGTAATCTGTGCGCCACAGACTACCACACAAAAGAATCTGTGCGCAACACACGCCTAGCTCGCATTACCAGGATACGCCATTGCTGTGTGCATGTGCGTGCATGTTTGTTTTCCCTAGTCCCATACTAGTAGTCTCTCATATCAGCCATGTTGGGGGAGGGTGGGAAAGCCCAGGGTGTTTTGGATGACATTCAGTTCACTATCCATCTGCCATCATCAATGTGCATTACGAGAATCTTACCAGACCCTCACTTTCCCGTTATCCTCTCACTAATCCTTATTTTAATTTTTGTTCGTGTTATATACTGTTTACTATATTGTCTAATTCTCTAGGTCTATCTATTCTCAACAGCTGTTCTACACTTATGGCCGAATTCCAGGCCTGTAAAAATAATGTATATTGGTATTCTTGACTGTTCATACTGTTTACATTTTAGTAGGAAGTGCTCAATATTATTTTCTTGACATCCTGCACAGTAAAGTTCTACTATTCTAAACAGCTCATTCCCAGTTGTAGTCTACTCGTTGTGTACTGGATGAGAATGTTTAGTTCTCTATTTACCTGACATGTTCTTGTTGGAGCCCTGAACAATTTCTATGTATGTCTGCCCTTCAGGCTTTCATCTTGCGCCACTGTCCATTCGTCAGTTATTAGTCTTTTAATTAAGCTTTTGATCTCTTGTTTTACTAATCCTCAAATTTATTTGGTTTCTATTAGGTCTACTTTTCTTAGCGTCATTTTCATTTCCTTCTATGCCAACATATGAAGGAACCCAAGCTGTTAGAACGGAATATCCTCTACATGTTTCTTTACATTTTTTGTGCCATGGACTTCTTTGGTTTTCCGATAAAGGCCTTAGATTCCTTTGGTTGTCAATTGAAGGCTTTGAACCCAATCTTGGAAAAAAATGTACATAACAGCATCATACAAAACTTTGAAAGAGGCTTTGATGTAAATCTTGTAAGAATTGTTTCAAAAGGTAAGAATACATCAGACGTTATATAATAACAGCTGGTATATACTTATCGGCCGATGCGAAGGACGGTGAACTGGACGCCGCTGTATTGTGACTCCGCGTGGTGTATTTTGCGTGTGGTGCGATGTGTTTGCACATAGCAAAGGCTAGGCCTAACATAAATTTCGTGAGCATGATTTATTATGGAATTAGAAATTTAAGGCACTAGGTATATATCATAATTGACCACCATTAAATCCATCTACACTGCACACAAGCTTCCAGTTTGGAAACAAAATTGTTTCCCTGAAATGGAACCTCAAGACGCAGCAATAGAGACCGCAGTCAGCGACTCATAGCTTGACTGCCTGCGTCAGGACCAGCGAACCAGAGCTGGTCAAGACCGCACTCCACCTCCACGTGGTGGTCCTGGAAACAGTCTGCAGCTGTGCAGGCTGGCTGAGCGAGTGTGGATCGAAATGGGAAGGCAAACCCGGTCCTAAAAAATGCCGTGCAGAAGTCGGATGTGTCGACCGAAAGGTGCAGATATCACAGCTACGTTGTAAACAGACACAACGCAACCACCGTCCTTTTCAGGGCGAACGAAGAAGAAGAAGAAGAAGAAGTTTCCCTGAAATGATAGAACACATTCTTGGAATTGAAAGAAAAAAGAGCCAAACTGCAACAGATAGAAAATCCATAGCGACAAAATACACAGAGAAACATTACCCACGCAACACCTGGACCCATGCATACACAGATGGATCAGCAACAAATGCAACAGAAAATTGAGGTGGGGGTGTCTTTCTGACCTTAAGCACTGGTGCAGAAAAAATGCTGTCAGTGGCAACAGGACAATTCTCAAGTAACTTCAGAGCAGAGGCAGAGGCCTTGAAAACTGCAGCAGAGGTTATATTGACGAAGAAAGCACATAGAGACAAGTTGCTGTCTTTACTGATGCACAATCAGTAATTGCAACGTTGAAAAGCCAAAATAATACAGACCTTGATGACCTCAGAATAGTGCTCTACAAACTTTGTCAACGATTCAAAAGTGTTGTGATCCAATGGATCCCATCTCATTGTAACATCACCATCAATGAAGAGGCTGACAGAATGGCAAAAGAAGGTTCACATCTACCTCAGCCTGATGCAAGCATAACTTTCGAGGAGATAAAGAGTATTATCAGAATCAGATACAGAAACAAATGGAATGTAGAACATCCAGGTCACACACAGAATGATGCTTACTAACAGCTCAACAGAAGAGAATAAGTGGTAATCTTCAGACTCCGCACTGGCCACAACAGATTGAGATACCATCTATTCAACAATCTAAAGATAGGAACTACCGATCAGTGTAACTGTGGCACTGATAAAATGACTGCTGAACATCTGCTTCAAAGTTGCCCCTTATATGTGGTACAGAGAAAGTGCATATGGCCGACACCAGCTCCTTTCGTGGAAAAGCTTTACAGGGATTCAAATAGCCTCAAACTGACTACTGCTTTCTTTGAGAACATTCAAGTGGACGTCTGAGAGTGTACGAAGAAGATATATCATAATTGTAACCTGTAAGATGTTGAAATGGATATTTTTTGTTCATTTTAGTTGAAATTTGTTTAGTTTAATAATAGGGAGTATTTTACACTGTGTCAAAGTGATATGCTCAACGTGTCCGCGTGAATAACGTTCTGTCAAAATGGCTGACCTTGTTCTACTATCCTTCACATTTACTACTTATCTTTCGCCCACGGCGACCGTTGCCTCAATTGGCTGTGTGTGGTGTACCCGGAAACGGGGCCTCCCAGTACTGAGGCACAGTTAAGTCCCCGATGTCACTTATCAGTGCAGAGTTGAGAGAGATGGCTGAGCATCACAATCCCCCCTGTGTTGCAGCATGATGAGAACCCAGCATTGCACACTGAGCTTGGGGGGATCACTTGGGCACCAGACTTAATACTGGCTCTTGACTGGATGGCCGCATGCAGGAGATTTCTACAATGGAGGGTTGGCAGGTGGTGGGTATCTGGAAGTGGCTCTGTGCAGGACGTGAGGATTCCTTGGGTGAGCCCAGAACCAGAGCACAGCATTGTGCAAGCTCTGCATAGTTGGAGAGCCCCCTGGATGACGGGGAATGCACAGTGTGCTACCCCACCTATCCCCAACTGCTAACTTAGAACCAGAAGTGGGGTCCTCTGTATGCATGCCAGGCCAGGATAAAATGCCTGGGAAAGAGACTGGATCTCAGAACTCCCTAACTCAAAGTTGCAGGATGGCAGAAAAGCCATGGGAAAGACAGGGCTATTTTGAAGATAACGCAACCATATTTTCACCATACGAGCTCGGACGCCGCCTCGGTAAACAAGGTCCGCGCAGAGCAGTGACACCCCCAGGCTGCTTGCGAATAGTCTACTACTGGGAACATAAACAGATTAGGGATGAGCCCACTCTCCCGTTGAACAGGTGCTAAAGTCATAGATACTGGGCCAGAAGGCGCACCGGAAACCACAGTATCACGCAACTCGCTTTTTTTTTTTCTATGGAGAGTACACCGTCAAATAAATCTCGTACTGGTGCTCGCCCTGTGGAGCTCCACCAGGCAGGTGCAGTGCCGGGCTCTGAGCCTCGACAGAGCCCACCCTCAGCTACTGGAGGACCCTCTAGACCGTCTTGTGGAGTCAGCAGACGGCGGAGGAGAACTACTGACCAAAACAAAACAGAAAAAGAGAAACCCAGAGTGCCACTTGTCATGATGCACTGGAATGCAGAGGGAGTGAACAGCAAGCAGGCTGGATACAGCAAAAAGACAGAGCTGGAAAACATCTTGTATGAGAAGCAAGACAGTGTTTGCTGTATCCAAGAGACTCACTTGAAAGCAGATCAAACCTTTAAAATAAGGGGATATCAATGCTTCAGATCCGACAGAAAAGATAGACGAAAAGGAGGAGTACTTACTCTTGTAAGGAATAACATTCCTGCACACGAAAGGAAAACCTTCATGGATGGAGCAGAATATCAGCTGTTGCAGATAAAGGTAGACAAGATGGAAATAGAACTCCTGAACTATTACTGTCCGAACAACAAACCCCTGAGTCTCAGCTCTATACAGGTACCAGCCACCAACTTTATAGCAGTTGGAGACTTTAATAGCCACTCCCAGAGCTGGGGCTATAACCATCTGGATCACAGAGGTGAAGAGGTTGAAACTTGGCAAGATGATCACTCCCTAATCCTAGTCAATAATGCCACAGATACTCCTACCTTCTACTCCAGAGGATGGCACACAACTTCAACACCAGATCTTGCCTTCTCCACACCAGATATAGCTGGATCTATTAGTAGAGAAGTAGGAGACCAACTAGGGGGAAGCGACCATCGCCCAATCTTTCTTACTGTCCAGAGTGCAACTCTCAGTACAGGCCCAGCCATTACAAGATGGAACTACAAAAAAGCCAACTGGGGTTTATTCAGGCATCAGGTGAACATGCTGCTGTCTACCCTCAAGGTACAGAACAGAGACATTAATGAAGTGGTAAAAGACTTCAACAGATGCATACTACAAGCTGCAAAAGAAACCATTCCCAAAGGATGCCGGCGTAACTACATACCATACTGGTCCAGCACACTCCAAGAACGTCAGGAAGCTATGGACAGGGCTAGAAAGGACGCAGAGTCTCAGCCTTCACTTGAAACTCACAACAAATGGAAAAAGGCTGTAGCAGAGTTTCAGAGAACAAAGCTAGAAGAAAAACGGAAAAGCTGGAGAACTAAAACGGCATCGCTGAACCTTGAGAAAGACGGCAGGAAACTTTGGAGATTAGTCAAGTCTCTAAATGAAGAGCGTTCCTCACCTAGGCAGACTATCACATTGGATGAAGGTGGCAAACTTTTCAGAGGAAAACAAGCTGCAGACTTGTTTGCTAGAAGATACAGTTCAGAAAGCAACTTACCCATTAACATAGATCATCAGAGAGAGATAAGAAAAGAAATACTGGCAACCATGGGACAGACAGATACTCCTGCCCCAATGAGGGAACCCATCACACTAGGAGAACTACAGAAGGCTATTTCCAAGCTTAAGTTTCAAAAGTCACCCGGCCCAGACAAAATCAGCAACGAAATGCTAGTAAATCTGAGCTCAGCAGCAAAGACAAAACTGCTTGAGATATTCAACCACAGCTGGTTGAAAGGAACGGTACCCCAAGTATGGAGAGAAGCCATCACAATACCCATACTAAAGAAAGGGAAATGTAAGACCGAGGCTGCAAGTTACCGGCCAATCAGTCTCACAAGCTGTGTTGGGAAGACTATGGAGCGAATAGTCAACCACAGATTGAAATGGTATTTAGAGTCTGAGCAGATCCTGGTGCCGGAACAAGCTGGATTTAGAGAATGCTACAGTATAGAAGACCAAGTTACTTACTTGTCTCAAGCAATAGAAGATGCCTTCCAGGAGAAGAAAAAGGTCCTAACGATCTGGGTCGACTTCAAGCAGGCCTTTGACAAGGTGTGGAAAGATGGCCTCATTGCAAAACTTAGGAGAAGTGGAATCCAAGGCAACATGATGAAATGGATCCAGTCATACTTGCATAACAGGAGAACTAGAGTCACTCTTGACGGTCTGCAGAGCAGAAAAGTGTTGCTCCATCAGGGGGTACCTCAAGGAGGAGTAATTTCCCCAACACTCTTCCTTGTTTACATCAATGACCTGGTGAAAGATCTCCCTGCAGGAGTTAAAGCTGCCTTATATGCAGATGACCTAGTACTCTGGTGCGCTGATGAAAATGTCACCACAGCAAATTATAGAATGCAGCGGGCAGCAGACATGCTAGTGTCATGGGCAGAGAAATGGCTTATCACAATAAACACAGACAAAACCTCCACAACACTGTTCTCCCTCGCCCCCAAGGACAAATCAGCTAACATACACCTAGGGACAACCGTGATCAAGGAAGAAAGCTACCCCACCTCTCTTGGGGTGACATTTGACCAAAGGCTTACATGGAATAAGCATATTGAAAACGCAGAAGGAAAGGCCCGAAGACGACTAGGCATACTCAGAAAATTAGCAGGTACCAACTGGGGAGCAAATGAACGAAATCTAAAGAAGATTTATAATGGAGTAATAAGACCACACTTAGAGTTTAGCTCAGCAGCATGGTCATCAGCTGCTAACTCGCATCTGCAGTCTTTGGACAAGGTGCAAAATCAAGCTCTCAGGCTCATTACAGGAGCCATGAAAACTACACCAATAACAGAGATGCAGAAGGTTGCTGGATTACAGACATTGTCCCATAGAAGAGACACAAAAACCATGATCCAGATGGAAAAGTACAACAGTATGCCAATGCACCCAATGAAGGCAAGACTAGATGATCTGGCATTGGGACGTCTAAAGCGTAGCAGCTTTGTGCATCGGGGGAAAAGACTTATAAGACAGCATCAAGAAGACCTATCCATGAAGACAACACCACTGAATCCCACCCTATACCCTGTACCATGGGAGCAGGCCAGCAGTGCCCTCCAAATTAATACATCAGTCAGTGGTCTCACAAGTGGATGTGAGTATAATGATCTGCAAAAACGAACTGCTACAGTGAGTATGATCCAAGAAAGCTATCCCGATCAATCATGGATACATGCCTATACAGATGGATCAGCAACTAATGCTGTTAGGAATGGAGGTGCCGGTATCTTTATCTCATATCCTGACAACCACTATGAGACTAGGCACATTCCCACTGGTAAATTCTGTTCCAACTATACAGCTGAGGTTCAAGCTCTAGAGCAAGCTGCAAATATGATTTATAACACCAACTCTGACTGCCACCAGGTAGTCATCCTCACAGATGCACTGTCTGTCCTGCAAGCTCTCAAGGGTGGTAAACTCCCGCATCTGAGAAATGAACTAAACAAGGTAGCTGCCAAAAAGAGAACCATACTTCAGTGGGTACCATCTCATTGTGGTGTACCCGGAAATGAAAAGGCAGATAAACTTGCAAAAAAGGGAGGAGAATGTGAACAAGAAGATAATGAAGTCACATACTTTGAGAAAAAGAGAGCTATCCAGACTATCAGAAGAGAACAGAACCAACCCAAAGACGACTATCACACTCTCGACCGGCAGGGACAGATAACTATTTTTCGACTCAGGACAGGGCATAACAAACTGAATAAACACATGCACAAGCTACGATTGTCTGCTTCACCACTGTGCACATGTGGATTAAACGAACAAACTGCTGAGCATTTTCTACAGGACTGTCCTCTGTATGACCAGTTAAGAAAGATATACTGGCCCAGTGACTCAACACTAAACTCAAAGCTATATGGAGTTAAAGAGGAACTTCAAACAACAGTCGAATTCATCATGAGAACTCGTCTGACGGTGTAATCATCAAAGATGCGATCGCAAGAAGAAGAAGAAGAAGACTACTTATCTTTCACCAGTAATGTACAAATAACGACAGTTAATAACATTGTCTTGTGTTACCCATATTGTTTTCAGTTCCCTTCACGTCTAGGTGCTGCATGGCGTGTCTAATAGCGAGAATTGAAAATGTTAATATAATATTCAGTCACTCAATACAAGTGTGAAAGTGTAAGACTAAAAACTTTGTGGCAAAGGGGAAGGATAGTAGAACAAGGTCTGCCATTTTGCTCGAACGTTATCTATATGGATAAGTAGCCGTATCACTTCGATACATTGCAAAACACCCACTATTAAACTAAACAAAATCCAACTAAAATGAACTAAAGATATCCATTTCAACATCTTATAGGTTACAGTTATGATATATAATGCCTCAGATTTCTAATTCCTTAATAAATCATGCTTACAAAATTTATGTTACGTGCTAACACACCACACAGAGTCACAATATAGCAGCGTCCAGTTCACCGTCCTTCCCCTCGGCCTACTTTGCTTCTTATCTGGTTTTATGCATCTGTCTTCCATATTACCTTTAATTTTGGAGATCAGCCACAAATATTTGCGTCCACTAATTAGTGTCAGAAGTAGATAGAAAAACGATTATAAAAAGCTAGACAGCAGAAAGAAGCTGACAAAAACTGCCTGGGGACAGACTATCAAATACTGAAACCGTTATTTGTATACAGGAAATGTTAAATGAAAACTGGAATATGGAACTGGGCCATTGCTTCAAAATCCAGCTCCTACAGAACAGCTAGATTTACAAAACTAGACAGAGAGAATCATGACTGGAGCAATGAAATAAGCCCAATAAATTAAATGAACAAGATGACAAAGCTACAATGCATAAATGACAGAAGACAAAACTGCAATTCATGAATGATAGAAGAGACTACACAGTACTTCCACAGGTAGAAAAATTTAAAGGCTAATAAATCACCCAATAAATGACATACTGAAAGGATAAGGACACTGTAGACTCCTCAGAGAAGCTGCTTTGCACAAAAAGCGCCATATGCTAGACCTTCCACAAAGGCAGAGCCCCTAATGATATGCAGCACAATTCCACCATGGGGGAGAACAAGATTTCCCAGTGTTAATTAACAACATCCTAGAAGTCATAGAGAACGGACAGCTAAATGCATGCGTAAGAAAATGAGGAAGACTGCAGTTAAAACATTGATAAATGGCAGGTAATCAAAAATAGGTCATGTGTCTTACTAGGACCAAAGACGGAGAAAAATGATCTACATTAAGGCTTCAAGGCCTTTGTAATATAAAAACAAACGAAAACAGAAGAGAAAGAAGGCAAGAATTAAGTTAAATACATTAAAAATTAATAAAAATGAAACAACCCATAAATGGAAGTAGCTTGCATTGCTCTTCTGAGTTTAAAACAAAATGGTCATTTGAATAGATTTTGGTAAGACAAGGTGCACACGAATGCAATTGAAAGCTGGGAACTAAATAAAAGAGAAGGCTAGTGGGCAGAGCGGCAAAGAAACAATATGGTAATACAGATTGTCCTTGACTTACAACATGTGATTTACCACCACTTGTATTTACGACGGTCATCCCAGAAGTACTGTACACTTATGTTTCACTATTCATAACAAAACAGGACTGTACAGTACAGTAATTTTATTTTATATTGTGTACATTGTATTATTTCACTGTAAACAAAGAGTACAGTTTGTTTAAATATATAACAAAACAGATATATATATATATATATATATATATATATATATATATATATATATATATATATATATATATATATATATATATATATATATATATATATATATATATATATATATATATATATATATTAGCATTCAGACATGTTACTTGTTAACATATCCTTAAGGTTCATATAGTATATAGTGATTTCCGACTTACGACTATTTCGACTTAAGACGGGTCATCGAAATGGAATCTACCAAAAGTCAATGACAGTCTGTATAAATCAAGAAATAAAAAATACGTACATACGGAAGGTCGCCTCAGACAAAGGAGTGTTTGGTGTTTAGGCCTGGCCATTAAGGCATCCATTTTATGTTCCCATAAGGTAAATTATACGTTCAAGATAAAGCTAATTTTTCATCCAAGGAACAGGATTTGATCGCAGCACCTGGATGTCAAGGGCACCCAGATAGTCTGAGCTGTTGAAATGAATGGCTGCAGGTATAGAATCTATCCAAGAGATGTTTTAAATATGACCAGTTTTGCCAGCTATACCAAAATCAGGACATGGACAGAATCTGTTTAATATAATAACATTGAAGTACTAGTTTTAAAAAAAATATTTTAATAGACAAAGTATCCAGCTCAACCCCAAATGGGTTATAAATTAGGATATATTGTGTCAATAATTGTAGATAATATATGTAACTACTTTGACTATCTTACTAGCCATGTGCTGCCTAATTATGTATTCCATATTATACACCAGTTGTTTTTGTTGTTGTTTAACTAGAGCTGCTGAGCTTCTCGCTGTTTAGCAGCCAATACCAAGTTGAATTTTAGCGATTAAAATTCATCTTAGTATTGGCTGCTAAAGAGCGAGAAGCTCAGCAGCTCTAGTTAAACAACAACAAAAAAAAGAAGTATCAAAAGAGACAAGAGGAAGTATATTGAGGAGTTGGCAAGAGAGGCAGAAGATGCTGCAGCCAAAGGAAATATGAGAGAACTGTATAACAGCACAAAGAAGCTAACAGGGAAATACAAGCAAACAAGTTGTCTCATAAAAGACAAGAATGGAAAACTGCTCAGCAATATACAAGAGCAAATGAAGAGGTGGACAGAATATTTTGGGGACCTTCTCAATAGACCAGCTCCACAAAACCCCCCGGACATCCAGCCAGCAGAAGAAGAGCTACAAATTAACAGTGAAAGACCTACGAAGGAAGAAATAAAGAAAGCCATAAAGCTTCTAAGAGATGGAAAAGCGGCTGGGCCTGATGGCATTCCAATTAAACAGGATTATCCTTGAGAGATTAAAAGAGTCCATAGACAAGAAACTGAGAGATGAACAAGCAGGTTTTCGACAAAACAGATCATGTACAGACCAGATAGCCACTTTGAGAATAATAGTTGAACAAAGTCTGGAATGGAATTCACCACTATACATCGGATTTGTGGACTACGAAAAGGCATTTGACAGTGTATACAGAGAATCACTTTGGAAATGGATGAGTCATTATGGAGTTCCCCTGAAGATCATTAATTTAATAAAGAAAACATATGAAGACATGACATGCAGAGTTCTTCATGAAGGACAGCTTACAGAACCGTTTAGGATAAGAACAGGAGTGCGACAGGGATGCCTCTTATCTCCATTTCTTTTCTTACTAGCAATAGACTGGGTTTTGAGATCATCGACAACACACAACAGAAATGGAATCCAGTGGACTCTGACTAAGCAGTTAGATGATCTGGATTTTGCTGATGACTTGGCTGTTCTGTCCCATAACCGTAATTAGATGCAGGACAAATTGAAAACACTCGATGAGAGGTCACAGCAATTGGGTCTGAAAATACACAGGGAAAAGACTAAAATAATGAGAATAAATGCAGGTAATGATAACAGGGTTGAACTTGAAGAAACACCAATACAAGATGTAGAATCGTACACATATCTTGGCAGCAATATAGACAAAGTTGGAGGGACAGACAGTGATATCAAACTAAGAATACAAAAAGCAAGAGGAGCTTTCATTGCATTGGGAAATATATGGAGATCAAGAGAAATCGGATCCAACACGAAAATAAGAATCTTCAACTCAAATGTGAAGTCGGTCCTATTGTATGGCTCTGAGACATGGAGAACAACAAAGACAACTACCAAAAAGCTACAGACTTTCATAAATGGGTGCTTGCATAGAATAGAAGGATTAAAATGGTATGACAAGGTTACCAACGTGGAACTGAGGACAAGAACTAGACAAGTGCAGTGGAACAAGAGATGAGAAGAAGACGATGGCGATGGATAGGACACACACTGAGGAAACCTGTTGATAGCATTACAAGACAGTCCTTGTTCTGGAACCCCCAGGGCAAGAGAGTCAGAAGTAGACCAAGAAGCACATGGAGAAGAGAGCTGGAAACAGAGGTGAAAATGATGAGGAGAACGTGGAAAGAACTTGAGATGATGGCACGTGACAGGAGGACTTGGCATGTGTTTGTTGAAGGCCTATGCTCCTTTGGGAGTGGAGGGTTATGAAGAAGAAGAACCAAGATGAAGACTCCTTGGTACGAGTTGAAGTTATGAGTTCCAGTTTCTCCAGCTTTGCTTGCATTCATAGGATCGTCACATCTGGTCCCAAGCTAGGAGTAAGAAGTGTGTGGCATACTGTGCATTCCTCACCATCCAAGGGGGCTCTCCAACTTTACAGAGCTAAAATACTGTACTCTGGTTCTGGGCTCTCCCAAGGAATTGTCACGTCCTGCACAGAGCCGCTTCTCAGCTGCCCCTGCCTATCATGGGGTCCACAGTGAGATCCTGAATGCAGTCAACCAGGTCAAAGAATTATGTCCGGGGCTCAAGTGACTTCTCCAAGCATAGTGTGCAATGCTGGGTTCTCAACAAGTTTCACCACAGGGAGAATCAGTGGAAGTGTGTGGATGATTTCAAGAGTCAATGAGGATGTAATTAGCCTCACAGACATAGGTTCATTTCCACGTACATATATTGTAGCATTGTGCATGCCTGATGGTCATATGACTCCATTATGTCTCCATGCATATACACCAGTTAACTAGTGGGAATGCTGATTGGGTATATTTTTTTATAGTCGTAAACGCTCGTACTTACTGTATTTCTTTATGAGAAAATAAATATCAAAAAAAGAACTGAAACATTGTGTATGTGTGCTCATGTGCAGGGAAAGTGGATGGTTATTCAATATTATATTTTTATTCCATAGTACCACAGTGCTCATTTGTGTGGAAATAGGCTCTGACAAGCATAATGACAAGATCTTTATTCAAAGCTGCAGGCTTCACAAAACATTTACTGAGTCCTGTTACGTCTGTATCAACTTTCATTCCAAGTAAGAATGTTTGTGGACTTCATTGGCAAAAGAAGTGGTCAGTATTTCCATCATTGATGAGAAAACTAGGTCGTCATTGGTGGTTGTTCCCAGGAGCTTCACAGAGTGGTGCAACATTTTATTCAGGACACATGACAAGTTATTGTTTATCATCTCGGGTTTTACATTCATGTCTAATTAATGGTCCTCTGAGAAGTAAAAATATCAGTGGAAGTTGTGAAGTTTTCCATGTAGGTTTTTCAAGTTATACTCAGGTCAGGCACAAATCAAAGGACAGGCACCAGGATACAGAAGATGTAAGATATACATTTTTATGTGTGTGGTTAAATTACTTATTTTAATTATAATCATTCAGTTTTTAATATAATTTTTCTTTCATTTATTTATTTATGCTTTGAGGAAACTAGCATTACTTCTTCTTTCGTTCGCTTGAAATACTCGTATATTGTCTGTATCTGCAATGTTGTTTCTTGTATAAACTTCACTGTCTTTTGTAGTTCATACAGAGGTCCGTATAGTTTTGCTTCCAGTGTTGTTTCTCTGGGCCAGTGGGTTTGCCTCAATATATTATCATATTTGGGGCAATCTTGAAGTACGTGCTCCGCAGTCTGGGGTGCCTGTACACATGGCTAAATTGCCAACCTTGAATTTTGTATACATGTGGCTGCGGAGTCGGTTGTGTCCTGTTCTGAGGCGCAGAATGACAATTTGTTCTGATCTGTTCATAGCTTGGCAGTCATCCTGTGTTGGTGTTGGTGGCTTTCTGATTGATTTGATCATCTTTTTCTTCTGATGGTACGTAACTGGTACATCCGGTTGCTCGTCTGCAGCACCTTCTTTAGCCAGTTCGTCCGCTCTCTCGTTTCCTGGTATTCCACAATGAGACGGTATCCACTGCATAGCGACCCTGCACTGGTTGCACAGTTCAGAAAGTAGGGCTTTTATACCTGGCAATTTTCTGGACTGAAGTGCTTGGAGTGATGATCTTGCAACTAGCATTACAAGGTAGTTCTTGTTCTGGAGTCCTGATGGTTGCTGAAATAAAGGGATACTGAAAAAACATAAGGAGAAGGGATAGAGAAAACATGGAAAGAACTGGAGGAGATGGCATGGAAATTTGTTGAAATTCGATGCTCCACAGGGAACCAAAGGGTACTGATGATTTATTCTTTCTGTTTTTTTTTCTACTTTGTTTCTTTCTTAATAAGACATATTCTGAGAAGAGGAGAATTGTAAGACATGATAACTGATTGAGGGAAGAGGAGATAGGGAAAAGACCTAATAAAATATTAGGTGGGCTGGCAGTAGGACACTGGACAAAGTCACCAAGCAGAAGCATAGGTAAACCACATAGACATGGCATGTGGGAAAAAAGTGACTGCTAACACATACTGGCATTGCACTAAAGAAAATCTTATTGAATTGTTTGTTCTTTCATTTGCTATAGTTTTGTGATTACTGGCATAAAGGATTTCATTTATCATAGCATCAACATTTTATAACATAATTAATATTCAGAATCCTTGTCTCCAACACAGAATCATCATTACTGCTACAACCTCTGGTGACATGTCCTTGATTGCAATTAACAAGGGAAATGAAGAATGGGATGTAAGGGGAATAGAATGGGGGGGGGGGGGGGGGGAACAGTACAAAGGCAGTCAAAATAAACATAACCCCTGGGCTGATTAATTTCCAACTCTGCTTTCCTGTTACCCCACGCTCTGCTTTCCCATTATCCCAAGCTCTGCTCTCCCAGTCAAGGCTGATGACGACTTGCTGGTAGTTTGTCCAGTTCTCACCTGACTTAATCCACTCTTCTCCTTTGAATATATTTTCAACTGTGGTCACCTGCCCAATTGTAGCCTCTGCCTATGCCATCCATTTATTCTTGTTCCCTTGCTGTGATCTATGTTCCCATGCAAGGGGTGTCTTCTGTCTGTCGTTATCTGCATCTTCCAAACCTCTACACGTCACGGTAGAAGGGGAACGACTAAGTAAGTAAGATCTGCTTTCAGAATGGAGTTGTTCAAAGAGCACCACATCACATAGGCCTCGGTGGGATTGACTTTCGAGCCGGTTTCCTTGCACCATTTAGAAACAGCCTATAATGTCTCATGTATGCTTGAGACATTTCCTGTCTGTCTGAGTCAGTCCTGTAAATGAGCATGTCATCTGTGAAAGTTAATGTTCATCCTGGCCCTATTGGTTGAATAGTGGTTACTTTTGCTGTATAGATGTTAAACACCACCGGTGATAGTGGAGAACCTTGGGGTAATCCTGGGCAAATGTGCATTGGTTCTCAAGTGAAATGCAATTGTTCTTTCCATTAAGGCAGCTACTATCCATCTTGTTAGCCAAAGGTTTACATCACAAGTCTTACACAGTTCATTAAGGTTGCAAAATTCACACTATTATAAGCATCCTCTAGGTCAATTGCCACAGCCACCTTTTCTCTTTTACAGTGGAATCCCTCATACACATCGTATGTAACAATTCCAGCATTACTCCATGTTAGTTTCATTGGGCTATAGCTTGCCCATGGTATCAGGAAGGATGTGTGCATTTTCGAGGTGGTTCATTAATTGTCTCGCTACTATGTTTTCAAGTAATTTACCATAGACATTCTGTAGTGTGATAATTGTAGAGCTGCTGAACAGTGTTGGATCTTTACCAGGTTTAGGAAGTGGCCGTAGTTAACTATGTAGCCAGTCTTTCAGCACCTCTGCGTTCTGAATGCTTGTGTTGAAATCCTTCACTACATTCATAATGCCTGTGTGATCGAGCTCCTTTATGTCGTGGTACTGTACACCATCAGGACCTGGGGCAGTGTTTCTACTGGTTTTTAAAGTGTACACGTCTTCTTCAGATATGAGGTTGAGGTATATCTCGCCTTGCATGCATGTACATATCTTAAGAGTGAACGATGTACATTATTTATTATGGTTTAGAGAGCTGTAACATTGGTTCTTTATTCCTTTCAGCAAGCAGATGATTCAGATGAAGATGATGCATTGGAGGATGATGACTTTGAAGCACCACCAAACTTCAAAGTCATAAAGATTACTGTTCCCTCCATCAGAGCTGATTCTGTGGTCAGCCATGCCCTGGATATTGGCAGGAAGTAAGTTATGACAACAGTGTGAGTACAAGATCAGAGAAATTCACTACGTGATTCTAATGTTTGAAATCCTGAGTAATGAGAATGGTGAAGGTGAAACTAACCCCATATAGGTCACCTGGGGGTATGAAGAGGCAAAGAAAGAACATCTGTAAGTAATCTGTCTTCAGTTTTATAAGTGTGCTTTTGTTAACTACAGTTGAAGGAAATGGAATGAAAGAAACTAAATACTGAAGAAATAATGCTATTCTCAGAACATGAGACAGGAGTTGTACACCTCATTTTTGCTGTCAATTCATGTAAGTGTGTGCACGCCTGCATTTATGTGTGCGTATGCATATATGTATATACACACATACATGCATATAGTACACAATAAAATTAAGGAATGAACAGGAAACCCATACCTCGGTAGCCACTGGAAGGTTCATGAACAACTTCCAAAGTAAGGAAGAAGCAATTAAAAAAAAAAGATGCAGCTGGGGTCATAGAAAACACGGATTATTCTAGAACCAGGATAGTGCTCCTCAGAGATTTCCTATTGGTCATAACTGCCAATAAGGAACCATAAATACAACAAATTAGGTAGCCTCTCAGAAGCAGTGATGGGAATGTGTGTATGCTTAAGTAAGATATTAAAGAAACTTCACTTAAGTTTAAATGTTAAGTAAGATATTCAAGAAACTTCACTTAAGTTTAAATGTTGGGAGCTGCGCTGGTGTAATGGCTTCTGCGTTGTACTGGCGACCAGGTGTTCATGGTTCAAACCCGGGCGTCAGCGTTTGAAGAAATGTTTACGGCCGGAAATTTGACTGAATAACCTGAACGGCTCCTGTGATAAACCTTCTGTGGATGGGAAGGAGCGAAGCTCCTGACTGGGTTGGAAGGAAAGTCCTCAGGTTCCCCAGCCTCGCAATGACATGTCATTGGGCCGAAGGGCTGAAAGCCCAAGTGCCGCTGATTAAGGAAAAAAAAAAAAAAAAGTTTAAATGTTAAGTAAGATATTAAAGAAACTTCACTTAAGTTTATGTTAAGTAAGATATTCAAGAAACTTCACTTAAGTTTAAATGTTAAGTAAGATATTAAAGAAACTTCACTTAAGTGTATATGTTAAGTAAGATATTAAAGAAACTTCACTTAAGTTTATATGTTAAGTAAAATATTAAAGTATTCGTCCAAAAATACTTTAATACCGAATACCATCACCAGCCAAGATCTGCTTACTTGGAGCAAGCAAGAGGACATGCACACCATTATACCTGGCAGACGCTGGAGCTGGGTTGGCCATGTCCTCAGAAGAGACCCCGATGCCATCACAAGAACAGCTATGCTATGGACCCCTGAAGGAAAACGAGAGGCCGACCAAAAATAACTTGGCGGAGGACTGTGGAGGCTGAGATGCAAAAGTTGGGGCACTGTACGAAGGATGGCCACCGACTGAGCAAAGTGGAATCAATTTGTTGTTGCCCTACAAGACGCCACCAGGCGTGATGGCTACTGACTGCTTTGACGGTCGGCGGCTAAGGATCAAAGAAGAAGAAGAAGATATTAAAGAAACTTCACTTAAGTGTATATGTTAAATAAAATGATCATCAGCTTGCTAGACACAGAAGGTTGTTGTCTTAATATGTGAATATTATGTAGTGTATTAACATTGACGTACTTACATATACTTGGTTGATACCTTAGGTTGTGGTCTTGAGTTTGACTGCTGAGCACACATCTCATGGATGTATAAAAACAATATTGGTCCCAAGTCATAATATCATCATCATCACTTTCCTGGGAGCCGCGCTGGTGTAATGGTTACCACACTGTACTGGCTGGCGATCGGGTGATCCAGGTTCAAGCCCGGGCGAGAACATTTGAAGAAGTGTCGTCGCCCAGGACTTGGATAATTCGAGCCCCCGGCGAAGACATTTGAAGAAGTGTCGTCGACCAGGGACTGGGATAACCTAAACGGCTCCTCAGCCGACCCAACTCTAATGGGTACCCTCCGAAGACGGCGAGCATCTCCTGAATGGCGAGAGGACACCTGTCAACGTACAGGGAAAATAGGATACTCATGTAAAATCAGTCTCAGGCTAGATATACTTACCGGAGATTTCGCCTCGAGTAATAGCGGGCGTACGTAAAAAAAAAAATCACTTTCCTTTTTGCTCCGTATAGAGCATGAAGCCACCACTGTAGGTCCTCTTGCAGGAAGCTTGCACCAAACATTCACGTGCTCTTGCAGGAAGCTTGCACAAAACATTCACGTGCTCTTGCAGAAAGCTTGCAACAGACATTCACATGCTCTTGCAGGAAGCTTGCAACAGTCATTCACGTGCTCTTGCAGGAAGCTTGCACCAAACATTCACGTGCTCTTGCAGGAAGTTGCACCAAACATTCACGTGCTCTTGCAGAAAGCTTGCACCAAACATTCACGTGCTCTTGCAGGAAGCTTGCAACAGACATTCACATGCTCTTGCAGGAAGCTTGCAACAGACATTCACGTGCTCTTGCAGGAAGCTTGCAACAGACATTCACATGCTCTTGCAGGAAGCTTGCAACAGACATTCACGTGCTCTTGCAGGAAGCTTGCAACAGACATTCACGTGCTCTTGCAGGAAGCTTGCAACAGACATTCACATGCTCTTGCAGGAAGCTTGCAACAGACATTCACATGCTCTTGCAGGAAGCTTGCAACAGACATTCACGTGCTCTTGCAGGAAGCTTGCAGCAGACATTCACGTGCTCTTGCAGTGGGGGTTTCTATAGCAATTAGTTTTACATAATGAGGTTATTAACCTCAAGCACAACCTCGTATTAGCTGCCGTGTACGACATGTCTGAGGTAGGAGTTATCCTATACTTTCTTTGTCTCATAAGAGAGACCCCCCCCCCCCCCCCCCCCGGAAACTACACACAGCAAGTCATATTTTGGTGGTAAACATTTGGCCTCTATTTATTCCAGTCAGTTGGAGGAAATTTTCTTGAAATCTAGGCTGTATTTAAATGGGAACAAATTGCTGAAGAAATCAGTCAAGGTAAGTGTTTTGGTTGCTGGTTTAATGTCTTATTTATTTGATTGCTGCAGATTTCATGTTTTACTTATTTGCTGGTTTAATTTTGTCATTCCCCCCCACCCCCATGTTTTACTTAATGGTTACATGTTTTACTGGTTTCATGTTTTTGTTTGTTGCTGTAATGTTTTACTTGCTGGTTTTATGTTTTACTTGTTTGCTGCTTTAAGAATTTTGCTTGCTTGTTGCATGTTGTAATTGATTACTGATTGAATGTTCATTCAATACAAGGTGTGAAAGTAAGAATGTGGGAAGCGATCACCACTTAGTAGTAACGAGACTGAAAGTGAAACTCAGAACTGTTGGACCAATTGTAACCAAACAAACTGAAGGACCTCCTTACCAGAAAAGTTTTTGTGGTTGATATAAAGAGGCGATATCAAATTGCCAATAACCAGGACAAGACAGCAACTGATGATGTTGACCAGAAATTCAACGCCATTTCAACAATATATAAGGAAAGCAGCAAATCATGCTTGGGATACCAGGAAAGGAAGAGACAAGACTGGATAACACCATAGCGATGAGAAAAGAAAGCAATTAGAAGCAAAGTCACCCAAGTTAAGTGAAATTTATAGCAAACAGTACAGTCAGCTGGACAAGTGTGATAAGAGGTTTTGATGTTACAAATTATAGGATATCCTGGACAAATAGATGTATCTGAGGATACCAGGATAGTGCCAGATAAGAGACTGGTCTTATAAGCAATACCCCCTTCTCTGAAAAGAGCAAGGGTGTATAGACAATCCAGGTGAGGTCAAGCTATGTAAGTTCCCAGAGTAAGGAATGATGATGATGAAAGTCTCTGGGTCCCTATCGGTTACCCCTTTAAATCTCACCAAGAGTAGGATATCTGTGTGGTGTTATTTGGCAAAGTGTGTAGGGTAATGTATTCTAACAATTTAAAATTTCAAACAGAACTTTAACTTTAATGAAAAGTAAGTAAGCAAGACTTTCTGAGAATATATTTACAATTTAATGGTACTGAACCTCAATCTTTTTGGGTCAGTACTTTTCTTTTCAAAATCAAGAACTTTATATTTACAGGAGAAAATAAATAACTTGGAAATTCTGTTCCATTATTATAACTTGTTCACAATAAAATCTGCGCACACACAGTTCCAGTTAAAATTAATTCTACTGCTGTTGGTTCTACACTACAGGGTCTGCTATTGTCATCATTATAACTGGTAAGTTTTATATGGTGGGAGAGCTTTGGATGAGTCGTCAATGCCTTTACTAAAGGACTTATCTTGATTATGGTACTGTTGCTGTGCTGATGATAATAGTCAGGAGCACCAACATGTGACTCCTGGCTGACGATAAGGAATTTAGCTCCACTTGTATTCAGAGCGCTCAACTCCCACACGTTCTTCTTCTTAGTTTACTGCAGCAACGAGGTACTTCATAATACAACCTGGAATAAGAAGGACAATCCATCCTATGTAAAGCCTGTCTCTATCAATGTCACACCTAATCAATACTAAAACTTACCAAACTCAGACATTTGTGCTAACAAGTCGCACCAGACCTTAAATTCCGTTGTCTACAATCAGTTTCGTGTAACCACTCTTCTTCAGTGTGGATTCAAAGACAATGTCCCTCATACATTGTTTGTCTTCCATACAATAATCATGGTGTGTACAATATTGCTTTGTGACCTGTTGATTACTTCATTCGAACATTCCCTCTATATTTTCACGTTATTTGAACAATGTGTCACTCCAGAAGACAATATCAATTTATTAATACTGCACTTACAGTCGCAAATTTTTAAGGCCAATTGGCAAACATTTTACACATTTTTCTCACTCCGAATAAGCCTGCCCTATACACATTCCTACTTAGGTCATCGTGACACAACACATTTCCCAGCGGCAGTATCGAAAACGAGTATGGCACACCGATAGCCTGTTACCTACAGGACTAATAAATTATGCAAATAAAATTATGTCTTACCCTCAAGTAAAGAATATTCACACACACAAGCGAACAGGCAGTAATGGACTCTAGCACTCTGCTCTCAGTACAGACGGCAAAGGCTTGTCCTTCTGTCTCTTTCAATAATGTCAGCTTGGTGTGGAAGCTTTGTCGTCAATGGCAGACTTTACCAGAAGGTATTACTTTTTATCAAACTACACCCAACCAATCAGAAGACGAGTCCAAAAAGTTAACTATTTTTTGAGACTATTGTTAAGGATAGATTTGGGATGCAGATAAAATAGTGTGGCATGTTACTACACGCTAGCGCATTTCCATTTTTATGTGAGGAACTGTGTTCGCCTGTAGACAAACTACGGTTTGCACGAAGTGTCCACCCGTGGTGAGCGAGGCGTTCACCCGTGTGGAGCTACGGTCAACTAATGACATTTCTGTCACATGTCGTGGGGTTCAGTGTGTTAATTATTTGGGCTTCCGTCTTTGTGTTTGCGTCCGAGAGAGATGTAATTTTTCGAGCTCTGGGATAATGGAGAGTGATATAAATACATCCATTGTGGCATTATTGATTTTAGGAGGCCGCCACGTCATGTGTAAGATGGTTCATAAAACTTATCTAGAAGTTCATACCATAAATTACTACAAGTAACTTTGAGATAATGAGGCAACTAATACTTTGTTTGGCCTGATTTCTTCTGCCGCATTACTTTGGTTTTCGTGGATTGCCCGAACCTTTAGTACAACGGCCAGGATTGAGTGGAGATGAGAGGAGTGTATTATTATCATATTATTGCCACTTAAAGATGCCTAATGTTTGAACCTTATTGACGGACCAGGGATAATCTGCTACGCTTATCCATTGCCATGTACTTTTGATGTTTGATGGACGTTATTGTGAAGTGACTATATTTATTAAATGTCAACCATGTTTTCCCGTGGACCTGTTCACCTACCGGCTTTGTTATGTGTACTGACCATAATGTCCTGAATGAACACCTGCTATCATTCGCGGTTCCATTCATGATCCTCTAATTTATCCCACCGTAACAACTATCAACTTGGGCGGTTTTAAGTGTGTATGAACTGATTAAATTTGTTTATTTTATATCATAGCTATTTGTGAACCGATTTTAATTATCAAAAGTGATAATTAAACGGCCCATTCCTCCCTATCGTTACATATAGTTTTCCTTTCATTATTCTTTGGCATTTTCATCTGGGTAATTTTTTTGTAATTAAATTGGGTCTTTCCCTGATGTGAAAATATTACTAAATTAAATTTTTCTAAGTTAAGATAATTTTGTATGAGGGAATCTCTATGTATATATGTTAAGCAATATCAGCGCTATAATTTGAGATATCCCTTGCATTTTTAATATCTTTAGTTATCAAGAAATAAATTATCTAAATTCGGTCAAAAACCCAAACTAGGCATTATTTCCACTTCAACCAAATTTTCTTGTCCCTACACAAAAAGAGGTAACGATTTGATTGGTTGTTAATTTTGTACTATGCTCTTCGATAAATATTGGGGAGGGTGTGTGGGGGTGGTAACTTTTAACTTGTTTCTTAGAAAATTCAAATACTCTAGTTAAATTGTTGGCGGTGAATTTGACTGGACCCTCAGACAAATTTCAAATACTGTAGTTATTTATAGATTTTAAATACGTTAGCTAATTCGTTTTTGAGCGGGGAATTTGAGCGTGTGGTTATACAGATTCACTTCACTACAACAAGGAAGTAAAACATCAAACCTGAGCCAACAAAAGGAAATTCCTAGACAATCTTGCAAGACATGCAGAAGATGCAGCACTGAGAAATGAACAAAGCATATTATATAAAACTAGCTGTAAGTACCCGGCATTGCCCGGGTTTCCTTGTAACTGTTTAAGAAACTTAGAAAATGAAGAAAAATCAAACTATAATATTTTGATATTCGAGTGAAAGTGAATTTTCATTTAAGTTAAAGACTACTGCTTTAAGTGTTCATCCAGGACACAACTGCCATCTGTTAAATTAACGCGCATATAAAAGTTTCATAATATAAAAGAGTGAGTAAATGTGTTGAGCTGTATTTCACACAAAACACTCTTATTTCTTATGGTGGAACCACAAACGCAATGTTATTCTGCTTCCGAGTGTTAGCAATCAGAAAATTAATAAGACACATTTTCCCTTTCCGACCTGGTGAATCAAGACTCATCCTTTTTAACGTGTTTACTACTGGTTTCCTTAGCACGTTCTTTTCAAACATAAAAACGATTATCATTTTCTGTGATACATACTTCTAATATAAAAGACCTAGTGGTTGTGTTGAGCTGCATTTTAAAATAAGTTTCTTTTTTCGGCGAGATGCGACTCGTTCAACCTAGACACACGGATATGACGTCAGTTATATTAGGACACATGTCCAAATAAAGAAGACCTTTCGTTCTGGTATATTGATTAGCTTTGAGATAAGTATTTTATTTTAATAAACAAATGTTGCCTCGTTATGGCATTTTTTGGCAAGGCGCGCCAGTTTCAACCTAGACACATGTTCCCGATTAAGGCGCATTTCCAGTATTTTTTTGTGTTTTAAGGTCATATTGATATATCCACGTTCATTTTTCAAATCAATGTGGCATTCCATTGGCGCATGTCCAATTAGAAAAGACCTTGCGGTCTTGATGTACATATACATAATTTTCTTTTTTTTAAATAAAATTTTGCCTTGTTTTGGCGAGGCACATCCCATTAACCTAGTCGGTTATATTAGGGCGCATGTCAAAATATAAAAGACTTCAGGTCTTGAAACAATATATGGGACCCAAAGATGCAGCAATAGAGAATGCAGTCAGCGACCCATAGATTTTAATAACACCCCAATATATGAACTCTTAAAAATGAGATATTTTAATAGTAATATACTTACATTAATGACATAAACAAAATGTTCCTCAAATTAAATATAAAATGTTAGTTGTAACTTGTTACTGTTGAAAAATGTCACTTGTCCGAGACTCGGCATCCATGTCGACAACTTCTCCTTCGTCAATATCATATGCATGAATTGACAACGTGGAATCTTGAGTGTGAAGTTCCAAAATCTTTGCATATCTCTGCCGACAACGTCCTTCACGCACATCTTCAACCACGCTTTTACTAGGATTAAACTTATGACAAACTCCATCTTTGGCAACTGCTTGCTTGGCTAGTATTCGATTGGAAACTGTTTCACACAAAAGCTTGTTGGTTTGTTTAGTTTTAACTAAGTTAATCTTCGAAAAAACTCTTTCGACGCATGCTGAGGAGTGAGGTAGTGCCATAAGCGTGCACATGAGGTCAGCCAAAACATCAAATTTCTTCTGGTTATTAGCATCTGTTACTTGTTGCAGTCCCAGCCAGAATGCGGGCGGATCCTCATCCACTAGATGTCCAAGATCTTTTCGGTACGATGCCAGTTCTCGCAATTGATCAGACAGACGATCAAGGCTCTCTTCTGAAGCAACTGTTGGGAACTGCGCTGCAAATGGAATGACAGAAGGTTTGTTGATATCGAGAGCTTGCTTTGGATCCAACAGCTGCATTTGCGCCAGAACACTGTTTTGTTCAAGTGGGAACCTGCGTCGTATTTGAGTACAAAGTTCAATCAGGTATGCCAATGCATCCTTGCGAAACCGGACTTCTTTATCCCGTAATGGTTGTCGGATTAACTGCACTTCACATCGTCCACCCAGCTCAATGTAATTCAGTTTCTTGTGCACCTGTACATCCGAAGGATCAATGTCAGCAAGAGTGCGATGCTCATGCTGCAAGACGTCCTGCCTAATAAACATACTGAGAAGAAAACGATACTCTCTTGTTACATTCGTGTACACTTTGTGAAGACGGAAGTTCTCGGACTGGAATTCCATGTTCATGACGTTAACTTTACCCAGTATGTAGCCGACAAATAGAAGCATGTGCTTCATGACAACAGTGTTCATCGTCTGCAGGATTTGCCCCACACCATCGACGTTGTCCACTGAAGCTTCGGATTGGAAATACAAGTGCAGAGCATCCCATTGCTCAAGGATCCTCTCAATGACTGCTTCACGGGACAGCCAGCGTGTTTCACACAGCTTCAACACTTTATGTTTCTGGGCCTGAACTACATCTTGTATTAACTGGAACTGGAGATTTCTTTTACTACTACGCGAAAAATAGAAGCAGACATTCTTTATGAAAATTTCAAGCCAAGATGGTAGGTGGTTGCTGGAAGCATTTGCACAAAGTGCAAATAAATGACAAACACAGCCGGGAACAAAGACATGTGGAATCTCTTTCTTCAGCTTTGCCTGTAAACCACTTGCAGTCCCAATCATAGTGGCACAGTTGTCTGCAGCAAAACCAATGACGTTACTAAGCGGGATTGCATGCGTGCTCAACAATTTCTTAACAGCTGTAAACATGCCAAGACCAGCCCCATCCTCCACCTCAATGAGGTCTAACAGTGAATCACTACTTGTTTTGTTTTTGTGTCACAGAATCGCACAACGACTGCCAACATCTGGTTCGTAGAAATATCAGTACCCTCATCAACGAGTACAGAAAATTTCTGATTTCTGCAAATGTTTGTAACTTCAAGCCGCTCAAAATGAGCAATGCCGTACTGCATCACATAGGCAGCCTTGGTGCGCTTCAGTGACATTTTTTGAGCAATTGTGCTGTCTGGAAACATCTGCTTGAACATTCAATCAAATGATCAGCTTGCGAAAACGGAGTATTATGTTCTGCCTTGAAAGCCGACAACAGTATCTCCGCTTTAGCAATTTTGTCTTGGAGACAGGGCTCTTTTGGTTTGATGAAAAACTTGTTAATGTTCAGAGTTTTGCTTTTGGCTTCGAAGTTTTTCATGTGCTTCTGAGTGCTTTTATGTGTCAATAAAGCTGTTTTGTTGGCATTAGTTAATGTACAGGAACAGACCGTACAAATCCCAGCATAGCGATTACCAGAGTCCGGCTTTATCCAGTCCTTCAGTTCGCTGTCTGTTAGCCATTCCGCACAAAAAGCCTGCTGATACCATGGCTTCCCTTTTTTACGCGGTGGCTTGTGTGTCGTCATGCTACCACAACTACCTAGCGTACCTTCATCATCGCTCATTTTATAATCTTATAATAACCACACAAAAAAAATGCTGTTTATCTGCTTAAGTCTAAAATGTAAAAAAGAATACTTTATAACACATCGCAACAATGACTGAGTATTGCAGATGACATCCCTTAACAGAAAGCAGGAAATAGACAGCTGATGTAAACGAGTAAAAAAAAACAACGTCATTGATGTGGTTAAAAACAAGAATTAAATCTAAGTCGAATAAAAAATAAATAGCACATAATGTTTTACATTTAATTATAATATACATATAATGTAAAATGCTCAGTGCACAGAATATACATACATTGTAAATGTCAATTGTCAAATATACCCAGATTACTGCAGATTTTGAAAAAAAATACCCAGATACCCAAACGGAAGCCAAAAAACCCAGATCTAGTGAAAAATACCCAGCTGTGGCAACGCTGGTTATCTCCCATATTAGGTCGAGGAAGTTGAGGGGAACTGCGGTAGTAAGACGTGGAATACAATGGATGGGTGTGAAAAAAAATCGAAAAAAGGTGATTTGTCTTACGAGGACAAAAGAATAAGAAAATAGCCAACGTTACAGCCACAAGGCCTTCGTCAGGGAAAGGAAAGAAAGTGAAGGTTAGATAGGACACATAAGAACCTAAAAAAATATAAAAATTAAAACTAGGTACATCCCTGAAGGCGTCAACAGTCCTAACGCTTATAGGCGCGTGCCAGGAAAGGGAAATGACTGCCACCACCGGATGTACACAATACATACTTAGAGACTAAAAAACGAAACTGAGCAATAAACTACCCAAACGTAATATAAGTGGGGACTGGAAATAGAAGGGAACAGAATGAGTCGAAGATAAATACATTAAAAAATAAAATAAAAAATCTAGACATATTAAAAACAGTGTATTATATATTCATGCTTTTAAATAATAATAATAATAATAAATTCTTTAAGCGCCAAACACGGCGCATAAGGCAGAAACCAGTGCTCTCCAGGTTGTTCGTTGTGACGCCACTCCTCTTAGCTCTTGCACATTATTTAGGCCCAACGTTCTTCCTTCTCTTATTATTGTTCTTCTGAGTGTTTCTTTTGGTCTTCCTTTTTTCCGCTTACCCTCAGGAACCCAAGTGAGCGCCTGTAGTGGTATTCTGTTGTTTTGCATTCGTAGGACATGACCGATATATGACCATCGTCTTTTCCTTATATAGTCGGAGACATATTTCTGCCTAGAGTCTTCTCTTATTTGTCGATTAGTCTTGAATTCTTTCCAACTGATGTTCATGAGTTTTCTAAGACATTTGTTCTCGAATGTATTCAGCTTGTTCTCCAATGATTTTGTTATTTTCCAACTCTCACAGCCGTATGTTAACACTGAGATAACATTTGAATTAAACAGACGAAGCTTGGTATGTATATTCAATGATCGTAATTTCCAAATGTTAGATAATCTATTGAAGGCGCTAGCTGCCAAAGCAATTCTAGTATGGATTTCTCTTGTTGTGTCACCATCCTGAGTCATTTTACTGCCTAAATAATTGAAACTTTCAACTTTCTGTAGTTTTTCCCCGTTCAAGATGATATCAAAGGTCTCGTTAGAAAAGTTCATAGCTTTAGTTTTAGAGGCATTTTTTTGGAGACCAATTTTAACCGAGAGATGACACAAATTATTTATTGCTTCTTGGGATTGTCTTGGTGTTGAACTTAAGAATGCTACATCATCTGCGAAATCCAGGTCCCCCAGGAATTTTCCATTTGTCCATTTTATACCCAATTGTTCATTGTGGGTATAGTTTCTCATAACCCAATCAATAGCTATTCCAAAAAGTAGTGGTGACATAATACAGCCTTGTTTCACCCCTGTTTCTACTGTAAACCATTCTGTATTCCCTTTATTTGTTCTAACACAACATCTTGCATTGTCATATAGCGCTTTGATTATATTCACATATTTTGTTGGAAAACCATAGATTGTAAGTATCTTCCACAATGATGGGCGGTGTAGACTATCAAAGGCTTTTTGAAAATCGACGAAGGTGATAATAAGTGGCGATTGCCTTTCCACTGATTCTTCTATAATTGTTCTTAGTGTGAATATTTGATCAATACATGATCGTTTCGGCCTGAAACCCGCTTGTTCTTCTCTGATCTTTTCGTCAGCATGCAATTTAAGTCTTTCTAACATCATGCAACATAATAATTTTCCAGGTACTGATAATAGAGATATACCACGCCAGTTATTACAGTCTGATAGATCACCTTTCTTCGGTAACTTTACAATAATACTGTCTTTCCATTGTTGTGGTGGTTGTTCTTCTCTCCATACTTCATTTATAATATCTAAAATTCTCAAGAGGTTGTTGTCATTAACTGCTTTAATCATTTCCCCTGAAATTTCGTCAACTCCAGCAGCTTTAAAATTTTTTAATCTTTTAACGGCTTGTTTGATCTCGTCCAGCGTGAATTCATCGCAAGTTATTGGCAAGGTGGTTGTGGATGTTTCATTATTAAAATCAGGTGTTACTGTTGGTGGTGGTCTGTTTAGCACCTCCATGAAGTGCTCAGCCCATCTCTTCATTTGTTCTTTTTCTGTTGGTATTGCATTCCCTAATTTACCTTTAACAGGTGTTTCCATAGCAGTAGGCTGGTGACATAGTTGTTTTGTAATTTGATAAAGGCACCTACTATTACCAGTTCTTGCAGCATTTTCAGCTTCTACGGCCAGTTCATTGATGAAATGTCTTTTATCTCTTCGAGTTTTTGTCTTCACTTCTTTATTTAACAAGTTATAAGTTAGTTTGCAAGATTCAACTGCATTATGTGTACTTGCCGCTAGTAGTTTAAGTTTTGCTGTTTTCCTTTCTTGTATTTTATCCCAAGTATCTTCTCTCATCCATTTTTTCTTTTTATGTACTAGGTATCCGGTGGTCGCTACAGCTGCTTCTGTCATTGCTGTTCTCAGTTGTTCCCATTTAGTATCGATTGTCTTGGTGGTGATATCGTTGTCAATTTTGCCTAAAGCATCGAAATAGTTGTTCATTTTGACATTATATTCCTTCTTTATATCATTTGATTGCAGTCTGTGTACATCTATTCTTCTATTTTTATTCGGTTGGTATAACTTCTTCAGTTTAATTCTCATTTTAGCTATGCAGAGGTTATGATCGCTTCCGATCTCTGCACCTCTGTATGCTCTGACGTCTTGAACTGATGAGCGAAATTTAGCGCTTATGCAGAAGTGATCTATCTGGTTCTTAGTTCTGCCATCAGGTGAATTCCATGTTATCTTGTGGATATTCTTATGTGGAAAGATGGTGTCTGCCACAACGAGGTTTGATATTTCACAAAGTTCTAGAAGTCTTTCGCCATTTTGATTCAAACAGCCTATGCCATGAGTACCGAGATATCTTTGTACTCCATCGTTGTTGTCACCTACTTTGGCATTAAAATCACCCATGACTGCTATTATGTCATGCTTGGGTATTGTGTTGATGGTACTTAGAAGTGCTTCATAGAAGTCATCTTTTGTGGTATCAAGAGCGTCGTTAGTTGGTGCATAACATTGTACAATTGAGAGCTTGAAAAATCGTGTCTGAAATCTAGCTAATATTAGCCTCTCATTGATAGGTACCCAGCTGATAAGCGATGCTGCTGCTTTCTGTGTCATTAGGATGGCTACTCCCTCTGTGTGACGATTATCATTACTACCAGAGTATATAATTTGCTTTTTTTCTTCTGAAATATATTTTATGCCCTTCCCCGTCCATCTACACTCGCTGACACCCAATAAGTCCAACTTATAATTATCCATTTCTTTAATTACTTCTTCCAATTTTCCGTCTTGATACATAGTTCTTACATTCCAGTATCCAATTTTAGAAATCTCCTTAGCCCCCAAGATATTAGAGTGAGTCATGTTTACTGTCGAGCCTGGTTCTGTTTCGGTAACAATAGCTTGTTTTACGATAGTGAATTGTTAACTCACTGATCAACCCTCCGATCCAACCGACCGATTCGAGGGTTTCGAGGTCAGTTATAGGAAAATATCTACACCACTAGATACTCTGGTGTATCTTTTATTCTATAATTTAACATAACATGGTGATATCCATCGAAATATACACATTCCTGATGTTTTTCTTTCGGCGTCTAAGGTAAGAAACGAATTTCACCTCCATCTTGGAAGGGTAGATAACTTTTAAAGCCGAGCCAAAAAATAAATTACTTTTTTTTTTTTTTGGTGTGTAATCATAGTATTCATTTACTATGTAGATATATTTGTGACGGAATATCTGTCTCTTTCCTTTTGTGTGATCTCTCACACCTCCAGCCCTACGGCAGTATCATTTTTTTTCCCTTCATTTTTCTCTCGGATCGCTTTTATTTGGCATTTCATTTTTCCCCTTTATAGATTTTACTCTTTATGCTGGACATAGCATGGGGAAAGTCTCAGACGGTCAGCGACATATTTTATCGCATAATCTGTCTGACCATCTTTTCAAGCGACGGTTTTTTAATTTTTATTTTTTTTATTTTAACATTTTTATTCACATCCCGTGTAAATTTACAAAGCCCTTTGCATTGAAACATTGACAATAGTATGAAAATAAGTATAAAAATGAAAATGCAATGAGCAGCTGTTTAGAAAAAACAAAGGAAAAAAAACCTTTCATTCCTTGCACACAGTCATTTACACACTCTTGTACTCTAAAAGTTACACATTGCAAATTTTGTAATTGTAGTGTTGAAAAAAAACCTATTTTCAACCGCTATTTTCCGACTTTCCATGCTGGTGGTCTTTGTCATAGTCCCAGTCCCCATAATTACAGGTTCCGGACACATTTGGTTGGTCGTAAAACTTCAATGTGTCACAGCGTTCCATAGATACACTGTCAACAAAAAAGTCCCTTGTTCCGATTTTCCCTGCCACGATTTAACGACCACTGTTTGAATGCTTGGCGGTCCCTCTGTCCCAAGCCCTTAATTACGGGTGCCGGACATCGCTATCGTAAATCTTCAACGTGTCACAGTACTCTATGTAGAAACTGGGGCCAACGGATAACATTAAAGTTTCCTAAAAACATTTTTTTTTTTGGTTCCTCTCTGTGGACACCCAAGCATTCTGACCTGTGCAAAATTATCCTATAAAAAGCTAACTTCTGCATCATCTGTTTTAAAATAATAACAAAATAAATAAACTACTCATGTATATATGCATTCGAATTGTCCTATAAAAACTCTTACTTTTGCATCATCCGTCTTAATCAAAATAATAATAATGAATAAATACAAAATAAATAGACTACACATGTACATATGCATTTAAAATGTAAACATAATAATGACAATAACAATAATAATAATGATAATAGATACATAGAAAATAAAATAATAATAATTTAAAGTCAGGCTTCTCTCTGCGGACATAACAAAGGGGAGGATGACAATTTTTTTTAACTTGCACACACACTCTCTCACATGTACTTAAGATAAAAATATTGGGTGATGGAGTCCCTCACCTCTAACGTTGTGTGTGTAGGGAAGGAGGAAGGAGGATGAGGATATATGTTAAAGGGAGTGGGGAAGGTAGGAAAAAAAACACAGGTGGTGAAATAACATGTAATTGGCAGTGAGGTTGGGGGTGGGGGAAGGGAGAGGTTATAGGAAAGTGACCTTCGTATAAACTAAATGCTTGGATTTAAGGTACAGGTACAGGTAGCTGGGGATAGTGGACAGGTTTTAAAATAAGCGTCACTCGCTGGAGAAACAAATTTAGGAGAAAAGCGGGATGGATAATTTTGTACTCAAATACTGATTGAATGCGACATTTCCAAATTATAAATCGAAATTCCGAGAGTAAAAGAATTAATTGAAAATGGATGTCTGGTAGTGTCTTGGGAATTGAATTAAGCATAATCGCTTTGAAAATGTCTGTTTTTGTTTTCGTATGTGTGTCCAGTATGTCTTGTAAGATTCTCTGTGCTGGTATAATTGTACTACATTTATAGAAAATGTGTTCCTCACTTTCTTGTACATTTGCCTGGCACATCTTGCATCGTGATTTTCGTTTTAATCTGTGTGCTGCTCTTTCTGTGGTTGGTGTCATGTTATATAAAAGTCGATATGTGACTTCTCTGGCTTTTGGTGCGATGCTTTTGTTGTGAAGATCGGTGAAAATCTCAGTGTAATCTGTTATAAAGTAATTATAACCTCTTTTAATTCTTAGGTGTAAAGGTGGTGCTTGTAACCTGACTAAGTGTTTGTAAATTTTGTTTGTTTTCTGGTTAATTAAAATTTCGTGTCCTCCGATGGCTTGTATGCATGTCCTGTAAAAGTGTGGTAGTGTGCCGTAATGATGTGGGACATTGTTCTTTAGTGGCCTCAGTCTAGCAAGTCTAAGCCCCACGTAGTAATGGGCTAATGTGTGTCGTTCTGGGTCTCTTATTATATTTCCTACATGTCTGATTCGAAGTGCCTTTATTTTTGTCCCTATATCCTGGAGGGCAACTCCCCCGAATTTTTTCTCTTGCATGAGTGTTTGATGTTTAATGCTAAATAAAGTGTGCCCAAAAACAAAACGCCTAATCTCCTTGTTTATCTCTGTCACCGTATGTTGTGGAGGTCAAAGACTGTAGCAAAAATAAATTATTTTTGGAATAATAAAGCAGTTCACTATAGCACTTCTGGAAAAAATGGTTGTATTTTTGTATTTGTAGCGGTGAAGTGTGTCTGTGGTATATGCGACTAAGTTCTGCCATGTGACTTTGTGTGTGCGGTTCGGGTGAGATGGGAAGTATATACCGTACAGTTTCATGTTTGTTGTTGACGTTAAATCAAAGGGAAAATCTGCTTTGTTTTTCCATCTGCCTATACCCATAATTGTAGACTTTTGGACGTTTAATTTTGACCCACTACCTTTACCAAAAAGCGTGAAAGTGTCTAGAATATTTTGTATAGACCTATCATTGGGGGGAAAGAAGGTGGTATCGTCTGCGTAGGCAAGCAACTTTTGTTCCCCTTTACCTTGAATAAAAGTGCCTCTGATGTTACTGTCTTGTCTAATTTTCTCTAGCAGTGGTTCTAGAGCGAGTACATAGAGTAGAGGAGAAAGAGGACATCCTTGCCTAACAGATCTTGTCAGCCCAAAAGCCCCAGTAAATGAATGATTTACCAAAACCTTGCTTTCAGGTTTTGTGTATATAATTTCAATCCACTTTCTAAAGTATTCACCAATGTTGCAGTGTAGTAAAGTTTTATGGAGGTATGAGTGGGATATTCTGTCAAAGGCTTTTTCCTGGTCTAGCGATAGGATTGACGACTGGCAATCCTTCTGATGTGTGTAGGTGATGATGTCTCTTATGAAGTGTGCGTGCTGATGAATGTTTCTGTGCTGGACACTACACTGTTGGTCTTCGTGTATGAGTGTAGCCATGAACGGTTTGAGTTTGTTTGTTAGGGTTTTGGCTAACATTTTATAGTCGGTGTTGAGGAGTGATATTGGTCTGTAGTTTTTAAGCTTTGTTTTGTCCGGATCGTCCTTAGGGATTAGAGTGATGTATGACAGGTTGAAACTGGATAGAAATTGCTTTTTCGCGAAAGATTCTGAATATACCCTTAGTAGGAGAGGGCCTAACATGGGGAAGAAATGTTGGTAGAATTCAGCTGTGAGTCCATCTGGTCCTGGTGACTTGCCTTTTTGCATTTCGTTTACTGCGTATGTTATGTTTTCTAGGGTCAGTTCTGCATCAAGAGATTGTTTATCTTTGTTGCTCAGTTTCTTAGTGTATTGCATAAAAGTGTCTTGTATATGTGGTTGTATTCCTTCTTCTGTGTAAAGATTTCTATAGTAGTCCTCAAATTGTCATTGGACTTATGTGGTTGTATTCCTTCTTCTGTGTAAAGATTTCTATAGTAGTCCTCAAATTGTCATTGGACTGAAGGGCTGAAAGCCCAAGTGCCGCTGGTTAAGAAAAAATATATATATATACAATATCCATGTTGCTTTTCATCTCTTGTTCTTCTGAGACATACAATCAAAATCCGCCTTCTAAAACTAATTATATTCAATTTAATTATTTAAAAAAGCAGAAATGCTTCATACAACTTCACTTTTCTTTAAATAGTTGCGTAAAGTTTTAAAGTGTAATTAAAATTGTTTAATTGTGTTATAAAATAATAACAATTGGCGTAGTTATTTGCAATCAAAAATAAATATTTGTATCATTCTGATTATTTCCCTTTTCAGCATTTTTTCATTCATAACCCTCCACTCCCAAAGGAGCATAGGCCTTCAACAAACACATGCCAAGTCCTCCTGTCACGTGCCATCATCTCAAGTTCTTTCCATGTTCTCCTCATCATTTTCACCTCTGTTTCCAACTCTCTTCTCCATGTACTTCTTGGTCTTCCTCTGCCTCTCTTGCCCTGGGGGGTTCCAGAACAAGGACTGCCTTGTAATGCTATCAACAGGTTTCCTCAGTGTGTGTCCTATCCATCGCCATCGTCTTCTTCTCATTTCTTGTTCCACTGGCACTTGTCTAGTTCTTGTCATCAGTTCCACGTTGGTAACCTTGTCATACCATTTTAAACCCTCTATTCTACGCAAGCACCCATTTATGAAAGTCTGTAGCTTTTTGGTTGTTGTCTTTGTTGTTCTCCATGTCTCTGAGCCATACAATAGGACTGACTTCACATTTGAGTTGAAGATTCTTATTTTCGTGTTGGGTCCTATTTCTCTTGATCTCCATATATTTCCCAATGCAATGAAAGCTCCTCTTGCCTTTTGTATTCTTATTTTGATATCGCTGTCTGTCCCTCCAACTTTGTCTATATTACTGCCAAGATATGTGTATGATTCTACATCTTGTATTGGTGTTTCTTCAAGTTCAACCCTGTTATCATTACCTGCATTTATTCGCATTATTTTTGTCTTTTCCCTGTGTATTTTCAGACCCAATTGCTGTGACCTCTCATCGAGTGTTTTCAATTTGTCCTGCATCTGATTACGGCTATGGGACAGAAGAGCCAAGTCATCAGCAAAATCCAGATCATCCAACTGCTTAGTCAGAGTCCACTGGATTCCATTTCTGTTGTGTGTTGTCGATGATCTCATAACCCAATCTATTGCCAGCAGGAAAAGAAATGGAGACAAGAGGCATCCCTGTCGCACTCCTGTTCTTATCCCAAACGGTTCTGTAAGCTGTCCTTCGTGAAGAACTCTGCATGTCATGTCTTCATATGTTTTCTTTATTAAATTAATGATCTTCAGGGGAACTCCATAATGCCTCAACAATTTCCAAAGTGATTCTCTGTCTACACTGTCAAATGCCTTTTCGTAGTCCACAAATCCGATGTATAGTGGTGAATTCCATTCCAGACTTTGTTCAACTATTATTCTCAAAGTGGCTATCTGGTCTGTACATGATCTGTTTTGTCGAAAACCTGCTTGTTCATCTCTCAGTTTCTTGTCTATGGACTCTTTTAATCTCTCAAGGATAATCCTGTTTAATACTTTTCCTGGCACTGATAGTAACATTATTCCTCTATAATTTGTGCACTCTTGTAAATTTCCCTTCTTAGGCAACTTAACCAGATATCCTTCCTTCCATTCTGCTGGTATCTCTTCCTTTTCCCAGACTTTACCAAGTAATTTATATAACATCTCTGTAGCCGTGTCGATATCTGCTTTGATGGCCTCTGCTGGAATGCCATCAGGTCCAGACGCTTTTCCATCTCTTAGAAGCTTTATGGCTTTCTTTATTTCTTCCTTCGTTGGTCTTTCGCCGTTAATTTGTAGCTCTTCTTCTGCTGGCTGGATGTCTGGCGGGTTTTGTGGAGCTGGTCTATTGAGAAGGTCCCCAAAATATTCTGTCCACCTCTTCATTTGCTCTTGTATATTGCTGAGCAGTTTCCCATTCTTGTCTTTTATGAGGCAACTTGTTTGCTTGTATTTCCCTGTTAGCTTCTTTGTGCTGCTATACAGTTCTCTCATATTTCCTTTGGCTGCAGCATCTTCTGCCTCTCTTGCCAACTCCTCAATATACTTCCTCTTGTCTCTTTTGATACTTCTTTTTACTTCTTTGTTTGCTTCTGTGTACACTTCTTGAGCCTTGGCTTTGGAACTTCTGGTTTTGCTTGTGTTTAACTCTGCTTTCTTGTTTTTTCTGTCTTTTATCTTATTGATGGTTTCTGTTGTTATCCATGCTTTTTGTTGTCTTTCCCTTTTCCCCAGTATTTCTTCACATGTCTCCTTCCATACAGTTTTGACCTGCTGCCAATAGTCTTCTGTATTCTCTACATCTTCCAGCTGTTGGAGCACTTGGAATTTGTTGGATACTGTGACCGCAAATTTGTCTCTTGTTTCTTGATTTCTTAGCTGTCCTACATTATACTGTTGTCTATAATTTTGCATTGTTGCATATCTCTTGAGTTTCATTTTTACTTTGGCTATCAGAAGATGGTGATCTGATGCCACATCTGCTCCTCTATATACCTTTACATCCTGCAATGATGATCTAAACTTCTTGTTTATGCATATATGATCAATCTGATTTTCTGTTCTATGGTCTGGTGATATCCATGTTGCCTTGTGTATTCTCTTATGTGGAAACATGCTTCCTCCTATAGCCAGTTGATTTGAAGCACAGAAGTTTGTGAATAGTTCTCCATTTTCATTCATTACTCCTAGCCCATGTTTTCCCATGACTTCTTCAAATCCGGTGTTAACTGTACCTATCTTTGCATTCATGTCACCCATCAAAATTGTGATGTCTCTTCTTTTTACTTTATCCATAATTTCCTGTAGTTTAGTATAAAATGCTTCTTTCACAGACTCTTCTTTGTCATTTGTTGGTGCATAACATTGGATGACATTTACATGAATTTTCTTTTTAGCTGTTTTGAAAGTAGCTGTTATTATTCTGGGTCCAACAGCTTCCCATTCAATGAGTGCTTTCTGTGCTTCTTTAGATAACATAAGAGCTACCCCTTCACTGTGGTGTGAACTTTCGTCTTCATGTCCTGAGGACAGCACCAATTCACCTGTGATGAGTTTCTTCCTGTCTACCCCCTTCCACTTTGTTTCACACATTCCCAAAACCTCAATTTTGTATTCCCTCATTTCTGCTGCCACTTGTGCCACTTTCCCTTGTTCGTTTAATGTCCGAACATTCCAGGTGCCAAATCTGGAAGTTCTCCTAGAAGAAAGAAGGTTAGTCAGCAACACAGACTCCTTTCGGCTTTCTCTGTGTTGCATCATACGCCTCCCCACGGGAGGACCTTCCCCTGTCTTGGATGGCTGTGTTTTATTTTCTTTATTTGACTTGTCCATATTTGTTGAAGTTTTTTGTGGTTTAAATTTTTTACAGGATGGGGTAACCGGCCCCATGCCCAACCCTCCTTAGTCGCTTTCTACGACATGCTTGGCAGGGGACAGTGTTACTATTCTTTGCTCCCCTTTCGGGCCCCGGTAACACACGGGTGTTTTCAGCATTTACGCATACATAAAATACAATGAATGAACTTGCATATCATTGGTCAGTCAAATTTTCTTAATGTATCTCCAGAAGTGTAATACTTTGAGGCAAGAATTCACAGATTTTCACTTGTGTATCTTTGACACCAGCTTATGCTTTTTTATTTTTAACCGAAGCGGTGAAAACCAAATTATTTTACAATTGAAATCTTCTTGACACAGTATTTTTAAAATGCTGTAAAAAATAAAATAAAATAAAAAACTATAAATCTTAATACATTTTGATTCAAATTAAACATGCATATTTCTTATAGTTTTGTTTTCTACAACAACTAAAGTTCAAGTAAGTTTTGTTTTTACATATGTCGATACAGTTTTACAAATTAAATGCGCTTGACTACGTATTTTAAGCATGCTGTGCACATTTAAAAATTATAAAAAATATTACTTAATCATTCAAGTTGAACATGCACATTGGACTCCAATGAATTCGAATTCAATTCTACACAGATCATTCAATGATTTTAAAAAATATATCGCTACAGCTCCAATGCAATTAGAAATCGCGTAGCAAAATCAGTACCACTAAAATGTCATAGTTAAAAAAACGAAAAACAAAAAACTGAATTTTTGTTCTAGTTCCCATTAAATTAAACGTGTATAATTAAACATTTGTTATTATATTATAGAACATGCAAACGTATGGTTATTAATTACAAACATGAAATAATAATTTTAACATTTGTGTTACATCCCTTGATTTCTGTAGAATGTCTCTATCCTTTTATTACGGCCCCTGAGAATTAACTGGCTTGTATACATTTGATACGAAAACTTTAAATTAAATCTGTCATAATTACAATATTAAATTATGAAATAACTACATGGCTTTACCCGGCAGTAATTAAAGAGACTCTCTGCCAAAATTCATTAAGAAATAATAAGGCATGCGGATTTGTATTAAGAACATACAATGAAACAACTGCATTTTGCCTTTTATTTATATAGATAACTAAAACTATCAGCAGAAAACGGGGTGCAAACAATATTACATTAGTAAGTCTTGTACCCCTTGATATCATGTTTTACTTGTTTGTTGGTCTAATGTTTTAGTTTGTTGTTTCACTTTTGACTTGCTGACTTTATACTTTATCTCCTGATTTCATATTTTACGTGTTTAATGTTTTAGTTTGTGACATGCATATTTTATTAATACCCATTTTGTTGTTGTTCCAGCTGGACACTGGGGATTATGTTGACATGGTTGTGGACAAAATGGAAGACCAGGTGAAGGTTAAAAGAGTGAAACTTCTTAAAATCTACCCAGAGAAGACAAGCAAGGACAAATGTATATTGAAGGTCCGGGTTTGGAAGGCACCATTTGTTGTGGCAGTACCTGAAAGTGGGTCAAAATGATCTTCATAGAGATTTTCATTCATTGCAGCTCAGCTCTTTAAGGAACATTGGTCTTCAACAAATTTGTGCCAGGTCTCCCTGGCCTGTGTCATCTGCTCAAGATCTTTTCCTGTTTTTTTTCCTCCCTTTCATTTCTTTCACCAGTTCTCTTCTTCTCTATGTGTTTTTTTTTTTTTGGTCTCCCTTTAACACTCTTACACTGCTGGAGATTCTAGAACAATGACTGCCTTATAATGCTGTCAGCAGGTTTTCTTAATATGTGCCCTATCCATCACCAGCATCTTCTTCTCATCTCCTATTCTATAGGCACATGTCTGGTTCATGTTATCTGTTACACATTATCTCCTATTCTATAGGCACATGTCTGGTTCATGTTATCTGTTACACATTATCTCCTATTCTATAGGCACATGTCTGGTTCATGTTATCTTTTACACATTATCTGCTATTCTATAGGCACATGTCTGGTTCATGTTATCTTTTACACATTATCTCCTATTCTATAGGCACATGTCTGGTTCATGTTATCTTTTACACATTATCTCCTATTCTATAGGCACATGTCTGGTTCATGTTATCTGTTACACATTATCTGCTATTCTATAGTCACATGTCTGGTTCATGTTATCTTTTACACATTATCTCCTATTCTATAGGCACATGTCTGGTTCATGTTATCTTTTACACATTATCTCCTATTCTATAGGCACATGTCTGGTTCATGTTATCTGTTACACATTATCTGCTATTCTATAGGCACATGTCTGGTTCATGTTATCTTTTACACATTATCTCCTATTCTATAGGCACATGTCTGGTTCATGTTATCTTTTACACATTATCTCCTATTCTATAGGCACATGTCTGGTTCATGTTATCTGTTACACATTATCTCCTATTCTATAGGCACATGTCTGGTTCATGTTATCTGTTACACATCAGTGATCTTGTCATGCCACTTCAATCCTTTTATTCTATGCAAGACCCCTTTTATGAAAGATTGTAACTCCTTGGTTGTTGTTTTTGATACAGGTTTGATTTAGAAAATAGTCAGGTTGATGTGAAGTTAGTAAAGTTGATGTGGAATTAGTGAAGTTGATGTGTTGTTAGTGAAGTTAATGTGTTGTTAGTGAAGTTAATATGGCATTAGTGAAGTTTGTGTGTTGTTAGTAAGTTCATGTTTTGTTAGTGAAGCTAATGTGGCATTAGTGAAGTTGATGTGTTGTTAGTGAAGTTCATGTTGTGTTAATGAAGTTGATGTGTTGTTAGTGAAGTTGATGTGGCATTAGTGAAGTTGATGTGTTGTTAGTGAAGTTCATGTTGTGTTAATGAAGTTGATGTGTTGTTAGTGAAGTTGATGTGGCATTAGTGAAGTTTGTGTGTTGTTAGTGAAGTTCATGTTGTGTTAGTGAAGTTGATGTGTTGTTAGTAAGTTCATGTGTTGTTAGTGAAGTTAATGTGTTGTTAGGGAAGTTAATGTGGCATTAGGGAAGTTAATGTGTTGTTAGTGAAATTAATGTGTTGGTAGTGAAGTTAATGTGTTTGTTAAGAGCAAATACGATTGTCCCTGGGTAGTGTATAGGGTTATTTCATTTGTTTGTATGCTGACTTGATGAATAAATGCTTTTGTTATGACGCCAATTGTGTTAATGTAGTTAGTTTAACTTGTTGAATGTAACTGGCTTAATGTGATTCTGAAGAATTGTTTCAGTTTGAATATATATTCGTGTCCACAAACTGTAAAACTGGCAACTGTCATAATGATAAAATCATGAACTTGAACTGTTCATAGATTCTTTGAAGACTCCATATTTAAACGACTTTCAACTTGATTCATACAAGAACGTTTATAAATCACATTTTGCTCCAACATAATTTTCAACATTTATCCATTGGAAAAATCAGTTTCTTTAATATACATGTGATGGGGCCGAAAAGGAGACGCTCGCCCCCTACCTGTTTCTAGGCAGATTATTTTCGATGTGCGTGAAGCATTCTGGGGTGTGAAAAGTCTGAAGTAGAAGATATGTAATGAGGCCACAATAAAGCCTTAAAAATAGAGTTGTGGTGTAGAATTGTGTTTGTGCTCTAGAAATAGTGTATATTTCTGTGTTTTCGCTATTCCTAAAGCGATAATCGCGTGTGATATTTAAGTAGCCAAGATTAATACGCCTAGCGCGCAGTAAAGTGAGTGATTAGCCTAGTGCCTATAAAAAGAGATAGCGAACCAGCAGCGGGCCTTCTTAAAGTATCAGTCCAGACAAGAGAGGACGAAACGAGGCGCGCTGTGTACCCACACAGAAGAACACAAAGACATGACACGTGAGTTAATTTAAATTAGAATTAGTTTTATATAATTCGGAAATAATATCGATGTGGCTATTTTAATGTTGAGTGATATAGATAGATGTGTTTCCAAAGGAAATGTCTTTTTGGGACATTATGATTTAGTCTCGAAGTGATAGATGAGTGAAAATAATGTTTGATAGGTTTTATTAGGCACGCAAAGCCCAAATCACAGATGTGAGAGTTTAAGAGCAATTATGTCAGTCATCAGACCGGGCAAGAAAGGCAAATTTAGTAGGGAGCTATTTCATACATGAAACTGGACAGAGAAGCGATTTTTTACTTTAATTTAGATGATATTGACTGTTATCAGGATGGCAACCACGTGGTCATGGAAGGCGGCGCGTCACCATGTGTGATTGTATAAAGAAGACGCCAGTTTTATACTGTGTGAATTGACACGTGGGTGGGAAGCAGATTAAGATAATTTTCCCCAGTAAAGGAAAGAGATAGTTTTCGTGTTAATGCCAGTTTTGTTAAAGTCAAGAGTAATTATTTTATTTCTTTAATGTAAAAGTAATTGAGTGTATTTCACGATAGCCTACTTATCATAATTCTACTGTATATTTAATGGGTTACTGTGAGGTGAGAATATGTATTTAGATTTCTGGAGAGCGCGAGGCCACTCCTTTGTTGAGACATGTGTTTCTCTGGTTGCTCCCGGCGGAGCATGGAAACACCAATGTGGCTGGTGTCTATCACAAGCCGACAAGAAGCATTTTTATGCTATTGCAGTGGTTGTTTCGGTAACGATGTGTTTCATGTGATGAGATTCCCAGTCGCACCAGTGGTCATATACGACACGCTTGTTGCCAGGCGCCCCAGTCGTCACATACGACATGCTTCAGAATGCAGTAACGAATACTGATGTGGATCGGTTACGAGGTAGTAGCTTATTCTCATTACTGAGAGTATTTGTTGTACATATAGTTGAATATTATTTTATGTCCATTTTATGATTATTTAATTATGGTTATGTGAGGAATGGTTGTGAGAGCACGTGGGCTCACTTCAAGATATATATTTCTCTTCTCCGCTCCTGAGGGAGCATGGGGCCAACAGTGTGGTTTGCCTCCATATTAAGTATTCATATGCTAGGGCAGCAGTGGTTTCGGTAGCAATCTGTGTTACATGGTGAGGTTGCCAGCCTCATGCACAACACCATACTAGTCGCATTGGACGACACACATGAGTGTGTGTGTGTGTGATAGTTGAGTGTGTCAGGTGGCGGCGTAGGACAGTTTGACAGGTGAGAGCGTGGTGTTTCTCATTCAGTATTATATTATGATTTTAACTATTCTGTGCTTTGTTTGCTTCTTCAGATTAGCATCGGGCACTGTTGGGTGTTTTGTTTTGTTTTGTTTAGTTTTGTTTTGTTATGTTCGCTAGTTTATTTGTTTAATGTTTGCTTTGTCACTGAATGGGTTGTAAAAATAAATATAGCCCCTGCCTCTAGAATCAAGAGTTTTATTGTTGTTCGGGTCGGTGCGAGTGTGACAAGAGAGTGATCACACATCACAATATAATCATCATCATCATCTCGCCCACCCTATCACATACAGTATCCTCATAATTTCTGCTTTTAAATTTTCATTCTGATATCCATAATACTATAGTCCTGTACTTTCTCACACACTTATTTCTATTGTCCGCCAAATATATTCTTTTATAATCCTTCTCGGCTCATTGGAATTTTTCACCAATATTTATATATATATAACATCTTGAAATCTCGAGATACTATCTTTCAATACATATTCCTGGCCATCTTGGCTATTCAATATTGCGGATTAAAATATATTCTGAAGAAGTGGTTCCATTGAAGTAATAATACACACTTGTTTTATGAGTCAAATCCAGACTCCGGAAACACTTTTAAAAGAAGCTTTTGCTACACATATAAGAAGTGGACCAAGCCACACATGCAGACACGTCTTATGCTACAAAGCATAGACACAAACTCTTCTCTACGTCATCCCTCGATATGTTACTTTGTCATAGCTAACGACTCTAGTTTTGGTGAGGCTCAGCATGGTGCGCAGCAATCCCGCTAAATATAACTTTATCAAGGTTGCTTCGCACCATGATGTGCTCTCAACAGTGTTGTTAGTGAAGTTAATGTGGCATTGGGGAAGTTGATGTGGCATTAATAAACGTTTTTCTGTTTTTTTATAAACTTTATGACCAGAGGGTTTTTTTTAACAAAATGAACATTGCCTACAAAAACATGAGAACAGATTTGCAGATTCACAAGAAGAACAACAAACAAGCTTTTTTATTGTTCCTCAAAGCAAAGCAGAAACAAAAACATAGGAAGAAGTAAAAGAGATAAGAGAATATTAATTTGAGTATGATTATCAAGGCCTGTGTTTTTTGCTTGCTGGCATAATACATAAGAGTTCTCTTGAATGTGCAGTTACCTTCTATATTGTTTTAACAGAATAGATTAGTTTTTTTTAAATGGTGAGAGTGAAGAAATAAGAAGTTTGACCTGGAAACTGGTGTTGTTGTTTAACTAGGTCAGCTGAGCTTCTCGCTCTTTAGCAGCCAATACCAAGTTGAAGACTCCTTGGTATTATCTACACTGTAGATCTAGGCTTTTCTTGTGGATTTTTTGTCATTCCAAAATGTGCTGAGTCATGAGCTTTAGTTTCTCCAGCTTGGCTTGCATTTAAAGGATCATCACATCTGGTACCAAGCTAGGAGTAAGAAGCGTGTGGCATACTGTGCATTCCCCGCCATCCAAGGGGGCTCTCCAACTATGCAGAGCTAAAATACTGTGCTCTTTTTCTGGGCTTTCCCAAGGAATTATCACGTCCTGCACAGAGCCACTTCTCAGCTTCCCCTGCCTATCAACTGTCCATAGTGAGATCCTCCTGCATGCAGTCAACCAGGTCAGTGCCAAAGAATGGCGTCTGGGACTCAAATGACTTCTCCAAGCTTAGTGTGCGGTGCTGGGTTTTCAACAAGTTTCACCACAGGGGGAATCACTGAAAGTGTGTGGATGATTTCAAAAGTCAGTGAGGGTGTAATTAGCGTCACAGACAGAGGTTCACCTCCACGTATGTATATTGTAGCATTGGGCATAGCTGGTGGTCATACAAGGATGACTCCAGATATGCTTCCATGCATGGAAACTGGTGTAAAAGGCATGCTTGGAATTGGGATTTTTTTGTTGTTTTTGTTTTAAAGTGACAGACTTCATGCATATACAGTGTCTGCAATTAACACTGATATAATCTGCCATCAGCATGACTGAATTTTGACATTAATTGTTAAATATACCACTGCTAATAGTTGTGATGCCTCCTCATAAACTCAGTAAATTGTCTGCGTTTTGAGATATGAAATATTGGTACCTCTCAAAGAACCGTGTGATAGAGAAAAACGTCTTGAGTAAAAATTTTGATAAAAAGTTCTGCTTGTTAGAAAACAGTGTGCTGAGAGACAAATTTCTTAAGCAAAACATTTTGCTAAAATGTTCTGCTTGTTAGAAGACTGTGTGTCTGAACTGTAATGTGTGAGATAGTTGGGTTTTTTCAGCGAAAGACAGAATAGTTTCAGAATAGGAAACCACATTCATGTGCATAAAATTTAAATTATTTTTGACACGTTACTGTTATGAGTAAAATTCATAACGATTATGTGTGAAGTATCTTCAGCTCGACAGAGCTTCATTTCTTATATTTTATTACGGATTTACTCACAATAAACGGAAATAACGTCATGCCGGGAGAGTACGGTAGTGTTACGGGACTGTTACGGGTGTGTTGTTTTTAATGTCCGTTAGCATTCCCATTTTTGTGGGTCTATCCTCGGCTGAAGATATATATTGATGAAATAGGGTATTCATGAATAAATCGAGGGTCATCGTATTATCCTTCTGAACCCTATCTAACAGTTCATCAATATTAGTATTCGTAACTGATCAGTATCGTGCTTAAACGTATAAGGAATGTTCAAAAGGGCTCAACTGTTTAGCCAACCTTGAAGGTCATTAATGAAGTAACTCCTTCTTCTGAGTCCACAATATATAGCATATTTATTAACATTTACAGTTCCATTCACATAGTAATGTACATATAATAATCTCCGTCCTTCTATAACTTCATCTCCTATCAGTGTAGTCCAGTCCAAACATCTAGATAAATAATTATCGTCGTCAGAACGTGGCAAGCTATATATATACGCGTTAATGCAATGCAATTAACCGATAGTGAGATATGCCCGTCTGCGAATATAGATCATAAACATGATCAAGTACTCCCGTATATGGACTTCAATAATTAATGGTTTCCTTAACCATTCTTACCTCCAACATAATTAGGCTTGACCCTCTAGCCAAAAATTCATGACGAAATACTTGTTATGTATAAATATTATTCTAAATGGATTTTGCTACTATGGCTATTTTTAAATTGGACAATATATGAATAGGGCAAAGCCACCACTTTTTGTCAGCGATCCGCGCTGCATTTGAAAGTATGGACGATTTGCCTAAGGTACAAGCTTTTGGTAGCTCCGCCCTAAATTTTAAAAGTAACGTTAGAATGAATTGTCAAGCGGCCAAGGCACCCTTAGTGTCAGAAAAGTATAGGAGGGAAAAATAAAAAGAAAAAAAAGCTACTGTCCAAAATCTATAAATAACTACGCCACTTGTATCGTATCCAAGGTACCCAGCAACTGAGTATAGAAAAATCTTAACCCGCCCGCACCCTCTCACTTTTTTTCTTCAGACGGAAGTTTGACAGACAACTGTCGCGTGCTTAGAGAGGAGGGAAAACGGTGGTGTATTGTAAAAAGAGAAAAAATAGCGTCTACTTGGAAATTTGAACTCAACTGCATTGTGCAAAAGGCAAAAGTGAAACTAAGAATATGTATTTCTTCATAAAAACGAAAGAGAGTAAATAAAAGAAATATTTTGACAATAGAGTATTGTTGTTTAATATAATATCATATAATAACTTATCGGGACTTAGAACCTTGCTTTCCCTGATATGTTAGCACAGTGAAAAGAGCCCATGATAATAAAAAGGAAAAAGTACAAAAATGGAAACGATGATAAAGAAGAAAATAAAACTTAGATAGAATGATAGCTGCCAACAAGCAGTTTAATAATCAGTTTTAATATTTAAAATTGATCCGTAAATAACCCAGATATTGTAGAATTGAGACAGACTAGCAGACACACCGAAAAACCCACGCTGGTTCAGTTTTGAAAATTGTCCGCTGCAGTCAAATATTCTTGACTGGATTTGATTGGGCACCCCCATAGTTAGAAAAGAGGGGGGGAAAAAGAAACTGCAGATGTGTTAGCCACGCGAACATTTTTTTTTCTACATAGTAATAGTAGGATCAGACAAGCAAACGTATTGATAAAACAAGGTGGGGTTTTTCAAAAAAGAGGGTCAATTTCGGATGAACAGTTTCCATTGGCCAAGTAGATTAATAATAGTGATAGGGTCCAAGCTTAGAGCGCCATTTGATCAAATATAATACCAAATGAAAGGTTGACACCAGAAGTGCAGTATTACAAGAAAAGTTTCTGCAGTCTGGACACGACGGCAATCTAAATTTGTGCCTAAGATTGCTAGCCAATCTATTCCTTGTGTATTATTTCATTGATGTTGCGGTAAGAAATGATTTATTAAAATTATGTAGCATAACAAAAATCTTAGGTGGTACGACTTAGCCATTTTGGAAGCATATGACAGCCTATGGAGCAAATGCATGCCTAAGGCAGATTGGGGAAGCAGTTAAAAGAAAAATTGTATTTGATAATTGATATAATATTGAATTAACTTGTAAGACCAGAAAGCTACTGGCAATATTTTGCAGATCACAGCGTTCCAAAAACTTTTGGACAAAGCATATAATGTCATTCTAAAAATGAAAATAAATTAATAGTCAGAAAGCAACAAAAAGATGATTGTATCCCTAACTGAAGAGCAGATTCCTACTGAGGGTGATGCAGTCACATACAGTTAGAGACTGAAGCTATGGATTAGCAATGGTTGCTGATCACTAGAAATGTTTGATGATGTGTAAATTGTAAAAGGTGGAGATATATTTATAAAATATATTTAGGAAGGCATTACTTCATTGTTGCAGGGTTGAATCGCCTAATTTCCTGTGAAATATAACTGGAGAGGCTGAACAATAGGCATTCTGTCTGGTGTATGTTTTGACACAACCAGATATCAGATGTTCCTAGGAGACCCTCTTGTGTAGAAGAGTGGGCAGTAATTTCAGCGAGTTACGTATTTCCTCCAGGAGACCCTCTTGTGAAGAAGAGTGGGCAGTATCATCAGGACGACTTCCAATTTCTACAAGACCAGAAGTTAAGCCCTGTTGTTTGGGCTTATGGCTTATTATTCTAAATTATTCTCCACACTTATTTCATTAATACATTTCGAGTGACATGATGATGTCATCAGTCTCTCCTACTAGTGATAGAGTATAAGACATCAGTTAGTCAGAAAAGGGATACATTATAAGAATTTGTTATTAAACTCTTAGTATGGACAAGGAGTCCTGCCTATTTAATTAACTGTATATACATATTGATAGATAAAACTACCTTTATTAATTGTTTTGAATTTTACTCCTGTTCCAAAAGAATTTGAGGAGCAGGAGAATAAAATTGTACAAAAGATTAATTTCAAAAAAAGTTAGCAATTGTTTTACTTGAGTTTCTTAAGTTACAGTTGTGTATGTATGTTATCAACATCACATCATACATTCATTCCCCTAGACACTAGTCAAATAAAATAAATAGGTAAAATATTCGCAGAGTGAGATCACCGGGTGGTTGCTGTTAGGTACTCTGACAGTACATCATTGTTCCATCATTATAATCAGGGACCTACATAGCTTGACCTCACTCTGTAGACAAATAATAACAATAACTAATACTTATAACATCAAACCCACCACACTAGCTTTGAATGTCAGGAAGTAATTTTCATTATTGTGTCGAATGTATCAAATATATTAAACTGTTGAGAATGCAAGAACAGCGTCTCCATGGCGGAACGGACTGCCTTACGACATTATGAAGACTGCATATTACTGCCTTTGCCATTGGGTGTGAACCTATTATTATACTTGATGGAGCTATGTAACTGTACATGAATAAAGTGTATCTTGTGAATTATTATTATTATTGTGAATTATCAAGAGGTGTTTCGCTTATGTTGGAATACAAGTTGATTAGTGTCTGTCGACATACCCCTATGTGTGTATTTGGCCACGGACATTGTTCCGATTATTATATATTATTAGAACTGATGGACGGCACGCATCAGTTACATATACCCCAGAGGCCACAGAGATGTGGTTTTGCAGAAGGGTAAGAATGCCATGAACAGCTTAAAAAGTCATTAGGATGTCCTGAAAGAAGCCATTATGCTAAGGAAGCTTACTGCTCATTAGAAGGAAGTAGTCCACTCTCTTCTGGCATATTATGAGAAGAAATCTGGCATATATTCTGACAACAGGAAAGATAGAAGGAAAAAGAGACAGAGGACAACAAAGAGAGAAGATACTGGACAGTTGAACTTGATGGCATGGAAATAAGTCAACAACAGAACTGGAGACAGAGAATTGTGGTGAGACATGATCACATACGCCATGAGGCATGGTACTTTAAGAAACACTTATACCATTTATAGCAGAGAAGCTCACGTTTCATAAGATTTACAAACCTCAAGATGAGAATTTCAAAATTTATATATGGTTTTTTTTACAGTTTTCTGACTAACATAAATGTGTTACTGATTGTCTGAGGATGTATCATATATGTGCTTGTATTGAACAAATTGCATTAAAATTGTAGCTTGCCATTTCCGTGTATGTGACAGTAAGTATGGCTGAGTTTTGTATATTCTTTGAGTGCTGAACACTTTGCCTTTTGAACTTACTTTGATATGTTGAATATTTCATCATTTATTTTCTTTTTATTAAATTTGTATGTGGAATACTTCTCAGCTTTTTAACAGTACATTTAGGACTTGCTGTACTTCAGATATTATTTTGATACACTGACTCTTCTAATTCTGAAAAAAAAATGTGCCAGACTTTCTGATGGTACTCTCTGTTAAACACAGAAATATATAATGAAAAAACCTGAGGTCTCTGAGTGGTAAATAAATAAATGAATATAGGTATATATCAGGCACCTTGTCTTACGAGTGCCAGATATTTACCTAATTCATTTGTTTATTTACTGTGTTAAATTGAATAGCCTTGGCATTTCATGGAAATACAATGACATGTTTATTTTCTCACCCACTAGCCTACAAAACACCTATACATTGCATAGACAGCGTAGATTCTGCTGTTTGGTCATGTTTGCCGCTTGGAAGATGGTCGCATACTTGAAGATATTTTCTAAGGACAGCTGGCAGAAGAACAGACAGGCGACCACAGCTGAGGTTCAAAGATGTGTACAGGAAAGACATAAAGGTATTGGACATAAATCCAGCATCCTGGGAGGACGAAGCATTCGATCGTACCATGTGGAGATGCTGCCTATGATTTGGCGAAGATATGCTCTTACAAGTAGAAAAGAAAAGAACATGTCAAAAGGAACACCAGGCAAAATACAGATGAGGGCTACTACCTCAAGGGCTTATCACCCCCAAAATAAGTTATGGTTGGAGGAGACTACCCTGTGAACTGAATACTAAAACAACTAACCAGTTGGTGTAGAAAGATCACCCACTGCCCCCACGGTGCTGGGATCCCCAGATGTAATTTTATTGATCGCTGTATGGAAAAGGACCCCAGATTAGTTATCTCTTTTACTGCTTCTAATCATTCCCTGATGTAACATCACCGGAAATGAAGAGGCTGACAGATTGGGTACAGGAAAGTGGAAAACTTCCTCAGCCTGATGCAAGTATAACTTTCGAGGAGGCAAAGAGTTACAGAAACAAATGGGATGCAGAGCATCCAGGTCACACACAAAATGATGCATACTACCAGCTCAACAGAAGACAACAAGTGGTAATCTTTAGACTCCGCATAGGCCACAACAGATTGAGATACCATCTATTCAACAAGTTAAAGGTAGGAACGAACTACCAATGAGTGTAACTGTGGTACTGATAAAATAAATACTGAACATCTGCTTCAAAGATGCCCAACATATACGGAACAGAGAAAGCGCATATGGCTGACACCAGTACCATTCGTGGGAAAGCTCTATGGAGATGCAAATGACTACTGCTTTTTTTTTAAACATTTAGGTAGACATCTGAGTGTGCGAAAGAGAATAAGAAGATTCCCTGATTACTACAGTTTCTAATAATAAACAGTATTGTTATAAACAGCACCTCTACACCTCACGGTAGAAGGGGAACGACTAAGTAAGTTAGTTATAAACAGCTTGTCATCAGGCCTGGTGGTGCATACGGACAGAAACTTTTATTTTGGGCCTCTCTATCTGCTGTTTTGTCTTATTTTTCGTTTTTGAGTTTCATCTCATGTGTTTGTCTTCTGTGTTCATTTGTTTTTATGTACCCCCATCAAGTCCCACTCCATTGCTTGTCTTCAATGTCTATCTTGTTTCATGCATAGTATGTGAGCAGTTCATTTCAATCTCCGCATATATAGAAGAATGGGTCACATCTCACGGAATGAGAAGAAAACAAATAAAGAAGTCATAGGAATAAGAAGAGAATTCATGAGTGAGATGAAGGTTAGACAGAAAAAACGTTTTGGACGTATGAAAAGACAAAACATCCCATGGTTCACTCCTCATGGAAAGAGAAGAAAACAAATGAAGTCCTGTAATAACTAGGAATATTTTAAAAGAGAGTTCATGAATGAGATCAAGGTTAGACAGAATAAACATTTTGGACACGTGAAAAGACAAAACACCTCATGGAAAGAGAAGAAGACAAATAAAGAAATCCTAGAATAAATAGGAATATTTCAAAATAAGATAAAACACATTTTGGCATTATAAAAAGACAAAAGACCTAATTGAAAACCATAGTGGAAAGAAAAGTTCAAGGCTAATGTGCAAGAGGAAGACAATAAGTGGGAAGATATCAAGAGATGGACAGGACAGAGTATACCATGGAAGGCAAGGGAAGACACTAGACATCCACTACAACCGACCTTTGATGTGGAGACTGCAACTTATCTGATACAGAGTTTTGGAAGAGGGGACAATTCCTGAAATCTTTGCTATAACATATGATGTATTTGATTTATGTACATATTATTATTGTTAATTAATGTGTATTAATGCTGAATAAAATTATTCAATGTGTTAACCATTGGCATTACCACGGCAAGCATGGGAAAAACTAAGAGCCAGGGATCCAGACAGAAATATAAGTGATAGGCTTACCAGGAATCGAACTGAGAACCATCAAAATGGCGCCATCACCTTGCTGTGAAAGTAAATCGTGAAACCCCCATTGTCAACTGTAGAAATCATTACCAAGTCACCCACTTCCATGTTGGATTATCCCCTGTCAGCTGCACAAAAGTTTATAGATGTGGAAGTGAGAACTTGAAATCATTCACCCACTTCCAGGGATTCCCCCTGTAGTGAAACATGTTGAGAACCCAGCATTGCTTGGAGGAGTCACTTGAGCCCTAAATCTGGCGTTTTACCTGGTTGGTTGCATGCAGGAGGATCTCACTATGGGCAGGTGTAGCTGAGAAGTTGCTCTGTGCAGGATGTAACGATTCCTTTGGAAAGCCCAGAGGTGGAGCACAGTACTTTAGCTCTGCATATTTCAAGAGCCACTTTGGATGGCGGGGAATGCACAGTCTGCCAAACGCTTCTTCCCCCTAGCTTAGGACCAGATGTGATGATCATTTAAATGCAAGCCAAGCTGGAGAAACTGGAGCTCGTACTTAACTCAGCATGTTTCGGAATGTCAGAAAAGCCACTTGAAAAGCCTAGATGTACAGTATAAGAATCATGGACTCTTCAGCAGCCAAAGTTAAACAACAGCAACACTAGAAAAGATGACAATTATGAAGTTGTGCATGTGGCTGGCAACCTCATCATGTAAAACCAGACGTAGACATTGAACAGATCACATGGGACAAGAAAGCTGGGCCTGAACTTCTTGAAGGCCTATGCTCCACAAGAAGTCTAAGGGTAAGAAATTAATGTCCCAGTGTCATTAACTCTGTTGTTGACAGTTAAAAGATCAAAGGTATAAGATGTGGGAGAACTGCAGTTAAGGCGTGCTCAGAAGACAGCCATGATGGGTGTTATCATCGAGGTCACTAGGCATTATACTTGAATTTGTGATCCTTGAAATGTAAAATGACATCCCACGTAAAGTGACAGATAGTGGCAAGAAACAAATAAAAGTTAAAAGACCACAATATACGTTACAGACAACTCTAAGCCAGTGTATTGGTTTAAATCATTTATTTTAAATTTGAGTAAGTAAGCCATGTATACAAAGTAACAGTTGATGGAATGTACTTAAGACTACATTGTTATGCTGACATGAAAGACAAATCACAATGTTAAACAATTATTTTGTTCACAATCGGTGCTTCAAAAAAAAAAAAAAAAAAAGGACAGCTTTAAAGATTTAGAACTAATTTAAAAAAAAAAAATAGTACTGCTTGATTGAGATAAGGTTTGTCTGGGGAATACAGGTCATCATTTCATCTCAGCAGCAGGAGCCGCGCTAGCGTAGTGGTTACAACACCGCTCTGGCGACCGGGTGATTCAGGATCAAACCCGGGCGACGGCATTTGAGGATTTTTCGTCGACCGGGAATTGGACTGGATTAACTCGAGACCTTGCGAGAACATTTGAAGGAGTGTCGTCGACCAGGGATTGGCGGCTCCTGAGCCGACCCAGCTGCAATGGGTACCTCCGAAATCGGAGAGTATTTGCCTGAATGGCGAGGGACACCTGTCTCTGTACAAGTAAAAAGGGATACTCACGTAAAATCAATGTCAGGTTAGACATAGTAATAACCTGAGATTTCGCCTCGAGTATTAGCGGGCGTACGAAAAAAAAAAAAAAAAAATCTCAGCAGCTGTAAACATTTATTTAAACTCAAGGACAAGCCCTTTTGATATCAAAGGAGGTCTGGGCTATTTTTACTTTTTTATTTTACGCTCCTGATGTAAAGGCTGTCTATTAAATTCTTGTGAACTTTGATAATCTTGATTCTATACAAGATATTAATCTACATATGAATTTTCTTCATACACATGCAGACATCAACTTGAATAAACGTAAATAAAGCACTGGTCAGTCTGAGGTTTTTGGCATCACCATAGAGTGGCGCGGGAGTGATAAATGCATTTGAATTTGAAAAGAATTTTATTTTAGACTTAGAATATGTAATCTTACAATTGTTTAAGTACTAAATAATCACCATCATTACATGCACACAGCAAAGTATGATACTGCGTTCCATGAAGTTTCATTTCACTTTTGGCATTAACCACATCAGTTTACCCCAGTACAAAGATCATCTATGGCTTACGGTTTTGCCTTAAACGGGAAGAACCAAAGTTATTCAAATGTAAAATCACACAAGGACTTTATAAACATAAGTCAATAAACGCAGAAAATAAATGTCAAAAATCTAGTAGATTGCTAATATAAGACCTAGAACAATTTGCCTGCTGTAGGATGTAGTCTACTTCTGTCATTATAGTCTATTTCTGACATGATTGAGAACACATTTATTTATGGAGGTAGAGCCACACAAAGGACAAACCAAAAAAATAATCTAAATCATTCAATGCTGATCATAATTATATGTAAATTTGTACATGTGGTGTATCATGAATGTACAGTACATTAAGTTTTCATAATAAAGAAATTTAAAAGCATGCACTACCAAAAAATGAAATTTAACCAAGGAACATGACTCGGCTGAAATTACAGATTTATTTAATATAACAAAAGTAACTGAGAGTTTTTCTAAAATACTCTGTGCTAAAGATTTGTCCTGTATAAAAATAAATGTCTAATTTACTAATGGAATGCAAGTATAATATATTTCAAAATGTAATGAGTACAAGAAAAAATATGATAAACATGATAGTCTCAAAACTACAGAATCTGGTTTGTTATCAATGAAAATCTTTTATATGAATGATGATAATACATGGATGGACTCTTATACATTGGCACAATCTATTGACTGTACAAATTCAAGTGTAATTTATATATAGGGGTGATATAAACAAAAACTGAACACTTCCAAAAATGTATTACTTGGTGCCCAGGTTACACATGAATATACAAATTAGTATTTCATCATCATCATCACGTATCATGCCTAGTAGTGTAGGAGATCATGTCTCTCCACAACTTATCACTTCTGTTGTTGACTTCTTTCCATGCCACAATGTCAAACTGTCCAGTATTTGCTCTCTTTGTCTTCCTCTCTCTTTTTCCTTCAATCTTACCTGTTGTTACAATATATTCTCTTACCTGTTGTTACGATATATTCTCTTACCTGTTGTTACGATATATTCTCTTACCTGTTGTTACGATATATTCCAGCTTTCTTCTTCTCATAACATGCCCCAAAAAAGTGGATTGCTTCTTTCTAACTTGTGAAATAAGTTTCCTTTGTGTTTTGGCCTCTTTTAGGACATCCTCATTACTCTTTTTGGCTGTCCATGGTATTTTTAACATTCTTCTGTAAAATCACATCTCTGTGGCCTCTAGTGCTTTCCCTACTTGTTTACTAACTGTCCATGACTCACTCCCATATGTCAGGGTTGGTTCTATATAACACTGAAGACCTTTCTTCTTATTTAAACAAAGGTAAAAATGTGTTGTCTTCTATACCCTTGTAATTATCTTTATGTCACCTCATTTAAGTCTAATCCCATTTTAAGCATACAATTTGCTACAATGTATCTGGGATGAATTGGACTACAGGACTAATGTCTGCCATGTGACAAGAGCAGCACATATTCAGCATCTGTAAGATTACAAATATAGTTGTGATAGCTCCTTTACAAATTAGTTTAGACATGTTCATATGAAACCAAGTTCCTGAGTAATACATTTTTGAAAGTGTTCAATTCTTTTGAATCACCCTGTACACAGACATGCTGCATTTGTGACGTGGATATATTACTGAGTTGGAAAGAAAAGGACTTTATAGTGGCCAGGAAGAGGTATATTTATTTTTCTCTGAGCCAAACAAGAAAAATTTGCTATCCAACATTCATGAATTCAGTCATACTGAGCTAAAGCACATAGTATCCAACATTCAGGAACTCTTACCCATTGTTAAAAAAAAGGCATCTAACAACTTGTTTGTCTTTTTTTATTTTCTAGCAACTTTAAATAATGTTGCCGTAAGTTAGTAGATGATGAATTACTGAACACCACATTCTCTCTTATTAATTAAAAGAAAAAAAGTTTAATATACATGCAAAAAAGTATATACAAATTGTATGGATGGTGCTGCATTGTGATCAGTGAATTCATCCAAACAGAAACTGGAAGAAAAAAAGCTTTGGTAAAAATACTTTTTTCTAGAAAAAAAAAATTAATAAAAGACAACTAAAGTTTCCAAATGAACGGTAGTAATTGACATCATGTTTTTATTGTTTTCAATTAACACACCTTGTTTTTCTGCTATCTGTATTACCCTGAACTAGATACAAAGACAATGAAACACAAAGACACCAACCAACTTGTCCCACTTTCACATCTTCCATCCACTAGTAGTTATCCACATAAACATACACAAGTAAATGTCAAACATATATAAAAATCATCAAAGGTGTATATTTGATATGTCTGAGTAGTAGTCAACTTGTATGCATCATTTACTGATGTAAGCACGTGTCTTTCAAAGGAGCAATGTAAGAGAAGTCTATCAAAGATGAAATAGACTATTTTTATGTTTAAAAAAAAAACCAAGACAAAAATTGGTGAAAACATAAAATGGATAATAAATAAATAAAATTTTTTTTAAAGTATCAAGGATTACTCTAAACCTATTTTTGGGTTAAGGAGATTCAGATAAAAAATTTTGAGAAATAACAAACTGTGAAAAGCAATTACAGATATGCAGAAGGAAAAATCTAAGTGAAGGAAGACGTTCAGGAACCTAAATGGTAATCAAAACCTAAGAAAAAGTAACTTACGTCAAGTTCAGTTAGAGAAACAGTTAATGAAAACTAACAAACTGACGAAAATTGAATCACATCTAGAAAGCATTGTGATTGATGTCTGGCCATGTGGACAGAAATGACAGAAGCAAGAAAGACTAATAAGACAACATTAGAAAACACAAGCAAATGACAAGAGACCAGATGGGACTAAAGCTGCGAAGAGACATGATCACCAAATTCAGTCACTTACTTACTTAGTCGTTCCCCTTCTACCGTGAGGTGTAGAGGTTAAATTCAGTCACACAAAAACTAAATGGGATTTTCTTCCTCAAGAAGGCACACATGCTGAAGACACTATTGAATACAAAAAGAACAGTATCAAAAACATCCTTTAATAAAAAGAATCCAAAATAGATACAAATTGTTTTTTAAATTCTGATACCGGAAGAATTGTTAAATAACTTGCATACATATGTTACATATTAAAATTCCAATCTGGCAACTGCTTCTGCAGGAAATAACTGAAGGCTGCTATTGATGTGACCAGGAAAACACTGGATGACGTGGCTGATGCACCAGCCTTTCGGCACTTTAGAGTTTCAAATCTGGACAAATAAAAATGAAACAAATAATGAAGTGTTTCATATATTTTAGTTTTTTTTACAAGCGCACAATAATTCTATACACTCAGCCAGTATTGTAGGAACAGAAAGTGACAGAATCGTAAAAACATAAGACATAGATTATATATAAAGAATACAACAATGTCAAACTGTTCAGTATCTTCTCTCTTTGTCATCCTAGTTCTTCTTGATTCTCACTGTGGAGCAATATGTTGAGAAATTCTCACTGTGGTGCAATATGTTGAGAGATTCTCACAGTGGTGCAATATTTTGAGAGATTCTCACAGTGGTGCACTATGTTGAGAGATTCTCACTGTGGTGCAATATGTTGAGAGATTCTCACTGTGGTGCAATATGTTGAGAGATTCTCACAGTGGTGCAATATGTTGAGAGATTCTCACTGTGGTGCAATATGTTGAGAGATTCTCACTGTGGTGCAATATGTTGAGAGATTCTCACTGTGGTGCAATATGTTGAGAGATTCTCACTGTGGTGTAATATGTTGAGAGATTCTCACTGTGGTGCAATATGTTGAGAGATTCTCACAGTGGTGCAATATGTTGAGAGATTCTCACTGTGGTGCAATATGTTGAGAGATTCTCACTGTGGTGCAATATGTTGAGAGATTCTCACTGTGGTGTAATATATTGAGAGATTCTCACAGTGGTGCAATATGTTGAGAGATTCTCACTGTGGTGTAATATGTTGAGAGATTCTCACTGTGGTGTAATATGTTGAGAGATTCTCACTGTGGTGCAATATGTTGAGAGATTCTCACTGTGGTGTAATATGTTGAGAGATTCTCACTGTGGTGCAATATGTTGAGAGATTCTCACTGTGGTGCAATATGTTGAGAGATTCTCACTGTGGTGCAATATGTTGAGAGATTCTCACAGTGGTGCAATATGTTGAGAGATTCTCACAGTGGTGCAATATGTTGAGAGATTCTCACTGTGGTGCAATATGTTGAGAGATTCTCACTGTGGTGCAATATGTTGAGAGATTCTCACAGTGGTGCAATATGTTGAGAGATTCTCACAGTGGTGCAATATGTTGAGAGATTCTCACTATGGTGCAATATGTTGAGAGATTCTCACTATGGTGCAATATGTTGAGAGATTCTCACTATGGTGCAATATGTTGAGAATCCAACATTGTACACTAAGCTTGGGGAATCAATCGAGCCTTAGACTATCCATCTTGGTCTTCCTCGTACACTAAAACCAGATTTCTGCTGTTGTAGGCACATAGTGGCAACTGACTGGTGCTTTGGATATGGACAATTAATGATCGCCTATTAGAGAATGACACTACAATTGATGAATCCTCAAGGCTAAGATTGCTGGAGTTTGGCATTAGGTGTAAGACTGGCAGGGATGAACATATGAGAAGATGCATCTGGCATGTACTCGTATACAACCAGTGCATATAAGGAACAATTAGCATTCATACCTTTTGACGTTTGCTGAGGGGAACTGAGCACCTATGGGTTTGCCGGGAGTGCAAAAATGTGCAAAAAGGAAAAATGATAATGATTTAGAGTCACTTAATTTGATGTGTCCCTTAATTTAACGAGTCACTTAATTTGATGTGTCCCTTAATTTAACGAGTCACTTAATTTGATGTGTCCCTTAATTTAACGAGTCACTTAATTTGATGTGTAAAAATGGATTGGGGGTGGGGGGTGGTGGAGGGTGAGACTGTAAGAAACAGTGAAGACACGTGATTTAAAAATCTGTGAAGCATAACCAGAATGGTATAAATTTCACTGAATTATCAAATAATGTCTTATTCTCATGTCTTTTTATTTTGCCTTAATTTCAGTCTAAAGAACTCGGGTGGAGAAAAATGGGGAGCCTGGAATAAACTAACTGAAAGTCTGTTCTACATAACAGTAAAGTCTCACAGCAGATACTGCCATAGGGGAGGGTTTGTCAGAGACTTCACTTGTACTAGGTCACAACTTTATACGGCGGAGTGACCAGTTCCCTTCCTCACTGCCTCTGCCTTCCCACACCCAAAAGCTGAGTCGGGTACCAATTTTGTACAGCCTGCTAGACTGGAGCATGACACAACCTGGTTTTGAAACTGATCCCTTTTCCTCAAGAAGAATGCGGTCTAACCAATCTGCCAGTGCTCTCCATAGGGAGATGAAAAGCAAAGAATAATAACTTTATTTTTTATTCTTCTTCTTTGATCCTTAGCCGCCGACCGTCAAAGCGGTCAGTGGCCATCACGCCTAGTGGCGTCTTGTAGGGCAACAACAAATTGATTCCACTTTGCTCGGTCGGCAGCCATCCTTCCTTATTTTTTATTGAAGTACAGAAAATAGTTTAGACAAGACGCATCTGACATTCAAAATATTAGAACATAAAACATTAGCAAGACCCAAAAAATGTGTGGCTAAGGCTATCAAGACAAGAGGATACATCCTCTTACAAGCCACACAAAATGCTAAAGAATGGCACTGAACTTCCCACAAAGCTTCAAGGCAGGAGTATAAAGATAAAGAAATTAAGATCAAATAGACAAATATTCTGTGCGGGGCTTACAAACTCATAATGTAAAATAAATTGTTACAGAATCCATCATTGCAAGAAGACATTAAATGGTTTTATGCAGTCATCATGCATGGTGCTCCATGCTCTTTAAGGAACAAAAAAAAAAAAAAAAAAAAGAGAAAGAGACATTATCCAGCATACCTGTTTCCTTGTCCACTCATCATCTTCTGGTACTCCTTCTCCATGGTCTGACCATCATAGTACCAATTGAGGTCATTGAATGTGTACTCAAACCCTTGTCTGCACTCACATTTGTAAAAACCAGTCATGTATTGTCTTCCTTCCACTGGCGTGCACTGTCAACATGACACAACAATGTTATTACTTTACTAAGGGAACACATTCACAAACATCAGAATCTTCAACTCAAATGTCAAGTCATTCCTATTGTATGGCTCTGAAACATGGAGAACAACAAAAATAACAACCAAAAAGCTACAGACTTTCATAAATGGGTACTTGCGTAGAATAGAAGGATTGAAGTGGTATGACAAGGTCACAAATGTGGAACAGATGACAAGAACCAGACAAGTACCACTGGAACAACAGATAAGAAGCAGATGCCGGTGAAGGATAAGATACATTATGAGGAAACCTGTTGACAGCATTACAAGGTAGTCCTTGTTCTGTAAGAGAGGTAGAGGGAGATCAGAGAACACATGGAGAAAAGAACTGGAGACATACATGGGCAAAGAAGACATGGAAAAACCTTGAGCTGATGGCACAGAACAGGAAGACAGCATACATTTGTTGGGTGCCTATGCTCCTTGGGGAGCTGAAGGATAATAATGACAGGAACATATCAACAGTCTTGCTATTATTGTAATATGATGACACAGTTCAGGCATGTTGTAAAGGCAACTAAAGTGGGGTTAACAACCTCATCATAAAAAAACAAATTGCTTTTGAAACTACAAACACACACACAAGCTGCCAGCAAGAGGACCAGTTACAGTGGTGGCAACATGCTCCATTAGGAGTGAGCAGGGGGAATGAAAAGTGGGACTGATGATGGCACAGTTGCATTATTTTTGTGTGGATTGAGTAGACAAACCTTTTCTGTGTGGTAGTTACTTGAACCACTGGTTAACCATTCTATTATGCCTCATCCACTAGTACAAATTATAAACCTATTCTGTGTGGTAGTTACTTGAACCACTGGTTAACCATTCTATTATGCCTCATCCACTAGTACTACTTACTTACTTACTTAGTCGTTCCCCTTCTACCGTGAGGTGTAGAGGTTTGGAAGACAGAGCGCCAGACTATCCTATCGGCTGTCATCCTCCTGGTCTGGTTCCATTCTAGTCCTCGGTCCGTCAAAGATTGTCTAATGTTGTCCTCCCAGAGGACTCTGGGTCGTCCTGGGTGTCTGGATCCTTGGCTCTTTGTTTTCCATGCTTGTCGTGGTAGCCGATCTTCTCCCATTCTGCAGACATGGCCAAACCATCTTAGTTGGGACTGTTCTATTTGGGTCTGCAGCAGATGGGATTTTAGGCCTTGACGTATTGTCTGGTTGCGTACCATGTCTCTTCTTGTTACTTCAACCACCTTCCTCAGATACCTCATTTCTGAGGTTTGGATCTGGCTTTTATGGGTTGTAGTCATTGCCCATGACTCGCATCCATATGTCAAGACTGGGACATAGGTGGAGCGGTATACAGCCATCTTCGTTTTTCTTACCAACCTCTCTCTTGCTGAGGAATCCTCGATTTATGGCCTGAAAAAGTCTCCCAGCTGCTGCTTTTCGAGTGGCCAACTCTTCTTTGATGCCTCCCTTTCGGTCTATAATAGCTCCGAGGTATTTAAAGTGGTCGACCTGCTCCAGGACCTGTTCTCCCAGCTTAATCTGATGTCTTCTTTCTTCTCATGATATCACCATGGATTTTGTTTTAGAGCTGCTTATGACCATCCCTCTCTTCTCCAGCTTTTCCTTCCAGACTTGCAGGTTGGATTGGAGATGTGCCTCTGATTTAGCAATCAGGGCAACATCATCAGCAAACGCCAGCTCCGAAATATAGACCTGTCTCATCTTCCAGTACCCCACTGAATACTTTCTTGTTCTCTCCTTACATGCCTTGATGACATCGTCCATAAGGAATATGAAGAGGTAAGGTGATAGGATATCACCTTGTCTTACACCAGAGGTGGTCCTGAACTCTTCTGACTTATGGTTTGCTGTCCTCACATAATTTCTGCAAGACTTGTAGAAGCTCTGTATAGCATGAATCAGAGGTGCTGGAATATTCTTCCTTGCCAAACAGTCCCAAAGTTTGCTCCAGGGAACCCTGTCAAATGCCTTTTCCAGATCTATGAAACAAAGATGGATCTCACTTTTATACTCAAGGGCCTTTTCACTCAGCTGAGTGTGAAGATTAGGTCTTGAGTACTTCGGTTTGCTCGGAATCCGCACTGGACCTCATCCAATTGTGGCTCAGCTAGGCGTCGGAGTCTCTGCTCTAGGATTCTAGAGTAGATTTTTACCAGGGACACTGAGAAGGGATATGCCTCTATGGTTTCCACACTGTCGATTGTCACCCTTTTTGAAAATTGGTGTTATGATGGCAATCTCCCAATCCTTTGGTATGGTCTTGTTGCACCACGCTGGCTGTAAAACCCTTAAGAGTAATAGGTCGCCTGATGCTCCCATGAACTTAACCATTTCTGGTGTTATACCATCATGCCCTGCTGCTTTGCCCATCTTGATTTTCTCCAGTGCTGCCTTCAGTTTTTCCATCTTTATGTCATCTTCACCATCATTGGTTTTCTCTTCTGTGCTAGTGGTTATCATTTCTGATGCTTCACCATGCTCACCATCCAGGAGTTCTGAGAAATATTCTTTCCATTACTTCCTTCGGGGCAGTAAGCAATTTGCCTTGCTTGTCCTTTATAAATTTGAGAGGGCATTGTTTTTTCCTTCCTCATGTTCTTTAGGGTCTTATAGAACAATTTCTGGTTTTCTTGTGCATCTTTTTCTAGCTTTTCTCCAAATTCTTCCCAGGACTTCTGTTTTGCTGCTAGCACTTTGTTCTTTGCTTCTGTTCTGAGTGTCACATATTCTCTATATTTTTCCATTTGTCCTGTTGTGTTTTTAGCTCCTAAGTATTGTTTCCATGCCATTTTCTTCTCTCTCATTTTCTCTTTGACTTCCTCTGTCCACCAAGGTGTCCTCTTTCTCTTGTTCCCAAGTCGGACTTCACCGCATGCTTCTGCAGCAGCTGTCTTTATGATATCCTTGAATTTAATCCAGAGGGTTTCCAAGTCATCAGGTCGTTCTTCTGTGTTGCTCACCGCTGCAGCAATAAGCCCCTGATATCTGGTCTTAGTTTCTGGCTCTCTCAGCTTGTAGGTCCTAATGCTCATTTCTCCCGCTCGTTTACTTGGTTTCTTGCGTGATGTTGTAGCTGTTCCTAGGCTGAGCAACTCTTTCAGTTGTTCTTTTGATTGTTAGCAGGTAGTGATCACTTCCAATCTCTGGCCCCCTCCAGACTCTAGCATCTCGGACATATTTGAATGAGCTTCTCCGAACAATGGCATGTTCACATCTAGTGTATGCATGTACGCGCTTATGGGGGAACTTTGTGTTTGTAATGATCAGATTCTGCTCACTGCAGAATCTAAGGAGTCGCTTTCCATTGTCATTGAGAGTATCTTCTCCATATCTTCCGATAACTCCACCCCATCTAGCATGGTCATTTCCAACTCTAGCATTAAAATCTCCGAGCATGATAACTTCATCTAGGCAGTCATCCACTGTCCTTTGAAGCAGCTCGAAGAATTCCTCCTTGACCTCTGCTCTCTCATCCTCATTTGGCCCATACACTATGACCAGGTTGACTATGGTTTCTCCTTCTTTTAGTTTTACAACCATAATGCGCTCCGAGACAAAGTTCCATCCCTTGATACTATCTTTTTGATTTTTGGCCACAATGCAACCCACGCCCCCTTTAGCTCTTTCAGATATGGGTACACCACTGTAGAGCAGCGTGTTGCCATTGAGATCAATGAATCCTTGTCCTTTTTTCTTTGTTTCCGTTATAGCCAGGATTTCTAGTTTTGCTTTCCTCATCTCTTCCACCAGCTCCTCTTCCTTCCCATTTATACTTCTTGTGTTCCAAGTTCCATAAGTCGTAGTGTGTAGTCCGTTCCAGTTCGTCGCCTTTAGAATCAGTCCAGTTTTCTCTCTTGTATTGCTCGTAATCGTGATTTAAAGCAAACAGGTGATTGGCCTGTTGTGCCTTTGCATGGTGGAGAGGCTGCCTCCTTACGGCCTCCATGCAGGCCGCCCTCCTCCTTTTTCATCCGGGCTTGGGACCGGCATAGGCGGAGTTTTCATCCACTAGTAAAAATTATAAACCTATTCTGTGTGGTAACTACCTGAACCCCTGGTTAACCTTTCCATTATGCCTCATCCACTAGTAAAAATTATAAACCTATTCTGTGTGGTAGTTACTTGAAACCCTGGTTAACCTTTCCATTATGCCTCATCCACTAGTAAAAATTATAAACCTATTCTGTGTGGTAGTTACTTGAAACCCTGGTTAACCTTTCCATTATGCCTCATCCACTAGTAAAAATTATAAACCTATTCTGTGTGGTAGTTACTTGAAACCCTGGTTAACCATTCCATTATGCCTCATCCACTAGTAAAAATTATAAACCAATTCTGTGTGGTAGCTACCTGAACCCCTGGTTAACCTTTCCATTATGCCTCATCTACTAGTAAAAATTATAAACCTATTCTGTGTGGTAGTTACTTGAAACCCTAGTTAACCATTCCATTATGCCTCATCCACTAGTAAAAATTATAAACCTATTCTGTGTGGTAGCTGCCTGAACCCCTGGTTAACCTTTCCATTATGCCTCATCTACTAGTAAAAATTATAAACCTATTCTGTGTGGTAGTTACTTGAAACCCTAGTTAACCATTCCATTATGCCTCATCCACTAGTAAAAATTATAAACCTATTCTGTGTGGTAGCTACCTGAACCCCTGGTTAACCTTTCCATTATGCCTCATCCACTAGTAAAAATTATAAACCTATTCTGTGTGGTAGTTGCTTGAACCTCTGGTCAGCCATTCCATTATGACTCATCCACTAGTAAAAATTATAACCCTATTCTGTGTGGTAGTTGCTTGAACCACTGGTCAGCCATTCCATTATGCCTCATCAACTAGTAAAAATTATAACCCTATTCTGTGTGGTAGTTGCTTGAACCACTGGTCAGCCATTCCATTATGCCTCATCAACTAGTAAAAATTATAACCCTATTCTGTGTGGTAGTTGCTTGAACCACTGGTCAGCCATTCCATTATGCCTCATCAACTAGTAAAAATTATAAACCTATTCTGTGTGGTAGTTACTTGAACCCCTGGTTAACCTTTCCATTATGCCTTATCCACTAGTAAAAATTATTTACCAGTAATGCAGTGAGTATCATCATCGTCACTTTCCTTTTCGCTCCTTATGGAGTATGTAACCACCGCTGTCGCTGGTTCCCTTGCAGGAAGCCTTCATCAAGCATTCACATGCTCTTGCAGCAGTAGCTTCTGTTGCAATATGGTTTTTGTAATGAGGTTGCCAGCCTCATGTACAACCTCATATTAGTCACCTTGTACGACACGCATGAGAGAGAAGTAGTCCCTTTTTTTTTGTCACATCAGAGACCCCGGGGAACTATATGGGGCCAGTGAGTGTCACTTCTTAATAATTTAAAAACACCTAAAGCACATCAAACCCACAACAATGGACATGAAACTGCTGACTACTTTTTTTACGCTTCTTTCTGGCTCTGTGGTTTCACAGTGTGTGAGAGTTCCAGTTGTTCATTAAGCAGATAAGTGTATAATCTAACATACATTTAACACTCTCTGACACGTCTTTCCTGTGGGCGTGTGATTTTGTATCTTTGGTCAACCAAGATTTTCCACTACAGCCATAAACTCAATGAGACATGCCCTAATTAGTGGCACTCTATCTCCATCCCATCCCCTCCCTTTTCCAATTTTATTTTTTTAATTGTCATTTTTATATTCAAAACTCTTTTGGTTTTTCCCTACACTGATGATCCATCCTCCATATTTTGGACAATTCAACGACAAAAAAAGCTTCATTAAAGATTATAGCTTCACCTTGGTTGTAGCAGGCATCAACATCCTAAATTGTTGTAAAACAAAAAACATGGATTCAAATTGAGTACAAACACGATAAACACCGTCATATAAAGCATACAGCCGCGATCATCGCCACGATGCAGATTATCTCTGTCACCATTGTTGACACCAGGAAATAATCACTGCCCAGATCCCGTGACTATTCCGCCAGTGCCAAGAACAGGAACAGGAAAGCAAATGAAGCTGCAGACAACAAAGAAATACTAACAGTGCAACAAGAAATTTGAGCCAAAGAGCAAAGACAAAACAAATCAAAGAAGTGTGTATAGTGCAAAAATAATGCTATACATTAAGTATAGACAGAATAGCTGCTGTCTTTCTTATCTGCCATTTTGTTCTCTCAGAAGAAATTTTTTTTCTTTATTTAAATTTAGCTAATCAACATTATATTACATTGCAAAAATAATATATTTCATTAACCTAATGTTATATTACATTACAAAAATAATATATTTCAATAAACTTGTTATATTACATTACAAAAATAATATATTTCATTAACCTAGGGTTATATTACATATTTAAAACTATATTTTATAGTTATTGCAAACATCTGCAAGATACTAGTAGAAACTGTTTTACGCAGAAATGTTAAGAAGCTCCTGTTCTAGAAGAATTATTTTTCCTGCATATCAATCACATCACATAGCAATAAAAAAATTTAAGTCATAATTACTCTGATTAACCCTTTATGTCCCAGGAAGTTTCAAAGTTTTACCCTGACACAAATCCCGCCCCCCCCCCCCCCCCCCCCCCCCCCCCCCCGTTTGTTTTTCTTAAACAAGTAGTAAAAACATATATATTTATGAGAAAATATATTGTAATATATATAAAATTGATATGAATTGATTAAATACATACAAATCTTATATGCAATAAATAAGTTTGTTTTCTATCACGTAAAGTAAAGACATGTAGTGCCAGCGGGTCTCTGAAGAGACACGTAAAGTGAAGACATGTAGTGCCAGCGGGTCTGTCAAGAGACACGTAAAGTGAAGACATGTAGTGCCAGCGGGTCTGTCAAGAGACACGTAAAGTGAAGACATGTAGTGCCAGCGGGTCTCTCAAGAGACACGTAAAGTGAAGACATGTAGTGCCAGCGGGTCTCTCAAGAGACACGTAAAGTGAAGACGTAGTGCCAGCGGGTCTCTCAAGAGACACGTAAAGTGAAGACATGTAGTGCCAGCGGGTCTCTCAAGAGACACGTAAAGTGAAGACATGTAGTGCCAGTGGGTCTCTGAAGAGACACGTAATGTGAAGACATGTGGTGCCAGCGGGTCTCTCAAGAGACAATCAACAGGACTACTGCATCCTCAGGCATGTATATGAGGTTGTTCACGGGGCTGACAACCCCATCACTTAAATTAAATTGCCACAAACAACCACTGCTGCAAAATGTGCGTGCAGGTTTTCTTCCATGTTTCATAAGGTGTTCACAGAAAATGATGATATATGAACGAAAGTGCAGACGTGAGGAAATCCACCTAAACCAAGCTGGCATACCAGTTGACTATTGGGAGAAAAAAGTACCAAATAGTTCATGAGCTAGAAAGAGTTAAGCTGTGCTACTCATTAGTTATTATCAACGTTATTACTTAAAGGTTTATTTTATTTACTAGGTGCTGTACATAGTAACACTATGTAGCAACTACAAAATATGTATGAACTTTAGCTAATATGCAAATAACAATAAACAGTGATTTAAATAGCAGAAAGTATATCCATACTATAACTTGGTGGGCCCCGTATAGTTCTCAGGGGTCTTTGGAGAGACATTGAAAGAATATGACTATTACACACTCAGGTATGTCGTACAAGGCGATGAATAACGAGGTTGTGCACGGGGCTGACCTCCTCATCATATAAAACAAATTGCACCAGACACCATCACTGTAAGAGCATGCAGCTACTTTGTACTGGCTTTCTGCGGAACAAACTGCAGTAGTGGCTCCATGCTCTGTAAGGAGCACAAAGAAAAATAATGATATCTAGCCGAGTTTTCTTCACATGACAACAGTCAAGTCTCAGATCTGCTAACGAGGCACTCAATGAACTAAATTAAATGACTGAAAGCTTACAATATTTATAACAACATGTTCCATCGACATACCTCTGACAATATATAGATAGAACCACTGACTGAATTGCAACACCATACACATGAGAACACCATAATGCTTCAACTTTTACCCAACTAATGTCCCACTTGCAAGGGAGGCAAGCAACATAAGACCATGTGACCAAATTAGTGTCAATCAGGGTTACTTTCAGCCTGTCACAGCACCCTAACAAAAATGACATCCAATCCACTTTTCAGGTGTAAAATGCCAGCTAATTGGATGAGAACATTGTTACTACTTGCACCAATCACAAAAGGTTAAAATTAGTGTCATTTCCATGACATGCAGTTTTTGCATTTCAATCTACTGGCCAGGTAACGTATCCCAGTTTTAGGGATGTTTTAATGCCTGAAGTAATATCTTGTTACCTTTATACAATAAGCATGTTGTCAAGCATACAAAAAAATTACCTCTAAATTAAAAAAATATGAACTTCCTTTTCACGTAAAAGGCTGTGACATAAAATATTTAAACCTACAGGGTGATTCAAAAGTCACTCCTATTTTTAAATTTTTATATCCTTATTTGTATCCATTAGATATAAATGAAACAAATAACAAAACAATGAACAATAACTGCTATTTGACAAATTAAGTTTTATTTGTTTCTTTGTTATTCTAAGAAAGAAAATAAAATCATAATGTAACCAATAAACTATGGTACGAGAGACAGCAAAAATGGCCGCCCTCAATGGAAACGTGCTGAACAAACTGGATCTCAAGCCGAGCTGTAACGTTAATGTAATATTTTATGTAAAAAACTGGCAGTTAACTTTCTTTATTGTGATATTTGTTTCATATAAATTAGTTAGATAAGAATGAAGAAATAATTGTTTAAAATTAGGAAGGGACATCTCAACCACACTGTATATTAATGTTTGTCCTTATTAAATTGATATGCAAAATCTGACTATTTTTTAACTAAAATAATAAGTAGCACATGTGAATGTCTTCTTCTTCTTCTTCTTCGTTCGCCCTGAAAAGGACGGTGGTTGCGTTGTGTCTGTTTACAACGTAGCTGTGATATCTGCACCTTTCGGTCGACACATCCGACTTCTGCACTGCATTTTTTAGGACCGGGTTTGCCTTCCCATTGCGATCCGTGCTCGCTCAGCCAGCCTGCATTGCTGCATACTGTTTCCAGGACCACCACGTGGAGGTGGAGCACGGTCTTGACCAGCTCTGGTTCGCTAGTCCTGACGCAGGCAGTCAAGCTATGAGTCGCTGACTGCGGTCTCTATTGCTGCGTCTTGAGGTCCCACATGTGAATGTGCTATATTTCTGCAATATCTCACCAAAAGATATTTTACTTATAAATCCTGTGTGGACAAAAATCATAAATAATGACAATGCTGTACAAACAATTACAGCAGCAGCAATGAAATATTACTGTTTATGTGCAGTGAGATTCAGAACCAATCAAGATAACGAAAGCCTTACATTCTCCACAGAAAATCTGATAAAGTAAAAACCAGGTGTGGTCTCATATAAGCACAAACAACACACACACAAGGAACATAGCTAAAGCTTACCATGACAGTAACATGTGGCAATGTACTTGATATTTTAAAGGTCTCCATGAAATCATGCTACAAAAATTACTTACAAATTGAGACTCAAAGTCGCAACGAGCGGTGTTCTTAAAGGCATTTGGTGTAACAAAATCTCCTGGACACTGGTCAAGACTCATCTCCTTCAGTGCAACATCCACAGTCACAACACCCCTTGTTAGAAATAAAAACACAATTTTAAATTATGCTTTAAAAATTATATATAATTTTTTTTTAAATTTAGAAAGTATAGTCGGTTTTACAAATGGATGGTACACTAAAAACGTGGGACATTTCTGGGTTCTTTTGTTAAACTAATGAAAACAAATGCTGCAGAGCACATAACAATGAGAAAGTGTTAAAAATTTGAGTGAGGAGTTTTCTTATGTTTATCTAAATATTACTTTCTATGTTACTTTCCAAGCTATAATATTTTTATATCTGCTTTCCAAGCTATAATATTTTTATATCTGTGCACCATACTAAATCTTTCTACCGGTACTGCTGTGTTAACTTATTGATGAGTCCACGATGACTGAACGAATGATCCATCTGTTCATTCATTCATTCACTATCTTCAGCTTCCCAAGCAGCATAGGCTTTTAACAATCATACGTGTCCCCCTGTCCTGTGTCATCTGCTCACGGTCTCTTTCTATGTCTTCATTATCTCTTTCATGTGTCTCCTGTTCTCTTCTCCATGTGTTTTGGTCTCCCTCTACCTCTGGGACATCCAGAAGAAGAACTGCCTTGTAATGCTATCAACAGGTTTCATCAGGATGTGTCCTATCCATCTCAAATGTCTTTTTCTCTGGAGATAAATGAAAAGGATGAGGCAGATACGAAAAGAATTTGAGCTGACGGCACATGACAGGACCTTGCATGACAGGACCTTGCATGACAGGACCTTGCATGACAGGACCTTGCATGATATTGTAGATGGTGCATGTGCCATGGGATGTTGAAGGGTAATGGGTAAATACACAACAGACAATCTTACTTGAACTCTATGTACTGCTTGATGTCATCTTTCCCAAAGAAAGGAGCCAGGTACGTAACACTCCAGGTATTAGACATGTTATCACACTTAAACTGTGGACGTAGCCATTCTCCATCTTCATACTGGGCTGCTCGGTACGTGTACGGGTAGTACTCAAAGCGGACCAAGCTGGTACCAGGGTAGTCAGACCTAAAAGCAGAGAGGGTTTCAGGGATTAAATTGTTAGAAAAACATTATTAAAGTCAAAGCAAATATATATTCACTGCTCCTCCAGGTATAGCATCCGTCTGCTCTTACAGAAGTGGTTTATGTAGCAATCTGTTTGACATGATGAGGTTGCCAGCTCAATGCCCAGCCTCCCATTAATCACCTCTCAGGAAGCAGTAGACCTGTAGGAACAAAACAGGGGTAATGAAGGGATCATTATCATCATTTTCCTTGGGGCTCCTTATGGAGTATGAAGCCACCATTGGTCCCCTTGCCAGAGGCCTGCCCCAAGCATTCATATGCTCCTACAGTGGTAGATTCTGTAGCTATTTGTTTGACATGACAGGGTTGCCAGCTGAATGCTCAACCTGATATTAGTTGCCTTGTTTGACATGACAGGGTTGCCAGCTGAATGCTCAACCTGATATTAGTTGCCTTGCACGACATGCCTGAGGGTGTAGAAGTCCTATTCTATCTTTATCTCATCAGAGACCCCCCCCCGAGAACCAAAAAAGGCTCATGGAAGGATACACCAAAGTTCTCAGAAGAATAGACTAGATTAAAATAAAGGGTAAAGGATCCCATTTACAAGCCCGTAGCGGCATATTGGGAATATTGTATTAGGCATATATTTTCTAAACCATCGGCACACTAGGGTTGATGTGGTCAGCATCACGCTGGCCGCCTTAACCTTCCCAGAGTTGCTCTGGTACCCAATTGGGGCTGGGTCGACCCAGGAGCCGTTTGCAGCCTAAAAAAATCCCACCTCAACTGGGGATCGAACCACGGAACACTTAGCTAGGAAGCCAGTGCACTTACCACTATGCTACCGTGGCTCCCATAGACTAGATTAAACAGAGGAAAAACAACATACGTGGAAACAAAAATAGGGAAAAGAAAATTAAACTAATTAATAAAATATTTAAACTTCTGGATGTGAATCATGGGCAATGACTACAACCCACAAATGTCAGTTCCAACGCTCAGAAATGAGGTATTTGAGGACGGCGATTGAAGTAACAAGAAGAGACATGGTCCACAAATAGACGATATGTCATGGCCTCAAAACCCAGCCCCTGCAGACCTGAGTAGAACAGTTCCAACTAAGATGGTTTGGTCATGTCTGCAGAATATGAGAAGATCGGCTACAATGACAAATATGGGAAACTAAGAGTCAGGGATCCACACCTCCAAAATGACCCAGAGTCTGCTGATAGGACAATCCCTGAAGGACTGAGGACTAGACTGCAACCAGGCCAGGAGAAAGTCAGCTAATAGGATAGTATGGCCCTCTCTCTCTGGCAAATCTCTACATTCCAGGGTAGAAGAGGAACGACTAAGTAATTAAGTGAATTCCTTCAATGAATAAGCAAAAACACATTCATACAATTAATTTAAAAATTCTTGACTTGCCTGGTGTTTTTTTTTTTAATTTCTTTTCATTCACTGTTACAAGTACTGGCTTCCTAGCTCGGTGACCCATGGTTCAATCTCCAGTTGAGGTGGGATTTTTTAGACTGCAAACGGCTCCGGGGTCAACCCAGCCTCATGAATTGGGTGCCAGAGCAACTCTGGGACAGTTAAGGCAGGCGTGATACTGACCTCTAGTGTGGATGGGTTTGAAAAAAAATCGAAAAAAGGTGATTCGTCTTACGAGGACAAAGGACCTCTAGTGTGCCAATGGGCTAGAAAATATGGGCCTAACTCCATATTCCCAATATGCCTCAGCGGGCGTGAAACTGAGTCCTTCTCCGTTCCTCCCACTGTTACGAGGCTAAGAGCATTCTCTTCCCTCCCCCCCCCCAATGCTTCAGACAACTTTATTTGTTTCCTATTATAATAAAGCATCACCATTTTTATTTTGCCCTCTTTACAGAGCAGAGCCATCACTGCAGCTGATCTTGCAGCGGTAGTTTCTGTGACAATTTGTTTTACATCCAAAGTTGACAGCCTCCTGCACAACCCCACAGCCTCATGTTAGTCACCTTGTATGACATACTCGAGGCAGAGACACCAAGAAACTACATGGGGCATTATAAGAAATAAACTTACCTAATCATAGGTTTTGCTGTGAACTTCTTCAGCCCCACAAAGTTTGTTGCCCAACGTGCTTTCATATTACGGAACCAAGCTTCGTCAGTGTAGTAAGTGTCCTTGCCAGCAAAGTCTATGGCACGGAAAAAATCTGCACCTCCCACACTTCCTACACTAGATGCTTGCACTTTCCAGGCATATGGACCAAAGAATTCTCGGGTGATACCATTCGTAAAGCGAGGGTCTGTGTTGTTAATTGGTGGCGACATGCGGAACTTGTAGCGGTCAAAGAAGACACCAGCACCTACAATCTTCCAGTCTGCCATCACGTTAGCAATGACTTCTGCATAGATCTGTGTCTCATTCAATCTACGATCACCTCTCAAGTTACCAAACTCCTGCAAGAAACACAAACCACATATTAATCACATACTTTGATATGGGTATGGTCAACTTTGCCATTTTTTTCATTGCATTTAATATTTGTAAATAATCATTCACACATTAACCTTAATTATAAATTAATATCATCATGACAAGGCAGTCCTTGTTCTAGAATCCCCTGGGTAAACAGAGGCAGAGACAGAATGAAAAAGACATGGACAAGAGAACTGATGCCAGACGTGAAGTGGATGAAGAAGGCATGGAAAGACCTTGATGACATGGACCAGGAAAACCCGCCATAAGTTTGTTGAAGACTTGACATAAGTTTGTTGAAGACTTGACATAAGTTTGTTGAAGACTCGCCAAAAGTTTGTTGAAGACTCGACATAAGTTTGTTGAAGACTCGACATAAGTTTGTTGAAGACTTGACATAAGTTTGTTGAAGACTTGACATAAGTTTGTTGAAGACTTGACATAAGTTTGTTGAAGACTTGACATAAGTTTGTTGAAGACTTGACATAAGTTTGTTGAAGACTTGACATAAGTTTGTTGAAGACTTGACATAAGTTTGTTGAAGACTTGACATAAGTTTGTTGAAGACTTGACATAAGTTTGTTGAAGACTTGACATAAGTTTGTTGAAGACTCGCCAAAAGTTTGTTGAAGACTTGACATAAGTTTGCTGAAGACTTGACATAAGTTTGTTGAAGACTTGACATAAGTTTGTTGAAGACTCGCCAAAAGTTTGTTGAAGACTTGACATAAGTTTGTTGAAGACTTGACATAAGTTTGTTGAAGACTTGACATAAGTTTGTTGAAGACTTGACATAAGTTTGTTGAAGACTTGACATAAGTTTGTTGAATACTCGCCAAAAGTTTGTTGAAGACTCGCCAAAAGTTTGTTGAAGACTTGACATAAGTTTGTTGAAGACTCGCCAAAAGTTTGTTGAAGACTCGCCAAAAGTTTGTTGAAGACCTTTGCTTCTTGGGGATTTGAAAAGTGATGATGATTACACGTCTGCTCACTGATACCATCTGTTAATTGCTTCTACAATTATTTTTTATTATTTGTTTATTAACCTCAGTCATACATTAATATACATTTTTTCTCCTAAAGTTACCTGTTGATTCCATTCATTAATATTTGACTATTAAATATTTATCCCAAGGTAAGAGACGGTTGAGGAAGATCTAAAAATATTTGGAGAAGAAAGCTGGAGACAGGAATGAGGAAGACATGGAAAGACCGTGAGTTGATGGAACGGGGCAGGAAAACTTAACATGGGCTTGCTCATTGGTCTATGCTCATTGGGGGAGCTGATAGGTAATGAATAATAATACTAATTAAACTCAGTTATAGATTTGTTGATACCAAAAACACACACAGAGACAAGAACTGCAGACAGATATGGAGATGAGGAAAAGATGGAAAGTACTTGAGCTGACGGCATGCAACAGGGGGACATGACATGCAACAGGGAGACATGACATACAACAGGGAGACGTGACATGCAACAGGGGGACATGGCATGTATTTATTGAAGTCTTCTGCTCCTTGAGGAGCCACGGTAGCACAGTGGTTAGCGCACTGGCATCCTAGCTCGGTGGTCCATGGTTCAATCCCCAGTTGAAGTGAGATTTTTTAGACCGCAAAAGGCTTCGGGATCAACCCAGCCTCATGAATTGGGTACCAAAGCAACTCTGGGAAGATTAAGGCGGCCGGCAAAGATGTTGACCACATCAACCCTAGTGTGCCGATGGTCAAGAAAATATAGGCCTAACACCACATTCCCAATATGCCTCAATGGGCATGTAACAGGATCTTTTACCTTTACCTCTGCTTCTTGGGGAGCTAAAAGGTATTGTCTGATACATTTGCTGAGTGTCTTGTTGATTGGTAGAGTGGTTAGAGTGCCTGCCTAGCACAGAAAAGTTACTGGGACCCATTTACAGCTGGGAAGACTGGAGCACACCATTACCAAGTTTTGAACCCAGAATGCTGAAACTTCACTGTGAGAGGCCAGTACCCTGGTCACACTGTTAACCAGATGCTCTCTGTAAGGATAAACCTCCTGAAATACTACCTGACTGTATACAATATCACTGACTACATATAGGAAAGACAAAACAAATTCTTTCACATACAACAGATGATCAAATTCCTCTTCTTCAAGTCTGGAAATGGATTTAGTGCGCAAAGGGAAGTAAAAATTCTACGGTAACTGAAGTTTAACGAAAAATCCATGCCAAGCATCCAACTTTCAATTCATATTTTTTTTCCAGGTCTGATGCGGGAAATTCAAGGCTTTTAGCCATTTGTCCAGCCTTTTCAAGGCCTGGAATTTTTTTGGGTGTTTTTCAGCCTTTTCCAGTTTTTTTTCAGGTTGCTACGAACTCTGTACCTCATTTTAGTCACCTTTTACAATATACCCAAGGAAGTAGTAGCTCTCATCTTTCTTTGCCTCCTCGAAGACCCCAGTGTCCACGGTCCTTGGTTTTATATTCTGTACTTGACTTATCCATAGTTTGTTGGTGTTTTTGAGGTAAAAAGTGAGAGGATCCCAGTGTCCACATGTGGCCTGTTCCCTGGTTTTATATTCTGTACTTGACTTATCCATAGTTTGTTGGTGTTTTTGAGGTAAAAAGTGAGAGGATCCCAGTGTCCACATGTGGCCTGTTCCCTGGTTTTATATTCTGTATTTGTCATCCATAGTTTGTTGGTGTTTTTGAGGTAAAAAGTGAGAGGATCCCAGTGTCCACATGTGGCCTGTTCCCTGGTTTTATATTCTGTACTTGACTTATCCATAGTTTGTTGGTGTTTTTGAGGTAAAAAGTGAGAGGATCCCAGTGTCCACATGTGGCCTGTTCCCTGGTTTTATATTCTGTATTTGACTTATCCTTAGTTTGTTGAAGTTTTTGAGGTAAAAAGTGAGAAGACGCCATTGTGTCTACATGTGGCTCTGGTCCCTGGTTTTATATTCTGTATTTGACATCCATAGTTTGTTGAAGTTTTTGAGGTAACAAGTTTTCTACCCTCCTTAGTCACTTTTTACGACATGCCTGGTAGGGTACAGCATTACTATTCTCTGCTCCCCTTTCAGGTCATGGTAACACATGGGTGTTAACTGGTCCCTGGTGCTATTTATTAATTAAATTGTTAAATTTATACCATGGTGTGTTGTAATGCTTGCTTATTATCTTCTCTCTCTCTGTCATCTATCTCTTTTTTTTTCTCCAATAATTTTTCCTGTTGTTACGTGTGTTTTAACGATTGACATATTCCCACTAAAAGTTGGTTGGCTCTTTTTGATATCCACAGTGTGCTTCCTTTGTTCACTGGTCTCTTTTTGGATACTGCCATAAAATTAACTCGTACAAAAAATATTTTCAAATGACTAACCTCATACTCATCCACGTTCTGCAAGAAATTTGACAAAAAGTGAGCAAGACGGAGCGCAGTTCTGCCCTGAGCTTCAAACTGCTGCTCAATACCATATGCTGCATCCCCTGGTAACAACAGCTCATAGGCCTTCTTGGTTTGACAGTTTTGAGCATTGATGTCTCTGTAACGTTGTAAAATCTTCAACATGCGGTTGACGGCCTGCTCGTCTGTTGCTTCACGCTTGCTACGTCTGTGAGCAGTACTTTCCTTCACCTGAGACCAAAAACCAGACATAAATCAAGTAGACAAGAACAATAGGCAAATCTCAAAGTAAGAAAAAATATATACAGGATGTTTCAAAATTATGTATACACACTTTCTTCTTCTTCTTTGATCCTTAGCCGCAGACTGTCAAAGCAGTCAGTGGCCATCACACCTGGTGGTATCTTGTAGGGCAGCAACAAACTGCTTCCACCTTGTTCGGTTGGCGGCCATCCTTCATACAGTGCTCCAACTCTGGTTCATTCTTTGCATCTCAGCCTCCACAGTTCTCTGCTAAGTTGTTTTTGGTCGGCCTCTCTTTTGCTTTCCTTTGGGGGTCCAAAGCATAGCTGTTCTTGTAATGGCATCAGGGTCCCTTCTGAGGAAGTGGTCAGCCCAACTCCAGCGTCTGCCAGCTATTATGGTGTGCAGGTCCTCTTGGTTACTCCGAATAAGTAGTTCTTGGTTGGTGATGGTATTCGGCCAAAAGATTTGGTGAATTTTCCTTAGGCACAATGTGTGGAAAGAGGACAGTTTCGACATTTCCTTCTCTGTTACTCTCCAGCATTCCACACCATATAGAAGCACTGAAAGTACACAGCTCTCATATATTTTTAATCTGGTGTTTGTGCTGTACTGGGAAGACTTCCAGATGTTGTTGAGATTAGCAAAGGCTGTTCTCGCTTTAATCATTCTGTTGTTGATGTCCTTGCTTGTTCCGCCGTCTGGCATTACTATGCATCCTAAGTATGTAAATGTGCCTGTCTGTGTTTAGTTACATGTGAGTTACGAGCAGTCAAAGTGTGTATACATCATTTTGAAACACCCTGTATATGCTTGAACAGGCTTTCACTATATTTATAAAATTATGAACATCCAATGGCCTAGCATTTAATGTCATTCCATGAAATTCCTAGAGGGGGGAGAAAGGGGAGGGCCTCTGAAGAGACAAAGAAGGAAGAGGACTACTGTTCCCTCAAGCATGTCCTAAGGTAATTAATGTGAGGTTGGGCTTGGTGGTGATTTTGTGGTACTTACGAAAAGCTGAACTAAATTATTAGTTGCCTTAACAATTGGAAAACCTATATTACATAGTCCCAATTGTTAAGTGTTTTGTTACACTAGGAAAGATGACTAAATATGAGGTTGTGTACGGGCCTGGCAACCTCATCCTGTAACACAAACTACAACAGAAACTATCACTACAAAAGTACATGAATGCTTCTATGCAGGCTTCCTGCAAGAGGACCAACTGAAGCTGTGAACCCATGCTCCATAAGGATCAAAAAAAGGAAACAATGTTGATAATGACTTAATCATGAAAGTTAAAAAATAATATTTTAACATACAGGGTGTCCCACAAGTCTTGGTGCAGTTTTAATCTTTAATAACTTCAGAAGTATAAATGCTACAAACTTACAATAAACATCATTTGAAGTATAATTATTTACATTTTTTACACTTATTTAGTTTTGTGAATTTTGGGTAATAAATTTTTTATTTAAATTTTTTGTTTCGGTCCCTCTGATTGAAGGGAGCCGCAGTAAAGCAGTGGTTAGTGCACTCGCTTCCTAGCTCGGTGGTTCATGGTTCGATCCCCATTTGAGGTGGGATTTTTTAGACCACAAATGGTTCCGGGTTTGACCCAGCCTCATGAAGTGGGTACCACAGCAACTCTGAGAAGGTTAAGGCGGCCAGTGTGATGCTGACCACATCGCACCTAGTATGCCAATGGTCAAGAAAATATGGGCCTAATGTCACATTCCCAATATGCCTCAATGAGCATGTAGTGGGAACCCTCTAACTGAAGATGACAAATGTTGAAGAAAAAGTCAACTGCATTCACTGGTTTGCTGAACTCAAGTCCACAACAGCAGTAAGAAGAAAATTCACTTCCCATTATAAGAAGGAGGCTCACTACATAAATTTAAAACTGGATTTTGGAAGGTTCAATTCAGCAGACACATGGAGCACTCATTTGTTAGGACTCTGTTCAAATGCCTTTGCAATTTCATCCACAGTCTCTTCGCTTGCTCAGCGTTTCCTGGATCTAGGCTTGTCGTGAATTCAGCCAGTTCCCTTGAATCTTTTTCATCCAGTTTAAATCTCTTTTATTCTGTATTATCTCTGTGTCTTAAAACGTTAGCTGCAACTTTCTGGTACACACCATTACATTTTAAACAAATGACCTCCTTACATACTTGTGACATAGATCTATTGGTACAGCCTCACATACAAAATATCACAGAATAACATTTTGGTACAGCCTCACATACAAAATATCACAGAATAACATATCGGTACAGCCTCACATACATTATATCACAGAGTAACATATTGGTACAGCCTCACATAAAAAATATCACAGAATAATCCTTTCATCCGAACACCCAAAAACCAAAATATTCTCAGAATCAAAATTTTCTTTGGCCGACTTTCGAACACACTTTGAGTAACTTCCGGCAATTTTCAAACACATTTTGGGTGACTTTGGGCTATTCTGTGCTATTTTTCAAATGTGATTTGGGCAAAATCTGAAAAAAATTTGGTTTCTGAAACACAGCTGTCCCCGATGCTATAATATAAATGGATACAGGCCTGTACCACGTAGAGATAATAAAAAGTACGGACATAGAAAAAAAAAGCATTTATATTTGGAACAAAAGGGAGAAGAAAAGACAAGCTCAGGTACAACCAATATATGTAATGGCAAAGGCTGTTGTTATCGGGGTGGACAGTCAGTGTTGGGATCAGGTGTCTGGAAAGTGATTTGTTGAGGGAAGTATTGGATCAGCCAGCTTTCTAGGTAATGTGGAAATGCTGTTTCACGGGTATGCTCAGGTGTAGGATACGCTTTTTTTTTTATTGTACAGGATGGTCCTACACTTGGGCTGATGTAACTGTAGTTCCACTATTCTACTGGTTTAGAACAATGACCGTAGATATGAGAAGGTACTGTCTGATCACCATGTGTAGTTCCCCGGGGATCTATAAATAAACAAAGAAAGAATAGGACTACCACACTCTCAGGCATGTCATACAAGGCCACTAATACGAGGTTGTGTATGAGGCTGGCAACCTCATCACGTAAAACAAAGTGTTACAGAAACCACTGCTGTATGAGCATGAGAATGCTTGGTCAGGCTTCCCTCAAGGCAACCAGTTGTAGTGGTTGCTCCATGCTTCATCGCAAGATCACAGGAACATGACTGTTTGACAGAACAGCATGATCAGCTTGGTTTTGTTGTAGAGGAGTCACATTAGTCACCTCTTGTTTGATAGAACAGCATGATCAGCTTGACTTAGTCACCTCGTTTGACAGAACATCATGATCAGCTTGACTTAGTCACATTAGTCACCTCTTGTTTGACAGAACAGCATGATCAGCTTGACTTAGTCACATTAGTCACCTCTTGTTTGACAGAACATCATGATCTGCTTGACTTAGTCACATTAGTCACCTCTTGTTTGACAGAACATCATGATCTGCTTGACTTAGTCACATTAGTCACCTCTTGTTTGACAGAACAGCATGATCTGCTTGACTTAGTCACATTAGTCACCTCTTGTTTGACAGAACAGCATGATCTGCTTGACTTAGTCACATTAGTCACCTCTTGTTTGACAGAACAGCATGATCTGCTTGACTTAGTCACATTAGTCACCTCTTGTTTGACAGAACAGCATGATCTGCTTGACTTAGTCACATTAGTCACCTCTTGTTTGACAGAACAGCATGATCAGCTTGACTTAGTCACATTAGTCACCTCTTGTTTGACAGAACAGCATGATCTGCTTGACTTAGTCATATTAGTCACCTCTTGTTTGACAGAACAGCATGATCTGCTTGACTTAGTCACATTAGTCACCTCTTACAACATAGCTGAGGCAGAAGTGAGCCTATTCTTTCTTTATATCCTCAGAGAGAAAATCAGTTCTCTGCTCCGAGTGCCACTCACCTTTTCTTTGGCAACATGCCTCTTCTTGATCGTCACCTTTGGACTCGCTGACTGTACTTCTCTCTTTTCACGCTCAATCTGCTCTCGTATCTCCTTGATCCTAGGAATAAGTGTCCTCTTTAAGCGCTTGGTGAGTCGAGGGCTCTGGTTCAATTCAGTAACTTCTTGCAGGAACAGGTCTTTGTCGCTGGCAACAGATCTCTTCTTCCTCACAAATGAGGGATTGACATTGGGGATAACCTGGCGATCTGGGGATATGGTTTAAAGGGATATAAACACATTCATTTTTTGTCAAAACAGCTTACATTCTTGATAATTTACAAATGCATTCTGAATATTCCTGGATTTTAATTTTCTCAAAAGAAATCATACCTGATTAAAGAAGAGGAGAGAGAAAAAAGACACAGAGATAAGCTCACATGGTGGCATAACTTCACTTAAGCATTATGATAATTGATTTTGCTGTAAGCATAATGTTATTTAGACTAATATGTGGTTGTGCACGCTGGTAACCTCAGAATGTAAAACAAAATTGAAACCGCGGCTGCAAAGGCAAGGGGATCAAATGCAGTGGTGGTTCCATGTTCCGTAAGGGGAACAAAGGAAAACAATATTTAACCTTAAAATACAAGTAGTATTTACTAAATTCCCTTTATACTATTTGATTGTATCCAGATTTATGGTATCCACTTTGCCAGTAATTATTAGGGTATTTAATTCTGCTGTAAGCTTTATGGCATTAACTGTTACAGTAAATGTAATGATCTTCACTTTCATAGTAAGCTTTATGGTATCAACTTTCACAAAGAGAGTATTATAATAATTCAATTTTGAAGTAAATTCTATCCTATTTTATAATTCACTTTATGATATTCCCTTTCACATTAAGCCTTATAATATTTACTTTCACAGTAAACATTATGTTTAATTTCATAGTAACATTTATGATGACGGCTTTCACTGTTTGCTTTATGCTATTCATCTTTGCAGCACACTTTATGATGTTCAATTTTACAGTAAGCTTTATCAAATTCACTTTTAGTAAGCTTTATCATATTGACTTTTACAGTAAATTTTATGATGCTCCATTTCACATTTAGCATTTACAATACCTTCTTTCGCAGTAAACATTAGGAATTTCAATTTTGCAGTAAGCGTTATCAAATTCACTTGTGAATTCACTTGTACTGTAAACTTTGTGATACTTACATCCACAGTAAGCATGATATTCACGTTCACAGTAAGCATATTAATCCCTCTATTGTAAATCTTATAATAATCACTTTCATAGTAATTTTTATTACAATTACTTTCACATTAAGAATGAGGATATCCAATTTTAATGTAACATTACAGTATCCACTTTCACATAGCAAGAATTGTGGCATTGAGTTTTGCAGTATATTTTATTATATGAACATAGCCACACTTTATATCCTAATTATAACCCATAAGAGGTTGAACAGGATACTTTTCTTCAATATAATTAAAAGTAAAAAATAAAAAATCTTTCTTAATAAGCTTTATGCATTATTATTTAATAATTTATTAATTTTTTTCAGTAAGCTTTATAATATTAACTAACTTTCAAAGAGTTGTATCAATAGCAGATACAGGACCAAATGGCAAGAACAGCTTCCAGGCCACAAAAATAAATGATGCATATTACCAGCTCAGCAGAAGAGAACAAGTGGTAATCTACAGGCTCCGCACTGGCCACAACAGATTGGGATACCATCTAATCAACAAGCTAAAGATAGGAACTACCGATCAGTGTAAATGTGGCACTGATAAAATGACTGCTGAACATCTGCTTCAAAGTTGCCCAACATATGCGGAACAGAGAGAGAGCACATGTGGTCATCATTAGTACCATTCATGGAAAAGCTCTATGGAGAAAGAAATAGTCTCAAGTTGATCACGTCTTTCTTTGAATATATTCAAGTTGATGTCTGAGAGTTTATGAAGAAGAAGATAATAGTAACTTTTAAGGTAATCTTTATAAAACATTGTTTATTTATATGGACAGCAAGAATAACAACCAAACAACTACAGACTTTCAGAATAAGCTGCATGCGTAGAATAGAATGATCAAAGTGGTATGACAAGATCACTAATGTGGAACTGATGAAACAAGTGCCAGTGGAACAAGAGATCAGAAGATGCTGAAGACGGATAGGACACAAACTGAGAAAACCTGCTGTTGAAGCATTACAAGGCAGTCCTTGTGCTGGAACCACCACGGTCAGAGAGGTAGAGGGAGACCAAGGAGCACAAGAAGAAGAAAATTGAGGACAGACATGAAAGGTATGAAGAAGACATGGACAGATCTTGCCCTGATGGCACTGGATAGAAAGACTTGTCATAAGTTTGTTGAAGGCCTATGCTCCTTGGGGGGCTGAAGTATGGTGATGATCACTTGTATACAAGTTAACAAAGACGTAATCAATACAAAAGAAAATATAAATAACAAATGACTACAATTTTATTTTTATTTTATTTATTTTTTAAATTAATGAAGAAAAATATCACGTTCAACCTCTGATGGTTATAATTAGGATATATATTGTTTTCAATTCCAAATAATATGAACAACTGCCGATATGAGAAAGTGGCATCACATTTGTTAACTATCTTGTCGTGAGAGGTTCAGATGTGTTATTAAAATGACTGATATCCTGGACAAAAAGATGTATCAGATGATACCAGGATAGTGCAATATAAGAGACTGGTCTTATAAGAAATACCCCCTTCTCTGAAAAGAGCAAGGGTGTATCGACAATCAAAGGTAAGGTCAAGCTGTATAAACTTTCAAGTATGATGATAGTGTTTGTTCCTGAAGGTCTAAGTGCTACCTCTCAAGATCCTCCCTTGAATAATGATTATTATTTTTGTATTGACTCTGCTAGGAGACTAATTAGTTAATTAAATATGTAATAGATATATATAACCAACAGAACCTTAACTCAATTTAAATAATTAAGTAAGACTGATTATATATATTTACAATTTATTGATCCTATACCGTTTCTCTTTTCGGTTAGGAAAATGATAAAGAATTCAAATGTATTTACAAGATAAAATAAATAAACATGGAATGTTCATTTCCACAATAGTTAAATATGATAAAGTTATATTTCAAATATTAATTATTTATTTCATATATATATATATATATATATATATATATATATATATATATATATATATATATATATATATATATATATATATATATATATATATATATATATATATATAATTATATATATATTATATATATATATATATATCACTTTCACTGGACTGTAAAGTTGGTATTTAGTTTATAAAAGTCCTTCATGAGTCATCACTCAAACTGTTTTTGTAGTTACTGGTATTTTATTTGTTTGATAATGTCTCTGGATAGGGTGACCAGTGGTATTGTGTTACCACTTATCTCCAAAAATGAGAAGCATCCACTATAGCCAGGATCACAAAATGTCTGGATCTCCAGGCTGGGAACATAGGTTGTCTAGTTCTAGGTATATTGAGAACATTTGCACCACAGAGTCCCTCAGAAGTGAATGTCTCGTACAATCTTAGTAGTTGCAGGATAAAACCTGTAATACAAATAATCACAACCCTTGTATGGTCCAGCACTATTCTATCCACACACACAATGGACGTAACAAACAGTTTCAGACATAGTGCTAACAGCTGCACAGGACAATTTACCTCAGTACCACTCACAGCCAGTTCAATGTGATTACACTTTCCTTATAAATCCTACGTTAGATCCATTTGTCCATGATCTGCTTCCATACAATGATTTGGTTTAGTTCAAACTATTAAGTGACACCTTGATTAATACATGTTAACAAATTCTGTGATCCTTTCTCATGGTCCTGATCAGTGTGTCTTTCCTTTTGGAAATACTCCCTCAAATACATTATTAAATCTACAGTCGTATTTTTGCCATAATTCTCAAAGATTCTACACATTTCCCAATGCTGGCTTTCGTCTCTAACAGTCAACACATGCTTGTGTTCAGATGGCAATACACTCGTCCTGTATGTTTTTTTCTTAACACACTCAACACACTTACGAACACACAAGTGGATTAATCACAAGAAAATTACATAATTATATATATATTCTTTCTTACCCTCAGGCAATACACATAAGCTGTAACAGGCTGTCAAAAGGTATTTAGGTCTGCTATGCAGATGCAGTGGCAAAGTATTTGACAGCACACTTTTTGCTGCTCTCTTCTGTACCGCTTAGTGTTTCAAAAAGTTGTGGCCCCAAATCAACCAAGTTCAAGGACTTTTATACCGTCGTTCCCCCATATCGGAGAACACAGCCAAAAACCGGTGTTAAGAATCTAAAAACGAGGCATCTTTTGCATGCTTGTACAATGTGCAAAATTTTTAATATTTATTATCTCGCTTAATTCTGAACCGATTTTGATCATTTAAAGTTAGAATTATACTGTGAATTTATCTCTACCGTTCTATCTAATAATTGTTTAGCTAGCAAAATGCAATTAAATCTATGCAGACTTTAATTAACTAAATTTGGGACTACCCTGATGTATAGATGTCAATTTAAACGATTTTTCTCTTTAAATGAATTACTATTCGAGGAAGTCTTTGCACCTACCTCTTAAGTAACATCCCCGTTGTTGAATTATCTATATCTTTCCTTTTAAACATCTCTAGTTCTTAAGAAATTAAATAAATTCTCACTATCCTTTACACAAAATGGGCCTCTATGTTAAGCCTAAAAGGTTTCATTATACACACTAGGAAAAGGAGCGTTTTCATTGGTTCTTATATTGGTCCGTTTTCCTATAGTATTGCGTGCTGTAAATATGACCATGGTGTAAGACAGACCAAAACACGACATATCTGTTCAATGAATGTAAATTCATGTAGTAACAAAATGCCTTACTGATAAAGGTTGATAAAGTTGAATTTTTATTCCCGTTAATGATATCCACCAAAAGATAGATATAAGTGGATGGAAGCAGACATCATCATCATCAGTGGATAAGATCTCTATGGTGTTGCTTGCTCCACTGTAGTGTATGGAATGTCAACTTGACCTACGCAGTGGTGTGTAGACATGGATTGAGTGTACAATGTGCGAATGATGATAAGGGTTCGTGTTGTTGACAAATGTTCTTTTCTCACACTCATGTATGACTGGAAGTCATCGACACCAACGACTGTGTACCTTTTCTAAAGTTTAATTGGACGTACACACTCGACAGCACAGATAGTGACAAATCACAGGTTGGCATAATACATCATAGTACAGTGGATAACTGGTCTTGCAATGTTATGTTACATGGGCACTCATGTAGATTAATATTATAATGGACTGTCAGTAGCCAAGCCCTCAGCATCGCCCATACATATAAATCATCTGACTTCACTGACTGAGCACGTCAGCTTATAAACAACATTTCAGATGGCTCCTAAACCTAATCTCGTTTAGCGACGATTCTTCAACATAATGTTCAGCACATATTTTTCCATATAATAATATTGAACCGCTAATAAAGGGTTCTCATGTGTAGCAGTGATCTCTGGACTAAACAAGCGATAATACGGGCATCCCTTTTCTCTTCTTGAAAGTCACTACATGTTTTGGTTCCAAGATGGCTTCACTCGTGAGCTGTCACTCACGTTTGGATACAGATAATGAATCTGTCCTAAAGTTAGTCATTCATAAAACATTTCATTGCTCTGTAGATTTGATCATGAACAATTGACTGCATTCTACAGAATATAGTGCTGCTAGGAATCGAAGTCGTTTTCATCGAGTCAAATATATTCTCTTATCGAAAATGGTGGCTTCGTACGAGAGTTCATAAAAGTATCTTGGATTACCTTGGTATAAGAAATATGAAACTGCCATTCCTTGGCAATACGCATAAACACTGGGGTAAAGCATACACGATAGGTCTAGACGACTATCACTTTCCCCACAAATACTGAGATCACTTTTTCCCCGGCGACAGGCCGACATAGGAAACACAGTCCCTATCAGGACGAAGCCAAATCACCCCACACTCTAGCGACACATCCGCCGAATAGCCTTCGACCTCTCTAGAGACAACAGAACATATAGTTCGACTTAGATATGTAAAGATATACAGATATAAGACAGACTCGTCCTACTCAGACAAACAATACACATAAATTCAGGCCATAGATATTCTGAAGCAAGAACAATCTATTATTACCCAAACAACGAATAAATCGCAGTAAAATGGATTTATCCGCGGAGTTTGATCGAAAGAGCCGACACAACTTTCAAGGGAAGTAACTCAATAATGACTTTCCCTTAAGCACTAAAATATTACCTATGTATAATATTGTAAGATATCAAAGACTGCACGTAACAGTCTTACCACACCTCCCGGGAAAAAAAAAATGGAACATTTTTTTTTTTTTTTGAAATACATCTAGGAGCAACGTACAATAGGCTCACAACGCATGAATAATGCGCAGATGAAAATATCAGGAATACCTATAACGCCTAATATGAGGCTAAGTCGACTTATGGAGCGACTGGTGAGAATGTGTCTCATAAACTGAGAGAAATTATTTCTCTACAAGTATATTTTTCCAGGAAGGTGTCATCAAAGTATAATACAATTCTGGCAATTACACAATGCCTAAAAAATTCATATCATCATTTCGTATTAGATATCTTAAATTTATGATTTATGAAGAAAAAATCATCAAAGCACAGCGGTGAATAAACATCAATGAACCGCTATGTCGTGATACAATCATTATATTATTAAATTACAAATGTGTATCTATCATGATATAGAAAAGGAACTACTATAGAACTAGACATATCAAGAAGTCTAAGCCCTAATAGTTATGTGGAATCATGTGGGCATCTTGACAGAATGTCTGCCATCACATTATCTGATCCACGAATAGCTCGCACAGAGAAATGAAAAGGTTGAAGAGCAATTGCATATCGAGTAGACCTCGAGCTCTTCAAATTCTTACTCTGTATAGCAGTAAGAGCTTTTTGGTCGGTTTCTACTATGAAATGTGCGCCTAGAAGGAATCTCTGTAGTTTGAGGATTGACCAAACCATAGCTAATAGCTCACGGTCTAAAACCGAATAATTCCTTTCTGCCGCATTAAGTTTTCTGGAAATATACATTACAGGATGCAGAGTTCCAGAGTACTCTTGCATTAGTGCCGCTCCAATCCCAGTAGATGAAGCGTCACTACGAAGAACGAATGTCTTATCTTTAGTGGGTAGCACTAAAATAGGTGGTGTTGAAAACAGTGTTTTAATTTTATCCAGAGAGCATTGGCATTCCTGAGACCAGTGGACCACATTAGGCGAACCTTTCTTTAGAAGTGTTGAGAGAGGTGCCATGATAGAGGATAGATTCTGAATGAATCTGCCATAAAATTGAATAAGACCTAACAGACTTCTCACCTGTTTTTTAGTCTTAGGGATTGAGATGTTAAGTATCTTACTAGTATTATGGTCCTCTGTCTTTAGGAAACCATGACCAACTCGGTGGCCTAGGAAAGAAATTTTGCTAAAACCAATATAGGCTTTAGAGGGTTTCGCTGTCAGGTTGTGCTCACGCAAAGTAGACAGCAATTCATCTAACCCTGAATAGTGATCTTCCCAAGTATCGCTGAAAAGACAGATGTCGTCTAGATATGCAATGACATCTGACCGATAAGATAGGATTCGGCGCATCATGCGTACGAACGTAGCTGGTGCGTTCATAAGACCGAAAGGCATAAAATTCCATTGGAACAAACCTCTAGGTGTTGAAAAAGCCGTGAGAGGTTTGGCGCGTTCAGATAAAGGAACTTGCCAATATCCTTTAGACAAATCAAGTTTAGTGAAAAAATGAGATTTGGAGAGTCGAGTAAGTAGCTCTTCCAGTAAAGGCATAGGTTCGGCATCGAACTTAGTTACTTGATTCAATTTTCGATAGTCAACGCAAAGACGTATGTTATTGTCTTTTTTACGCACAATAACCATCGGCGAAGAATATGCAGAGGTGGATGGTTCGATTATTTTCAAATCTATCATCTCATCCAACTCTTTCTCGACCTGTGCTTGAAAATGTATAGGTATAGGATAAGGTCTAACCCTAATAGGAGTATGGTCAGTTAGAACAATGTCATGTTGAATGACATTCGTTTGTCCAGGGATGTCAGTGAGTACATCCTGAAATGTTTGCAACATAGTTGAAACTTGTCGCTGTTCTCCTAGAGACAAATCAGGAGAGACAGTAACGTTCTTCCATGATTCACTGGAATGAAGTGGGATCATTGGAAGAGGAAGATTTACATCTGAAAAACTTGTTTCCTCATCCTGTATCACGGACAGTGATGAGTAATGACCATGTTGTACTGGAGAATTGTCCGTTGCTTGGAAAATGGGTTGCAAATAATCCGGACGTTCATGGAATTCAGTAAGCATATTGATGTGGAAGGTTTTATGCTTCCCATCAATATCGACAATATAGTCGACATCGGAAATTTTCGATATTATATCGTACGGACCTTTCCAAGAAATAAGTAATCTGTTTTCCCTACAAGGTAGTAATACAAATGCTTTGTCACCAGGACAAAGTTGTCGTAAGCATCTCTTCTTATTGGCAAATTGCCTTGCCTTCTGTTTCGCAAATTCAGAAGAAGAAGTTGCTAATTTGCATGCTTCGATAATTTTTTGTCTCAACGCGATGACATATTCGTAGGATGACTTTGTGTCATCGTCAATATTGTCAGATGTTATGAGATCGTGAAGCAACGACATAGGGCCACGCGGACGCGCGCCAAAGACGAGTTCAAAGGGAGAAAATCCCGTATGTTCATTGGGTACCTCTCTGTAAGCGAAGAGGGCCGCAGGTAAAACTCTGTCCCAGTCTTGAGGATGATCCTCAGTTATCTTCCCCAGTAAGTTTTTAAGTGTTCTATTAAGGCGTTCGACCATACCATTAGACATTGGATGGTAGATACTACTTAAAGATCTATCTATCTGCAGAGTAGACATTACTTGAGACATGGTATCTGATATTAGTTGGGTGCCATGGTCTGACAATATCTCTCCGGGGAACCCCAGACGAGAAAATATAAGCCAAAGAGCATCTGCAATATCAGCAGTAGTAATGCTCTTCAGAGGAATAGCCTCTGGCCAACGTGTGCACATATCAACACACGTCAAGATAAACTGATGTCCTCTGGCAGACTTGATCTTAAATGGACCAATAATGTCTATAGCCATTTTTTGGAACGGCCGAATAGGAATGTCCGCCGCCTGAATGGGTGCAGCATGCCGTGGACCTTTGGATTTAACTTCCTGACATACTTTACAAGATCGACAATAAATACGTATGTCCTTGTTTACCAATGGCCAAAAGAAAGCCGCAAGGACTCTTGACTTAGTACGGGAAAAACCCATGTGTCCAGCACACTGAGAGTCGTGAGCGTGCTGCAAAATTTTAACTCTCAAATTCTTGGGAACTGTGGTGAAGTGGGAAGTTATAAATACTTATAGGGAACTTAGTGTACTGACTGAGATCAGCTGTGAAGGTATCTATATCTATTAAGAGTAGTGTATTATAGATAACCTTACTTGCTACCACATATCTATATATCTCAGTCAGAATTATTCTGGAATAGTGTGATGCTACGTTATGTGTCTAGGGTATGAGTATGGTGAAGTGTAAGTCAAACTACAGACAGATAAACAATTTAATTTAATCCACTACTCTTGACAACACTGTGACACTCACATACATATAACACTCTACAAAGATATCTTAAAAGAGTCACTAATAAACTTTCAAATAACAATATGTATTCATTACTGGCATGAATGAATATGTGTCCTGATTCAACTACAAGGGAACCAGGAATCACAATCAATTTAAATTACAAGTTATGTACAGAATGTATTTAATATGAATATTGTAGTGACATATATTATTACAAATGTTCTATGTGTGTCAGTTGTGTAGTAGTAAAATGAGGTAATACTGGTTTTGTTTTGTTCAAGCTCTGTTGGTATTTGTCATCATGACTTCAATAGTTTGTCTTTAGGGACTATTATTGGAGATGTTCACAGTTCCTGATTTTAAGATAAGTAAATTCCCCTCTGAATAGTATTTTTATAAAGTTATTTCAAGATGAGGGGACATAATGTTGAGCTCAGCTGGCCAACTCTGCTTATCTTGAGTGATGGCGGCAGGAAAGGACTCCTCTGCTCGAATTCTCCTCTGGGCTCAGGAGACACCTCACTGATAGCTAAAAGGACCAAGGAGTATGCTGTCCGACTCTGGATTCAGCAAATCTCTGACCAGATGCTGCTCAGTACCATCAAGACCACTGTCCCTGAAATCAAGAAGGATGTACCTTCTACTTCATAACTAATTTATATTCTCTTTTACACTGATCACAATACAGCACAAACATTGCGTTCAGAGCGTTAGGCCAACAGTCAGCTTCATTTGAAATACTTTATTCCAGTATTACCCTTCTTAATGGTTACTACGCCTCTGCACTTCCAGCATTATTTCTTTCTAGTCAATCATCCAGGTGTCAGTGTACTGTTTGGCCATTCCATGCCGTTTTACTTCTCTCCGACACCCTCTGTTCAGGCTGGAGCATTACAGGCTTTACCTCACGTTGGCCACTGAACTACACATATATATACAGGCATAAATCAACAATTCACATTCAATTTTCATTAAAAGATATTAAATGGTTCAAGCTTACCACAATTCATACGAATAACACAGATACGTTGATTAGCAATGAATTCTGGCACAAACTGGCACAAACTTCCATCTGCTTATCTTCCAGGCTTTTAATTTAGCCAAATATATGCTGGCTTCAACGCACTGATGCTTTATCAGGATCATTTAAACAAGTGGTCTCGAACTAACGCTCCCAAGTGTGTATATCAGCGAGACTGGCCAATGAGCCACGTTTCGACAAGTGTTTGAAAAAATGTTATCTTTTCCCGTCTCCCCTAACAACCAAGATAGTATTTATAGCCCGACCAATCGTGGTTAGGCTTTCATTTGTTGCGCTCCAATCAATTTGAAGTTTACATGGTAGGCTATTTCTGTAACGTAAATTTTTTTCAAACACGTTAAAAAAAATCTTATGAGCAGAAATGATTTTAGGCTGTCAGGCACCCCCAATATTTTATTTTGGGTATAATTTATTAATTCCTGGACTATTTGCGTAACGTTTTACATATTATTTGTCAGCAAGCCCTAAGGAACCCAAAAATACTAATTTAAAGGAGCTACGTGGCTGCGTTCAAAATATGTATTTTCTACCTCCTGTTTCGAAGATATGCTGTCTGGGTACTGTTATGTGTTCAAACGTAAACCCATCTAATGTTGTCTTTTCTAATAAGAGTTTGTTATGATTTATAAACCTAACTCTGGGAAAGGGTAGTGTATTTTATCACTGTCCGTCTGAAAAAGTTAGTGCTTGTAGACTTACACGCGTGATGCCAGCATTTGTATATCGCGCGTCGCGTGTTGCATGCGTTCCTGATTTTCAGCCCTCCCCTCTCGCTATCCTTTTGTCCATCTGTTCGTTCGTTTTGGTAACGTAATATAATTAATGTTAGGATTAATTTAGGTCATTACGCAGTACCTCTCAATGTTTTTTCCAAGAAATACAGCACACGTTTCATTGAAGAAGGCGGGTAATAATACAGTAAGCTTTACTATCAACGTGAAAGCGTTACAATTTGTAGACGAAGCAGAAAACAAGGGGGATTTCGAGTACATTCTTGGTGACAGCACTGTCATTTTCCCATTGCTCTTCTCTTTATTAATTTTATTTGTTAGGCTTTATATTTACCTAATAATTTATATATGTGGATTAGAATATTTCATGACACCTCCCCTCTTAAAACAGACATTATATGTCAGTCCTTTATTCTATATACACATAGAGAAATTTATTATTATTTCTGGGGTTTACGGTGATTCTCATCACACGGATGGCGGCTTAAAAAATCCGCTCCCAGATTGGTTTTTCCAGATATATATTCAATGCTAAAATTATATGGAGCCAGAAGCAAAGACCATCGGAGTAACCTAGAGTTCTCATGCTTAGCCTGTGCTAAGAACGATAAAGGTTTGTGGTCAGTTTGCAACTTAAATGCCTTCCCATATAGATAAATATTGAATTTCTTTATTGCCCATATTACTGCAAGACATTCTTTTTCGCTAGTTGAGTAGTTGATTTCAGCTTTATTCAACTTTCTGCTAGCATATGCCACTGGGCTTAATTCCCCATCCAATGCATCTGATTTCTGTAGTAAAGTTGCACCTAACCCAATATTACTTGCATCCGTCCTTACTATGAATTCTGACTTAAGTCAGGTAATTTCAAAATGGGTTTACTTGTGAGCTTTTCCTTCAATTCTTGGTAAGTCATTTCACATTGTGGAGTCCATGTAATGCGATCTGGATGTCCTTTACGTGTCAATTCAGTTAACGGTGCACATATGGAATTAAAGTTTTTGATATACTTCTGGTAGAAACCACATAATGAGACAAAGGATCTCACGTCCTTCTTGGTTTGTGGTCTCGGGGCTTTCTGTAGTTTCTCTAAGTTCTTTGGGTCAGGGGTCATGTTTCCCTGATAAACTGTGTGTCCCAAAAATTCCAATTCTTTACATCCAACGCAACATTTGGTTGGTCGGGCTGTTAACTTTGCCTCCCTAAGTCGATCAAACAGCATGTTCAGAGAGTCAATGTGTTCCTCAAATGTTTCTGTTGCTATAAGGATATCATCCATAAAATTTGTTATACAGGGATTATTCAGAGGATCCAATAATTTTCTCATCATTCTAGAGAAGACACTAGGCGCATTCTTCAATCCAAATGGCAATCTATTAAACTCATAGTGTCCTTCTGAGGTACTAAAAGCTAGGTATGGTCTAACCTCAGGCTTTACTGGAATCTGATAGTATCCTTTACTCAGATCCACTTTTGAGAAATATTTAGCTTTATTTAGTCTGGCAAACAGCTGATTTGTATCCGGCAATGGATCCACCTGTCCTTCTGTAATAGCGTTCAGTCTCCTGTAATCTATACAGAGTCTATGTTCTCCAGAGGGCTTCCTTAAGAGTACCACCCCGGAACTATACGAAGACTCACTGTGCGAAATAATTCCTTCCTTCAATAGATAGTCTATCTCTTCCTTCAAAGCTTTTTCCTTAGCAAACGGAATCGAATATGGTTTCATACAGACAGGTGTGGAGTCTATGAGTTTCATATCATATTCCAATAGGTTTGTATGCCCTGGTCGGTCTGTTAACACCTCTGCATGATTATTTAGAACCTGTTGCACTCTCTCTTTCTGAGTTTTCGTTAAATGTGTACTGATTTTCACCTGTGCTGCTGTCTCACAGGGGTGTAATGGATATTCAAATGATGAAAGTGGTTCCTTTTTCATCTCCATGGCGATGGACAAGGTCAAAAAGTGTGTCTCTTCCTGATGTTCTCTTTCCAAATATTTCTTCAGGAGATTTACATGATAGATTTTTTCTTTCCCCTTCTTATCTATCTTATAATTTGTTCTAGACACCTTCTCTAGAACTGTATATGGACCCTGCCATCCAATTTGTAACTTATTCTGACTCCCGGGCAAAAGAAGCAGTACCTTCTCTCCCACAGCCAAATTTCTGTCTTTCGCCTTCCTGTTATAATAGGCAGCATGTTTCTTCCTGGCTTGTTTCAAATTTTCATTGGCAAGTTTCCAGCCAGTTTTCAACCGAGTGGTCAGCTCATTCACATACTGGTATGAAGATGTAATGTTTTCCTCTGCCTTTTCATCAGTCCACGTTCTTAACATAGCTTCGAGTGGACCTTTTATTGTGTGGACCTATTTGTCCATGCACCGGTATGGTCTCTTCCACTCGAATCTTTATAGTGATGATTTTTCCTCCCAGAATTATCATTCACAAAACGACCGCTACCAATTTTTCTTTTGGGGCTTTCTCCCCACTTAAAATTCTTGATGAGAGATTTCCTCCCTACATCGTCTTCCTCCAGTTTGTTTAAGTCCGATTGAGGGATTGTCGGCTTATCCTGGGGTAAGACATCTTTTTGCACTCTCCGCATAGTGGCCATTGTAAAACAGTTAAGTGAAGCTTGTCCGTGAAAAGGGGCTTCCCATTCCATTTGGTCCACCTTATCAAATTTATTTTTCCTTTTATTGTCAGGCCTGATTTTGCCCCATGGCGTGTCCAGGTCCTGATCCATGTTCCCACTTGTGGGTGTTCCCTCATGTGCTATGCTACACCTTTCTACAAAAATTTTCAATGTCCCATCTTGCTTTGGGCCAATAATAATTGTGAGCCACCTTTTGAATGATGGTACCTATCTTCTCATGGTCCCCATCTGGTTTCACATGTAGGCTCCTTATTAATTCTGTCCTGTATCTTTTTGGAAGAACCAGCTGTCCGTGACCATGGGATCTAGTTCCCGTCTTCCTATACATCAACTTGTTTTTCATGTAAAAATCTCCCTTGCCTGGAGTTGTATGACAAGTTGACAATTTTCTGAAACAAGGCTTGAGTGTTTTATCCCCAGCCTGTGCCTTCCTCATCTCTTCTGGAGTGGTATCTAACATAATATCCTCCTCCTGTCTTGAGGTCGACCTGACCTGAAAGGTTGCCATATACACAGGTTTCCTTCTGCAACGGTCAGTGTCATGATTGTCCATCTGACAATTCTTACACCACCTTTTTTCCTTGGTTGAAAGATTTTCTTTCATCATATTTCCTTTCATCGAATTGTGGGAATTTATTTTTATTGTCATACCGTGGCCTATCAAATTGGTGCTTACCTTTATTTTGATCCCTAGGATCAAATTTATTAAAGTTCTGTGGTGCCCTAAAGTTATCCACCTGTTTCTTTTTATTACCTGTTACCTCTGCTTGAGCTGCTTGATACCTTTCAGCAACATTTAGCAACTCACCCAGCCTCTCTGCACCTTGTTCCATGAGAAACTTTCTCAGGTCTGGAGCCATGGACTCTCTTAGTTGCTCTATAAGGACCATTTCCTTAAGATCTTGGGTTTTCCCCAGAGAAGTCCATTTCTCCAAGTATGTCTCGATTCGTGCAGAGAACTGGTGATAGGTTTCACCTGACAGTAGTTTAGCATTCCTAAATTTTTTCCTGTAAAACTCTGCATTCTTTTCATACCTTAACAAAAGGGCCTGCTTTAGCATGTCATAATTTTCCTGATCACCTCTGCTCATTTTTGCAAAAACTTCATAAGCTGCCCCACGAAGTCCCTGAGATAACTTTAAGCTCCACCTTTCTCTCTCTAACCCATACGTGGTAGCTAATAGTTCATACCTATTTAGGTAGCTCTCATATCATCGTCTTTCTCAACAAAATGATCTAAATGAAAATTCATAGCTGAGGTTGAGGCTCCTTGAGTAACCGTAGCATCAGAGGCAAAGGGACTGGCACCATTTTCAGGAGCATGGCCTTGAAACTCAAACTCCCTTAGTCGTAACTCATGTTCCCTTTGTAATCTTTTATCTTCTGCTTCCCTTTCTGCAGCTAATCTCCTCTCTTCCCTTTCTGCAGCTAATTTCTTCTCTTCTGCAGCTAATCTTTTGTCTTCTCTTTCTGCCTCCAATTTCTTAGCCTCAGCCTCAATCTGCAACCTCTTAGTCTCAGCCTCAGCTTCAAACTGTAACTTCTTAATTTCCCTGTCAGCCTCTAACTTTCTTTCGGCTTCAAACCTTCTTTCTTCGCGTTCAATAAATTTGTCACATTCCGTAGTAACATAGGCAACCATAACTTGCCCATCTAATCCTAACTCTTTTGCAGTCTGAACCGCAGCAGATCGAAATTTGGCCAGGTCCGCCATTGTCTATTATGTAAATTTATACAATGTCTAACCAACAATTCAATCTCTAATGGACAACACAGGCACCGTGAGCTCAACCTTATTTAATTCCACCCAAGGATACCTTTTAATTCTTATATTCCCTGAAGTGAATTACCCCCAATATTTTTAATAGTTAAAGATTCAAAATCCCAAGAGCGAGACCCCAATATATGTGGTGAAGTGGGAAGTTATAAATACTTATAGGGAACTTAGTGTACTGACTGAGATCAGCTGTGAAGGTATCTATATCTATTAAGAGTAGTGTATTATAGATAACCTTACTTGCTACCACATATCTATATATCTCAGTCAGAATTATTCTGGAATAGTGTGATGCTACGTTATGTGTCTAGGGTATGAGTATGGTGAAGTGTAAGTCAAACTACAGACAGATAAACAATTTAATTTAATCCACTACTCTTGACAACACTGTGACACTCACATACATATAACACTCTACAAAGATATCTTAAAAGAGTCACTAATAAACTTTCAAATAACAATATGTATTCATTACTGGCATGAATGAATATGTGTCCTGATTCAACTACAAGGGAACCAGGAATCACAATCAATTTAAATTACAAGTTATGTACAGAATGTATTTAATATGAATATTGTAGTGACATATATTATTACAAATGTTCTATGTGTGTCAGTTGTGTAGTAGTAAAATGAGGTAATACTGGTTTTGTTTTGTTCAAGCTCTGTTGGTATTTGTCATCATGACTTCAATAGTTTGTCTTTAGGGACTATTATTGGAGATGTTCACAGTTCCTGATTTTAAGATAAGTAAATTCCCCTCTGAATAGTATTTTTATAAAGTTATTTCAAGATGAGGGGACATAATGTTGAGCTCAGCTGGCCAACTCTGCTTATCTTGAGTGATGGCGGCAGGAAAGGACTCCTCTGCTCGAATTCTCCTCTGGGCTCAGGAGACACCTCACTGATAGCTAAAAGGACCAAGGAGTATGCTGTCCGACTCTGGATTCAGCAAATCTCTGACCAGATGCTGCTCAGTACCATCAAGACCACTGTCCCTGAAATCAAGAAGGATGTACCTTCTACTTCATAACTAATTTATATTCTCTTTTACACTGATCACAATACAGCACAAACATTGCGTTCAGAGCGTTAGGCCAACAGTCAGCTTCATTTGAAATACTTTATTCCAGTATTACCCTTCTTAATGGTTACTACGCCTCTGCACTTCCAGCATTATTTCTTTCTAGTCAATCATCCAGGTGTCAGTGTACTGTTTGGCCATTCCATGCCGTTTTACTTCTCTCCGACACCCTCTGTTCAGGCTGGAGCATTTTAGGCTTTACCTCACGTTTGCCACTGAACTACACATATATATACAGGCATAAATCAACAATTCACATTCAATTTTCATTAAAAGATATTAAATGGTTCAAGCTTACCACAATTCATACGAATAACACAGATACGTTGATTAGCAATGAATTCTGGCACAAACTGGCACAAACTTCCATCTGCTTATCTTCCAGGCTTTTAATTTAGCCAAATATATGCTGGCTTCAACGCACTGATGCTTTATCAGGATCATTTAAACAAGTGGTCTCGAACTAACGCTCCCAAGTGTGTATATCAGCGAGACTGGCCAATGAGCCACGTTTCGACAAGTGTTTGAAAAAATGTTATCTTTTCCCGTCTCCCCTAACAACCAAGATAGTATTTATAGCCCGACCAATCGTGGTTAGGCTTTCATTTGTTGCGCTCCAATCAATTTGGAGTTTACATGGTAGGCTATTTCTGTAACGTAAATTTTTTTCAAACACGTTAAAAAAAAATCTTATGAGCAGAAATGATTTTATGCTGTCAGGCACCCCCAATATTTTATTTTGGGTATAATTTATTAATTCCTGGACTATTTGCGTAACGTTTTACATATTATTTGTCAGCAAGCCCTAAGGAACCCAAAAATACTAATTTAAAGGAGCTACGTGGCTGCGTTCAAAATATGTATTTCTTCTACCTCCTGTTTCGAAGATGTGCTGTCTGGGTACTGTTATGTGTTCAAACGTAAACCCATCTAATGTTGTCTTTTCTAATAAGAGTTTGTTATGATTTATAAACCTAACTCTGGGAAAGGGTAGTGTATTTTATCACTGTCCGTCTGAAAAAGTTAGTGCTTGTAGACTTACACGCGTGATGCCAGCATTTGTATATCGCGCGTCGCGTGTTGCATGCGTTCCTGATTTTCAGCCCTCCCCTCTCGCTATCCTTTTGTCCATCTGTTCGTTCGTTTTGGTAACGTAATATAATTAATGTTAGGATTAATTTAGGTCATTACGCAGTACCTCTCAATGTTTTTTCCAAGAAATACAGCACACGTTTCATTGAAGAAGGCGGGTAATAATACAGTAAGCTTTACTATCAACGTGAAAGCGTTACAATTTGTAGACGAAGCAGAAAACAAGGGGGATTTCGAGTACATTCTTGGTGACAGCACTGTCATTTTCCCATTGCTCTTCTCTTTATTAATTTTATTTGTTAGGCTTTATATTTACCTAATAATTTATATATGTGGATTAGAATATTTCATGACAGGAACCAGGATTTGAGAATGACTTGACGTAATGGAGTCTTGAACCATACGTACAAGTACGCCATTCTTCTTTGTAATCCACGATTTACGACTTGTGTCCTTATTCGGATCACCTTTAGTTGCAAGAATGAAGAATTTCTTCAGAGTGGGATCATCTTCTTGCTGTTTTATAAACGAGTCACGAGAAATTACCAAGGGATTATCTTGGTTATGCACTTCATTATCTTCAATAGATGAAGTTTGAGGCACATTAAGAGCCTGAGCTCTAGTGACTACAGCGTTAGCAATCTGCATGTTTTGCCTTTCCCACGTGGAAATTTGTTGCGGAGTGCATTCCTTGACTCCATGAATGCGACCGATGATGAGGTCAGCGATCGGATTCGGAAGAAGACATGCGTGTACATCTCCTGTAAAGAAAGGAGTAGCAATCCTAATGATAGCAGTAGAGTATTTCTCTAATGTGCCGCCAAATGTTACACATTTGACTACTTGTCCAGTGGCACGGGAAGGATCTACGAGTGACTGCCTAACACCAATTGTGGTGCATCCAGAATCAAATAGCACAGAGACTGGATTGTTATTCACTAAACCCTTATGTAAGACAAGAGAACCTCTTCCATCATGCGCGACTGATGCTGGAAGAGCAGGAAGAGGATGGCCACAGCTTAAAGTAGACACTGTGGTTGGCTCAAATAACGTTTTGCATTGGGGGCACTGAGATGCTCTCCCAAAATCAAAAGCGGCACATGCCATATTACTAGCATCATTATTATCTTTACTCTGTTTATAGGCTTCATGGGACTCTTGTTGTGCAGAGTTTGCCTGAAAATGTGGTTTATGTCTTTTGTATTGAGATCTACCTCGGTTATTATCACCTCTGTAGTTATTGTTACCTCTATTGTAACCCCTATTTGGGTTTGAGTCATAGTTCCCATGTTACCATTATCATATTCATTATAATGAGTATCTCTGTAATTATGATCTTGTTGACTCCAAGACGGATAACCCTGATAGTTTCTATAATTACTTCCTCTACGGAAATTCCTATAATTATGACCACCCCTGTGTCGAGAGCTATCAGGTCGTCTCCAGTTCTTTGAAGAAGAACCCTGAAATGATTGGTTACCTTGGTTTTGATAACTATTATGGTTACCTTTTTTTATCAAATCTGTTTTGAGGTCCCTGAAATCTGTGTGAATAATTGGGATTGTATGGTGTTGCTGAAGCAACTGGCATACTCTCCTTAATCTTAGTGTTGCCAAAAGTCACGGCGGGGTGTGCAGTGACATATTGGGAACAATATTCTTCCATTTCTTTTAGAGATTTGGGTTTACGCTCATGTATAAATTCAAGGAATGGTTTGTTAACACATGACATAATCTTATCTCTGAGCAACAAATCCATAAGTCCTTCATACGTTTTTTCTGTTTTGGAAAGCTCAATCCAACGATCAACTGTGAGACGTGCCTTTGCAGTGAATTCTTAGAATTCTACACCCGTCTCAGGTACCATCGTCTTAAATAAAAGGCGATAGCCTTCCTCACTTAGCTGATATTTTTTTATCAAAGCCGCCCTAATGACATCATAATTATCCTTATCTGCTTCTCCTACAAGGCATAATCTAGTCAAAGATTCACCTTTCAAGTTTTCTGATAATTGATTAGCGTATTGTGATTTATCCACATTATGTGTACGACAAGAACTTTCAAATCTATCCAGCCAGAATGTAATATCGTCACTGGACTGATTGAACGGTGGAACCTTAACCTTGTAAGTAGAAGGTTTACCATTACCACTAGATGCCTGATTAACATTACTCATACTTGTCAATCTCAATTATTCTCCAACTCAAATTCATGTGTTTTCTCAGATTCTTTAATCTGCTTTTTTTTTCAGCCTCAATCTTTTTCTCTTCAGCATCTAATCTTTTTTGTTCAGCCTCCCTGTCTAATCTTTTTTGTTCAGCTTCCCTGTCTAATCTTTTTTGTTCAGCTTCCCTGTCTAATCTTTTTTGTTCAGCTTCACTGTCTAATCTTTTTTGTTCAGCCGCAGCTTCTCTTTCTAATTTTTTTTGTTCAGCTTCAAATCTCCTTTCCTCCACCTGCATCTGCAATTTCTTTTGTTCAGCAGCAGCCTCAGCTTCTCTTTCTAATCTTTTCTCTTCCGCCATAGCTTTTCTTTCTTCTGCAGCTAATCTTTTCTCTTCTGCCATAGCTCTTCTCTCTTCTGCAGCTAATGCTTTGTCATATTGAGCAACTGCCCATTGTTCTAATTGTTGACCAGTCTTATCAAGGGCTTTCCCTTGTGTAATGAAGTATTCTAATGTAGACATGATGTCTAACAATAATACTAATCACCTGAACCAATAATAATACCACAAGTTCTCAATGACTTGATTAATCAGTATACTATCCCAATATCTGTGGGTCACAAGCCTTTAATAAGGTCTTGTATAATAGTAATAATAATCAGGTACTGGTTTATACCATAATCCAAGTGCAGTGCACAGGCAATTGTGTCTTATGAAATATACCTATATAAAACATATGTCAACCAACAGAATACATAAAGTACAAATAGGACTGACAATACAAGAACGTTTGCAGAAATCAAAATAAATCAAATAGGGAAATCAATGAAAATAATCACTGAATCTGCAAAGAATAACAACACAAATGACGTCACAATATAAGAATATAAATTGTGAATAGAACTGAAAGATAGAAAAGGTTAGACCAACAAATTACAAACAAATCAAAACAAAACTAAAGAACAAAGAAATATTACAAAAATAACAATAATTACAGACTTCACAGCTAACACAAAAGCAACAGTTTGTCGCAGCAAATTTTCAATCAAGAAAATTGCACCTATAGAAAACGCCCACAACGGACCCTCTATGATGTGGATATATTCTGTTGTGAGGACGACCCGCCCAACCTTAAACACAACCCGCTGACATAGAAACTAACATACTATACAAACAAATAACATGTAAACATAAATATATATAAATTATGTGTATGATAGTATGTGTTGCAAAATAGGCTCAGTTTTACAGTAATGGCAAAGTTATTTTTATGAAAATAAACAAACTGCCACTTTATTCAATTAAACATTCTGGCCTTAAATATTAAAGTTCATATATGGAAAACAAGAAGATCCATCGATGAAAATAGGACTTCTTAGTTCACAAATACTGTCTTCCTGTTAACATTGACAAGAATTGATCCAACTGTTCTGTGAAACTCTGTAATGTCTAATGTAAAAAATGTCAACAACGCTGACCTACATACTGCATTCACCTGACAGGTCACGTGACGAAGTGTTGACAAAGAGCAAACCAATACTGCAAGTGTGTCGTATCAGCCACAGGAAACGGTCTGGTATCGGTAATCTGTTGACTTCTGAACTTCTGCGAGGTCAAACCCAGAAAGCTGGTCCACCAGTTGATAAGGTTGAATAATAATGTTGGATTTTTATTCCCGTTAATGATATCCACCAAAAGATAGATATAAGTGGATGGAAGCAGACATTATCATCATCATCAGTTGATAAGATCTCTATGGTGTTGTTTGCTCCACTGTAGTGTATGGAATGTCAACTTGACCTACGCAGTGGTGTGTAGACATGGATTGAGTGTACAATGTGCGAATGATGATAAGTTGACAAAAAAAATGTTCTGTTTTATATTTTTCTCACACTCATGTATGACTGGAAGTCATCGACACCAACGACTGTGTACCTTTTCTAAAGTTTAATTGGACGTACACACTCGACAGCACAGATAGTGACAAATCACAGGTTGGCATAATACATCATAGTACAGTGGATATTAAATGGTGGTCTTGTCTTGCAATTGTTATGTTACATGGGCACTCATGTTAGATTAATATTAAATATATGGGACTGTCAGTAGCCAAGCACTCCCTCAGTACCTATCGCCCATAACATATATATCATTCTGACATCTTCACTGACTGAGGCACGTCAGCTTATAAAATTAAAAAATAAAAAAACAATATTTCAGATGGCTTCTAAAAACCTAATCTCGTTTAGCGACGATTCTTCACCACATAATGTTTTTCAGCACCCATAATTTGAACCGCCCACCATTCATTAGATACAATAGCATCTTGGAGTTGAAAGTTTTCAGATTAAATAAAAACGTGGTGGGGATCCCTTTTCTCATGTGTAAAGCACACTGATTCCAAATTTACCTCTGGACTAACTAAACATTTGAAAATCAAGGGCGATAGTCAATAAGGGGGGCAGTTGCTCTCTTTTGGTTCTTGAGGACATTGTGTCCGAATAAGTGTGTGATCTTCTAGGATTACGATTCATGTCGTTTTTAATACGTGGTTTCCCCAAGATAATAGTTTATGAGGCTTTTCACTCGTAATGACACAATGTTTATGGTTCGAACTCAAGAGTTTATGGATTTACCTTGGATTAGAGGAATATGGAAATCTCTGATTCCTAAAAAATCTTAAAGGTCATTCATAAATTTAACTATAAACACTTTCATTGCTCTGGTAGATTTGATCATAAAAAAATCAAGAAATTGACTGGCATTCTACATGGCGGACCATAGCAAGTGTGCTACGCTAACAAGGACATCCGAGAAACTCGTCGTTTTCATCTCGACGGTCAAACAGAATATATTTCTCTCTTAGGGGTGGGGGGGGGGACTTCAAATTATCGTAAGATAACGAAATGGTAAGAAAAATGGTGGCTTCTCGAGACTCAGACAAACAATTCATAAGGGATTATTCTCTTGGATTTTATACCACCATTGGTAATTAGAAACTCAAATATACAAAAATGAAAACCAACGAAATGCCATTCCTTGGAGGCATGTATTGGAGACCGAGTGTAAGTAACTAAATAAACCACTGGGGTTAAAAAACTGAGTCGGCATAATAATAGCTTAACAGATTCAAAGGTGTCTACGTAACAGACTATCCACCTTAGTTCTTCCCGCACAAAAAAATACTCAGAATGTCCCTTACTTTTTTTCCCCCCGGCGACAGGCCCATAAAAACATAGGGAAAAGAAAAACAAACCCACAGTCCCCCTATTCCCAGCCGAGAGGGACGAAGCCCAAAAATCACCCTACACTTCAAGCGACACTGTTTACGGCAAGCAATCTCGACCTCTCCGAATAGCCTGTTATGCATAAACGGGGTACAGACCTTCTAGAACGGGACACAAATCTTCAAACTCAATCCTTTAGTTTCGAACTTAGAGTATGTATTAAAAAGATATTTTTACAGTATCAATAAGAGACCCCAGGGAACACTTCGGTTTCCTACTAACTTTCGGTTTCATCAGGAAACAAACAAAATAACGATCACTTAAAACATTAATTCAGCCATAGAATTATTTCTGAAAATAGCAAGATCCACCCTCCTTGTTGGAACCTGGGGCCTATTTAATTACCTGCCTCTCACAAAACGGAATAAATAAATTCAAGCAAGTTAAAATGTTGAGTTGTCAGCATTTTTTATTTCATCACCGCGGAAGTCTATTTGTTTTGATCGAAAGATGCAATGGTCACATAAAAACCTACTTCAAGGATATAAAAAGTTAACTATCCAATAATGGAACTTTCAACCTGTAAGCCACTCAAAATAAAAATTACCTATGTTTATAATATTGTAGACCCCCCCGGGACTGTATATCACAGTAACCATCTTGCACGTAAACACTACTGCAGACTTATCTTCACTTAAGGTGCAGTGATAGCCATTTGTTGCTCAAACTATTCTTGTGTATTTTTTTTTAACTGTCAATTCCAAGGAAGGGCCCAACATGTACTAATATAAAGAAAATAGTAGCAACACAGAAGAAGACCCTGACGATGGATAGTACACATACTGAGGAAAACCTATCGATAGTGTTACAAGGATGTGCTTTTTTGGAATTCCCAGGGTACATGAGCTCGCGTAGTATTGTGAGACAAAGCGTTGACTAAAACATTACGGGGCAAGAGAGAACTGGTGATATAAGTGAACAAGATGAAAATTACTGAGATATCTTGAGTGGATGGCACAGGACAGTATAAGATCTTGGCGTGAAAAACAGGTGAAGCTATGTCTCTCCATGTCGGAAGCTATGATGTCAATTAATGCATGTTGATGATAGCATACACTAACAGTTTTTCGTTTTAAGACAACGTTTTAAGAGGATAAAATAGGCCGTATCAAAGCGATGTTTGCCTCTTTTTTCAAGCATCTGTTCTAATTCATAACCTATCCATATAATCATAAAAAACACGTGATCCGATCAAACGAGTAAGTTCCTATGTAATTTGAAGATTTACCGGCTCTAAATTTAGAAAATGTCTCCATAAAAAAAATTAAAAAAAAATTCAGTAGTGGTTTTCAATCTAAAGGGATTGCTTGTGCAACCTCAAATTCCTCTAAAAGATTGTCCATAAAAGCACAGCCAAACTGAACTTGTGAAAGCTACAGAAAAAAAAATACTTCCAAAAAAATATGAAAAAGAAAAAAGTTTCCCAATGCAATCTTTATCCTAGTACTGGGATTTTTCGATTTTCCACTAGTCGTTTTCGTAGTTTCGAATTTGCGTATCAATTCCAGCATAATGATCTTGATCTCACGTATCATTTTAATCTTAGAATGTTGAGTAAGCATAGAAGGATGCATTTAAAAACACTTTACTGCCACTGCGTACAAAACATCTAACCTAAATAAAGTAAGGGAGAACCCGAAGAAGACCCTCAAGTAACACAGTGAACAAGGTATACTTTCAGAGCAGACTCGATGAGATCTTCCCACAAGAAGTAGAAAACAATTGACATTGAGACAAAACAACAGTGGAGAAGTAGAAGGTTACCGAGACTTGGAGACACAGGACATTCCTTGGTAACGGCAACGGAGGATTGAAGTGGACGACTATTCACTCTATCACGGAGATTAGGCACCACAAAATAGTGTTTTCAGAAGTAGAGGATGGTCTTCTATCAACTCACGCGAATTTCCCCAGTCTATTCCCTGGATGTGTACAAGAGTAATGATGGTCTAATAATGACAGACATCAGACTTCTAATCGAGTGCAGCTCTCCTGCATCACTTAGATATACGGCCAGATTACAATGCGACTTTGTACTGATGCCAAAGCTCGTTACGTCCCACTGTACACATATGCAAATGGTTACAATAGAAAATACAGTGGGAGAATAGATACACACAATGTGGTAGATTTAACATAACACTACTCTACGGTAGCATGAGTAAAGCTGTGTGTTTTAAGTAATGCTGCAGGCTACATTCAAGCCAGGGATCCAGACCCCTAGGAACAGACCCCAGGAAGTCCGCTGGGCGGACAACATTGACAATCTTTGAATAGGACATGAGTCGACCATCAGAAGGAACCAGGCCAGGATATTGAAATGACAGCCATAGGATAGATCTGGCGCATCAACTCTTCCATAGACCTGGTACACCTCACGTAGAAGGGGATACGCTAAGTAAGTCCCATTAAACCAACATCAAGACTAAAGCACACAAAAGATCAACAAACAAACAAACAAAACTGCGCCTACGTCTCCTCTGATATGCGCAAATAGTACATACATTGTTTGCACGATCTCAAAGCTCCATCATGACGTTACTTCGGTATCCTCAAGACGAGCAAACCCCACAAAGAAATTATGGTTAGCAAGTCTCGATAGAAGGGTGTTAACACTGTCCAGAACCTCAATTAAGGAGCTGGACAAGATACTGTATCTTAGATGCAACATTACGCAAAAGCATAAGAATACGAATTAACGGTGCTGGCCTTATCGTAGCAAATTCAGAAAGTGCTCATCTAGAGTGTGGCAAGCACCGTGCGGGCTCGTAGGACTGACATGAGCAAACATGTAATATCAAACCCAACGCGGACAGTGACTCCTGGTCGTACGAGTTACACCATCAGTCATCCTGGTCATAGCAGACCCCAAGCAGTCATCAAGGTTTACACACCGGTGACAGTACAGGATTGGGCGAACCATGACTCCGATACCTCCCTCCTTAAATCTCCCGAACATGGACCCACTATAATCATCTAGAGTCCTATCCAAAGACCCTTCCCAAGACACACGAGCAACAATTTAAAACAATATTATATTACACGACCACATTAGAAATGTCCCAGAAGGAAAACTAGAATAACTCTCCGAAATATTTCAAATATTATAACAGCAAGTAGGACGGAAAACAAAAACCTGTAAAAACTAAATGAGGTATCAAAACAAGAGAACCTGTATAACGGTAAATCCTATCACGATATCGCAAAACCTGTATAGAGTGCGAATACTAAATCCTATCAAAACAAAAAACCTGTAAAACTAAAATTCCTACCAGAATTAGACTATCACAACATGAGGACAAAATTCTGGTCCTCAATTGACCCACAGCAGCGTACAACACATAGTTACGATATTATCTATCATGAGAATATTGGTCACTACATCTATATTTGTACGAGCATAACGATAGATCAATGCCCATAGAGCCCCATCGTATGTTTGACACATTTCTTCATTCGAGAAGCCTCCATGTAAATAATATATTATTAAGTGCTACAAAACAGCAAATAGCCTTGAGAGATTCAACACGCAGTCAGTAAGTCAAACTAGCTCAGCTCGTTATTAATTCTACATCATAGTCACAGTATGACTATACTTACATGTGCTAGATTGTGCAGTCACTAAATCACTCATACGATTCTCTCTCGTAATACACATTCCTGCTTTGTATGAAAAGGAAACGTGAGTACAAAACTCTCGATGATCTATTTGTTCTATAATCGATTCTGCGACAAACTGTAACAAGAAACTGCAACAGCTTAATAATCGATTGGCCCATGCAAAAAGGCCAATTTGTACTAGGGGATGGATGAGCAAACACTCTCACTAACCACACAAACTAACACAGATGTATAGTTTTTTCAACAACACGCAGCGTACTCTTGGTACAAACCTCTACATACATGTACCATCTTGATGTGAGATCTTAAGCAACTAGGCGAAAAATTATCTATTAACATCCTTGCATCACAATTAGAAACTACTGAACTACTACTAATTCCCTGATTCGATGCGGAACCAACGTACAACTCTTGAGAGAACTACTCTTACAACATCCTAAAAAACTCTACTCAACACCTGCAGACGCTAATTTCTGCCACTACTTAGACAAGCGTCCAGGGACACCTATCTCATCAATCATCATCTCTTCAGCAATTTAGTGACATCGTCTTGAGAAGCGTTAGTGTTGCGACATCATTGGAGGTCGCGTATCTTATCAATAGGAAGAGGTGTGAGAAGACAATGCTTTCTACTGAAGGATAATAAAACTAACTAATATTTCTCTAGAGATTTATTAGATTAAGTGGTCATCAGGATAATGCTCCTGGAGATCGTAGCGGCGAGGTCATCATAGTGCACAGACATACACAAAGGATAAACAAAACGCGATCAACTGTTGTATAATGCTGATAAATCTTACAATCATCGGCATCTTACTACGAGTAATTTTCACACTGTTGTAACGTTGAGATTTACATCACATTCATTACGGTCTAGTGCACGAGTATAGAAGTGTGAGAGACTGTTGACTGGAACACATGTATAGAGAGGTTATACAGGATCTCTGGATATACAGGAGATACTCTATATGACTAATCAACCTTAAACACTTATTCTCTACTAGGGTTAGCCTGTTTCATACTAATTCATAATACAACTATAAATAGGTTAATTATAGCAAATGAATATAAATAAAGATACAGTACACAACTTTGTAATATATCTTTTTGGTCTAATTTCATCAAGTCACACATGTGAATGTAATTGTGGGTGCAAGATCTTGATCAATATAAAATGAATTAAAAGAAATCATCGCTATGAGCAAAGATAATGAAACATTAGGTCACAAGTCAATACTGTCATCTGGCACTTTGTTGTTTACACTGCTCCAGCTCATTGTTTTCTTTACTCGCAGCAAAGAAAAGCTGAAAAAAACAGGGCAGCTAAAATCACGAGTGCTACAGTCTATTGTCCCAGTATAGAAAGGGTTAAGAAGTGCGTATGTCTTTTCACAGTGAACATTATGTGAGAGCCAATATCCAACATGGCCACAGCTTTATTCTGTACTGTGGATTAATCCTTGGATATTTGACATGTATAGAGCAGCAGCAATGCTGCGACTACACGTCTCACACGGAGAATCGAATGTCCAACTTCTTTCGAATCGAGAAGAACACCTAACGCGTTAAGCCTAGCTAGCATCTTAATCTAGTAAGGAAAGATTCACACACATGTGTAGAACAGGAACCTATATTACTTACAGTATGTAGAGGTAACGTCCATCAACCTACAGCACACATCTTGGTCTCAACCATGCATCGCGCATTAGACATAAACGATTTCGTGAGAGGAGACCAATACGTATATCTTTTACCCTAGCGGTCTTCATGAGAGCATCACATCTCTACGCGCTGTGATCCTTCATCAGTCTCACACATGGATTGTATGTTATGGTTACTAAGTTACTTTCGCATAAGACTTTCTGTCTGTTTACTGCATTATGTAATTAAGCTTGTTCTTTTTAAATTCTAAGTTATCTAGTACACTCACAATAGCGTCACAAGTTGTCCTCACTCATGGGTAGCGCTCACAGAGCTTTATACATGATCCGAGTCATCTATAATACTAACAATAGCTCCTATCTTCATGTGTGTCTCACAATGTTACAAGATAGAGATTTCTACTATCGTAGAAGATAGAAACTAAAGTTTTATCGAGCGAGAGTCTCATTATTATCTTTTCTAATCAACTCACCATACAGCGCGTTTCAATATATTTCTACATGCTCACTCTGTAGTGAATCAGTGAAAAATACAAGTTGTGAGAAGTTCTTCAAATTAAAAAACAAAAAAGGAGAGATCTCGTAGGTCTAGCGACGATGCACAAGGAGGGAACACACAGCTCCCTGGAGTCAAGGAGGCGTGACCCAAAAAACACAAAGCGAATCTCTCTTCGCGAGGACACATCTAGCAGTACGAGATATTTTGAAGATCTTTTCCGGTTCCACTCGATGTCTGTGTCGCCGATTCCATGCTCCCACGATTCCTCTTATCAGGTTTCAAATTGTGTCTCCAACCTCTAACTACCTCGCATACTTCCAGTCACACAATGAGTATCCCTTGCGGTCCCACAACCTTCTGTACATCTGTAGCCGAGCGAGTGATAGATAGATACTTATGAGTGGTGGCGAGATTTCTGCGATTCTATATCAGTATCAACTCATTAATATTGAGTAGTATATAGAGTTGGAGATTGATATAGCATCGGCAATTCATGTATAGGTCTTATATTTCGGAGATCATTCATATTCTCACGTTTGACACTCATTAACAGTCAATAGACGGGAGAGCGGAGACTAAACTATATTTACAGTGGAATCACTAGTGACACACTCTATCTGTACTTATGCCAATTTCTATCACTAACAGTCACGATATAATTTATTGTATCATTTTTTCTATGTTGTTTATTCTCAAGTTTATGTACTAACTCTAGTATGCGATACGTGTTATATGCGTACATTGAAAATATCGATATTTTTTTCTTGGATTGATTTTAATAGTAAACAAAGACAAAATTCTAATTGGGGACTCGTCATTACATAGTATCACTAGATGTACTTAACTATTCAATATGATCTTGGACAGATCTACTACATGTTACTCTGAATAGGGTAATATATGGTGCGCGAAGTATATGTAAGTGCGGATCTATATCGTTTGGATATGTACACTTTTTTTGACACTAATTGATTGTGGTTATTGGGGTCATATATATATACTGATATAGATCTCACAGTATGTATGGACACACGAAAATGAATGACAATAGGAATATTAATGTGACACACAAATAGGGCAATACAGATGTGATTGTCAGGGGGGTGAGAGAATGAGTGCACACGATACACACATGTTTTATTGACACACATTACTATTATCAGGGCTTTGGGCGGGATACAACTGCAGTACAAACATTGGTACTGTGTGCACTTATGCTAGATGAATATAGGTGTATACATACAGGGGATTTATTTGTTGTTGGTAGGATTTTTTGAATAATGGTATGATTTGTGGAAGAAGTTGGGAGAGGGGTATAATTATTTTATAGAATGTAGGATAGATGGTTATTGTCTATGACACGAAATTATATGTGCACAGAGTTAAATGATGGTGTTATGTGAGGAGGGGTAATGGATCATGGGTTTATGTTAGTTTGGAATTCAATTAATTAGGAAGATGAATAGAGGAATGTGAATTATAGCTATGGTGGGTTGATGAGGGGGGTTTTTATATTGTGTGGGGAGATGGATAGGGGGACATTGGGTAATGGTTATGTGGTATTGGAGGATGGATTGGAAGGTATTGTTTAGATTGTATTGATAGGTGGTGGGAGAGGTAATTAGAGGTAATGGTGTGATTTTAATGTGTATGGATTTATAGAGGGTGGTGTAGATAGGTGTGGGTAGGGGAATTGAGGATTTGGGGGTAATTGGAGGATTGTATAAGTATTTATATCTGATATTGTTAAAAATAGTCTATCATAATGGTGAGAGATATTGTTTATGCCAGGGGTCTTGCAGGGGGGGGGGGGGGGGGGGGGGGACCTCCCTTACGTAATCCATGCAGTTGTTTGGGGGAAGCCCTCCTCCTTGAGATTAGTTTTCCTCCTATGCTCTCTATATGGGGATCTCTCTTGTAAGTCGTTTGGGGATGAATTGGTTATATGGGGATTGTGTGCAGGGTGGGGAGTTTGGGGAGTTTTGTAATTAGCAGATTATTGGTTATGGAATGGGCATTTTGTTTACCAGAACAGATCTATGATCGGATAAAATTTATCTCTAATATATCATAGCGGCACACAGTGCCTCCCTATCTTACTCTACTCACATCGATCTTTCACGATTATCTCCCCCCGATACTTATCACAGAGCAACATGAAGTAGGTGTCTGTAGCGCATTCTTTATATGTGAAGAGAGTTATGAGGACACTTATGGACATATGGAATGTTTAATGGGAATAAAGGTGGGTAAGTGTATAAGATTATGAGGTGATGGATTTGGGAATTTTTTTTGAATAATGATTGTATTTGGTTTAAAATTTTAATTGGTGATTTGCTCGGTGTGTAGATGTTAGTTATCGTTACTAGGTAATCCAGGTTTTTGTGTTATTTGCATTATAAGAGTCCACATCTTTTGGGTTTCTTTGGAGGAGTTTTAATTTGATTATTATGTTGGAAATGTAAATTTTGAGTCCATGTTTTAATTAAGTTACATATTTAGGCTTTTTTGGATGATAGATCTGGAAGGGGGGGAGTATTTTAGGTTTACCGGTTAGAGTTTGAACTATCAGATGCCCTTAAATCTCCTCTGATCGCATTATTTTGGGACAATCATGGTGAGAGGGTCACATGTCTTTTTTTTAATATTATACATGGACACTGACAGTAGTTATTTACTAACGTGAGGTATACCATGACTACTATCTATGGATGAAGAAAGTCATCGGGATTTAAAGGATAGGTCATTTGATATAGATTTTGTAATGAGAGCGCGTATCGAGACCGGGTGTATTTATTTTTTGTTGATAGAGTTTTTTTTGGAACACCAACGCCCTGGAGTTATATTTTTGACAAATTTGAGTAAGTGATTTGATTATGGGGTGGGAATTTAGGTAAGATAAGAGAGGTGGAAGGATATTACAATTATAGTTGGTATGATTGTTGTGTTTGGTATGTGTAGTGTAAATGTAATGCACAGTTGACTTATCTTGTTTGTGTTGAGTTTTTTTGTAAAAGAAAGAATATTGTATTTTGTGAGAATATAATTATTAAAGTGACATGGTTAAAATGTATATTAACAAGAACATTAATTAGTATGGTGTGTATGGTTGATGATTATATAATAATGTTCTAGTAAGTGAAACTGCATTATCTTGATTTAAACAAATTTATCTATAAATTGACTATAATGTTTGTTTCTGGAAGGAGGCTTAAAAAATGAATGAGAAACAGTAGCAGAAGAAAGAAGAGGGAAGAAAATGAACAGGAGGAAGATGAAAATGAGAGAAGGAAGAAGAAAAGTAAGAAGTAGATGGTGACAAAGATAACAAGAAGAAATTAAAAGAAGAAGAAAACAGAAGAGGAGGAAGTAGAGGAGGAAGGAGATGAAAAAGATAATGAAGAAGACAAGGAGAAATTAGAAGACGGAGAGGAAGAGGGAAATGATGGTGAAGAATAAAGATGACGAACAAGAGTACAACAAGGAAGAAGAAGGGGTGAAGGAAATGTATTAACTAAGACATACAGGCAGACACACAAATAGAACAAAATAAAACGGATCCACCCACTTTTCCAGGTGGCCTACACATTAAGCTCAAATGAGCGTAAATTGTCCTGCAAAATGTAATAACCTATATTAAAATCTACCACTACTACTAGGAATTATCTTTGTCACAATTGTGTCTTTAAAGGCACCAATAACCGTTTGATTTTGGGGGAAGGAGGTCTATGTGTGCGCGCGTGCGTGCATGTGTGTGATCCGTTCAAAGATAAATTTGCTTGGTAGGTCCGTCTAAAAAAACAAAAGCACCAGTTTTTGCACTGTGCCTTAAGTGAAAGTTGGGAGCCGCGGTAGCATAGTGGTTAATGCACTGGCTTCCTAGCACATTGGTCTATGGTTCGATCCCCAGATGAGGTGGGATTTTTTTAGGCCACAAACGGTTCCTGGGTCGACCCAGCCCCAAATGGGTACCAGAGCACCTTTTTTTTTTTTTAAGTGAAAGTTATGAACACACATTAAAAGCACGCTTTTCAATCTTTTCATTGTGCATGGGCCAGTGTGTTATGAAACATTCGCATCAGCTTTTCTGGAAAATAAGGAAACGGTGCGCATTTTTCGCCCAGATCTATAGAACAAGTGTTAAGAATATGCACAAGGCACTGTACAATAATCGTGAAAGAGTATTTTAAAAGACCAAAAATTAATTTATAGTTGTCGTCTGTAAACGTATTTTTTTTTTTTTTTTTTTTTTCTTAACCAGCGGCACTTGGGCTTTCAGCCCTTCAGCCCAATGATATGTCATTGCGAGGCTGGGGAACCTGAGGACTTTCCTTCCAACCCGGTTCGGAGCTTCGCTCCTTCCCATCCACAGAGGGTTTATCACAGGAGCCGTTCAGGTTATTCAGTCAAATTTCCGGCCGTAAACATTTCTTCAAACGCTGACGCCCGGGTTTGAACCATGAACACCTGGTCGCCAGTACAACGCCGAAGCCATTACACCAGCGCGGCTCCCTCTGTAAACGTATAAGTTAGAATGTCAAAATCTATAAAAGATCTTATAATTTATATTACTAATGTCCACTCAAGAGTAAATTAAATATTAATCCACGTACCCCAAGTTTTCACCACCCCGTCCCTATTTACAACATAACAACCTTAAAGAATATACCATTTTAGGATATATGGGGGGGGGGAAATTTTCTTTTTCTTTAATGACAAGAATTACTCTGCGAATATTCCAAACACTAAGTGTTAAATCTATGAGGACGTGCCACTCTCAACATTCACAGAAATATGTAGGACAGAACATTCTACTGTGGGGGTGGGGAAGGAAAATGTGAAGAGAGCTGTAAGTTCTAAAGACTCAGCTTTTGACAAATATACACCGGGAGGGTACTGGGGTGGGGTGAAAATGAGAACAGAGGTAGGATGATTAAATTCCCGATTTTTACAGGAGAACAAAGGAAGACTCTATGAAAACAGTAGGTTTATCGTTTGAGAAGCGGTGACATGTTTTTTTTTCGGCGATTGCGTTGATTTTCTTGAGAATGTGAAGAACATACATTTGTTCAAATTATACACTTGACAATTTCTATTATGAATAAGCTCTTGCAAAATACAAATCTTCAAATTAAATACTTGAAAATTAATGACAGCCAAAATATGAGGACGCTCTGTACATCCGGGGAGTCTACCAGGAAATACAGAAAGAATGGGACAACTGCTCTATCGGACACGTGACCAGAGAGGCGACTAGCATGTTGTTGTAAGTGGAGCTGCCAAACTCATCGTGTAAAACAAGCTGCCACATAAACCACCACAGCAAAGTAACATATATGCTGTTGAGTAGGCTTCCTGCCATGGACCAGCTGTAGTGATCGCTCCATAGGAAGGGATAAATGGAAACGGGTGACAGTGTGGATCATTTCGTGTAAATTCTCTCGCTCTCTACCACCTTCCCGTATATCTTTTTTTTTAACGTTTATTACGAGAAACAAAACGAACTAAGAATGAAGAATCCAATTCCTCCTCTCTCTCCCCTCCCCTGGTTAAAGTGTTCCGAGTCAAACGTGTGAAGCTAGTCGTAAACAAGAGGATTCAGACAAAAGGACAGGAAGTTAAAAGGCGGCATTGGGACATCGGTTCAGGGAGGCATGGGCCCCCCCCCCCCCCCCCCAACGCTATTTGTGCGGCTTCAGGTTTAAAAAAAATTATCAACGTAAACAACTAAAGTAAGTTTTTTGTAATGTACTGTTGTTATTACTGCTACCAACTGCACTAAAGAAGACAAAAATGTCATACATGCAACAGCAGTAATCTCAATGTCAAAGTCAAGAAATTCAACAGCAGTACTCTCAATGTCAAAGTCAAGACATTCAACAGCAGTACTCTCAATGTCAAAGTCAAGACATTCAACAGCAGTACTCTCAATGTCAAAGTCAAGAAATTCAACCAACAGCGGGAAAACGGCGGGAATAACTATGATTCTTTGAAGGTAACCAATACCCCCATCAGGGTAGAGGCCCAACCTTCTCCTGGCATTGCATCACCCGCCAATTTTTGGGTCTGGGGAGACCTCCACAAGCTGCCCGCTGAGGTGGGGAAGTAAGTCCTCTGGGGTTCCAAGAAAGCCCCAAACCGCACCCTAGAGTTGCTACAAGGGTAAAAGAGTGTCGAATAAAAGTGGAGGACCAGTTACTATTAATCCGTAATTCGTCACATCTTTCACACACAAAATATAAACTAATGACAGATATGACCAATTACTGATAACTAGCCATCCACTATTATTCTCCGCAAAAGAATGTATTGAACATTATTCTCTGCGTGCCCGTGCAGTTGTTAATAATGATGAAAGCTAATCCTAAAAACTTTGTTCCTTTACTTGTGTTATGATTTTAAGTCATAACTGAATTTTTAATTATTCAGAACCGTTGTCGAGTGATATTCATCTTTGAATAAAATATACTTTTGTAAGATTAACCATCTATGTAAAGCCCACAAAAATGTTTGTCATTACTGCAGCGGTTTATAACAAAAGATATGCACGGAGGCATAGGCATATCTGGAGTCATCCTTATATGACCACCAGCTATGCACAATGCTACAGTGTGTAGACTTGGATGCGATCATCTGTCTGTGAGACTAATTACACACTCACTAACTCTTGAAATCAGTCACACACTTCCAGGGAATTCACCTGCGGTGAAACATTTTGAGAACCCAGCATTGCACACTTAGCTTAGAGAAGTCACTTAAGCCCCTGACATAAATGACTTTTACCTGGTTGACTGCATGCAAGGGGATCTCACCAGTAGCGGTTCCAGGGGGTTGTCATTGGGGGTGCTGCACTGTTCATTCATTTCAAATACTATACATAATAGTCACAAATTGTGACCACCATGTGAAATATCAACCCAGACACAAATGATTAGTGTCTTATCTCATCTAAAATCTGTCAAGAAGTTCTGAAAAGTTATTTTAAAAGTTTACAGCAACTAGGAGTAATCATTGGCAGTCGTAGCAGCTTCCCGAGTCTCAAATCGGTTACACAGACTTGTATGCACTATTTCTCGTGTTTAAAATTTTCATTGTAACTTTCCTTTAATTAGAGATAATTTACACGAGCTGCGATCCGTTGCAGCTCATGATAAAAAATTCAAACCAATCGTAATTCGTCTCTAGCTGTGTGTATGACAAGCATTCGCTTATAAGAGGTCAAGGTCACTTGAGCTGAAATCGTTAGCAGCACATACGGTGTTAGATAATTTTTTTTTAAATTTAACCCCTCCGGTGTAACCTTAATTTTTTGGTCTGTCCGTATTATGTATTATAATGTAGTAGAGACAGCAGTATGCAGTCCTTTTCTTTGGGAGTGCTGCAGCTCTACAGCTCATTAAAGAAAGCCGCCACTGGATCTCACTATGGACCTATGATAGGCAGGGGGAGCTGAGAACTGACAATTCTTTGGGAGAGCCCAGAACCAGAGCACAGTATTTTAGCTCTGAATATTTGAAGAGCCCCCTTGGATGGCGGGGATTGCACAGTATGTCACATGCTTCTTCCTCATAGCTTAGGACCAGATGTGACGATCCTTTACATGCAAGCCACGTTGGAGAAACTGGAGCTCATGACTTCAATTCAACACGTTTCGGAATGGCAGAAAAGCCACCGAAAAAGCCTAGATCTACAGTGTAGATACTATCATGGACTCATGGACGTGGAATTGGCTGCAAAAGAGCAAAAAGCTCAAAAGCCCTAGTTAGACAACAACAAGACTGTCTGGGGGAGGGGGGGGGTGTCAGAATAGCTAAGAGGTATGACGTCCGCCTCTAATTCTAAAGGTACTGGGTTCAATCCCAGTACAGGGAATATAACTGATGGACACTTTTTTCAGAATACGTGGTTTTTTAATGATGACATACTACCCTTGATCTCCAGGGAGGTGAGATCGGATGCCTATTATTCTCGGATAAATGCGAAAAAATAGGAGGTCCCGTGTGCAAGTTGTGCCCGTTAAAAATCCCTCGGCAGTTGGAGATTGTACAGCAGGCCATACCGCCGCTGCCCTGGCAAAATTTAAAATTTACGAAACCTACCCACCACAAAAATATTTATAGAATGTGTGATTCCTGTATGGAGTTCGAGCTGAAGTCCTCCTTGTGTGATCTAAGGGAGGAGGTCAGAGCACTGATGGAGTTGTCCGTGTGATCTAAGGGAGGAGGTCAGAGCACTGATGGAGTTGTCCGTGTGATCTAAGGGAGGTCAGAGCACTGATGGAGTTGTCCGTGTGATCTAAGGGAGGAGGTCAGAGCACTGATGGAGTTGTCCGTGTGATCTAAGGGAGGTCAGAGCACTGATGGAGTTGTCCGTGTGATCTAAGGGAGGAGGTCAGAGCACTGATGGAGTTGTCCGTGTGATCTAACGGAGGAGGTCAGAGCACTGATGGAGTTGTTGTCCGTGTGCAATGAAGATGATCCTTAAAACCAACAACCACAACATTCGCCGACCTAGTTGTCTGAAGAAACGCACTGATGTAATCAGTTCCGTGCTCCACAAGGAGCAATAAAGAAGCAATGATGCATAAGACATTCTGTGTCCATGGATGTCCACAACAGAAGAAGTCAAAACCCCAAAGCAAGCTCTAGAGAACTGAAAATATACATAAAAACGTCGCAGGCGGAAATAACACGAAGGTCGAATTCAGGATTACTGCAAGTACTGTCACATGCCACATGTTTGTCCACTTGCATGAAGCCTGCACGAGGCACTGGCATGCTTTTGAAGCGGATTTAGCAGCAATTTGTTTTACATGACGAGTTTGCACGCAAAAACCTCACATTTGTCGCCTCACGCACGTCTGATGGAGCCAGTAGTTCTAAGAGACCACCAGGAACTACGCGCACAACCCCCTTCCCCACGTGAGAAGAATATTTGTCCGTTGCCGACTGAACTTGTTGCACTGCTTTGATGCAGTGTCTGGGGGGTTCGGTGGCGCACATTCTCGTGTGCACGAAACAGTTCTTCGCGGCACGGCACGTTGGTACCTATCAGTATAAATACAAAAGAAAAGCTTCCATGAGCGTCCGATTGGCTGAGTGGTTAGACGGCTTGCCTCTCGTGGAACAGGTTACCGGGTTCAACACTAGGTAACGTCACACTCTAGTCTACCAAGATGAAACTGGTACGTTAGTTAGGGAAGACAAGAGTAGTGAGGAAGGGAACGCGTCACCCCCACCTCATAAACCTGGACATAATAAACGAGGTCTCTAACACTTCACTCCCCTACGACTGTAATCTGCTATGGAACCTTTACTGACTTTCATTAATGGACGTTTGCGCAGAATAGAGATATTAAAATAGTTTGGCAAGATCAACAATGTGAAACTGATTAAATGAGCCAGGCTAATATACCAATCGAACAAGACTATGAAAAGACGCTGGTCTCAGGACATACAATGATAACACAAGATGGCATCTTTAGAAAGGTTGTCTTACTTATGGAATCGCCATAGAAATAGACTGCTACCAAAAACACACTGAGTAGAAAAACTTATATGGAATAAAGAAAACAAGAGACGTTCTGGAATGGACGAAACAGCAGAGTGGGACTTGCCGTAATTTTGTTGTTGGCCTATGCTCTACACAGACATGAAGGGTAATGATGATAAATAGGAATATGAGGAGAAAAACGATAACGTTAACGAGCATTATGTCATGAGATAATGTCTCATTAAGTCACAAGCAAACAACACTGCCCACGTTATAACCATGAAGTCTGCTTCAGGAACGAGACGCAAGAAACGGGAATGGTAAACTAATCTAAATGTGTAAAACAGTACAGAACGGGAATGGTAAACTAATCTAAATATGTAAAACAGTACAGAACGGGAATGGTAAACTAATCTAAATATGTAAAACAGTACAGAACGGGAATGGTAAACTAAACTAAATATGTAAAACTGTACAGAACGGGAATGGTAAACTAAACGTGTAAAACTGTACAGAACGGGAATGGTAAACTAATCTAAATATGTAAAACAGTACAGAACGGGAATGGTAAACTAATCTAAATATGTAAAACAGTACAGAACGGGAATGGTAAACTAAACTAAATGTGTAAAACTATACAGAACGGGAATGGTAAACTAATCTAAATGTGTAAAACAGTATAGAACGGGATTGGTAAACTAAACTAAATGTGTAAAACTGTACAGAACAAAATGGTGAACTAATTTAAATGAATAAAATAGTACAGAACAGGAATAGTAAACTAAACTAAATGTGTAAATAACTCAGAGGCACATCTTCAATCCAACCTGCAAGTCTGGAAGTAAGAGCTGGAGAAGAGAGGGATGGCCATCAGCAGCTTCAAAACAAAAACCGCGGTAATGTCACGTGATGTCACGAGAGGAAAGAAGGCATCAGATTAAGCTGGGAGAACAGGTCCTGGAGCAGGTCAACCACTCTAAATACCTCGCAGCTGTCATAGACTGGAAGGGAGGCATCAAAAAACAACTGGCTACCCGAAAGGTAGCAGCTGGGAGACTTGTTAAGGCCATAAATCGTGGATTATTCAGTAAAAGATAAGTTGGCAAGAAGGCGAAGGTGGCTGTATACCGAACCACCTATGTTTCAGTCTTGACTTATGGATGGGAGTCATGGGCAATGACTATAACCCACAAAAGTCAGCTCCAAATTTCAGAAAAGAGGTATCTGAGAAATGCAGTTGAAGTAACAAGAGACATGGTCCGCAACCAGACGATACGTCAACGCCTCAAAACCCAGCCCCTGCATACCCAAGTAGAATAGTCCTAACTACGATGGTTTGGCCATGTCTGCAGAATGGGAGAAGATAATCTACCAAGACAAGTATGGGAAACTAAGAGCCAAGGCTCCAGACCTCCAGGACAACCCAGAGTCTGCTGGGAGGACAACATTAGGCAATCTCTGAAGGACCGAGGACTAGACTGGAACCAGGCCAGGAGGAAGACAGCCGATAGGATAGTCTGGGGCTCTATGGCAAACGTCTACACCTCAGGGTAGAAAAGGAACGACTAAGTAAGTAGTACAAAATGTGTAAAATAGTACAGAACATGAATAGTTAACTAGATTAAATGTGTAAAATAGTACAGAACTATAAATAGTTAACTAGATTAAATGTGTAAAATAGTACAGAACATGAATAGTTAACTAGATTAAATGTGTAAAATAGTACAGAACATGAATAGTTAACTAGATTAAATGTGTAAAACAGTACAGAACAGGAGTGGTAAACTAAACCAAATGTGTAAAACAGTACAGAACAGGAATGGTAAACTAAATTAAATGTGTAAAACAGTATAGAACAGGAATGGTAAACTAAACTAAATGTGCAGACTAACTTTAAAACATTAAAAACCAGAAAGATATTAAGGCAGTTGCTGAAACAAATGTCAGTCACAACCCAATCGCGCTCAGAATGATATCCATCACATTTATCAGTGGTATATTCAACAAGGAAGTCAAGTCCAACACAAAAATCAGAATGTTCAACTCAAATGTCAAGGCAGTCATATTGTATGACTCTGAAACACGGAGAACAACAAAAGCAACAACCAAAACTTGACAGACTTTCATAAATGGGTGCTTGTGTAGAACGGATGGGTTGAAATGGTAAGACAAGATCACCAATGAGGAATTGATGAAAAAAGCACCATCCAAGTGCCAGTGGAAAAAGACGCTGGCGATGGACATGGCGCGCGCGCGCACACACACACACGCACAGACACACACACACTATGGAATCATGCTGATAGCATTAAAAGGCAGTTCTTGTTCTAGACCAGGAGACAGAAAAACAATAGAAAAGAGAGATGGCGACAGGGTAAAGATGACACAATAACACCGTGAGCGGATGGAACAGGACAAGTTCTGGGAATTAATTTGTTGAAAGCCTATGCTCCCTCGTGAACTGAAAAGTAATGATAATTGTGATGGTCAAACAGCTGGGGATTCTCACGAAAAGTTATAATCGCAGCAATAGTTTTTGGTTTAGAATTCGGCGGCATCAATGCAGATACTGGAACCTATAAATTGCACAAGAAACCTCACAAACTGACACGCGTTACATAATTCTCCCACGACACATCGTACTATCCCCATTCGCAGTACTAAAAAAAGACTAAAATACGAAATGTTCTAAAAGACTCACCTTTCGTTACTGCGAACTTTGAACTCATGGCTAATACCGTTATCAAGGCACACAGACGCAGGTAGGGGCCTAGTTAGTTAGCGTATGCGACAAGGTCACCAGTCGCCAACTCCCAGGTGAATGAATGGGGGAAATAGGTCTCGCGGAATGCATTAAGGCGAGGAATGAACCACCTTCCTTAACAAAGAGCGTGGTCAGAGATGTGTACAGTTCTCAAACAAGAGGTGGGTACGCGAAGGTACTGCTGTAATAATTGTATGGCGGTAAAAAGGGACAATTGTATAAACTTTATGACGGATACATTACAGTAATTTGTTCATCCCTTCAGATGTCATATGATCATGTACTCATCTAGCCACAATCTCATTATTATTAATTACTGGATAAAAGTAATGGCAGTCCCACAGCAGATACTACTGTACAAGAGTGAAGTGTTAGAGACTTCATTATACTAGGTCCGGCTTCAAAAGGTGGGTGATCAGTTACCTTTCCTAACTCAAGACCAGAGCCAATCACCCATTTACAGCTGGGTAGACTGGAGCGTGACGACACCGTGCTTCGAACCCGGTAGGCCTAACTTTGCCAAGAGAAGCCAGCACCCTAACCAATCTACCAATCGGACGCTCTAGTTAATGACACATAAAAGTCTCTGTGGGTCTCTCGAAAGACAAAGTCAAGCATGTCGTAGGAGGAGACTAATACGAGGCTGGGCATTGGGCTATCATTATGATCAACTTTTTAAAAATTTAATGACGTAATTACTTGATTTCACCTGTTTCTTGATTATAACAAACACACGCCACCCCTATCCCTATTCTGTTTAATCTGTCTTCGCAGTCCTCACATCCCACTTGGAGCTCCACCTATGCCCCGTTCAATTCCCAATTGTTCATTGTTTTCAAGGTAACGCAAGAACCCAACAAGTTTCTTATTTCCCAAACTTGGACCGGGAAGGGGGGGGGGGGTGTCCAATCTACTTAGCCCAGGCTAGTAATAAACGGAAACTGATATGCGACGCGTTGGTATGGAGATAAGAGAAGCGAACAGACCTGTGGTAGGTGTCTGTCTCACGACAGCTAGGGGTGACAACTGAGGGAATAACAACCGAGATTAGGATGACTGGAAACGAGTGGTAGGCAACCCAGGTGCTACAGGGTTCTATTTTAAAAACAATGAGCTGTCTGAAGATATACAATGATTTTTAAAAATGGCTGTTTTCATGATTGCGTGTTTGTAATTTAGGACAATTGCAACCTGTATGTAACTTTCATTTTTGACGGACAATTGGTTTCCTTTAACTCCATCAACAGAACGGCGGACAAAACTGCAGCCTGTATGTAACTTTCATTCATATTTAATCGTGTTCCTATTTTACGCTGTCAAAGAATAAGGTGAATTGTAGTACGCAAACCCGTGGGGTTCCACAGGTAAGGAACATCGACAAGTATGTAGGCCTATCTATAAACTGGGGGGGGGGGGGGGGGGCTCTTTCCAAGGTCGTTGGGAAAAGGGTAATCCGAAAATTCCATAGCTTAAACATTATTTCGTTTTCCTTTTCGGTCACCAGATTTCCATCAAATCATGCCTTGTGATCTAGTGGTAGATCAAGATCGACCCAAGCGTTAAACCATAAGCTGAAGTAAAGTTATGGTAGAGAAGAGATCAAGTCATCGCCTTTCAGCTTCCCACACCACAGAGCACGAGCGCTCAATTAATTAACGTCACGTCTTTCTGTCCTGCGCTAATTAACGTCACGTGTGTCTGTCCTGTGCTAATTAACGTCACGTGTGTCTGTCCTGTGCTAATTAACGTCACGTCTGTCTGTCCTGTGCTAATTAACGTCACGTGTCTGTCCTGTACGTCACGTGTCTGTCCTGTGCTATTCGTTCAAGATCTTTCCATGTCATCTTCATTCCTGTCATCGTCTAGTTCCCTTCTTGTGTTTTTCTTTGATCCTCTATTTCTATTATCCTGAGGTTTCCAGAAACAAGACCACCTTGTAATGTTAACAGCTAGTTTTAAAGCAGAGCCGCGAGGCTAAAAAAAAGTTGTAAATGTGACTTGAGAACGACAATAATGACGTTGAAGAAAAGTGACAAGGACATGGCTCACCATTACCCATCAGGTCCCAAAAGAGCACGTGCCTTCAACAAATTCATGCCAAGTTTTCCCGTCCTGTGCTATCCGTCTTAAGTCTTTCCATTTCTTCGTTAGCTCCCTTTCATGCCCGTCACTGTGTCCCTTTCCCGCCAGTTTTTCTGCCTAGCAAGGACACACAACCTCAACAAAATGAGACTAAACAGAAACAGAGCGCCGCCAATGTGTCGAAGGATCAAGGGGTGACAGCAGTATCGTAAATAACCCGATTCTACGCCCTCCCCTCCAGCAACTACATACTATGTGGCCCCTGCTCTCCACAATTGTTAGCGTCCGGTACCCACAGCCTCGCAAGGTCCGCAGTACACTTATTTACGCCACTGATAACAGACATCGTGTATCGGAGCAAAACTAATCATCAACCCTACATTTCCCAGCATAAGCAGTAGATTAAAAAGCAAAGAAATAATGAACAGAGTTCATTGCTTGCTATTCATTTAGAAGGATCAATATAATAAAGCTGGAGGAAAGACAAGCTAAGAATAATATCAAACTGTTAGGGGGAAGGAGAGAGAGAGAGAGAGAGAGAGAGAGAGAGAGAGAGAGAGAGAGAGAGAGAGAGAGAGAGAGAGAGAGAGAGAGAGAGAGAGGATTGTCAAACAGCACGTTGATGAAAGGGAGCCGCGGTAGCATAGTGGTTAGTGCACTGGCTTCCTAGCTCAGTGGTCTATGGTTCGATCCCCAGATGAGGTGGGATTTTTTTTAGGCCGCAAACGGCTCCTCGGTCGACCCAGCCCCAACTGGGTACCAGAGCAACTTCTGGGAAGGTTAAGGCGGCCGGCGTGATGCTGACCACATCACCCCTAGTGTGCCGATGGTCAAGAAAATATGGACCTAACACCATATTCCCAATATGTCAATGGGCGTGTAACGTAGGGTTCCCATTCGTCCCGTTTTTCCCGGGACAGTCCCGTTTTTTGATAAAATGTCCCGGTGTCCCGAATTTATTCCAAATGTCCCGCTTTTTAAGGGTCCTTCCTGAAAAAAAAAATCTTTGGGTAACGGATTTTATTCCGTGTTTTAGTAGTGTTACAGTGGAAGTGTTACAGAAGTCAGATCTCCTTAAAAAGTTTATTGCTATATCAGCAGATAATACAAATACAAACATTGGTGGAAAGAAGAGAAAGGGACAGAATAATCTGTACTTCAAAATGCAAGAAAACACTGTGAACAATTTAATTGGTATTGGTTGTCCTGCACATGTGATGCCTAATGCGGTGCAGACTGCTGCGGATTGCTTACCTATTGATCTTCAGTTAATAATTAACAAGATTTACCAGCATTTCCATATTTGTTGTGTACGAGTTGAGGAACTCAAATCATTTTGCGAATTCACCAATACAGAATATAAAACTGTTTTCTTCTTCTTCTTCTTCCATCCTTAGCCATCAACCGGCAAAGCAGTATGTGGCCAGTACGCCTAGTGGCGTCTTAGGGCAACAACAAATTGATCGATCTATCGCTGTTTCCACCACGCCTAGTGGCGTCTTTGTGGAACAAAAACAGACCAAACAATCTATCATTGTTTCCGTAATCAGATTGGTTGGCAAGCAGGTGATCAGCCCACTGTGCGAAGTTTTTACGGGATGGGGTAAACAGCCCCATGCCCATACCCTCCTTAGTCGCTTTTTACGACATGCGTGGTAGGGTGCAGTGTTACTATTCTTTGCTCCCCTTTCGGGCCCCGGTAACACACGGGTGAATAAAACTGTTTTGGGCAACAGCAAGACAAGATGGTTCTCTCTCTTGCCTGCAGTCCAGAGAGTTATTGACATTTTCCCTGCATTGAAGTCATATTTCCTTTCCATTCACAAATGTCCTACCAATCTCAAAAATTTCTTTGAAAATTCACTTTCAATTACACTCCTGCATTTCATTGCCAGCCAGTTAAAAAACCTTTTCTGATACCATCAAATGTGTTAAAAAGCAAGAGACAACAGTAATTGAAGTGAAGGATGAAGTAAACAAACTGGTGGAAAAATTAAACTACAGGAAGGCAGAAAAGTTTCTTACCACTACTGTGAGAAATCAGTTGCAAGAATTAGAAAAAGAAGGACACATAACAGTTGAAAAGTTTCAAAGCTATGCAGTAGATTTCTATGACCTGCATTGAATATATTCAGGAGTGGTGTACACCATTTCTTAAGCCTCTTCAGTCTATGGATTGGATCAATTTGAAGGGAAAGGAGTCTGTGACTTGGAAGAACATCCAAGAAAGCCACATATTCATGAAGACAGTGTCACCAAATTTTACTGTGAATGAAGAGGACTTATTTGATGAGTTTGCATATGTAAAAATATATTGTGAAAACAAATTTGATGTGTGGAGTTAACTGAAGGATCAAAGTGTCAGTGAAAAATGGTGTGAGATGTTCTCTCATTTTACAAAGCAGGATATAAATGCTGAGAACCTGAAATGCCTAGTTAGTTTTTGTTTGACACTGCCAGGATTAAATGCAGCTGTTGAACGTGTTTTTTCATTAATAAATGCGCTTTGGACAGACGAAAAAAACAGACTTAAAATTGAGACAGTGAAAGCTTTAACCATTTATAAAGACCCATTTTAAGGATTTCTCTTGTGCTGAGTTCTATGTCCAAATATCAGAAGAAAAAAGCTTCGATAAATATTCTGATGAATCTGAAATATAAACTTGACTATTGTGTATTTTTTAAAGGTGCGATTTTTCTAATTAAGTATGTTTGTAATTTAGAATTCTTTTTTAAAGTGGAAGTTGTGTTAGTTAATGTGTGTATTTTTATACCAGTATCTTATTTTAAGTAAAACATATAATATATAATAGATTTATTTGTGCTTTACCTTAATTTTTAACATGTCCCGTTTTTTTACAAAATGTCCCGGGTTTTTTAGGTAAAAATTTGGAAATGTCCCGGTTTTTAAACAAAACATTATGGGAACCCTAGTGTAACGGGATCCTTTACCTTTACCTTACGTTGATGAAAGAATACACAGTTCAAAAGTATGAACACGTATTTGCTTCTTTAAAAACAAACACACACACACACAATAAAAACTGAACCACGAGGAATAATTCTACTATAAAAAATATTTAAAAAACTTCTTTAGCAGCAGTTTCTTGAAAACAGTTCTCCATCACATCTTCCTCACCCTGTCTGCTGGGTCTTATTGTCGGTCTTCAGGCTTCTCATCTCCATATTTGAAAGACATTTCTTTCTTCTTGTTTTCCTGCGTGTTTCATGTTAAAGACTGCTGGGTGATATCTCAAGGGAAATAACTAATGTTACAGTAATTAATGCATTTCCATCCGTCAGGTGATCTCCACTTGCTCATGGTATGAACATCCTTATCTTGCAGGAGGATTGGCGAAACTTTTTGAGAGTGCATGCCAATGAAGGTGAAAATATAATCATTATATTTGTATTTTACAATTTTTTAAAAAAATGGAGAATAGAGCCATATGCTTGACAGCATTCTTAAAGAGTGTCAGTGTATGTGATTAATATCAATTCTGAGGTGTTTTAAATTGGACAGCTTTAGGAATAACGTTATTTATAACTATTAATTCACAAGAAGTAAAATCAACAAATTAGCAACAACAATAATTTTTTTTTTTTCGGAAAAAGGCGGACTCCTGTTGCTTACGGGCAGTCCATATATGACGTCACGCAGTGAGGGGGCCCACAATTTTGTGACGGAGTGTGATGGGGGGGGGGGGGGGAACTTTTTTCAGGCCATAAATCAAGGATTCCTCAGCAAGAGAGAGGTTGGTAAGAAACGAAGATGGCTGTATACCGCTCCACCTATGTCCCAGTCTTGACATATGGATGTGAGTCATGGGTAATGACTACAACCCACAAAAGCCAGATCCAAACCTCAGAAATGAGGTATGTGAGGAAGGTGGTCGAAGTAACAAGAAGAGACATGGTCTGCAACCAGACGATACATCAAGGCCTAAAATCCCACCCCCTGCAGACCCAAGTAGAACAGTCCCAACTAAGATGGTTTGGCCATGTCTGCATGGGAGAAGATCGGCTACCACGACAAGCATGGGAAACAAAGAGCCAGGGATCCAGGCCCCCATGACGACCCAGAGTCTGCTGGGAGGACAACATTTGACAATCTTTGACGGACCGAGAACTAAAATGGAACCAGGCCAGGAGGAAGACAGCCGATAGGATAGTCTGGCGCTCTCTCTTCCAAACCTCTACACCTCACGGTAGAAGGGGAACAACTAAGTAAGTAAGTGATGGGGGTGGGTGGGGGGCCCTTAAAACATGGAGGAGGGAACTGTAGACTGACATAAAATGGATAAATAGACATGTAAAGACCTTATTTTGACAACTAGTTCAACTGGTGTTTGCCAGTTTTCCTCCCATCAGTTTTAATCATACATTTCCTTGTCTGCTCTTTATAAAGCCAGGAACCATCACTACAGCTGATACTTTTGCAGGAAGCCATTTTAAATTACGTGCGCTTGTAGTCATGGTTTCTGTAGCAACTTCTCTTATATGCTGAAGTTGCCAGCCTCATATTAGTTGCCTCTTATGTTAAGCCTGAAGGAGGAGTATGTCTATTCTTTTATTGTATCAGCTCCACATTGGTGATCTTAATCAAATAAGATAACAAGCCAAGTGCACAATAATGAGAATACCAACATTAGATTATTTGCAAGCATCCAACTTACCTATAAATATAGAAGAGGTGTTAAGAATAGACAGACTTAGGGAACTGCATAATATAGTCAAACAATATTTAACACGAACAAATGTTAATATATAGTGGTTGGGAATGTGAAGGTCTGATGCTTGCTTACAATGCATATGACTTTTAACAGATGAAAGTCAATTAAATATCTGTTAAAGTCAGTTATATAACTGGAACCACCAGTCCTTTACACCCCTCCACTTTAATATTATTCTTGTTCAGTTTCTTCTTGATTTTGTTTGTTTGTTTTTATTTATTTATTTAACATATAAGCACAATTGTGATTGTCCCTATTTACAATGATTTGACAAATGTGATGCCACTTTCTCATATCAGCAGTTGTTCATATTTGGAATTGAAAACAATATGATCTGTTGCGTGCATATTTTGACGCACATATTACAAAAATCGATATGGCTATTTAATATGGGAAAAATATAGACATTCATTCATTTGTGTATGAAAATGCTGTCTATGGTAAAAGCGAGAGAATCCATGTTTGATTCACACTTTTGATTATAGGAGTAATCGTTCTGGATATTGATCCGGCGCAAGGATATTGCGCTTACGTTTGTACTTATTTTTTAGGGCCAGAAAATATATTAATTTGCTTATTGTGTTTATGGCCTGAACTCATATGTATTACATATTATTAGTACAAGTAGAATCAGTCCTATATTGTATATTTTGGATGGGTAGGAGGGACTAGATTCTTGTTATTCCGGTCTAGCGGAAGTATGAGTTGTCTTGACAAGTCGTGATGAGTTCCGATGTACCGTGATAATGGCGGGTACGCACTTTTCAAAGGGCTGGTAGATTCTTAAGGAAATATGATTCATGAAGTGGTTTTCTTCTAAAGGAGATGGTATCTCTACTATAGTTTATGTTAGAGACTCTCCTAAGGTACGGTACAATGTATAATTCGGACTCCATGTATTGCCAGACCCTATATTGATGATCTCATGTCGATTCGACCTAGATGGAACATTGTGCTTCGTATCGCTAGGGTCGTTGTAAAGTTTCTTTTCTTCTTTCCACTCTGTAAAGTGTCAGTCTGTATGCTCTGTAAGGAAGAGTGGTGTGTTGTTGAGATCAGGCATGCCCCAGTCTACCCAGCTGTAAATGGGTAACTCACCCTAGTCCTGAGTTAGGGAAGGCAAAGGCTCCAGGGGAAGCAGGCCCTAAACTTGGTCACTCCAACCAACGCAGGATGGTGTATGTATGAAGTAGAAGTGTAGAGTGTGATTACCGCGAATGGTGTACTGTTCATGTGCTGACCAATATAACCACTCATACACTTGTGTCTACAAGGCACCAATGCAGACTGCTGGAATCTTTGTTTACTCAATTTATTCAGACGTACACACTGGGACATACGAGTACATCATGGTATGTTGACATATCAATTTGTAGGTATACATAGCAGATCTGAAGTCATGACACATTCAGAAATAATGGGCAGTACATCAAAAGTTCAATGTCATGATATATTATGGCCGCATCCCCTATCTGACTAAACGCGTCAGTGAAGGCAGATCGGTAAATAACTAAAGTTATTTGACGTCCATAGTTTGTAGCATATATTATGAAACCACGAAAGAGGGGGTTTCTAGCAAGATTGAGATCTCCCTGTCACTGTCCGATAATAGGATAAATAATCTGTTCTCTTGGCAGTGATCAAAACATATGATGACCGAAATCTAACATGGCCGCCTCCCTGAGTTGTCGTTCACTCATTCATAGGAAGGAGAATATAAGCCAGAGTTAATTTATAATGGGTATATAAATGATTTCATAAATGTTCCCATACAGCTCTACGGTGATCAGGTTAATTCACGTAGCCATAACCGCTGTAGGAAAGTCTGTCATCTTTGTCGATACAAAACACGACCCTAGCGATACGAAGCACAATGTTCCATCTAGGTCGAATCGACATGAGATCATCAAATAGGGTCTGGCAATACATGGAGTCCGAATTATACATTGTACCGTACCTTAGGAGAGTCTCTAACATAAACTATAGTAGAGATACCATCTCCTTTAGAAGAAAACCACTTCCTGAATTATATTTCCTTAACAATCTACCAGCCCTTTGAAAAGTGCGTACCAGCCATTATCACGGTACATCGGAACTCATCACGACTTGTCAAGACAACTCATACTTCCGCTAGACCGGAATAATAAGAATCTAGTCCCGCCTACCCATCCAAAATATACAATATAGGACTGATTCTACTTGTACTAATAATATGTAATACATATGAATTCAGGCCATAAACATAATAAGCAAATTAATATATTTTCTGGCCCTAAAAAATAAGTACAAACGTAAGAGCAATCCATGCGCCGGATCAATATCAAGAACGATTACTCCTATAATCAAAAGTGTGAATCAAACATGGATTCTCTCGCTTTACCATAGACAGCATTTTCATACACAAATGAATGAATGTCTATATTTTTCCCATATTAAATAGCCATATCGATTTTTGTAATATGTGCGTCAAAATATGCACGCAACAGATTACCACACCCCTCGGGAAAAAAAAATGGTACATTTTTTTTGTGAAACACATCTAGGAGCAACATACAATAGGCTCACAACGCACCAATAACAATGCGCAGATGATAAGCATAAGTTTTATGACCTTAGAGAAGGTACTTCTCTAAGTATTAATATTTCCAGAGAGGTGTCACCAACGCATACTACAATATTAGCAATGACACAATTTCCACATTAGTTTATACATAAATTTCATCTAAGATATCTTAACATCATGATCATCAAAGACGAGAAACATTGAAAGATCAGCGGTGAATAAATATCAATGAACCGCTAAGTAGTGTTACAATCAATATATGATATATTACATATGTGTACACATTTCAACATAGAAACAACTGTATCAAAGTTGTATAACAGTTATGAATCATGTGGGCATATAGATCAAAAATATCTGCCATCATCACATTTTCTGACCCACGGATCATAGCTCGCACCGAAAAAATGCAAAATGGTCTGTAGAGCAATCGCGTATATAGCGTTTGTTGATCTCGCACGCTTCACTTGTCAGATTTTTACTAAATGAATAGGATGTGCCGCTATAGAGCTTCTGGTGGTTTACACAGTTAGGATTTTTACAATGTTTCTAACAATGATATGCGCGCCCAGAAGAAATACTTTGACTAGTTTGAAGGAATTGACCATATAAACCATAGAGCCAATAATTAGCACCGGTCTAGGAATAGACGTGTAATTTTCTCTGCCGGACCATTTAATTTCCGAGAAAATTGAAATAACTATAAACAACAGGATGCAGAGTTCCTCAGAGTTACCCTCTTGCATGTAGTGCGGTCAATCCCTGCGTGGTTGATTTTCAGCGTCACTACGAATGAATATAAATGTCGATTGATCCTTAGAAGGCATCATACTAGGATGTAGGTGACAGTAGACCTAAAACATAGATCTTCTCACGCCCCTACCCTTAATCCAAAGAGGATTGACATATTCTTGAGTCCAAATGGATACTTTACATTTAGGAGACTCAACCTTTCTTTCTAGCCAAGGATATGAGAAAGACGCGTGTATGAACATAATTATGGGATGGACACAGATTCGGGATGAATCGGTCGCCATTAAAATTGTATTTTAGCCTATAAGAGAGACTTCGTATACTTGCTTTTTTGTCTTAGGATAGAATAGAAATGTTAAGTATCATTACTTGTATTATGGTTCTTATCTGTTTTTAGGGGATAACCTCATGGGGGACCAACCCTTCGGTTATGGATAGTCAACTAAGACATATGTGATTTCGCTCACAAAACGTCAAATCAATACATGCTTTTCGATGGTTATTTCGCATGTCAAGGTTCTATGCTAGCGTAAAGATCGCGTTATTAGGTTTAGAACAATAGTTCTTATTTTTATAACCATTTTAGTGATCGTTTCCACAGTGTAATCAACTGAAAAAAGACAGATGTACTATCACAAGATACGCAAAATGATCATATGAGCGAAATGAGATAGGATCGGACGCATCATAGCGTACAAATGTGTTAGCAGGGGAGGTTCATAGGACCGAAAAGTGCATGAAATTCTCCATTGGAATAGGTTACCATCCCTAGGCGTACCTCGAAAAATATGTTACCTTAGTTGAAGTAAACGGTTTCGGCAGTTGATAACGTGTATTCGGTTAGTTCGGAGATAGTGGATCTTGCCAATAATCCCTTAGGACAAATCAATCGAGTTTAGTAAAGACTGTGACAGAATTTCGATAGTCTCGTAGGTAAGTCCCCTTAGCTCACTTCTAGTAAAGGCATAGGTTCAGCATCGGGAATTTAGTTCACTTGATTCAAATTGCACAGATTAATATAACATCACAAACGCACAAAAGACGTTTATTGGTTATTGTCTTTGTTTTCGTTACTATAAAACCATTTCGGCGGGGGACGAATTATGCTGATTGGTGGGATGGTTTTTCAATTAAAAATTGATTTAACTGCTTACTTCATTCTCAGATCTAAAAAACTCTTTTCTTCTTACCTTTGTTGCTTTGGGAAAAATGTATTTCGGGAATTAAGGGATTTTACGGGTTTCTGGGGGGGGGGACTCTTATATGGGGGGGGGGGGGGGACTTTATATGGTCAGTAAGGAAATTTTTATATGTCCATTGTTTTGGAAATTTTGTAACAAAAAAATCGCGTATTGGGACCAGGGGGGGATATTTGTCAGTTAAAGGCACTATATCCCTGTAAATGGATTCTTATCATTTAGTAGAAAAAAAACTTTGTTTCTGACCTCTCCTCCCTGGGAAGATTTAAATTTCTGGGAGGGGGGATAATATCTATGCAACTAATCTTTCTCTATGATTACATATAAGTAGTCTCATTAGCTGTCACGTGTAAGACGGTAATCTGTGTTGCGCTGTATTGCACACATGCCGGGTAAAAATAGTAAATTTTACATTTTCTCGAGGGAAAAAACACTCTGTTTGTGGCCATCAGGCCCTGTTGTATTGACTGTTACAGAGTCTGCTCTTAGAAGATGGCTAAGCCCTTTACTCTGATCTCATTGTTGTGACTGGGGAATAACGTTTCACACGGTTGCAGATGAGGAAAAAAAACATAACAAGGTTGGTATATAATCCAAATTACCTCAGGGGGGAACTTAATTCGTATGGAAGATTTCAGGTGTGAGACACATGTTTGATGTCGGATAGGTTTTTTTTAACCGGCTTCCCGTGTCTCACATATTTTCGGACGGATATAGTCCAAAAACCCATCGGGGGAAACCTTTTGGATATATTTATATATCGTCTAAGGGGTAACTTTTTTCACAGAGAAGTTTGAGATAGGAAGGTACTTATTTTGCTCGATATTAAACCGAATCGGTTAGGCAGGGGGGACAAAATTTGCTTTTGTTCAACACCTGGGGGGGGGAAAAGTGTTGGAACGCCAAACATAAAACAATCTTTTTTTTATTTGGCAAAATTTTCCACTGTGCCTTTTCTGATTCTTCAGCAAAAAAAAATCAGGGGTCTGAAGACAGCAATATTGTTGCCCAATTGTTTTGGCATTGACGATCAACTAAATCACTTGTTGTCTTAAGTGGCGCATTGAACCCCATATTTCATTAGAAGAGGGGATTTCTTGTTGTCATCGCAAATCTCGAACGTATAGTTACATCATGCAGTTTATAACAGATTCATTGAAAGTAGGGGGGGGGGGGGGAAACATAGGGGGGGGGGGAATTCCCTCTGCGGGTTCCGGCGCCCTAATAAGAACCAAGTTCAAAAAAGGCGAGAAAATAATCCTGTTATTTGTTCGGTTGAAGACGGGAGCCTTCGCTATAATATAACAAAAAAGGGGAGCCCAGACTGGGGGTAAAAAATAAAAAAAAAAAACCCCCTATCGACCAATCATCGCTGAGGATGATCATTTGGATCTGGGTGTTTTTATCTTAACCACTAAGTAGTAAGTATGTTTTTCAGAAGTTTCTATTTCAAAAAAAAAACGTTTCACCACCAATTTTTCGCCATTGGTTGGACAATTGTAGACAATGGATTTTAAAAAAAATGTTAACTTTTTCCTAATCTAGCGATTCTCTCTATCTTCAAGGGAGTTCCGTGACAATTTACCTTGGGGGATAGAAACTTATCGGTTATCCGATTATTATAATTTTAAGGTCCTGAGGGTTACCATGGGGGTTCGGATTTAAAAATATTTTCGCTTGCTGGAAAAAAACTCCCAGGGGGACGGAGGAAAAAAAAATGATTAACCCCAAAAAGAGTCGTATCTTGCGGACAAATTTCTAGCCAGTAAGTTTATGACTGTCATTCTAACGGAGGGGATTCAAGCCTCCCGGGGGCCAAACGTGGGTGCACCATTAATCAACACACACCGTCAGGGATTAATCAGAATTTTTGGTGTCCTTCTAGGCAGACTCTTTATATTTAAAAAATGGGGGGGCGACCACTAAATCGATTTGTCTTAGTCGGGCATTTTTTTTAATATGAAAATTGCCGTTGATACTGATTACGTTCTTCGGGCCCGACAGTGGGAATGGTCTGCAGTATCCTTTAGACAGTACTGAATTACGAGTTTGGGCATTCATATGGCGTGGGGGGGGGGGGGGGAACCTTTTCGTGGTATGTTTAATTTCAGTGCTCTTTGACTTTTACTTTTTAACAAGTTCGGGGGGACAATAGAAAATTTTTCGTCTACTGCTTCACGCTCTTATTTTACAGGCAGGCCAAAAGAATAGATTTGCAAGAAACTACTTAGCTTTAGTACGGAGAAAATTTTAATCCCTTATGTCCAAGCAATCTCGAGAAATCAATGAGCTGTGCTGGTAAGATTTTAAACTCTCATTTTTTATTGAACGGCCACAAGGAACACTTATTTGAGAATGAAGTGGGACTATGTCAAGGTAGTCTTGTACTCATAACGGTTAGCCAAGTACCTCAGCCATTCTTTCATCGTTAAGATCTACAAGATTTTACTCGATTCATAGTATCCTTATTCCGGATCTACCTTTTGTTGCCGATAGAGTAAAGAATTTCTTTTGTGAGTGAAGTAAGATGCATATTCATGCTGTTTGATATTAGTCTAATCGTGGGGAAGATCTCCAAGGGATTCATCTTGGATAACCCCCCCCCCCCTCCCCCCCCCCCCCCAACCCCCCCCCACTCCTCCCCCGCCACGCCCCCCCCTCCCCCTCCCCCCTGCACTATCATTTTACTTGCAGAGCAATGGGAAGTCCAAGATGTGGAGATACTTAACGAGCTTGAGCCCTGTGATTACTGCATTTAGCAGATTGTGGCCATATTAACATTTTTCCCTAATTAGAATTTTGCTGTGGAGTGCATTCTTCAATCCTATGAATGGCGTCACGAATTGATCATAGATCACGCGATCGGATTCCGCAAGGAGAATGCTCTGCACCTCTCACTGTAAAGAAAGGCGCCAGTCCTAGCGCCAATAGTTTGATAATATGGGCAGTGGTTAGACTTCTCGCAAGTGTCAGCACCCGCATACAAATGTCTACACATTTGATGATATAAAGCTGGTTGCTTGAGAGAGGGGTTTTTTCCAGAGGCGATTGCTCAGATCCAAATGGTAGTGCACCTGACGCACGAATCGAAAAAGAATCTGATTTACCCTGGAGTACCTTCTATTAGAGACATCTTTTTTAGACAAAGCAGCACACTTTCTCACGCGCATTTCACTGCGAATTGACAGCATTGAGAGACGCAGGGAACGCGACGGCGGTGGATCGTCCGCACTTGCTTAGAAAGATAGACACTGTGGTTGCCTTGGCATCGGAATAAAGTTTTGCATTGGCGAACCACTTCAGATGTCCTCTAGCTATAAAACTGAAAAGCGAATTTGCTACATGTTGGTTGTCTTTGTTTATCATTTATTCTGATTTTCGGTGTCGTGGAAAACCTGTTGTGCAGAGTTAGCCTACCGGTAATACGATTTGACCACATTACTTTTGCTGTTGTGTTCTACCTGGTATATAATTGTTTCTATAAGTTTTTATTGCCTCTGTTATAAACACCTATTTGGGTTTTGAAATCATATTATTTCATGACTCAATAATCAATTCTTCACGCTCGTTATATTGTGTATCCCTGTGAAATTTTGTTTATGTCTGTTCTCCATGAAGCACTTGGGTAGTTGACCTATAGCTACTCCCATTTCCGAGATATTTCCTCTGATATACATTCATGGGTTACCCTCGCGTGTAGAAGGACTATCAGCTCGAATTCCAGTTCTTCTGAGAAGAACCACTGATTCTGAGGTGGTTATCTTGTTTTGATTACTGATTTTCCAAGCTATTCCGTTTTATCAATATTTTTATTTGTATGCTCCTTGGAAACTTGTGTGAGTAATTCTGGATTTATATTCTGTTTTGACCGAAGCAAATGGCATACTCTCTTTAAAGTTAAGTGTTACTAAGATCAAGTCAGGGTCAATTTCGTGCCGTGGCATAATGGTCACAATATTCTTCCATTTGCCTTTATTGTACAGCGGTTTCAAGCTCATGTAAGAGAAACTCTTGGAATGAATTTTTTTACAGAAGACATGACCTTTGATCTTACTTAGCATTAAATTAGTAAGGACCATACATAAAGTTTTTCCTCTGTTTTGGATTATTCAATCCATCGTGAAAGTGTTAATTCGTGCTTTTGAGATTTGAATTAATCTGAGAATTACTTTCACACCACTACCTTCAGGTCTCTTGTTTTGTATTTCAATTGAAGTTTAACCTTCTTCAGGAAAGCTGATATCTCTTTATCAAAAGTTGCTTCCTAACAGCACATAATTATCGTTTGTCGGCCTCTTCAACATATATATAACTTACATCAGGAGACTTCCCACTTTTAGATTTATCAGACAACTCTGATTCCACATACTGTGATTTCGTCAACTTTATGAGCATCGACAGACCATTCAAATCTAGAAAAGCCAAAATGTTATGATCATCAATGGTTCTAGGGTTAACGCTGGTACCTTGACCTTGTACACAAAGGGTTTACCATTACACCTGTTGCAATTGATTAACTGTTCACTCATAATCTGCTCAATTTTAAATTTTTATCGCATAATCAACAGATAAATTCATGTTCTCTTATTGCCTTTGCATCTCTTAAGCTTCTATATCTAATTTTTGTTGTTGTTTCTGCTGCGTCAGCAGCAGCCCTTCTTGAGTTTTTCTGTTATGACAGGCACCAGCTTCTAATTTTATCTGTTCTGCAGCATATGAGCAGCAGCAACTTCTAGTTTTTTTCCTGTTCTGCCCAGCGTTATAATTTCTTATGTTCATGCACTCAATTCTCACCTTTTTTCCTCAATTTTGCGCACTCTGCAATTTCTTAAGTTCAGCAGCAGTATCGCTTCTTTTTTCCTCCATTCCTCTTTTTCTTTAGCCAGCAGCTTTTGTTTTTCCTTCATGAAGACAGCCTGCGGTCTAGGTTCTGCTGAATGCAATCTTCTCTTCTCTAATCTTTTTCTTCAGCTCCATAAAGCTGTTTGTGTTTGCCTATATTTGAAGTCTTTCTCCTCTCAAGCCGCTGCAGCTTTTTTTCTTACCTCAAGGACAGCTGGAGAATTTTCTTTCTTCGCAGACATTGCAAGTGTCAGATTGGAATATTTTTTTTCTCTCTTCTGGCACCGCCAATGCTTTGTCATAATTGAGAACAGCTCACATCTGTTCTTTAGTCATTTTTCCGCTGTGTAGCCTATCAAGTGATTTATTCACTTGTGCAATGTGAAAATACATTCTCAATGTACGACATTATAGTTCACTTCTTAAATCGCAGGCAACATAAGAAAAAAGTAAATAAATTACCATCTTTCACAGTTAATGAGAGACAATGGTCTATACATAGACCTTTTTAGTTCTTAGTCCAAACTGTATGGGTTTATAATATCCAATGATAATTGGCGTAACCTATGGACATCTATCAAACCTTGTATTCTCAAATACTGGGGGAGACAAGCTCTACAAAGAGTGCTGTATAGTGGCGTGGTAATGATACCCAAAACTACCTATGTAAATCAAAGTTCTCACTGAGGAGTTACCTGTGGAAAAAATAAGGAAATACTTTCCCTATACCGCAATCACTTTGGCGTGGGACAAGCCTTACAAAGGTCTTGTACCATTATTGTTTTTTAAACAATAAACAATCATAAAGTCACTGATCTGTAAACTTATACTTCTCATGTGCTGTATACTCCTCACTATGATCGTCATTTATGTACGCAAAAACTAAGGAATTACCATATGGTCAAAAGCACAGAAAAGTACAATATGAACATCATTTGCAGAGAATCAAAATTAAATTAAATAGGAGAAATGAAAAAAAATGATCACAGAAAACCCGATGATGATAACTATGCAATAATACAAATTGACAAGGACAAAATCTACGCACAACACATGCTAATTAAACATCACAGGGATGTAAAAATTAAAAACTGATAATGAATAGAATTGATGAGACCTAGACAATTATTACAAACAAATCATAAAACATAAACTGAAAGAAACGAGAAAAATGGTTTATACAAATACAAATGATGAAACAGTCGTCACAAAACTAACCAAATATTGCAAAAAATATGTATGTTGCAAATTTCTATTTATGATATATTGGCTCCTCTATCGAACGCCACATGAAAATGACAATTATCTTGCGGGTATGTTCCATGTTTCTTAGTCAAGCATATACCATCACTGGCCCTGGCAACTATGATAAACACCGCTGTTATACACTATTTATAAACTCATTTAACATGGTAAGGCATAAATATAGCTATATAGCATACTCAATATAATTTATGTCATGACATGGTATGTGTTGAAGGTTTTGTGTTGTTATAGCAGGACACAGTTTATTTTTTTCTTATATACTGGCAATCTTTTTGTGTTATCATAATAGTAGTTCGTTAATTTTCTAATATATTACACTGTCAATTTTTTTCTTTTGGCATATGAAGATATCAACGATGCCACTATGCAATTTATGTTCACACAAACAGCTGTGATTCTTCTGTGTTGAGAAAATGTCAACTATTACTCGGTTGTGGCTCCAGATATTTTCATACACTTGATACCACTGTCCTGTGTAGAATACTGTCTGTCTAACAGCATTGAAATTACAAAACTCGTACTAAGCACACTGCGTACCTAGAATACAGGCATCCTATCGTAATACTAGGTAAAGTGGGGGACATTACGGACCTGTATAGCTGTCTTTTTCATACTGGTGTGATATGATGTGTTTCAAAACAAATGTTCTTTCAGCTGTGGTTAAAACTTGTGATTCTCAACAACAAAACTTGACGTGAATATGCTGGACCCAGGAATCGTGGCTTCGCCTCGGTAAAGTTTCTTCTTGACTTCTTTACACACTCTTGTAAAAGTGGTCAGTTTCTGATATAGCTCGTGTAAATAGGAAGTCCCTGTCGGTGGTGTTGTTGAGATCAGTCAATCGAAAAGGCATCTCCGATTACGTAACCCAGCTGTACATTGGTTTAACACACGGACCACACGATCCTGAGAATTAGGAGTTTGAGCCTAATGCACACACGGATCTTCCGGCGAGGGCAAGCTCCTGCCGCATCTCCACTATTGGTCACTGCTCCTCAAACGACGCGATGCCAGGTATGGCACGGCATGGGTGTATGTATGAAGTAGCACTGATCTGTAGAGTAAGATGATGGCTACCTCGGGCGACAGAATGGTAGAAACAGTAATCCGTGGGTGCGAGCTGAACCAATATACACCACTCATACACTTGTCGTCCACTAAAGTTTTTCTACCACGTGCCACGACTAACTGCCTGAGGCATTACAGCAGGAATCTTTGTTAAACCTGCTCGGTGGGGGTCAATTATTGAGATTGCAGTACGGAGAGCTATCACCCATTGAGTACAGATACGTGCAGAGTTACACCTCATGGTGTAATGTTTATCAGGAATACCCAATAATTAGTAGGTTTCTCGCACCGACGCCGTTTCATCAGAGCAGACCGTACCATAGCCCCAATTTCCGCCAATATATGGGTCCAGGATGACGCACCGGGACCCCCCCAACCCAGAACCCATCATCACGATTCCATCCCATTATGGCACGCATCTCCCTCTATTCTGATCAAAGAACGACTGTCATTGGAAGGTCAGAATCAGATAAAATAAACTAAATGATTCCATTTGACGTTCCTGATAGAGTTTGTAGCATATATAAAGAAAACCATCTGAAAAGAGGTCTGGTTTCTAAGTCAAGATTGATGATCTCAACGCCTGTCCCTACTGGTCCGCTGATAAATAGGATAGAATAATTACTGTTCTCTTTGGCAGTAGATCAAAACATTATGATGGACCGAAATCTAAGACCAATGGGTCCCGTTCACTCCCCCCCCCCCCCCCCCCCCCCCCCCATTATTAGGAAGGAGGAATATAAGCCTGAGTTAATTTATAATACGGGTATTATAAATGAATTTCAATAATTAAAATGTTCTCCCCATACAAGCCTCTACCGGTGTTCAGGTTCGTTAATTTCACGTAGCCATTAAAGGCCGTGCAGGAAAAGTCTAGTCTAAACATTTTTGTCCGGATAAAAGAAAAACAACGGACCATAAGCATCGATACGATGCCACAATGTTTTCCATTCATAGGGTCCGAATCGCATGTAGGATCATGTCAAAATTATGGGTGCTATTGGCAATACATGTGAGTTCGAAGAATCTGATATACATATAGTGTACCGCTATGCCTTCGGCAGAGTCTCTGTCAAGGACCATTAAACTCCATAGTGAGGAGACTCACACATCTCTTTTAGAAGAAAAACCACTGTCTCCCCCCTTGCCAATTCATCTATTGTACCTCTTCCCCATAGTCATCTACCAGCCCTTTGACAAAAGTGCGTACCAAGCCATATATCGTTCCGGCTTAACATCGGAACTCATCCTATGACCCCCTTGTCCGAAGCACAGACATCAGATTGTCCGCGCCACGCCCGCCTGACCGTACGCTACGTACTTCTATAGCCCACCGTGATACAAATCAGCTAGATCTCTATGCGCTCCAGTTCACTCGCACTATCCCCAACCATTAAACTTCTCTAACTCACATTTAACCACTACTCAATAGTGACCGCGCTACTTCCCGTAGATCTCTACTCCACCTGCCCTGTACCTTCACACTACAGTTCTTATGAAAGAGTGACCTAACGATCCCATCTGTCGTCAGATGTCAATCATGCAATAAGTCGCTAATTTAGACCAGTCCCCACTACTCTTACTATGGCCCCCATCCTCCCCCACCAAAACAAGTACATCTCGTTCGTACAGCTCAAATTCCCACACGACAACACCACTCCGTACATGTATCAGATATCCGCCCTATATAGCGTCCTATATCTAAACAAAGACCTCTCCTCGCTTCAAACCCCCTGTAACCACGGCGCAATATCTCTGCGCAGGATCAATATCCAGAACGATTACTCCTATAATCAAAAGTTGAATCAAACATGGATCTCTCGCTTTTACCTTAGACTGCATTTTCTTACACAAATGATGAACTGTCTATTTTTTTCCCATATTAAATAGCCAATTTCGGATTTTTGTATTATGTTCGTGCAATTATGCACGCATACTAGATGCTACGCAACGTACCCTCGTTTGGATTCGAAAAAAATAGACCAGTACATTTCCTTACAGCGGATTTATGGCTGACGTGAATCAATCTAGCAGCAAACGAGTATACAAGCTGTTATGGCTCCACAATTATGACTCATCTATTCTACAATTCGCAGTGATAAGCATATGTTAACTATGGACCTTAGAGGAAGGTACTTCTCTTAGAGTATTAATATTTCCAGAGAGGTGCACCAATCGCATTACGGGACTTATCAAGGCAATGACCCTATTTCCACATTGTTTATACATTTCAATTTCATCTAAGATATTCTTAACATCACTGATCAGGACAACATGGGACGTATTTAAAACTATTGAGTAGGAACGAGTTGACAGCGTTGTGAGATCTAAATATCTGCTAGAAACCCGGTAAGTTAGTGGTTACAATCACATATATGATGCTATTACATATGTGTACACATTTCAAATAGAATACAAATGTATCAAAGTTGTGAGTAACATGTTACCGAATCATGTGGGCATCTTATGACAAAAATATCTGCATCACAAGTTTTGTCTGACCCAGGGGATAGCTCGCACAACGTAAAACCATGAAAGGCATTGACTAGAGCATCGCGAGTATATCTCTTTTGATTAGTACTGCCCATTTATTTTCGTGAATGTGTTTGAATGACTTCAGATACTGTTTGCTATGGTTAGTTACCTACAAATTGATAATTGTCAAATCATACTTTGATGTAATCGTTTTTGTCCAAGTGTGTACGTTCTGTATATTAAATGGACCAGGGTAAATAGCCAATAGATTCACAGCAGTCTGGCAATTGGTAAGTCTTGCTCACTTTGTTAGGATTTAACTTCCAAGTGTATTGAGTTTCACTGTTATATTGGTTCAGCACGTGAACGCAAATTAACGAGTACTTCAATTAGTGCTCGGGTAAATCCCAGGTGTAATCAACTCTTTAACGAATTTCGACTTGTCTTACCATAGATGCGCCATCCTGCGTCGGTTGGATGTGTGACCAAGTTTTTGGGCCTGGTCCTGCTTCCCCCTGAAAACTAGCACTTTGCGGATTTCCCTTATACTTCAGGACTGTTATCCAAGGGTGATGGTTAGTGCGCCATTAACTGCTGTGGTAGGGATGGGGGCATTGCCTGTATCTTTCAACCACACACCCCCCACTTCTTCTTACAGAGCTCTACAGACTGACACTTTACAGAGTCTGGAGAAAGGGAAGTATAAAAAACTGTTTTACTGCAGTGGGAGCCAGATTTTCTGGGTTCCAGAATTACGCATTTATTTTGTGTTGGAGAATCACAGTTTTAAGCTGAGAATCTTATTAATTTGTTTGTTCCACGTTTCATAGCAACCAGTAGGTTACCAGGTATTAATAACAGTCGATGTCAGCTAGCTTGAACCCTGTAATTCCATCCGGACCCGTATGAGGATGCTGTTTTCCCAGGTCGAGCGCGCTTGGTTGACATGTTTTCGCTGTACAGGGGACAGTTAAGTTACACAGGACAGTGGTGGTTAGGTTTACCAAGTGTAGAAAATATCTGGAGCAGTATTGTTGACATTTCTCAACGTACAGAAGAATCACAGTGTTGTTGAACATAAAGTGCATAGTTCATCGTTGGATCTTCATATGCTCAACAGAGAAAAAATTGACAGTGTAATAGTTTAAAATTAAATCTATTACTGAATAAAGTGGCAAGTTATTAGTATTAAAATAAACTGTGCCTGCTTTACAACACTATACCTGCAACACATTCCATTCATGACATAAAATTATATTGTATGCTATATGCTATTTATGCTTACATGTTATTTGTTATGTATTAAATTAGTTTATGTTCTGTGTGACTAGTACAAGGTATGCCGAGTGACATTGGTCTGGTACTAGTATTCTATAGGTACACATTTTCTTAATTGGAAATTTGTTAGCAACAATTTGCTGCTATTTCTGTTAGTTGTGATGAGGTGTTCTTTTTCTTTCGTTTTGTTTTTTGTTAATAATTTTGTGTTCCTTAGTTTTGTTTGATTTGTTTGTATAATTGTAGGTCTCATCTTTCCTTTCATTTCAGTTTTTTACACCCTTATGTTTATACACTGTGGCGTTATTTGTCTTGTTATATTATGGCAGTTATCATCACGGATTCTGTGATCATTTTTTTTTCATTTCTCCTATTTAATTTAATTTGATCTCTGCAAATGTTTTCATATTGTCTTTTCTTGTTTGTCCTTTGTAATGTCTTTAGTTGACATATGACGTATAGTGGTATACACTGATAGTATAGTACAGATCAGTACTTTATGACGTTAGATCAGTACTGTACAAGACCTGATTGTAAGGTTATTGGTAAAGGGAAATATTTTTTCCACAGGTACTCAAGTGATCTTTGATTACATTGAGGTGTACAAGACCTTTGTAAGGCTTGTCTCCCAAAGTGATTGGTAAAGGGAAATATTTTTTCCACAGGTACTCAAGTGATCTTTGATTACACTGAGGTATACAAGACCTTTGTAAGGCTTGTCTCCCACAGTATTTGAGATACAGTTATTGTTGTCCACAGGTACTCAAGTTATCATTGGTTATTATAAACCATACAAGTTTGGACTAAGACTAAGTCTATGGTATAGACTTGTCTCCCATTAAAGTGAAATAGGGTAATTTATTTACTTTTTCAGGTTTCTGATTTAAGAAGACAATATGTCTACATTAGATTATTTCATTGCACAAGGAAAATCTCTTGATAAGACTGGAAAAGACTTAGAACAATGGGCTGTTGCTCAATATGACAAAGCATTAGCTGCAGAAGAGGAAAAAACTGCTGCTGCTGTTGAAGAAAGAAAAGCTGCTGCTGAGGAAAAAAAAGCTGCGGCTGAGGAGAGAAAACTTCAAATAGAAGAAAAAAAAAAGCTGCTGCAGAAGAAAGGAAAGCTCTAGCTGAAGAAAAAAGATTAGAAAAAGAAGCTGATACTGCTGCTGAACTTAAGAAATTGTAGATGCAAGTGGAGGAAAGGAGATTTGAGGCAGAACAGAAGAAATTAGAAGCAGATGCAGAGCAGAAAAAATTAGAAGTTGCTGCAGAACAGAAAAAAATTAGAAGTTGCTGCAGAACAGAAAAAATTAGAAGTTGCTGCTGCTGCAGAACAGAAAAAATTAGAAGTTGCTGCTGCTGCAGAACAGAAAAAATTAGAAGCTGCTGCTGCTGCAGAACAGAAAAGATTAGATAGAGAAGCTGAAGAGAGAAAAAGCAATAAGAGAACATGAGTTTGAATTAGAGAAATTAAAATTGACATGTATGAGTAATGTTAATCAGGCATCTGGTGGTAATGGTAAACCCTTTGTGTACAAGGTCAAGGTACCAGCGTTTTAACCCTACCAGTGATGACATAATATTTTGGCTTTCTAGATTTGAACGGGCTTGTCGATCTCATAATGTTGACAAATCACAGTATGTGAATCAGTTGTCTGAAAATCTAAAAGGGGAGTCTCTGAGTAAGTTATATTTTGTTGAAGAGGCCGACAAAGATAATTATGATGCTGTTAGGGCAGCTTTGATAAAGAGATATCAGCTGTCTGAGGAAGGTTACCGTCTTTTGTTTAAAACAATGAGACCTGAGGTAGGTGTAGAATTCTCAGATTTCATCTCAAAAGCACGAATTACACTTTCACGATGGATTGAATTATCCAAAAACAGAAAAAACATTTGATGGTCTTACGGATTTATTGCTAAGAGACAAGGTCATGTCTTCTGTAAATAAATCATTCCTAGAGTTCTTACATGAGCGTAAACCTGGTACAATAAAGCAAATGGAAGAATATTGTGACCAGTATGCCACGGCACACCCTGACATGATTCTTAGTAACTCTAACATTAAAGAGAGTATGCCAGTTGCTTCGGCAACAGATATAATCAGAATTACTCACACAAATTCCAAGGAGCTAAAAATAAATTTGATAAAAAGGTTAATTGGAATAAGTATCAAAACCAAGATAACCACTCAAATCAGGGTTCTTCTTCGAAGAACTGGAATCGGGCTGATAGTCCTCGACACGCGAGGGGTACCCATAATGTTAGAAATTCACGGAAAGGGAGTAGCTATAGGAACTACCCAAGTGCTTCATGGAGACAAAAGAAACAATATTACAGGGATACTCAATATAATGAGCATGATGATTATGATCATGAATATTATGATTCAAACCCAAATAGGGGTTATAACAGAGGCAATAATAATTATAGAGACAATTATAACCGAGGTAGATCACAACACAAAAGACATGGTAAATCTTATTACCAGGCTAACTCTGCACAACAGGAGTTCCACGACACCGATAATCAGAATAATGATAAAAAAGACTCCAACAGTGTAGCAAATTCCGCTTTCGATTTTGCTAGAGCATCTGAGTGTTCGCAATGCAAAACATTATTCGATCCAACCACAGTTTCTACTTTAAGCTGCGGTCACCCGCTCCCGCTCTCCATGCGTCAATTGCGCATAATGGAAGGGGTGCTCTTGTCTTTAATAGGGGCCTAATAGATGGTACTCCGGTATCAATTCTTTTCGATTCGGGGTGCACTACCATTGGAGTGAGGCAATCACTCGTAAATCCTTCTCGAGCTACAGGCAATATAGTCAAATGTGTAACATTTGGTGGCACATTGGAGAAGTACTCCACTGCCATTATCAATATTGCTACGCCTTTCTTTACAGGAGAGGTGCAAGCATGTCTCTTGCCGAATCCGATCGCTGATCTTATCATCGGTCGCATTCCCGGGGTGAAAGAATGCACTCCACAGCAAATTTCTAATTGGGAAAATGTTAATATGCAATCTGCTAATGCAGTAATCACTAGGGCTCAAGCTCTTAATATGCCACAATCTTCACATTCTGAAGATAATGATGCGCAGATCCAAGATGATCCCTTGGAGATTTCCCACGATTCCTTTATCAAACAGCAGGAAGATGATCCTACTCTAAAGAAATTCTTTACTCTGGCAACAAAAGGTGATCCGAATAAGGACACTAATCGTAAATCTTGGATTACGATGAAGAATGGCGTACTTGTACGTATGGTACAAGACTCCGCTAAGTCCATTCATTCTCAAATCCTTGTGCCTAAAAATATGAGAGTTAAAATCTTACAGCACGCTCATGATTCGCAGTGTGCTGGACATATGGGTTTTTCCCGTACTAAAGCTAGAGTTCTTCAATCTTTCTTTTGGCCTGCTGTGAATAAGGACATACGAATCTATTGTCGATCTTGTAAAGTATGTCAAGAGATTAAATCCAGAGGTCCACGCCATGATGCACCTATTCAGGCTGCAGACATTCCCATTCGGCCATTTCAAAAAATGGCGATAGACATCATTGGTCCATTTAAGATAAAGTCTGCTAGAGGACACCAATTTATTTTGACGTGTGTTGATATGTGCACACGTTGGCCGGAGGCTGTTCCTCTAAAGAGCATAACTACTGCTGATGTCGCAGATGCTCTTTGGTTAATATTTTCTCGTCTGGGGTTTCCAGCAGAAATATTATCCGACCATGGTACCCAACTCATATCGGATACCATGTCTCAAGTAATGTCGACTCTGAAGATAGAGAGATCGCTGAGTAGTATTTATCATCCTATGTCCAATGGGATGGTGGAACGTTTGAATAGAACTCTGAAAAACCTACTAGGTAAGATAACGGAAGATCATCCTCAGGATTGGGATAGGGTTTTACCCGCGGCTCTCTTTGCATATAGAGAGGTCGCCAACGAACATACAGGATTTTCTCCCTTTGAACTTGTCTTTGGCGCGAAACCGCGAGGTCCTATGTCCTTACTTCATGATCTTATAACTGCTGATAATATTGTCGATGACACAAAATCCTCTTATGAATATGTCATCGCACTTAGACACAAGATTATTGAAGCATGCAAATTGGCAACTGCTTCTTCTGAATTTGCGAAACAGAAGGCAAGGGAATTTGCCAATAAAAAGAGATGTTTGCGTCAACTTTGTCCAGGTGACAAAGCATTTGTCTTGCTACCTTGTAGGGAAAATAGACTTCTCATTTCTTGGAAAGGTCCGTACGATATAATATCAAAAGTTTCCGATGTTGACTATATCGTCGATATTGACGGGAAGCGTAAAACCTTCCACATCAACATGCTCACGGAATTCCATGAACGTCCTGATTATTTACAACCTGTTTTCCAGGCAACGGACGATTTTCCAGTCCAACATGGACAGTACTCATCTCTGTCAGTAATACAGGATGAGGAAACGAGTTTCTCGGATGTAAATTTACCTTTTCCAATGATTCCTCTTCACTCTAATGAATCATGGAAAGATGTTGCAATTTCTCCAGAATTATCTCCAGGAGAGCAGAAACAAGTTTCTACTTTGTTAGAACAATTTCAGGATGTCCTTACTGACATTCCTGGTCAAACTGATGTCATTCAACATGACATTATTCTTACTGACCATAGTCCTATAAGAGTCAGACCGTATCCTATCCCGATACATTTTCAAGCCCAGGTAGAGAAAGAGTTAGATGAGATGATAGAGTTAAAAATTATTGAACCATCCACATCAGCATATTCTTCGCCGATGGTTATAGTACGGAAAAAAGACAATAACATACGTCTTTGCGTGGATTATCGCAAATTGAATCAAGTGACTAAATTCGATGCTGAACCTATGCCTTTACTAGAAGAGCTACTTACGAGACTATCGAATTCTCACTTCTTTACTAAACTCGATTTGTCTAAGGGATATTGGCAAGTTCCACTATCCGAACACGCCAAACCGTTTACTGCTTTTTCGACGCCTAGGGGTCTATTCCAATGGAATTTCATGCCTTTCGGTCTTATGAACGCCCCTGCAACATTTGTACGCATGATGCGTCGAATCCTATCTCATCGCTCAGATGTCATTGCGTATCTTGATGACATCTGTCTTTTCAGTGATACTTGGAACGATCACTATAATGGTATAAATGAACTACTGTCTATCTTACGCGAGCATAACCTGACAGCAAAACCATCGAAAGCATGTATTGGTTTTAGCGAAATATCTTTCTTAGGACACCGTGTTGGTCATGGGTTCCTAAAAACAGAAGACCATAATACAAGTAAGATACTTAACATTTCTATTCCTAAGACTAAAAACAAGTACGAAGTCTCTTAGGTCTAATACAATTTTATGGACGATTCATCCCGAATCTGTCCTCCATTATGTCACCTCTTTCTTCCTTGCTAAAGAAAGGGTCTCCTAATGTAGTCCATTGGACTCAAGAATGTCAATCCTCTTTGGATAAGGTTAAAACTATGTTTTCTACTTCACCTATCCTAGTATTGCCTTCTAAGGATAAGACATTTATTCTTCGTAGTGACGCTTCATCCACCGGGATTGGAGCGGCACTAATGCAAGAGTACTCTGGAACTCTGCATCCTGTGATGTATATTTCTTGGAAATTAAATGCCGCAGAGAAGAATTACTCGGTCCTAGACCGTGAATTATTGGCTATGGTTTGGTCAATCCTTAAACTGCAAAGATTTCTTCTGGGCGCGCATTTCATTGTGGAAACTGACCAGAAAGCTCTTACGGCTATTCAGAGTAAAAATCTGAAGAGCGCGAGATCAACGCGATACGCGATTGCTCTACAGCCATTTCATTTTTCGGTGCGAGCTATCCGTGGGTCAGAAAATGTGATGGCAGATATTTTGTCTAGATGCCCACATGATTCATAACTGTTATACAACTTTGATACAGTTGTTTCTATGTTGAAATGTGTACACATATGTAATATATCATATATTGATTGTAACACTACTTAGCGGTTCATTGATATTTATTCACCGCTGATCTTTCAATGTTTTTCGTCTTTGATGATCATGATGTTAAGATATCTTAGATGAAATTTATGTATAAACTAATGTGGAAATTGTGTCATTGCTAATATTGTAGTATGCGTTGGTGACACCTCTCTGGAAATATTTATACTTAGAGAAGTACTTTCTCTAGGGTCATAAAACTTATGCTTATCATCTGCGCATTGTATTGGTGCGTTGTGAGCCTATTGTATGTTGTTCCTAGATGTATTTCAAAAAAAAAAAGTACCATTTTTTTTTCCCGAGGGGTGTGGTAATCTGTTGCGTGCATATTTTGACGCACATATTACAAAAATCGATATGGCTATTTAATATGGGAAAAATATAGACATTCATTCATTTGTGTATGAAAATGCTGTCTATGGTAAAAGTGAGAGAATCCATGTTTGATTCACACTTTTGATTATAGGAGTAATCGTTCTGGATATTGATCTGGCGCAAGGATATTGCGCTTACGTTTGTACTTATTTTTTAGGGCCAGAAAATATATTAATTTGCTTATTGTGTTTATGGCCTGAACTCATATGTATTACATATTATTAGTACAAGTAGAATCAGTCCTATATTGTATATTTTGGATGGGTAGGAGGGACTAGATTCTTGTTATTCCGGTCTAGCGGAAGTATGAGTTGTCTTGACAAGTCGTGATGAGTTCCGATGTACCGTGATAATGGCGGGTACGCACTTTTCAAAGGGCTGGTAGATTCTTAAGGAAATATGATTCATGAAGTGGTTTTCTTCTAAAGGAGATGGTATCTCTACTATAGTTTATGTTAGAGACTCTCCTAAGGTACGGTACAATGTATAATTCGGACTCCATGTATTGCCAGACCCTATATTGATGATCTCATGTCGATTCGACCTAGATGGAACATTGTGCTTCGTATCGCTAGGGTCGTGTTTTGTATCGACAAAGATGACAGACTTTCCTACAGCGGTTATGGCTACGTGAATTAACCTGATCACCGTAGAGCTGTATGGGAACATTTATGAAATCATTTATATACCCATTATAAATTAACTCTGGCTTATATTCTCCTTCCTATGAATGAGTGAACGACAACTCAGGGAGGCAGCCATGTTAGATTTCGGTCATCATATGTTTTGATCACTGCCAAGAGAACAGATTATTTATCCTATTATCGGACAGTGACAGGGAGATCTCAATCTTGCTAGAAACCCCCTCTTTCGTGGTTTCATAATATATGCTACAAACTATGGACGTCAAGTAACTTTAGTTATTTACCAATCTGCCTTCACTGACGCGTTTAGTCAGATAGGGGGATGCGGCCATAATGTATCATGACAATTGAACTTTTGATGTACTGCCCATTATTTCTGAATGTGTCATGACTTCAGATCTGCTATGTATACCTACAAATTGATATGTCAACATACCATGATGTACTCGTATGTCCCAGTGTGTACGTCTGAATAAATTGAGTAAACAAAGATTCCAGCAGTCTGCATTGGTGCCTTGTAGACACAAGTGTATGAGTGGTTATATTGGTCAGCACACGAACAGTACACCATTCGCGGTAATCACACTCTACACTTCTACTTCATACATACACCATCCTGCGTCGGTTGGAGTGACCAAGTTTAGGGCCTGCTTCCCCTGGAGCCTTTGCCTTCCCTAACTCAGGACTAGGGTGAGTTACCCATTTACAGCTGGGTAGATTGGAGCATGCCTGATCTCAACAACACACCACTCTTCCTTACAGAGCACACCGACTGACACTTTACAGAGTGGAAAGAAGAAAAGAAAACTTTACAGTATCCTAATTATAACCCATCAGAGGTTGAACGCGATATTTTTCTTCATTAATTTAACAAAAACAAAAAGTGCACAATAAAAATGTATGATAGCTAGGGCTTGGATCTTTAACGATTAATTAATCGTTTGAAATTTGTTAAATTGATTAAGTGTTAAAATAAAGTTTAATCGATTATTCCATATTTAGCAACATTTATGTTTTTTTGCTTAAATGCGAGAGCATTTGCTATGTTACAGGTTTGTGACATGGAAATAATAACAAATTGTTTGGTTGTAACTATTCAGCATTTTCATTATATTTTCAGGATGATGTAACATTATAAACCAACGGGCTGATCACCCGTTTGCCAGTCCCTTCGATTACGGAAACAACAGCAAATGGATTGATTTGCCGTTGCCCTAAAGACGCCAATAGGCGTGATGGGAAACAATGGCAAAGAAAACCTATCTGCTGTTGCCCTAAGACGCCACTAGGCGTAATGGCCACTGACTGCTTTGACGGTCGGTGGCTAAGGACGGAAGAAGAAGAAGAAGTAACATTATAAAAAGTAAAATAAATAAAAGTAACTGACTTTAACAGATATTTAATTGACTTTCATCTGTTAAAAGTCATATGCATTGTAAGCAAGCATCAGACCTTCCCATTCCCATTCCATTTCAAAAAATTTAAAAAAAATGATTTTATATATCTTATAAAACTGTTTCTTCAATCTTCTATTAAAGAAATTTGATTAATCGATTAGCATTTTTTACACCAATCCCAGCCCTAATTATACCACATAGTCTAAAGTGAACACTCAAATAAGCCCTAAATAATCTACAACAAAATGTAGATCTTTCGCTTACCTGGCTCTTCGCAGGTGGGTGAAATTAGAATATCTCGGCATGAACTCTACAACTGGACTGGAGGCTGTGACAACCCAGCGATTTGACTGGCCACAGTCGAAATATGGCCGTGTGATTCGTACTGGCAACATGATATCTGGATCTTCACTACCTGGCTGTTGAGGGCCAAAGAATTTAAACTCTTCGAAAGTGTCTGTTGTAAATTTGCCAGTTGTATTTGAGTACTTAATGCCTACAGAATAGGTAAACTTCCTAGTAGAGTCTGTGTCGGCTTTAAGATCAGGCAGCCAGAACTCTACCCAGGGGTTACCCTTGTACCGCTTGTCTGTGTAGTTCCTGGCATTACCAGCGGCCAAGTCCCAAATGTCTATTGTGCCATTGGTGGGTTCTCTCAGAAAATTGGTTGGTTCATTGTAATCATCTTCTTTCCAAGCTTTGGGCCCAAAAAGTGCCAGAGTTCTGTTGAAGTCAAATGTTGTATACCTGAGAAAAAAGTGATACATCATTGAAGAGTAAAGTTTTGAATTCTGAATATGGTTTAACTCAACGGTTCTTAAAGTGGGCGGTACTGCCCCCCCCCCCCCCCCCCCATTATAAAAACACATACAAACTACATGTAGTCCCAATATAAACACACATACAAACTGCATGTAGACCCAATATAAACACACATACAAATTACATGTATACCCAATATAAACACACATACAAACTACATGTAGACCCAATATAAACACACATACAAACTACATGTAGACCCAATATAAACACACACACAAACTACATGTAGACCCAATATAAACACACATACAAACCACATGCAGACCCAATATAAACACACATACAAACTACATGTAGACCCAATATAAACACACATACAAACTGCATGTAGACCCAATATAAACACACATACAAACTACATGTAGACCCAATATAAACACACATACAAATTACATGTATACCCAGTATAAACACACATACAAACTACATGTAGACCCAATATAAACACACATACAAACTGCATGTAGACTCAATATAAACACACATACAAACTACATGTAGACCCAATATAAACACACATACAAACTACATGTAGACCCAATATAAACACACATACAAATTACATGTATACCCAGTATAAACACACATACAAACTACATGTAGACCCAATATAAACACACATACAAACTGCATGTAGACCCAATATAAACACACATACAAACTACATGTAGACCCAATATAAACACACATACAAACTACATGTAGACCCAATATAAACACACATACAAACTGCATGTAGACCCAATATAAACACACATACAAACTGCATGTAGACCCAATATAAACACACATACAAACTACATGTAGACCCAATATAAACACACATACAAACTACATGTAGACCCAATATAAACACACATACAAACTACATGTAGACCCAATATAATGCAGCTTGATATAATGCAAGGTTGGACCCCAATTTTGCTGATTGCCCTCTTTTCACATACTTCAAATCTGAACGATTCACGAGTTGATCCAGTGCATTTGCCAGTACATGATTCACATCAATCGTATTCCAAGGTTCAATTATTATTCAGAATCTTCCACCCCTGCATTCGCGTAATCTTACATAGAAGGCACGATACACGATCACTCAAGAATATCAAGAAGATAAAACAATGGCCAGAATTTATAACTACTTTATTGACATTATATGGAACATTGTTCAGAGCTAACCAAACCACGCCTTGCAACAGACCACTTCCACTTGCAACAGTGGTGGCCAGTGTGGGGATCGACAAAAAAATTTCTGAATGACTTTCGAATGAAATGTTTACGATCAAGTTACGATCACATGATGTGCTGAATTATGACCTATGACGCAGTACTCAGTCTAATGCCTAACAACGCGACGTCACTGAAATTCGTGTAGGTGAAACTATCGGAGAAAAACTGAAGTCGTTCTTTTAAGCCTAGCCAAGGGAAAAATAAGTCATTTGAAGCAGACACAAGAAATGGACTACAGGAGCAGGCAGTCAAGGGCATTAGCCTAGCTGTTGACGACCTATAGCACTGACCGAAGCAACGGGAAAGATAAGTCTAGCTGTTTAAATTGTCGTCATTGCAAAACCGTAATACTGAGTCCATTTCGCTTTGATTAGGCATGTCTATGTATTTTCATGTATATATGTTAAATTTGTTTTCCATCGTATGTATTTGTTGTTAATTCGTGGGCCGGTTGGAGAGGGAACTGAAATCTCTGGGAATGTCGCGAACAGCTGACCACCTAGATTTCAGTCGTTCTTAGGGAACTTAAACGATCGCACTTTTGGAAGCCCATTGAGGTTGCCATTGGACAGTCTGTCCAAATTTGCTACCGTTTGACAATTTGCGTTAGCTGTACTGTCCCGTAGATAATTGGTGTATTTTTATTCGTATTCAGTTAATAATTTTATTCAGTTCTGTACCATGTTCGTCACTATTTCGTCCATTCTCCTCTGACTATCATTTATTTTATGATTATTAAATTTTCGTCCGTTATGAGTCCTGTGACGTCATCATTTTTCGCAGTCATTTTTATTTTTTGTGTACTTTGAATATTAAGTTGACCTCGGGTCAGACCATGACCTTTCATTTGGTCGGTGACATTTCCGCTTATTTTATTTAGTTCATAAATTCATTTTTAATTGTGAAAATGTCTTGTTTGCGTCTTGACATTGTTTGTACCCTTTAGTTGCATCATTGCTTGTCTGTCCTCATAATATATATTAATATTACATTAATAATATGCTATTATATGCAATAATACACTTGTAATCTAATTTAATTAATTTTTTTCTGAAATTTAAGGGTAATATGGGACATTGCATAATTATGCAGTGATAGTCCAAGAAAGTAGCACTACAATTTATCATAGATGCCTAGGGCATAATAATATAATATATATATTGACAAAATAAATAATCTTATAGCTACCTTTGAGGTAATAGACCCATTGTATATTATTTAATATACTTTTCTGGTACTAAGAGAGTGACTTAGTACATTGAACAATATAATTACTAGGAATTATACCCAACATTATTGGATATTGAGGTTAATTGGGTGATATAATTACATTATATTTAACAGATATCATAACTATTTATGATATAGTATTATTTAGATACAATATTGTTACAAAATATTGTCTATTAGTTGAACTTAAACATTAAGTTCAATACTATTGTGATTACTTATATTGAATATTTCTAAGTTGAGTAAGTATAATAATTACTCTGAAGCTACTATTGACTATTTTAATCAGTAATTATCAATAATTACTACAGATAAAAGTCAAAATGCTTACTATAGACCATTTCGTTAAAATTGGCCGTGATTATGGCTATAAATCTCAAGAACTTCGTCAGTTTGCTGAATCAGAACTCGAAAAATATGAAAGAAAGGAAGAAGAGAAAAAGGCTGCATTAAAGAAAGAGGAAGAGGAACAAAAGGCAGCATTAAAGAAAGAGGAAGAGGAACAAAAGGCAGCATTAAAGAAAGAGGAAGCAGAACTTGAGATGAAGCAAATTGCCAAGGAAAATAGGTTGAGAGAGATTGCTCAACGTGAAAGAGAAGAGCAAAGAGCAATCTCCAGGCAGGAAGAAGAGAATAAATTGAAACGAGAGGAAATTATTTTACAACAAGAAATGGAATTGGCGCGTATTAAATTGGAGACAGCAAGATTACAAGCACAAAATGCTGATGCAAACCAGAATAATAACGCACAAAATGGATCATCATCCAGCCAGCCTAAACACTTCTACAACTTTAAACTACCCATTTTCAACTTGAACGTCGACGACCTTTCATCGTTCCTGGCACGTTTTGAACAGACTTGCAAATCTAACCATTTGCCTGAAGAGTCATGGGTACTCAAGTTAAATGAATTCTTGGTTGGAGAACCACTGACAGCTTCTCAAAATGCTGACCCATCAATAGCTAATAACTACGGTGCTATTAAGTCCTTGCTTCTACGAAGATTTCACCTGGACGAGGAACACTGTAGGTTGAAATTTAAGGGAATTTTACCTGAATCTCCAAGGGATTTTGCAGGATTCATTGCGAATATACGCAATACATTTAACAGATGGGTTGAACTGGCAGAAGTCAACAAATCATACGACAAATTAGTTGATTTACTACTACGAGATAAGGTATTATCTTCGGTTAGCCAGCCATTTTTTGCATATTTGCAGGAGCGTAAACCAGGTACTATGGATGAGTTAGAAAAAATTTCTTTAAACTACTGTTCGGCACACCCGAATGCAACCATTTCTAACTCCTCATTAAGAGAACCTCTACCTGTGGCGTCTAATATGGCCTACAATCACAATAACAAACAAAGACATCACAGTGTAGACAGAAGCAGGTTCCAAAGAAATCACAATGTTAACTTTCAGAAGGGACATAATAATGATTTCAACAATAAAAATGAGTTCAACAGAGGTAGATCACGAGATAGAAATTATTCACCTCAAACAAACTACCACAATGGTCAACATAACACTCATTATAATCGATCACATACTCCCAATGATAATAGTAACTGGAAGGGTAATAATCATGGCTCGAGACATCGAGATAATAGTTACTATAGAGGACGACGAGATAATTCTAACAATTATACTCGGAATCGATCTCATTCTCGGGGATCATCTCATTACAACCATAATACAGGGGCGGCAGTTACAAATAATACTACCCCTATAGCTCAGGTTCCACTTGACAATAATACAACACAGTCTTCTGCTGCATGTTTTGCTATTAATTATAATGTGGCAAATAGTTGCCAGCAATGCAATCTTATTTTTCAGAAGGCGAAAGAAACAGTGCTTAACTGCGGACATATTATACCACAGGTAGGTCTTGCAGTCAACGATGGAACAGGCCTACTAATTTTTAACAGGGGATTAGTTAATGGATCCGTCGTCTCAGTATTGAGGGATTCGGGATCCACAACGATTGGTGTACGACAGTCGCTGGTACATCCCAGCTGTGCAACGGGGGAATATGTTCGTTGCATGACGTTTGGTGGAACAATAGAGTTTTACCCCACAGCTATTATTCATGTCAACACTCCTTTCTTCACAGGAAACGTAAAAGTATGTATGCTAAAAAAGCCTATAGCTGATTTGATGGTTGGTCGTATACACGGCAGTAAAGATTGTACTCCAGATGAGATTATAGAATGGGAGAAACATAACCTATGCACTGGAAACGCCGTGACGACTAGAGCACAGACTCAACTCATGGAGAAAGTTGATGATAATAAAATGGATGCAGACAACCAAGAGGAATTTGTAGTCAATTCACCTATTGACAGGGAAACATTTGCAACCAAACAAAAAGAGGATAAATCTTTAAAAAAATTTTTTACGTTGGTTGATAAAGTTGACAATCTATCCTCAGGTAATAATAACAAACATTGTTTTGTTATTAAAAATGGCATATTGATTAGATGTTTTCATGACAAATCACAAATGAAACAACAAGTTATGGTCCCATATACTTTCAGACGGTACATTCTTCAACATGCACATGACTCACATTGTGCTGGACATATGGGATATACTCGAACACGATCTCGAGTACTGTCTTCATTCTTTTGGCCAGGGGTGTCAAGAGATATTTCGCAGTATGTACGTTCCTGTACTACATGCCAAGAAGTGAAAGCACGTGGAGCTTTTCACACGGCGCCTATTCAGGCTTGCGATATCTCAGTGAGACCTTTTGACAAGATGGCAATAGACATTATTGGTCCATTGCTACCATCGGCCAGAGGACATAGATTCGTCCTTACGTGCATTGATTTGTGCACACGATGGCCGGAAGCTATCCCATTAAAGACCACCACTACCACAGATGTAGCTGATGCACTACATCTCATCTTTTCTAGAATAGGGTTTCCTAGAAAACTTTTATCAGACCATGGGTCACAGTTTATATCTGACACCATGAAGGAAGTCATGAAAACTTGGGACATTGATAGGAATTTAAGTAGTATTTATCATCCGATGAGTAATGGTGCGGTTGAAAGACTTAACCGTACACTTAAACAACTACTACATAAGGTTACTGCTAAGCACCCTCATGACTGGGACAGAGCACTCCCAGCTGTTCTATTTGCTTATCGGGAGGTACCGCATGAACAAACTGGCTTCTCTCCCTTTGAATTAGTTTTTGGTGCTCCCCCAAGAGGTCCTATGGGACTAATAAAAGACTTATTAATTGACGACGAGATGACTCAGGACACTCAGTCATCTTACGAGTACGTAATTAATCTTCGGAAGAACATTATTGAGTCTTGCCTGTTGGCAACAGCTTCTTCTGAGGCTGCAAAAGCTAAGGCTCGATCTCTACAAAATAAGTCTCGACGATTACGCCAATTATTCCCAGGCGACGAGGCTTATGTGTTACTTCCTCACAATAACAATAAATTATTGATATCTTGGAATGGTCCTTACAAAGTCATTGATAAAATTTCCGACGTTGATTACGTCTTAGATATCAAGGGACACAAAAAGATATTTCATATTAACATGCTCAAGCAATTTCATACACGTCCTGAACACTTACAGTCAATTTTTCATGAACTAGATGACAACACAGTATCCACTTGTCATTATACTAACTTATCTGTCATCCAGGAAGAAGAATCTTCTTTTCCTGAGGTACAGTTACCGTTACCTGTACCAGTAGTTCAACCTACTGAATCTTGGCGGGATGTAACCATCTCTTCAACGGTTACACCGCAACAGCGTCTACAGATTGCTAATCTATTACAATCTTATCCAGATGTGTTGACCGACGTTCCGGGTCGCACATCGGCTATCAGTCATGACATTACTCTCAATGACGATACACCTATTCGTGTACATCCCTATTCTGTTCCTTTACATTTCCTTGCTAAAACTACTAAGGAACTTGAACAGATGTTGTCTCTGGGAATCATTGAGACTAGTAATTCGCCATTCTCTTCTCCATTAGTGATTGTCCGGAAGAAGGACAATAACATTAGACTATGTGTTGATTATAGAAAATTAAATGCTAAGACTATAGTTGACAGCGAACCACATCCACTTATCGACGACTTACTGCCACGTCTATCTAACGCAACTATATTTAGTAAGATAGACTTAACTAAAGGTTATTGGCAGATACCACTGACCGAAAAGGCTAAGTACTACACCGCATTTTCCACGCCACAAGGTCTATACCAGTGGAACGTGATGCCTTTTGGGCTTGTTAATGCGCCAGCTACCTTCATTCGCCTGATGCGACAAATTTTATCAGGTAGACCAGACGTTATTACATATATTGACGACATATGCTTGTTTAGTTCGTCGTTTGAGGAACATGTTTCGGGACTTAGATATGTTTTTGACACTCTAAGGAATTATCATCTAACTGCTAAACCTACAAAGGTGCAAATCGCGTGTAATGAGATAACCTTTTTGGGACATATCATTGGATCGGGATATATCCGAACGTTACCTAGTACAGTCTCCAAAAATTCTAAACATAGCAGTTCCTCAGACGAAGAAACAGGTCAGGAGTTTGTTAGGACTTGTTCAATATTACAGTAGATTCATACCAAACTTGTCATCCATCACGGCTGTATTGTCTTCATTGTTAAAAAAAGATATGCCGGTGAAGGTGACATGGACTGGTACATGCAATGAAACTTTCAACAAAATTATAAATTTGTTCTCACATGAACCAATTTTAAGACTTCCCGATGCTTCCAAAAGATTTTTCTTACGAACAGATGCTAGTAACTACGGCATTGGTGCATGCCTGCTCCAGAACCATGACGGCATTCTACACCCCACCTTATATATATCAAGAAAGCTGAAGCCGGCTGAAACAAAGTATTCCACAGTCGACAAGGAACTTTTGTCTGTGATCTGGGCAATAACGAAGCTGGAGAAATTCTTACTCGGTGCCCCCTTTACCATACAGACGGACCAACGTGCGGTCGCATCCTTGCGTCGATCCAACCACAAAAGCCAAAAACTTGCCAGATATTCAATCATCCTACAGCCATTCGAGTTCTCCATTGAACACATACCTGGCACTGAAAATTGTGTGGCAGATGCGTTGTCACGTAATCCTATTGACGACGAATAATCAACATTGACACTCTTAAACTACATCAATCAGAACTACATTGGATTGAACGAAGTATCAACTATAAAGGAACTAACCTTGCCTTCAATTCAAACTTTATAAACACTATATGCATCACAGAATTGAACGACAAGACAATCAAGGTATATATACTTACATTCGAACTTCGTATAATATCCATACACGATATACGAATATCATTGAACAATCATGGAATAATATCTGACGACAAGTCGAACTTATTATCCTATGGACTCTTAATTCTTCGATGCAGTTATAAATGACATTTCTTTCCGACGTGGACATTTGAACACTTTTGCCTAAAAGAATTCATCAGGATCAAGACTACGGATGGATCATCATATCCTATACTAATTAATTAGTTAACTTAACTTCTTAATTGAATTATTATCAATAAAATGAAATGTGAGAAAAAAAAAATTAAATGAAAAAAAAAAAAAGAGAACGAAATACTAAAAAGAAGAAATTATGAAAAGAGAAAATAAATCTCACACAAGTATTAGATTAATAATTTTTTTTTAATGTACCTATACAGTATTTAGTTAGTTAAGTTAGTTAGTTATTATTCACTAACACTTAACACACACAATTAAGTTAAAACTTATATTCGAATTTCTTTCTATTTCTTCTCACTTAGTTTGTCTTTTCTTCTCTCATAACATCGCATTACATTAGAACCTTAATAATTTAACTCTTAGTTTAATTAATTAATTTAATTTTAATTAGTCAAATTAATTCCTATATGACATACTAATACGACAGACCTTACTTTAATTTAATTTTATCATTCACTATTAACATTGGACATTTATTTAGTTGATATAATGACATGTATAATATTGATATATAATGTGATTTATGATTAGATGACTATGACAAATAGTTAGTTGACACGACCGCAACACGGTTCTACTCAGAACATCGTCGGCCATATGTCACAATTGTGTTAAATTTTTTTTTTTGAAAAATTGTTAAGTCGGATAGATATTGAAAAAAAATCTATCGATTTTTTTTTTCCCCGGTGTACAGGGAATTGTTACGGTATATGATATTAACGCCGTCTGCTAAAGGTTACCAGACGTGCAATTGTAAAAGGTTAAGGCATTTAATATATTGCGATAGATGTTTCAATTAATGAACGCTTTATACACGATCGATTATGACGTGTATAGCGTTGTTTAGGACACAGTCGGTAACTAAGAAACGCTACCCTTTTCACATTGACCGTCAAGCTGTTAAGACGCGTCTGACTCTCCTTCCAATGTTGGGCATGGTATTGCCATACAGATATATTTTATGCAAGTACGGACATGGGTCAGTCCATTGCTATTACGAAGATTTGAAATGATTAAAGGTCAGTACGAAGTGAAAATTAAGGAAGGATGAATTACAGTCCATAGTATTTGATTTTGCCAGACTCATAGACTCACTGTCGGCCGTTGGAAACCCCAACCGCGCGTGCATACAGCTATGACAATCTGCATACAGTAATTTGATTATTGGACAAGGACTGATAGGATATCTACATATCTATGCCATATATTTTCAAGTTATAATATGTACCTTTGTGATCAACATGCATGAATCGTCTTGACGTGTAATCTGTATTAAATAATTGTGGACTCAATGGAACCGACTTGTCACATCAATCGTATTCCAAGGTTCAATTATTATTCAGAATCTTCCACCCCTGCATTCGCGTAATCTTACATAGAAGGCACGATACACGATCACTCAAGAATATCAAGAAGATAAAACAATGGCCAGAATTTATAACTACTTTATTGACATTATATGGAACATTGTTCAGAGCTAACCAAACCACGCCTTGCAACAGACCACTTCCACTTGCAACAAACACCCGTCTTCTTCTTCGTATTCTTTTCTCACTCTCATATAAACACACATACAAACTACATGTAGACCCAATATAAACACACATACAAACTACATGTAGACCCAATATAAACACACATACAAACTACATGTAGACCCAATATAAACACACATACAAACTACATGTAGACCCAATATAAACACACATACAAACTGCATGTAGACCCAATATAAACACACATACAAACTACATGTAGACCCAATATAAACACACATACAAACTACATGTAGACCCAATATAAACACACATACAAATTACATGTATACCCAGTATAAACACACATACAAACTACATGTAGACCCAATATAAACACACATACAAACTGCATGTAGACTCAATATAAACACACATACAAACTACATGTAGACCCAATATAAACACACATACAAACTACATGTAGACCCAATATAAACACACATACAAATTACATGTATACCCAGTATAAACACACATACAAACTACATGTAGACCCAATATAAACACACATACAAACTGCATGTAGACCCAATATAAACACACATACAAACTACATGTAGACCCAATATAAACACACATACAAACTACATGTAGACCCAATATAAACACACATACAAACTGCATGTAGACCCAATATAAACACACATACAAACTGCATGTAGACCCAATATAAACACACATACAAACTACATGTAGACCCAATATAAACACACATACAAACTACATGTAGACCCAATATAAACACACATACAAACTACATGTAGACCCAATATAATGCAGCTTGATATAATGCAAGGTTGGACCCCAATTTTGCTGATTGCCCTCTTTTCACATACTTCAAATCTGAACGATTCACGAGTTGATCCAGTGCATTTGCCAGTACATGATTCATATATTTTTTACTTATTTTCGCTCATTCATGTGTCGGGAATACTTGTTTGGTTGTATCAGGGGTTGAAGTGGCTAAGAGGTATGGCGTCCATCTCTAATTCTAAAGGTACCAGGTTCCCAGTAAAGGGAATATATTTGATGGGAGTGAATCCCCCCCCCCCCCCCCCTCTCCGAATCTTCTTGGGCAGTGAGATCGGATGCCTAGCCTTCTAGGACAAAGGCAAAAATATAGGAGGTCCTGTGTGAAAGTTGCGCAAGCTAAAAATCCATCGGCAGTTGGAAATCGTAAAGAGTAGGCCATACGACCGCTGCCCTTGCAAAATTTACAAAATTAGGAAAACCCTACCCACCACAAAAATATTTATTGAATGCGATTCCTGTATACACACATTTGGATCCTCGCTGGTGCTATGGAGTTTGCGCACTGTGCTGAGATTTTCCTTGTGTGATCTAAGGGAGGAGATAGGAGCACTGTGTGCCTTTTAAATTTAATCAGGACTGACGGAGTGGATAAGAGATCGTCTTGTCCCCGTCTGTGTGCATATATGTAGCTATATAGAATAGTAGCATTTTTCCATAAATGTTTTTTTATTCCTAGCAAGGGCGTCCAGCGGTCTTTTTTTTTTCCCCTTCATTTACTGATTGGTTAATGTTGTCTTTTCTTGGCTTGTGCGTCACCAATTTCATTTGTGAGCAAGGACATGCCAAAAATACATGAGAAACATTTTAACTTGTAAATTTATCTGGACTTAAAAAACCCCGCGATATTTTTCCAAATTTTACTAGCCCACTATGGTATACAAAAGAACACTTATCCTCCCGACTTCTGACAGTCGTATTAAGAGGATTTATCTGGAAAGTTACGCTGTTTCAGAATCGACACTCTCCATAGAGTCAGCCTATAGGATTATTATCATCATCATTTGTAACATTTTTAGCAACCAGATGTTTCCCAATACTGGAAGTATTTTCCTCCTTTTTTAACTGTGAACCTCAAGAGCACGTTTTGCTACACTAACTATTCGCGGTGACATTTGTTCATCCAGGATAAACCCACACCAGATTTGGCGTTCACCTCGCTAGTCTTGACTTGTTAGGGGATGGACTGGGGCCAATTTGGGAAATAAAACCTGGCAATTTGTATATTCCTAATCTTCACACTCAGACAGCTGAGTGAAAAGGCCCTTGAGCATAAGAGTGAGATCCATCTTTGTTTCATAGATCTGGAAAAGGCGTTTGACAGGGTCCCCTGGAGCAAACTTTGGGACTGTTTGGCAAGGAAGAATATTCCAGCACCTCTGATTCATGCTATACAGAGCTTCTACAAGTCTTGCAGAAATTATGTGAGGACAGCAAACCATAAGTTGGAAGAGTTCAGGACCACCATTGGTGTAAGACAAGGTGATATCCTATCACCTTACCTCTTCATACTCCTTATGGACGATGTCATCAAGGCATGTAAGGAGAGAACAAGAAAGTATTCAGTGGGGTACTGGAAGATGAGACAGGTCTATATTTCGGAGCTGGCATTTGCTGATGATGTTGCCCTGATTGCTAAATCAGATACACATCTCCAATCCAACCTGCAAGTCTGGAAGGAAGAGCTGGAGAAGAGAGGGATGGTCATAAGCAGCTCTAAAACAAAATCCATGGTGATATCACGAGAAGAAAGAAAACATCAGATTAAGCTGGGAGAACAGGTCCTGGAGCAGGTCGACACTTTAAATACCTCGGAGCTATTATAGACCGAAAGGGAGGCATCAAAGAAGAGTTGGCCACTCGAAAAGCAGCAGCTGGGAGACTTTTTCAGGCCATAAATCGAGGATTCCTCAGCAAGAGAGAGGTTGGTAAGAAAACGAAGATGGCTGTATACCGCTCCACCTATGTCCCAGTCTTGACATATGGATGCGAGTCATGGGCAATGACTATAACCCATAAAAGCCAGATCCAAACCTCAGAAATGAGGTATCTGAGGAAGGTGGTTGAAGTAACAAGAAGAGACATGATACGCAACCAGACGATACGTCAAGGCCTTAAATCCTACCCCCTGCAGACCCAAGTAGAACAGTCCCAATTAAGATGGTTTGGCCATGTCTGCAGAATGGGAGAAGATCGGATACCACGACAAGCATGGGAAACAAAGAGCCAAGGATCCAGACCCCGAGGACGACCCAGAGTCCGCTGGGAGGACAACATTAGACAATCTTTGAAGGATCGAGGACTAGAATGGAACCAGGCCAGGAGGAAGACAGCCGATAGGATAGTCTGGCACTCTCTCTTCCAAACCTCTACACCTCAAGGTAGAAGGGGAACGACTAAGTAAGTAAGTAATTTGTATATTCAGGATAATTGTATTTCCAAGGGATATCACCAAGAGTAGGTAAGCGTGATTGAGTGGCCACTGTATGACAGAGAGAGTGAATCTTTTTCTTTGTTACAGGAACTTTACCAACATTGGATTTTGCTTAAACTTGTTAACTTTACTGGGTAGCATATAGTAGGAACTTGTTCTTTACTGTCTATTCTGTAACATAGTGCTAACCTTTGACCTCTGGGTTATTAACTTTTTGGGGTTCTTTTCTCAATAGGGGGAGGGCACATTTATTCTGCTATTTCATATGTATGTAAATCTGATTTTATTTTGATCTTTCTTTAGATGGTTGATGTTGTCAAGTTTAAATGATAATAAACAACAAAAGAAACTTAACTTTGTGTGTTGGTCAGACCCATACCCAATTAACCGTAGTTTTTCACATTTGTGCGTCTTGTTGTCACATAGCTGTGTGTGTGTGTGTGTGTAGTTAAACTTATATTTATATGTATGAGGAGGGCAATGTTGTCTTGTACTAAATTATAGTCGTATACATAGGCTGGAATAGAGAAACTTACTCATTCGAGAGACATATCTTCTCCTTAAGCTATTCACCCGTGAAATCTATCTCTCACTCCTTTTTCTCACGTACTTATCACCATCCACTCTACTCAGACGGGACCAACAATAACTCAAAACCTATCGGTACGACAGTAACCCAGAATCCGAAATGCTCAGGGACGATCATGCTTCGGTTTTAGGATTTCGTCCAAAGTAGCCCAAGTCACCTCAAAATCGGTTCGAAAATCGCCCAAATGTTGGCTCAAAAAAAATTGTGATTTCAGGAATATTTAGGATTTTGGGTGTTCGAATTCTGGGTTACCGACCTGTAGTTGTTTGTATTTATGCTAGACGTCCTTAAGGTTGTCTATTTCTGTCAAATATTGATATATTTAAGTCAAAATAAGAAAATCAGCTTGGACATAACACAATGCCAATGATTAGACGCCACTTTCCACAATACATTAGGTCTATATTGTGTTTCCCTCATCAAGTTAGCAGCCTGTCATAGGCATCTACTGTTACTATACAGTTTCTACCTGAAGTGGTTGTCAATAAGCTCCTCATGGAAATGACAATCTTGGAGGACGAATTCTACTGTTTGCTCGTTGCTACGACTCTTTTTGTGCACCACAGAGGGTCTTGTATTTGAAAACTGTGTGGTACTCACAAAGACTTCAATCTGAATGTTTCCATGCGCTAATGCACATGTGCTTTTGTTTGACGTAGCAACTAGGCATTCTATTGTGTCTCTCAATGAGACTGACTGACATTCGACTTATGGAAGGTGTCCAAATGGACCAACATATTGTATGAGCATCTTATTCATTGTGTTTCTTTAACTGGAATGGGTCTGAAAATGGATTAATATGTGGAAAGTGAATTCAAAGGTGTACTAGATGTAACGTAAAATAATTGATGTGCTAACTCAATGATGCATGACTGTGGACATTTGTATGAAGTACAATTACTATTTATGTACGTGGATAATTGATGATATAAATAAAAGGATGTGTGATATTTGAATGATACATGAATGATTATTCACATGTGGAAATTATTGTGGATCTTGTATAATAAATATTGTAAAATGTTGAGGTGGAGTGAATTTCTTTCATCTTGGCCAGAGTTCATAAATTGCTTGTTTATTTTGAAGTTCTGTTATCACTTCTTCAACCTTAGACCACCACAACACCTCATAACACTCATATTCCCTACATCTGCCAAATTTTTAATTAGTTGAGCAAATGGTATCTGAGCCTGCAGTGGCTGGTTCTCATCCAGAAAATTATTACATGATCTCTTCTTGGAGGGAGCGAGGACCATAGACAGAAAATATGAAGAAAGAATAGAAATGGAGAAAATTCAGTACAAGGAAGGAAAAAGAATGATGATGGTGAAAAAATGGAGAACAAAAAAGAAGAAAGGAAATGAAAAAACAGTATTACATTTTTCTATTCATTCTGATACATTATTAAGTTTATATTTGTTTCCTGTGATATAAAATTACATTTTTTAAATTTGTTTATTCAAATATAATTTCATTATGTTCCATACTTGCGTTGATGGTACGCTGTGACATGCTTTCCTATCCATCTCGTGATGATATCTTCCCACTAATATTGATGTCTTCCTCATGCACATCTGCCATCAAGTAGCATAGGTCATAAAACTGGATCTCGTGTAGTGGAGGCGTCAACAATTCACTCCCTGTGGCAGTATCTGCTTGGGACTCAAAGTTGCTCACCTGTGAGAACATTTTCCGCATGCGCTGACAACACATGAAGTCCCAGCTAATTCAGCAGATTTCCAGAATGTCGCGAGTTCTTATTATATGCCACCATTATCTGATTACGTTTCAAATTATGTCTTATTTACTGTATGAATGGTTTAGATTCTGTTTTATAGTTTTTTTATTTTTTTTTAAGGTATTAATTTTTGTTAATGTATTTTAATTAATAATTTCCCCCCCCCCCCCCTCTCCCCCCTAAATTTGATTATGTCTGGATGTTACAAATGTATGTTATTATTTTACCTCGATAATGTTGTTTGCTTAAATAATGCTAAAAATGCATGTGCTATTGAAAGGATACAGTATGAAAGGTGAGCGAAAGGAAGGGCACAATGTTAGATGGGCCTGCGTGACCAATTCTCAACCCTTTGAAAATAAAGTTTGTTCGTTCGTTCGTTCCAGTTTTCCTTCTATTATGGTTTTCAACAAGGTGTCTTTTTATATGGCCAAAATGTTTTATCAGCCTAGCCCTGATCTCATTCATTAAATCTCTTTCCATGAGTAGCTGTTCTAGGATTTCTTTACTTGTTTTCTTCTCTTTCCATGAGTAGCTGTTCTAGGATTTCTTTACTTGTTTTCTTCTCTTTCCATGAGTAGCACTAAAATATAACAAGGGCTTCAATTCTTTCTTCTTAAGCACTCGTTCCTTGTCCATGTTTCTATACTATACAATATCTTCTATTTTGATCCTTAGCTGCTGACTGTCAAGGCAGTCAGTGGCCATACGCCTGGTGGCGTCTTGTGGGGCAGTAGCAAACTGTAAGTGAAAGAGAGCCCCCCCCCCCACCCCCCCCCCCCCCCCCCCCCCCCCCCCCCCCCCCCCCCCCCCCCCCCCCCCCCCCCCCCCCCCCCCCCCCCCCCCCCCCCCCCCCCCCCCACCCCCCAAAAACAACTTGGCAGAGAACTGTGGACACCGAGATGCAAAGAATGAACCAGACTTGAGGCACTGCACGAAGGATGGCCACCGAACTGAGCAAAGTGGAAGTTTTAATTAATGAATTATTTGTACACATGTTAGTATCCATCTGATGTTGCTGAATGTAGCTTTGGCCAGTCCTATGATCTTGATTTTTATTTCACATTTGCAACCATCTGCTATTATGTGTACAAGATATGAGACACTTGACTTCTTGTACCTTTCCATGTATTCTAGCTTGCAAAGAAACTATTAATCATTTCTTTGCTTTTTTTTTTTTTAAATGGAACCCAACCACCCCACCATATGCAGATGGCCCCTTTGCACCACCACAGAACTCATGATCCTGCAGTGGTGGGTTCTGTAGCAATTTGTTTTATGAGATGAGGCAGCCAGCCCTATACACAACCTTATAAAAGTCTTATCACAATCCTGAGACAGCCAGCTCTATACACAACCTTATAGAAGTCTTATCACAACCCTGAGACAGCCAGCCCTATACACAACCTTATAGAAGTCTTATCACAAGCCTGAGAATGAGAAGGTCAGCCCTTTACACAACCTTATAAAAGTCTTATGACAAGCCTGAGACAGCCAGCCCTATACACAACCTTATAGAAGTCTTACCACAATCTTGAGACAGCCAGCCCTATACACAACCTTATAGAAGTCTTACCACAATCTTGAGACAGTCAGCCCTATACACAACCTTATAGAAGTCTTATCACAATCTTGAGACAGCTAGCCCTATACACAACCTTTTAGAAGTCTTACCACAATCTTGAGACAGCCAGCCCTATACACAACCTTATAGAAGTCTTATCACAAGCCTGAGACAGTGTAGAGCCCTTTTCGTAGACCTCTACAGTCCTTTACAGATGAAGGTAGTCTCATATTATTAATATGTGGTCCTACCTCTGTAATAAACTTTACGCACCGACTTACATGATAGTAAGTATTATTTGTGAGTTTGATTTCATTAGCGCACGGTTGTGCACTAAGGCGAATAGGGGTTATCCCGTCCGCACGTGTAGCTAGACAGTCAGTTGACGTCATGTGTGGGTTTGAGAAGCGAGAATCCCAAGTTCTACTAATGAAGCTTTGGGAGTTCGAAACCCGTGTTTTGAGTAAAGTATTTATGTTTAGACCCGGCCCTGCGGATTAGCAGTCGTAGCCGGTAGTCGTCCACGTAAGTGTCGATTCGTTGGAAGAACCAAGTATGTAATTATTATAATAATAATGATTGTTCTCCAAAGTCGTGAGTATCTAGTCGATGACAGGTAACTAGCCTGTACCGAAATGGATTCACCGCTGAAGATATAATTTTTATATGCCAGTAAATGCCTATCAAAGGGATCGTCGATAACTACCGTGGATCTCCGTTGTATATATAATATTGGGAAGCCGTTGGGTCAGTCACGGCTAATCCAAGAGGTAATTCAAGTATCAATGCCTAAGTAACTTTACATGCCTAGAATGTATTTAGTAGGAACCTGCACCTACGTTCGACTATGATTAGTTAATGAGGACTTCTTTACAAATGAACATACTCAAGATCGGGATCTTAGATACTACCAAGTATAATGAGAATCTCCTGTCCTTGAGGAAAGGTCAACCGTGATCAATATAACCTGGTACTTAACTACTTCATGACCTTTATGACTATTGATGTATTAACTCAGAGACCTGGTCAGAATTTGCCTGAGGATTCTTCTGAGACTATTTATTTGAATTTTTATTGAGGACATACGTCCACTATCATCATGTTGAATTACCTATTAACCGTCAACGTTGAATGTCTCGTCCCGTATGATGTGATGTCAATAAACAATGTATCAATTTCCAAGTAAAGAGTTTGACTACCACAGTATTGGCACTTGTTGATGTGCCTATGTTGAGTTTTCATCTTACTGCATCAAGATTAAATATATTCGCGAAATCAGCACGATTCAGCAGTCCCAACAATATTATATAGCAGCTCAACAATATGGTGGCCAATGTGGGGAATGTTTCCACTGTCCCACTAAAAGTAACACATTGGATGGTCTCTCCAGTTGCACAGGCGGGGGTTGACCAAAGAGTTCCGCACTCCCACTGTACTGCAGCCCGAGTCAAACAAGATAGAGCAAGGAATAGAGTTGACGTATCCTCTGTTAAATTTTAAACACCCCTTTCCGTGGTGAACTGATGCAGAAGTAGCTGTACAAACTGCTGGTAGACTTGGTAAAATGTGCCCGCATCGCAGCGTTGTGAGCGCCTTGGGCTGGAATAGCGTTGAGCATTCTTGACATGTCTTTACCTGTTCTAGATCGATACAAGACATAGCGTTATGTTGAATTACCTATTAACCGTTAGAGACTACCTTCATCTGTAAAGGACTGTAGAGGTCTACGAAAAGGGCTCTACAGATTCCTCCGGGTCTAAACATAAATACTTTACTCAAAACACGGGTTTCGAACTCCCAAAGCTTCATTAGTAGAACTTGGGATTCTCGCTTCTCAAACCCATATGTTCTTCCCATGAGTCACTGAAAAGACAAATGTCATCTATGTACGCAATGACGTTGGGATGATGAGATAGGATTCGACGCATCATGCGTACGAACGTGGCAGGAGCGTTAACTAACCCAAATGGCATAAAATTCCATTGGAATAGTTCATGAGAACTAGAAAAAGAACAAGTAACTATTACAAGAAAGAGATGATGACTGCATAGGCTGAGTCATCAAAGAATGTGAAATCAAAATCAAATATCCGTAGGTTACTATCTGCGTGACGCAGAATCGGGAACCAATTGTAATCGGAGAGAATGGTGGTGGAAATACACACCATTGTCCCGCTCGATAGCCATGCGAGCATCTCTATTGGTCCTAAAAGTAACCACGGCGTCACCATACCTGTTATTGGTATGAGGTAACAGACGCACGAACCTAACGTCTGCCGTGTAATTAAAGAAATTACCGAGTGCCTGCCATGTAGTTCGTTGTGGCAGATTTTGCACAAGAATGGTGCGAGAAGATGCACCTCTACCAATATAAGTGGTACCGTAGTCACAAGAATGTGAACAAGGTTGATGGGTAACATTAGTCCTCTTAGGTATATTATAATATTTATTATTTCTACTTGTAGAATTATTCTTAAATGTACCATACTTTTGTACTTGATTATTATTACTTATGCCAGACAAAGGTGTAGGTGTACGGCATGTCGTAGACACCTGTTTGCTGGGCAAAGTTAAAACCTTACTGGCAACCTTATTGGTAATAATTTTCCCAACGGAGTTACAACTCTTATTTTTATTAGGAACATCATTTCCCTTTTTCTCAAACGTAACTTTTTTCTTACGATCAGTTGCCTGCTGATCAAGTCGAGGCAGGTTGCGTTGAAACCTTAATATCCTTCTTAAGAATGGACGCATGTCGTAAAGGTTGTAACGAATTAGCCACAGTGGCGTAATGAACAGTGGAAACATTCCCCACAGCCATTATTGTTTTAAAAACACCTTTCTTTTCAGGAAAAATCCACGCCTGTCTCCTTCCAAATCCAATTAGTGATGTGATAATTGGTTGTATACACAGTATAAAAGAGTGTACCCCACAGCAGATTGCTGATTGGGAAGAGCAAAATATACATGATGCTCGTGTATTTACTACCATTCCTAGATTTGTTTCACATGCACATACTGCTAAACTGTTATGTAATGATAAGATCTTGGAATCTAGCATTGAAAATGTTCTTCTGAGACTATTTATGTGAATTTTTATTGAGGACATACGTCCACTATCATCATGTTGAATTACCTATTAACCGTCAACGTTATAAGAGTCATTAACATTCAGTCAAGTGAAATCTACAATGCTTATGTATCAAAATAACATGGAACGTTAAGGTATATGACTATCTTTGTGAAAATATAATATTGGGAAGCCGTTGGGTCAGTCACGGCTAATCTAAGAGGTAATTCAAGTATCAATGCCTAAGTTTATTGACATCACATCATACGGGACGAGACATTCAACGTTGACGGTTAATAGGTAAAAGTCTTATCACAATCTTGAGACAGCCAGCCCTATACACAACCTTATAGAAGTCTTATCACAATCCTGAGACAGCCAGCCCTAAACACAACCTTATAGAAGTCTTATCACAAGCCTGAGACAGCAGTAGACCTTCTTAAACTACATGAGACATAAGCAGGAAAAGACAAGCACTAAAGATATCATGACAGAGTTATTTCACCTGCCAATTTCAATCAGTTCCCTTAAGCTAGCAGAGAAGCATAGACCTTCAATAAACAGACGTCAAGTCCTGTCATGTGACTTCAGCTCAAGTTTTTTTCCACGTCTTCCTAATCATTTTCACTTCTGTCTCCAGTTCTCTTCACCGTGTGTTTTCTGGTCTACTTCTGCCTACAGCTCTCTTCACCAGGTGTTTTCTGGTCTACCTCTGCCTACAGCTCTCTTCACCATGTGTTTTCTGGTCTACCTCTGCCTACAGCTCTCTTCACCAGGTGTTTTCTGGTCTACTTCTGCCTACAGCTCTCTTCACCAGGTGTTTGCTGGTCTACTTCTGCCTACAGCTCTCTTCACCATGTGTTTTCTGGTCTACTTCTGCCTACAGCTCTCTTCACCATGTGTTTTCTGGTCTACTTCTGCCTACAGCTCTCTTCACCATGTGTTTTCTGGTCTACCTCTGCCTACAGTTCTCTTCACCAGGTGTTTTCTGGTCTACTTCTGCCTACAGCTCTCTTCACCATGTGTTTTCTGGTCTACTTCTGCCTACAGTTCTCTTCACCAGGTGTTTTCTGGTCTACCTCTGCCTCTATCAACCTGGGGATTCCAGAACAAGGACTGCCTTGAAGTGCTATCAACAGGTTTCCTCAATGTGTGTCATATCCAACTCCCACATCATCATCTCATCTACTGTTCAACTGGCCCCTGTCTGGTTCTTGTTATCAGTTCCACATTAGTGATCTTGTCATACATTTCAATCCGATTCTATGCAAGCACCCATTTATGAAAGTCTGAAGCTTTTTAGTTGTTTTTGTTGTTCTCCATGTTTCAGAGCTATACAATAGGACTGACTTGACATATGAGTAGAAGATTCTTACCAATTTGGGTATGAGCAATTGTTGTCAAAGAACAGCCCGGAACCGTTGATGAATCCAGCACTGGCTGAAATGTCAGCCGCGGTGGACATGTAAATGTACATGAGACCTGGCTGCGTCTGGAAGTCCCAGGTATTGTTCAGCCGCTGGTAGATCAGCGAGAAGAAAAATGCTCTGTTCAAGGCCATGTTGTGGACATGCAGCAGACGGGTTCTGTTGAGTACAAGGAAAAAAATAAATGCAAACAATTGTTTTAATGATACACACAAGAAGTAACAGCAAACTAGCTAAGGAAGAACTCTTTGGTTTTTCAAAGCATTCCTTCTTTCTTTTCTTCTCTCCGTGCACTCACCAAAGAGGATTGGGGTCACCAATGCAGCTGGTTGTTGTTGTTTAGAAAGCTTGCGTCAAAGCACGTCTTGTGCTCCAGCAATGATGATTTATGTAGCAATATGTTTTATGTGATGAGATTGCCAGCTCCAATTCAGCCACATCTTACAACATTCCTGAGGTGGCAGTAGTTCGATACTCTGTCTCCTCCACTACCCCATGAAACCATGCATGCTGTTCAAAGAAGTTATTTCCCTTTGAATGAGAACAAATGGAACTCTCACTTTTTTACATTTTATCAATTTTAGTGTTTAATAAAACACAGGGACAACAACTCTAGTGTGGAAACTGCACTTCTGCAATCAAGGTTAAATTATTATCTTCATAATTCGTCCTTTTTATTCACTGTGGAACACTTTAAGTGCAAATGTTACTTACCAATTACTTCTATCGCAAATTACCTCTTTTGTAAATCACCAATAACGTGTTTCTCCAAAGCCTCAATTCCTCTCAAGTTGTTTCTCCAAAGACACTATTTGGAACTGTTTCTCCAGACACCTATTCATCAGTTGTGGACTCAATTCACAAAAAAGCTGTTTCTTCAAAACTCGTCATGAAAAGCTGTTTTTTTTTTTTTCAAAGACTGTTTTCATCAGAAGCTGTTTCTTGAAAAACAACATTCATGGGCAGCTGCTTCTCCAAAGACTTCATTCACCAAAAGCTGTTTCTCTAAATATTCCATTCTTCAAAAGCTGTTTCTCTAAAGATTCCATTCTCCAAACAGTACATTCATTACAAACAACTTCTTCAAAAACTCCATCCATAAAAAGCTGTTTCTCCAAAGACCAATTTACTAGGACTATCTTCCAGTTATAAGCATGTGGACTGGGGGATTGCAGATCACTCTGGTAGTCAAACTAAGACTGGGTAGAAGACATGAATTTTGTCACTCTGCTTCCTTGTTAATATAACCTGACATTTTCATGCCAAGATGTCAAACTATCCAGTATATTATTTATTTGCCAACCTTCATCACTTCTTCCTTCAACGTTTCATGTTGTCACAATATATAAAGGTTACCTCTTCTCACAACATGTCCAAATAAAGTGGACTCCTTCTTTCTAAAACGACCAATAAGCTTCCTTTGTACACTGGCTTCCTTTAGGACATCCTCATTACTCTTTTTATAGCTATACATGGTACTCTCAACATCCATCTGTACAACCATATCTCTGTGGTCTCCGGGGATTTTCTTGCTTGTTTATTAACTGTCCATGACTTACTCCCATTATATCAGGATTGGCTCTATATATCAGTGAAAGATTTTTTTTTGTAGACTACTTCCACTTTAAAATATTGCATAACTTAATTAGTCGTTCCTCTTCTACCTTGGGATGTAGAGGTTTGCCAGAGAGTGCCATACTATCCCGTCAGCTGTCTTCCTTCTGGCCTGGTTCCAATTTAATCCTCGGTCCTTCAAAGATTGTCTAATATTGTCCTCCCAGGGAACTCTGGGTCGTCCTGGAGGTCTGGATACCTGGCTTTTGGTTTCCCACATTTGTCGTGGTAGCCGATCTTCTCCCATTCTGCAGACATGGCCAGACCATCATAATTGGGACTGTTCCACTTGGGTCTGCAGGGGCTGAGTTTTGAGGCCATGATGTATCGTTGTATACAATACTTTTAATGCTGCTTTTGTCTGGGCCATTCAACTCTTAATCTTCCATCTGGATCCCGTTACAAGCTCATTCAGGCATATTGGGAATATGGTGTTATGCCCATATTTTCTTGACCATTGGCACACTAGGGGTAATGTGGTAAGCATCACGTCGGCCACCTTAACTTCCCGAGTTGCTCTGGTACCCAAATCATGAGGCTGGGTCGACCCATGAAACACCGAGCTAGGAGGGCCAGGGCACTAACCACTGTGCTACCGCGGCTCCAATTAATGTAGGCCTACATGTTATTTAAGTTTGTTGACATTTCAAATCTGCCTCATAAACTTTAAATGTGATTTCTGAAGAAGTTTTTTCTTTTTTAAGATGACCATTACTTCTGTCTTTTTTAATGTTGTTTTTTTATTTTGGCTGTAACTCTGATATAACAATATTTATCAACAGGCAAATTTCAGGAGCAGTTGTATGAAAGTATGATGATCAAGGGCTAAGGGCCGATTCCAAGAGAGGCTGAAATGAAGAAAAGTAGAATGTGTGTTTGATAGCCTTAAAAAAGAGACGTAGTGGTATGGGTTAGGTTCAGAAATTCTCAACTTAACCCTACACCCTAACGACATGGGCAACTTATTTGAATGACGTCGAACAGACGTCCCACAGTTTTTCATTTCAACCTCCAAGAAGATGTATTTTCCCCCTGTGTTCCTTGGTAAGTACTGCCTGGCAATGCAATCAACAAGTTTTCTTAATATGTTTCCTAGCCCCCTCCTTCTTCTCATCTCTTGTTTCACCGGCACTTGTCTGGTTCTTGTCATTAGTTCTACATTAGTGATCTTGTCATATGACCGATGGGAAGGATAGTGAATTGGAGACTGCCATTTTTGTCCATTTTGGGCAAGTGGCTATGATTACGCACAATGTATATTGTTGCGGCATTTACACGGTTACACACAAAGTTGAAATATGTAAAAGCGAAGGTATATAGTTGCTGCATTTTGATGGCAGGGGAGTGGTGGGAGAGGTCGGTGATGGTGGGTGGCGGCACCAGGACGAAGGGTTTGGGTTAGGTACATGTCTGCATTTTCGTGTGTCTCCGTGCGATATGATTTTGATGTCATGTTTTTGCACTTAACAGAAATTGTCGGTAGCATAATTTACTATGAAATTAGAGGCATTATATATCCTAGCTGTAACCTATAACAGGTTGAACGGGATATTTTTTCCTTCATTAAAAAAAAAAGCACTAAAAAAAAGTATGAATGGATTGCCAAGCATCCGGTTAAATACTGTTCGGGCAAAATAGCGGAGAACTGATGACAAGAACTAGACAAGTGCCAGTGGAACAAGAGATGAGAAGAAGACGATGGCGATGGATAGGACACACACTGAGGAAACCTGTTGATAGCATTACAAGGCAGTCCTTGTTCTGGAACCCCCAGGGCAAGAGAGGCAGAGGTAGACCAAGAAGCACATGGAGAAGAGAGCTGGAAACAGAGATGAAAATGATAAGGAGAACGTGGAAAGAAGTTGAAATGATGGCACGTGACAGGAGGACTTGGCATGTGTTTGTTGAAGGCCTATGCTCCTTTGGGAGTGGAGGGTTATGAATGAATGAATCTTCTTCTTCTTCTTCGTTCGCCCTGAAAAGGACGGTGGTTGCGTTGTGTCTGTTTACAACGTAGCTGTGATATCTGCACCTTTCGGTCGACACATCCGACTTCTGCACGGCATTTTTTAGGACCGGGTTTGCCTTCCCATTTCGATCCACACTCGCTCAGCCAGCCTGCACAGCTGCAGACTGTTTCCAGGACCACCACGTGGAGGTGGAGTGCGGTCTTGACCAGCTCTGGTTCGCTGGTCCTGACGCAGGCAGTCAAGCTATGAGTCGCTGACTGCGGTCTCTATTGCTGCCTGAATGAATGAAAATAGCGGACCTTGTGACACTGTCCTTCCCGTATATCTTGTCATACCACTTCAGTCCTACTCTAAACAAGCACCCATTTATAAAAGTCTGTAGCTTTTGGGTTTTTAATGTTCTCCATGTTTCAGAGCCATGCCATAGGATTGACTTGATATTTGAGTTGAATATTCTGATGTTTGTGCTGGACTTGATTTCTTTAGATCTCCATATATTTCCCAACGCAATGAAAGTTCCTCTAGCATTCTGATTCTTATTTTGATAGCACTGATATCTAACAGTGTCTGTATTACTGCCAAGGTAGGCTACATGTATGATTCTACTTCTTGCAATGGCGTTTCTGTAGCCTAAGTGCAATTTTGTTGTTTCCTGCATTTATTCTCACTATCTTTTATTTTTACTTAGGCTAAGTCTTTTTAATTAAACGTAGGTGTTGTGTATTTATAAACAAGGGACAAAGGAAAAACAAAGCATAGCCTACCTGTTTGAGAACGTCCTGGCACTGAGCAATTTGTTGTACTGTGGCACCGATGCTACGGAATCGACAGGTAGCATAAGCTCATCCTTGTGCTTGGACCGACAATTCTGGGCTGACACGTTGGAGAACTGCTCGTTAATAACGTCCCATTTGTCTCGTTTCATCCAGGTGTACGGAGTGGGGCTGACCAGGTATACGGCCCAAAAACACATAAACAAAAACATACATAACTGCCGAGTGGTGTAAGCCATGGCTTGTTTTGGCTATGAACAACCAAGTTCTTGTGTTGGGTTCAAATCCAGTTTCCTATCACATATCTAGCCCTTAATAATTAAAATGTGGTTGAATCGCAACCCTCTGAAAGAAGGGCAGCTAACGGTCTTCTGCGCTTTTCACAGCACGACAAATAAAACACCTTGAAAGTACCTATTGCTCACTTCCGTATTCGGTACCTTTCCCAATATGGCGGTTCTTCCCTCTGAGATTTTTTAATAACAGTGACAGTCTTTTTTAAAAAGACGGACGCGACACCGTGTGACAGGTGAGGAGTGTCTCCACAATAAATTTTTACCTGTGTCACAGCGTAGACGAAACTAAATGTATTTCTTATATAGCGTACTAAATATGAAACAAATTTCATTACGCCATTTTGTCTGCAGTTTTTAATTGTATTAATATATTTATAAATTTTAAAAATACATAAAAACACACAATATATTATTTTGTTTCCCCATTTTTAAAACATTTGGTGTCCGCGGAAAGCGGTGTACAGGTACTTTTTACGACAGTGTTCGCCGAACAGAATAAACCACACGCCATGGAGTGTCAAAAGTCTCGTATTTTTGGAGTAGTTATTTCTGATTATTGCTTTTACTTCTTCATATGAAGCCCCCTCTTCTGTTTAAATTTTCCCTTCTCCTTTGGCTGGAAGTAAAATCCAAACAGACGACAGTGCTACGTACGTACGTATGAAGAAAAAGCAATAATCAGAAATTAATATGAAACAAATATAAAGGTATGTTATAAGGCACTCGTAGGAAATAAAGAAGTAGAACACTAGACAACAGAAAAACAACAGACATGAATGGCTTACCCAGGATTTGAACCCTGGACCTCTTCCGTGCGACAACACCGCCTAGCTATGCAAGCGAATCACACTGTCCTCCCTGCCATCTACGCATCCCCAAAAAGGATGTTTCAATGACAGGTCATTAGTGCGAACCTCTATACATAACTACGAGTGCCTTATAACATACCTTTATATTTGTTTCATATTAATTTACTGTTTACAGGCCTCGTGGTTTCCCTTCCTTGTGTGTTATAAATGTTTATACAATACCAAACCTACCCTCTGTCCTGTTCTTACTGTTCTAAGTCTACTATCATACTGGACACAGTATTAAGGTCTTTGTCTTGTTGGACTGACCAATACTGATATATAGGGGAACAACAGAAGTGATTGCGTCATTAATAGGCTGAACTGCCCATGGTAAACTTCCGGTGTTATGTATAGAGGTTCGCACTAATGACCTGTCATTGAAACATCCGCCAGGTTGTTTTTGGTCGGCCTCTCTTTCGTTTTCCTTCAGGGGTCCAAAGCATAGCTGTTCTTGTGATGGCATCAGGGTTTCTTCTGAGGACATGGCCAACCCAGCTCCAGCGTCTGCCAGCTATGATGGTGTGCATGTCCTCTTGCTTGCTACGAGTAAGCAGATCTTGGTTAGGGATGGTATTCGGCCAAAAGATTCGGTGAATTTTTCTTAGGCATATTGTGTGAAAGGAGGACAATTTCGACATTTCCTTCTCTGTAACTCTCCAGCATTCCGCACCATAGAGAAGCACAGAAAGCACACAGCTCTGATATAATCTTAATTTTGTGCTTGTGCTGTATTGGGAGGACTTCCAGATGTTGTTTAGGCTAAAGAAGGCCGTGGAACACTTCACCTTAAACAAAATTCCAATATAGTAAATACACAATAAATCAGACCAAAATATCTTTTTTATTTGGACATGGAAAAGCTTTACGGAGATTCAAATAGCCTCAAACTGACTACTGCTTTCTTTGAGAACATTCAAGTGCACGTCTGAGAGTGTACAAAGAAGAAGAAGGAGAAGATTTGGATATGTGCTCTAATATAAACGACGGATCCTGTGTCTAGACTAAAAAACCGAGGTAACATTTTTTTTTAAATCTATAATTTTCACAAACGATGTTCACTGTGACCACCATTTAGTAGCAGCAAAACTGAAAGTGAAACTCAGAACGGCTGAACCAACTGTAACTACACAGAAAAGGTTTGACATCAGCAAAGTGAAGGACCCCCTTACCAGAAAAGTTTTTGCGGCTGATATAAAGAAACGATATCAAATTGCCAAAAGTCAGGAATAGACATCGATTGATGATATAGACCAGAAATTCATCACCATTTCAACAATATATAAGGAAAGCTGCAAATCATGCTTGGGATTCCAGGAAAGGAAGAAACAAGACTGGATAACACCAGAAACATTAAACACCATAGCGATGAGAAAGGAAATGAAAAGAAAGAAAACAGAAGCTAAGTCCCCCAGGTTAAAGCAACTATATAGCGAACAGTAAGACGCCACTAGGCGTGATGGCCACTGACTGCTTTGACGGTCGGCGGCTAAGGATCAAAGAAGATAGCGAACAGTACAGTCAGCTGGACAAGGAAGTTAAACGCCAAACCCGAGCTAACAAAAGGAATTTCCTAGACTTCTTCTTCTTCTTCTTTTGTCCTGTTCTGAGGCGCAGAATGACTATTTGTTCTGATCTGTTCATAGCTTGGTAGTCATCCTGCGTTGGTGTTGGTGGCTTTCTGATAGATTTGATCATCTTTTTCTTCTGATGGTATGTAACTGGTACATCCGGTTGCTCGTCTGCAGCACCTTCTTTAGCCAGTCCGTCTGCTCTCTCATTTCCTGGTATTCCACAATGAGACGGTATCCACTGCATGGTGACCCTGCGCTGGTTGCACAGTTCAGAAAGTAGGGCTTGTATGCCTGGCAATTTTCTGGACTGAAGTGCTTGGAGTGCTGATCTTGCATCTGTCAGGAATACTACAGGCTGTGGACCGAGATTGGTGTTCAGTAGTTTCTCAGTTGCCACCTTGATTGCCTGGACTTCTGCATCATAGTTGTTAGAGAATTTCCCCGTTGGTACTCTGACCGTACCAACGGGCTGATCACCCGTTTGCCAGTCACTTTGATTACGGAAACAACAGCGAACGGATTGATTTGTCGTTGCCCTAAAGACGCCATTAGGCGTGATGGGAACAACGGCAAAGAAAATCTATTCGCTGTTGCCCTTAAGACGCCACTAGGCGTAATGGCCACTGACTGCTTTGCCGGTCGTTGGCTAAGGACGGAAGAAGAAGAAGAAGACTCTGACCGTATCCCTAGTGTTGTTTGGGTATTCTATGTACACTCCTGCTCCTCCATTCTTTACTGCATTCTGTGCTGACCCATCCGTGTATACTCGGACCCAGAGGTCCTGTGGGTATTCATCATCCAGGAAACTGAGAGTGACTGTCCTACGTTGCACGCTGTTCTGTTCATCCCTGTCAAATATTCCTTTCACTTTTGTGTGGATGTGTACTGATAGCCCATGCTCCTCTCTCCAAGGGGTTTGTTCTGGCACAGACTTTAGAGGGCTGTTAACTTCAGGCAGGTCTGAGGTTTGTCTACGTAATCGTTTGGCCTGGTGGATAAAGCTGCTTCTTTTCGGTCGCCCCATTGCTAGGTTTTGGAATCTGTCCTTCATTGGATGGCTCGGCATACAGAGGAACTTTTCTGCCTGTGTTAGCACTTTCGTGTCTCTGCGTTCTCTCAGTGCTTGTATCCTCCCCATTTTCTCCATCTTCACTATAGGCGTTGATTTCATTGCCCCCGTGATGACCCTAAGCGCCTGGTTTTGCACCTTATCTAGCTCTTGTAATGTGGTGTTTGATGCTGGACACCACGCAGCTGACCCATATTCCAGGTGTGGTCGTATGCCCTGCTGGTAAACTTTACTAAGTATTTTCCCGCTGGCTCCCCATGTGGTTCCACTTAGTTTTCTCAGGATGGCTAACTTCCTCCTGGCCTTTGTTGCTGCCTTGTTGATGTGCTGCTTCCATGTCAGCCTATCATCGAATGTAACTCCGAGATAGGTGGGTTGTTTATCTTCTCTCAGGAGCACTTCGTTTATCTTGATGACACCAGCTTTTTGTTTGGGAGAGAGGGTGAAGAGCGTAGTTCTGCACTTGTCTGTGTTGATGCTGACACACCATCTATTTGCCCATGAGGTTAAGGCATCTATAGCTCTTTGTAGCAGTTTGGTAGCCACTGTTGCATGCTCATCTGTGCACTATATTACCAGGTCATCAGCGTACATTGCCACTTTCATTCCATGTGGTAGTTCAGCAACCAGGTCGTTGATGTAGACTAGGAAAAGTGTGGGGGACAGAACCCCTCCCTGAGGGACGCCATGACGCAGTAGAATTTTCTTACTCTTGAGGCCATCTAGTTGTACTCGGGCTCTTCTGTTATGCAGGTATGCTTTCACCCATTTGTACATCTTACCATTCACTCTACAATTTCTCAGTTTCTTCAGAAGCCCTTCTTTCCAAACCTTGTCAAATGCTTTCCTTAGATCTATCCATGCTGCTAGTACCAGTTTCTTATCTTGGAACGCATCCTCAATCTCTTGGGAAAGGTAAGTTGCCTGATCTTCGGTGGAATAACACTGCCTAAAGCCCGCCTGCTGTGGTAGGTTCCCAAGTTCTTAATCATTTCATTGGACACTCCATCAACTCCTGGCGACTTTCTCATTTTCAATTTGGATATTGCAAGCTCCAGTTCTCTGAATGTGATTGGTGCCTCCATAACTTCAGGTATGGTTCCATCTCGTCCTGCGTATTGTTGTTTCTCACGAGTCTCCTGTTGCTTCTCTGGGCTAACTTCGATGTTGTTGTCTTTAGCAAAGGAGTCTGCAAAGTGATCAGCTGCCTGTTTTCCCATGAGGATGTTTCCATCTTTGTACAGAGCAATCTTTGAGTTTCTCTCTGTACCTTCATCGTTAAGTTGTTTTACCAGCTTCCACAGTTTCCTCGTATCTCTTTCGAAGTTCAAGGACTCTGTTTTCTCCTTCCAGCTTCTTCGCCTGGCCTGCAACTTGGCCCTTTGAAATTTGGCCTTAGCTTGCTGGTAGTTATTGTGGTGTTCTTGGCATGGACTGGTCTCTGCCTGCTTTCGAGATGTTTCCACGTCGTTGTGCAGCTGCTCTAGTTCACTATTCCAATATGGTTTGTAGTGCTTACGAGCCCCTCTAGGTATTGTTTCACGAGCAGCCTGTAATATGCATCTGCTGAATTCATCGACTAGCTTATTGATGTCTTTGTCTACAGTCAGATCTCTAGCCAGTATACTAGTACGGTGCTGGTACATTGCCCAGTCTGCCTTCTTGTAGTTCCACCTAGAGAGAGTGCTGCTCTCCTTGACAAGTTCATTTTCCACAATTAGGAAGACTGGCCGGTGGTCGCTGCCTCCAAGTTGTTTCCCTACAACGCGTGTGGTGTTCCACTCCAGGCCGGGTGAGTGGAATGCTAGGTCTGGTGTAGAGGTGGTGTGCCATGATCTCGAGTAGAAGGTTGGTGGGTCGATTGGCTGGTTAATCAGGATAAGCCCATTGTCATCCTGCCAGTTTTCTCCTGTCCATGTGATCATAGCCCCAGCTCTGTGAGTGGCTGTTGAAGTCTCCGCATACAATCAGTCTTTCTTTTGCTGGGATTTTATCTAGTGCCAGTGGGCGGTCGCTCGGACAGTAGTAGTTGAGCAGGTGGAATTCTGAACTTTCTGTCCTGAGATGAAGCATCTGGTATTCCGCCCCCTCCATATATGTTTCAAGCTGACATGCACTGATGTTATTCCTCACGAGTGTCAGTATTCCACCCTTTCGCCTGTCTATTCGGTCAGATCGGTAGCACTGGTAGCCTCTGATTTTGAAGGCTATGTCCTTGTTGAGGTGGGTTTCTTGCAAGCAACATACATTTACTTGCTCTTCATTCAAGATATTTTCGAGCTCTAATTTTTTGCTGTAGCCGTCTTTTTTACTATTGACGCCTTCAGCATTCCAGTGCATTATTTTAAATGGTCTTTTCTTTGCTTGGCCAGTAGCTCTATTCTCATGCCTCCTGGCTCCACGGGGCAATTGAGAAGGACCCCCAGTAGTAGGGGTTGGGCCCTTCCGAGACAGAGGGCCCGGCACTGCGCCTGCCTGGGTGTCCGTCACAGGGCGAGTGCCATAACATTTTGCAGATATAGACATACTTCCATAGCGCATGTGCGTGGCATCCTGATTGCTGTGGTGCGCCTCTTGGCTGGTTGCCTCCGTCTTCAGCACCTTGACTTGCTAGGGCAGACTGTGGTCTTGCTCGAGTGTAGGAGGGCCTGGCCAGTCTTGGTTTTTCAGCCGCTGATGGCTGTACTTGAGCCCTATCTCCACGTCAAGGAGCTGGCCTCGATGGGGAAATTTCCTAGACGATCTTGTAAGACAGAAAGAAGAGGAAACACTGAGAAATGAACAAAGCACAGTATACAAAATAACTAAAATCATCAGCGGAAAACGAAGTGCAAACAATATTACATTAGTAAGAGATAAGCAATGAAATCTCATCACGACAGCAAAGGGACAGGAAACAAGATGGGCAGAGCATTTCAGAGAAACTCTGAACAAGGAACCACCAGAGACACAGTTGAATGTTCCTGAGGCTGAAAACGATCTGGATGTTAATACAGACATTCCACGGAAGGAAGAAATCATAACGGCAATCAAAGAGTTAAAGAATGGAAAAGCTCCTGGCCACGATAACTAAATACAGAGCTATTTAAGACAGACCCTGAGCTAGCAGCAGAACTACTAGAACCACTATTTGCACAAGTCTGGAAAACAGGGACAACACCAACGGAGTGGAACAATGGAATAATTGTCAAACTGCCCAAGAAGGGAGACCTTGCAGACTGCAATAATTGGAGAGAAATCACTCTTCTCTCGGTTCCCAGCAAAATACTAGGCAGGATAATGATACAGAGAATATCAAAAGCAGTAGACCACAAACTGAGGAAAGAACAAGCAGGATTTAGAAAGAACAGAAGATGTGTAGATCATATATTCACTCTCAGGAACATTATAGAGCAGTGCTCAGAATGGCAAAGACAGCTGTACATTAATTTCGTTGATTTTGAAAAGGCTTTTGACAGCATACATAGGGACAGTTTATGGAAAATACTGAGGGCTTATGGAATTCCAAGCTGCATAGTGTCAATCATAAAAAGTCTCTATGCCAACTTTACGTGCAGTGTTGGGCAGAGCAACCTAACCTTTGAGGTGAAGACAGGAGTATGACAGGGATGCCCCTTATAAAAGGTAAAGGAACCCGTTACACGCCCATTGAGGCATATTGGGAATATGGTGTTAGGCCCATATTATCTTGACCGTCGGCACACGAGGGGTGATGTGGTCGGCATCACGCCGGCCGCCTTAACCTTCCCAGAGTAGCTCTGGTACCCATTTGGGGCTGGGTCGACCCAGGAGCCGTTTGTGGCCTAAAAATTTTCCGCCTCATCTGGGGATCGAACCATAGACCACTGCGCTAGGAAGCCAGTGCACTAACCACTATGCTACCGCGGCTCCTTATGCCCCTTATCAACCACTATATTTTTAACAGTCATAGACTGGGTGATGCGCCAGACAACAGAGGGCAGTCCAAGAGGAATAAGATGGACTACGTTTTCTACATTGCAAGATCTGGAATATGCAGATGACATTGCACTACTAGCACATTCACATCAACACATCTAGGAAATAACGGATAGACTTAATAAGTATAGCCAGCAGGTGGGCCTGAACATCAATCTAAAGAAGACAGAGGTCAAGACACTCAATGTGAGCAACCCCGAGCCCATAACAGTAAGGAATCAACAACTGGAACCGACAGACACCTTCACATACCTAGGATGCATAGCAACACCAGATGGCGGAGCAAGCAAAGACATCAACATCAGAATGAACAAAGCAAAAACATCATTTTTTAGTCTAAACAACATCTGGAAGTCCTTTCAGTACAGCACAAGCACAAAATTAAGATTATATCAGAGCTGTGTGCTTTCTGTGCTTCTCTATGGCGCGGAATGCTGGAGAGTAACAGAGAAGGAAATGTCGAAATTGTCCTCTTTCCACACAACTTGCCTAAGAAAAATTCTCCTAATATTTTGGCCGAATACCATCACCAACCAAGATTTGCTTACTCGGAGGACATGCACATCATCATAGCTGGCAGACGCTGGAGTTGGGTTGGCCATGTCCTCAGAAGAGACCCCGATGCCATCACAAGAACAGCTATGCTATGGACCCCTGAAGGAAAACGAAAGAGAGGCCGACCAAAAACAACTTGGCGGAGGACTGTGGAGGCTGAGATGCAAAGAATGAACCAGAGTTGGGGCACTGTACGAAGGATGGCCACCGACCGAGCAAAGTGGAATCAATTTGTTGCTGCCCTACAAGATGCCACCAGGCGTGATGGCCACTGACTGCTTTGACGTTCGGTGGCTAAGGATCAAAGAAGAAAGAAAGAAGTATTATTTTTTATTATTATTAACGTAAACACAATAAACACATTTTATTGAAAAATCTATGCATTAAAAAATGTTTGTTATGCACGGGCCCCCAAAAGCTCCGGGCCCCTAGGCTTCAGCCTAGTTAGCCCAATGGATAATCCGGCCCTGGATAAGGGGCATCCCTGCCGCACTCCTGTTTTCACCTCAAAAGTTAGGTTGATCTGCCCAACACTACTCTATTATGTTTATGAGGGTGAATATGTGATCGTCACATTGTCTGTTTCTTCTTAATCCTGCTTGTTAACTTCCTCAGTTTATGGTCTTGTGACTAGTGCTCTTGAAATTCTATGAATAATTATTCTGCCCAATATTTTGCATGGTAACTGATAGGAGAGAAATTCCTCTCCAGTTTTTGCAGTCAGTGGGGCCACCTTTCTTTAGCAATTTAACAATTATTGCTTTGTTCCACTCCACTGGTGTTGTCTCTGTTTGTCAGATTTGTGCAAATTGTGGTTCTAATAGCTTAGCCGTTAATACATGATCTGTTTTATAGCTCTGCATTCAGATTGTCATGGCCTGGAGCTTTTCCGTTCTTGAACCCTTTGATATATGTGATGATTTCTTCCATACGTGGAATATCTTTATTTATATCTAGATCACTTTCTGCCTCTTGAATGTTCAATTGTGACTCTGGAGGTGTTTTGCTTAGTGTCTCTCTGAAATGTTCTGTCCATCTTGCTTCTTGCCCCAGTTCTGAGATTTCAGTTCTTGTTTCTAACTAGTGTAGTGTTGATTGCGCTTGTTTTCCACTGATCACTTTTGTTACTTTGTACACCGTGTTTTGTTCATTCCCCAGTGCTGCATGCTTCTTCTGCCTGACTCGCAAAGTTATCTATGAATTTCCTTTTGTCAGCTCGGTTTTGACGTTTTATTTCCTTGCTCAGCTGACTGTACTGTTAACTATATGTTTCCTTCAGCCATGGGGACTTTGCTTCTATTTTCTTTCTATTGATTTCTTTTCTCATCCCAATGGTTTTCAACGTTTCTGATGTTATCCAGTCTTGCGTCTTCCTTTCATTGAATCCCAAGCACATTTTGCTGCTGTCTCTATATATTGTTGAAATTGTACTGAATTTCTGACCAACACCTTGAACTGCTGTCTCTTCCTGACTCTCGGCAGTTTGATAACGTTTCTTTATATCAGATACAAATGCTGTTCTTGTGAGTCCTTCAATTTACTAATATCACATTTTTTCTGTTTTGTTATTTTTGACCCAGTAACCCTGATCTTTATGTTTATTCTTGATAGTACGAGGTCAAGATCACTTTCTACATCTGCGCCTCTTCTTACTTTCACAATAAAGAAGAGAAACCCGAGGCCTGTAAACTACCTGTTAGATGGCAGAGAGGATAGTGTGATTCGCTTCCGTAGCTAGGCGGTGGTGCCGCACGGAAGGTCCTGGGTTCGATTCCCCGTTAAGCCACTGACGTCTGTTGTTTTTCTGTTGTTTAGTTTTCTACTTCTTTATTTCTCACGAGTGCCTGAAAACATACCGTTATGTGTGTGTAATATTTATTTACGGTACTTCTAACTTTCACATCTTGGTGCATTTCAAACCACTCGACCGGGCGCTGAATACTCTAAGGCTGGCCCTGAATAAGAGATTAAGGGAGCGTGAGCCCCTCTACTGCTGTGGGCCCTCGAGCACTGCACGAAATACCCAAAGCCCAGTTCGCCCTTGCCTAACACTAATATCTGACATTTCTCCAATGGATATTCGCAATCCACGATTTTGTATGTTACGTACAGTTGTTTCCCCTTGGCTTTCGTGTGGACTCAAATAATAAAGATAACGAACAGTCTAACATTCCAACTGCTGATATCTTGGAAAAAGTTGCTAACAGACAAGCGTGGACAAAACTGATTTTGAGTTACAAAAGAAGTCTGTTCTGTGATCATCAGCCAAACGGAAAAGGAGATACCCATAAGTAGTGGAATATGTCAATGAATTCATTCATAACCCTCCACTCCCAAAGGAGCATAGGCCTTCAACAAACACATGCCAAGTCCTCCTGTCCCGTGCCATCATCTCAAGTTTTTTCCATGTTCTCCTCATCATTTTCACCTCTGTTTCCAACTCTCTTCTCCATGTACTTCTTGGTCTTCCTCTGCCTCTCTTGCCCTGGGGGTTCCAGAACAAGGACTGCCTTGTAATGCTATCAACAGGTTTCCTCAGTGTGTGTCCTATCCATCGCCATCGTCTTCTTCTCATCTCTTGTTGCACTGGCACTTGTCTAGTTCTTGTCATCAGTTCCACGTTGGTAACCTTGTCATACCATTTTAATCCCTCTATTCTACGCAAGCACCCATTTATGAAAGTCTGTAGCTTTTTGGTTGTTGTCTTTGTTGTTCTCCATGTCTCCGAGCCATACAATAGGACTGACTTCACATTTGAGTTGAAGATTCTTATTTTCGTGTTGGATCCGATTTCTCTTGATCTCCATATATTTCCCAATGCAATGAAAGCTCCTCTTGCCTTTTGTATTCTTATTTTGATATTGCTGTCTGTCCCTCCAACTTTGTCTATATTACTGCCAAGATATGTGTATGATTCTACATCTTGAATTGGTGTTTCTTCAAGTTCAACCCTGTTATCATTACCTGCATTTATTCTCATTATTTTTGTCTTTTCCCTGTGTATTTTCAGACCCAATTGCTGTGACCTCTCATCGAGTGTTTTCAATTTGTCCTGCATCTGATTACGGTTATGGGACAGAAGAGCCAATGAATGTCAATGAATTGCTGTTATTAATTAAAAAGCTGAGTTGAAAATTTTACGAAGATTTCACAAGTGCATAGTAATCGATCAGTCAAAACCTGCGTCAATCTGCATGGACCAGATGTTATTTGTCAACAGTTATTCTAACTCCTAAATAGAAAATGCAGCGAATTGTGTAAGTAAAGGATTCTTGTTTTGTTATTATTGTGACCGAATGATTGTCAAAACGAGGGGCGTTTTTGAGTTATTTCATTACGCCATGTAGCCTAATTGTTCTGAGTCATGTGACGTGGTGGCTGAATCCCAGAATAATAGACAGACTTGGCGATGTTTAGCGAAACGCCGACTTGTCGCTTGGAATGATTAAAACATCAGCGAGGGTTTTATTACGGATCGTTGTGAATATTCAAAGTTGAAATGAAGAATAGTTTGATGTGTACTTTGATGCCATCCAAGTAAGTCGCACGATTTCTTAGGATTAAGGTTAGGCCTAGGGTTTAGGATTAGGCTGTCGTAGATTTTTGATAGGAGAATTAAGACTTGGGTTGGTCCCTTCTGAATAGGTTGGAATAAGCGATAGCCACAGTGAGAGTTAGTGAAAAGGCGATAGAATTCCACGAATGAGATGATAGAATCGTGATATAGAGGCTGTCTCTGAAATCGGGAACTCTTCTCTCTCTCACCTATCTTCTACGACAGCTTTTAAAGTGTCAGACAGTCTAAACCACAGATATATATTACATAAATCTCTATCTACTCACGGGCACGCACATACACGTTACGACAGTTAAACACACAGACGTGGGAAAACTATAACAATGATATATATATATTTTAGAACGAGCTGACCAACACGATTTCTAAGTTCAAGAGAGATTTTAATTATCATTTAAAATCTTCTCACAACACCAAAGAAATACATCGAGGAAAAGCATATACAAATAGTGATAAAATTCAAGAAAATGCTACCAGGATGATAGCCCGTTAGAATCTTAACTCTAGGTTTAGCCCACAGCCCCGTTAAGAGAACAGATGATGGCCCAAAGAGTTATAGATACATAGGGTTTGAGTCTAAGAGTTTTTCTTTTTTTTTTTCGTAAATGTATGAACAGAGTTGAATAATCTGATTTAGCCTAAGAAAAAGAAAACTCTAGCAATAGCAACAAATTCTGCAGATTAAAAAAAAAATTAAGACAGCAAATGGGTGACAGTATACAATGGTAAAATAACACTCTGACCTGCGTACACTCATTCATTCAGCCATGGCCATGTGCTCACATTTATACTTACAACTTTGCTCGCTGCCTCTGGGAACATAATAAATTCTAGGACCTTCACACAGACCCGAAAATGCAGTCATCGACCAAGAAATCCCCAGTTCCAAAAGACGTACTGAACTCTCTGTCTCAGGGAACGATTCCTTGGGTGTTCTAATTTTTCGAATGTCTGATTAAGTCACATAAAATTTTGTCCAGGCACGAAAGTTAGCAGAGCACAATGTCATTAGCTTTGGTTTCTAGAATTTAAGGAATGTCAGATCGGTGTCTACTTTCAGGAAGGTACTATATTTGGTCACCACAATACTAGTCAAAAAAAACTCTGTCGGAATGTTACTGATATTTGCTTGCCACAACGGGCTGAACTGTACTGAAGAGTTATTCTGGAAGAATTAATTCTGGCGCGAAGGCCTCTTACTTCATTTAACTGTTAAAGTTCAGGTAATGAAAGTGATTAGTTTCTTCACAAATAATGTTCACGTACTAGAACGCTGGCAAAGATGGGTCACCCCAGTATTCACTAAATAGAGGAAAATAACACATATACAGTAATTATACATACTATGTACTCGTTATAACTTACATTAAAAAAAACAAGCCGACCGCTTGACTTATATTTAAACTTCCCGTAAAGTAAGTTATATTTAAAAAAAATCATCAATCCCCATGAATTTAGGAACACGTGCGTGTTCCGTCAACATCTCATGAGGCTTCTAGCATTTATAAGTTAGTTTAGAAAAATATGATCTCGTCTGATTACTTAGCAGTAAAATTAACTTCATTATAGCTACATTATTGTTTAATGCTAGAAATTATAATTTGTTCTGCTTTCCACTGAAACACGTCACTAGAAAATAATACAGACTATATAAATTTGGCACTCTGCGCAAAATCTAACTAGTGAAATATGAAATAAGCGACTTAACACTTTATCACTTCACAAAATACTAGATATAATGTATTAATCTCACCCCAGAACTACGGTAACACCACGACTAGGATAATTCACTAGATAGGTAGTTAGAAGCTCGTCAGAAATCTGACGAGAACTATGAAATTCGCTATACAAGCTTCATTCGCTAGCACGCGTGTTCCGTCTACTGAAAATGTTGAAGACTGAAATGAAATCAGATTTCAGCTCCTGGGTGGATATTTGAAAACAGGGGCAAACAATCCCACATTTTCTCAAACTCCGAAATCATCTCCCCTTTTACGTGTAAAACACCTACGTCAGCTTAACGCGTGACGTAACTGCCACCAGTGACCGAGATGTACGCGTGTCAGTTGCAACTCTCAGACAACCGTCTCGTACTGCGTCGTAGAGATGTCAGTAATCACGCCTTTCCTGAGCGCTCAGCCGAAAAACCCGCGCGTGACAGGTGCAAATGTAGACATAAAGTCTGCTCTATGTCCAGCGAAACGAATTTTCACACTACAGGCCCAGAACTCAGCCGTAGAAAACACTGTCCCCGGGGAAACTGCAGACAGCTGTCGGCTCTCCGGTCTGACGGAATGCATTATAACACTTCTCGTCTGACTGACATCTATGTAATAGAATGCTAGTGCGATTCTCAGTTTTTGAGAAAAGAAACAGGTAAATTTGCGAATTAGGAAGAAAATATATTTCGCAAACGAATGAATGCGAAAAAAAAAATACCGGAAAAAAGGTAAAAGTGACAGAAAAAATTAGAGGACCCGAGTGGAAGGAAAAGGAAAATGTAGACAATTTATAGAACATAACTCCCTATGTGACAGGACGTCCCCCCTTAAGATATGGAAGCACTCCATGTCTACGTTATGGAGTTTAATTTCCTATAACCGTAGCTTCGGGGTGTCTGTCCTCTTCCCTCTCATCTTCCCCCTCCATCTCTGTCCAATTCCTACTCAAGTCCACTCCTCAAAGTTTCCTTCCCCTGGAATGTCTCCCATGCGCGCTTGAAAGAGCGTCGCCGCTTCTGACATTTTTCAAAGATTTCCTGTGATAGCAGTGGAATATCCCTGCCACTATCGTCATCTTCGTCAGTTTTGGCGATCGTCAGGAGATGGTCGGAGGTTGGCACTGGTTTTTCCAAGTATCTCTTTAAGAGATTTAAATGGAAAACCTTCTCCTTTCCTTGAATAGAGATCTGGTAGTTAGCCTTAGAAATCTTTTTCAGGACGGTAAACGGCCCTTGCCATCCGATCTTCAGTTGGTTGTTTCCGGTAGGGAGTAACACCAAAACTTTCTCTCCTGCTTCCAGTTCTCTTTCTTTCGCGACTTTCCTGTATCGGTTAGCGTGCTTTGTGCTTGCTCGCTTAAAGTTAGTCATTGCTAGGTCCCACCCTAGTTTCAACCTTTCCTTTAAAACCGACACATATTTACTTGCTGAGACAACTGTCTCATCCGCCTTCTCGTCTGTCAGAGACTGAAGTAAGGCTTCCAGCGGGCCCTTAATGGGTCTGCCGAATAAGAGTGTAGCTGGCGGAAATCCTGTGGAAGTATGAGGAGATTCTCTGTAGCCAAATAATGCTGCAGGAATACACATATCCCAATCTTCAGGTTTCGCTTGTGCCAGTTTACTTAGCATCATGTTGAGGTTTCCATTAGCACGTTCCATGAGCCCATTTCCGGCCGGAGTATATGGCTTTGTGTAGATGTGTTGGGTCCTCAAGATCTTCATGATCTCATCCATCAACAGGTTTCGGAATGGTGATCCGTTATGCATCAACACTTGTTGAGGGAATCCCAACCGAGTGAAAATCTGCACGAGGGCTTCTGCGACATGCTTGGCATCTGCGCATGTTAGCGGTATAGCTTCTGCCTATAAAGTGCATGTATCGACTAAGGTCAGGATAAACCTGTTCCTTCTTTTAGTCCTTTCGAAAGGCCCTAAAATGTCGATCACAACCCGTTCAAATGGTGTTCCCACTATTGGCATTTCACCCAAAGAGACTGGGGGTGCTCGTTGCTTGGGTGGCACACGTTGGCACTGGGCACAGGATTTGACATATCTGATAATATCAGTATTTACTCCTGGCCACCAATAATGAGTGGTTATACGTTGGTTTGTGGCGTTCTGTCCCATATGTCCGCTGAAGGGAAGAGAGTGCCCCATTTCTAGGATTTGGCTTCTGTACTGTTTCGGTACTAGGAGCTGGTTGTAACCTTGGTCAGGCTTGCCCGTTCTGCGATAAAGTACGCCATCCTTAGAAAAAATGTCCCCGTGCTGTCTGGGTTCCTTAGCCATGGGCAGTTTCCTAAAGCAGGGTGCCAAAGTAGGGTCCTTGTATTGCGCTTCTTTAAGTTCCATAGGTAACAAATTAGGTGCAGGCTCCCGTTCCTTCTTGGTTTGCCCTCTTGTAGTTACTGCTGCCACAATCGGCTCTTCCGGTTTCCCAATACACACGTATCTCCCGCCAAGTATGACTGGGTAGATGGGATCATCCATAACAGCCGCTTTGATCATGCCTCTGACAAAATCAGAGTGGATCTCCACCAATGCGATGGCAAGCGCTGTAGGTGCATCACTCTTACGAACTCCACAAAGTTGGACGGTCTCTCCTGTCTCTTGACCGGGTTTGACCAGGTTTCTGGCAACAATGCAATCATAAGAAAGCCCCGTGTCAAATAAACAAGAAGTTTGAGAACCATTCAATGTAACAGTACCTCGCGTTGAGGGTCCATCCCCAACAGGTTGGGAATTACTGTCAATAATTCCACCTTGCGAGACTGTTAATAAGCATCCGATGCATTTCGGCTCGGTATGCTCGCTCTGATCATTAGTCCCATGCTCAGGGGTTCTCCCTTTGCCACCTTGTCCTTTCTGGCTGCGCTGCCATGTAGGGCGGTCGGGTTGATCAGACTGTTTGGGGTGGTTGGGGTACTTGTTCTTGTAGAACTTTGATTTTTCAGGAGGGGGGTTTTGAGGTCCAGTTTCTCTGTGGTTATTCGAGTCGAAGCATGAGAAGGTTGATCTAGATTATTTTTCCGAAAATGCTCCTCTGTCGGTTTCCGCTTAGTGGCCGGTAGTTCAGCCAGCGCATTATGGTAACGCTCAGACTTCTCTAAGATGTCTTCAAGTTTTTCTGCCCCCTGCTCAGCTAGAAATCTCCGGGTATCTGCAGACAATGTGTTTTTTATTTGTTCTGTTAAAACAAATTCCTCAAGACCTTCGTAAGTAGAGGGGAGCTGCGAGAGCTCTTGGCACTTTGTCAGATAACCCTTCAAACGAGATGAGAACTGCTGAAAAGTTTCAGAATTCTCTTTCCGGCTGTTGCGAAACAGTTGCAAAAATTTGCGAGCGTTCATTTCAAAGCGCTCCAGTAACGCTTTCTTCAACAGATCACAGTTGTCTTGTTGGCTGCTTTCCAGTTTGGCGTAAACATCATACGCACTGCTTTTCAGCGCCTGAGAAAGCTTCACATTCCAACGCGACCTCTCTAAACCATACAGAGTTGCAATTTTCTCAAATTTTTCTAGCCAAGTGTCACTCTTCTCATTAGGACAAGGGAAAGATTCTAGCGGAAAAGACATAGCAGCGAGATAAGTAGATTGAGAGTTAGAAGGATCAGTTAAGGAAGAGTGAGGAGAAGACTCTCCATTGCTGGAGGTAGAGGCAGCACCACGGCTTTAGAACTCTAGAGTCTTAAGCGCCAGCTCATGCTGTCGTCGTTGCTCATTTTCTCTTTCCTCATGCTGTCTCTCCTTCTCTTTCTCTCTTTCCTCATGCTGTCTCTCCTTCTCTCTTTCGTTCGCCCTGCGGATTTCCATTTCCTCCTCAATCCTCTTCTGCTGTAGTAGACGGTCTTCCGCTTCTTTCCTCCTAGCTTCTTCTTCTTTCCTCTCCGCGTCATATCTCTCAAGTTCGTCTCTGACAAATGCTTTCGCTTCCTCTCCTTCCAGTCCGTCCTCTCTCGCTTCGTCCCTGAGGAGTTGTCTAAGCTTTGCCCTCTCGGCCATATTATGTCAGTAACTGAGACTAGTGGAGAAAGAAAATAGGAAAAAGGATACACTGGTTCCTACCACTTACGAGAAAATACCAAATAAAAGATGATATACTTAACCCTGGGATACCTCCTCCAAAATAAAAATCTAACTATCGCTGCTATTAATCGGCAATAAAGCACCTAATGCAAAACACGACTACGCCAACTAAATGGTAGTTAAGATTACTTCTGAAAAATAAGTTGCTACAGTGGAAAACACAATGATTATTGTAAAAATTAAAGAGAAAAATAATCCCTTAATTTTAAAATCCACTATCAAGTTTACCCCTGAAGACAGTTAGGGTGAGGGAGGCAATTAATCTGGACAAATAGTCCGAAACGCACTCCTTAACTTAGTTCAAACACCTTCCTGCTTCAGAACCCTTGTGAATGTTATACACTCACAAAACTTTACCAGCGTTTAGTATTACAAAATCATTAATTAACATGTATTCCGACAAAATCAACCTGTAAACCAAATGTATAATGCTTCTTAATGCTGTGGAAAAAAACTTATCAGTTTGTGTGGTCAGCACGCCCGTAAACAGATCGTTAGTCTAGGGGATAAATTATTTAAAGATATAACAACTCACAAGACATCACACTCTTACTCTATTCCAGAATAAAGAATCTTAAGTTCAAAATCCAGATAGACGAGTCCACATTTGTCGTACTCGTCTTCCTATTCTAAGTTCAAAAATCCGTCGGGCGAGACCCCATTTGTCGTATCGCCTTAGGATTTTGGGTTCAATTCCCGGTAACGAGCAACCATTTGTCGTAGATTTTTGATAGGAGAATTAAGACTTGGGTTGGTCCCTTCTGAATAGGTTGGAATAAGCGATAGCCACAGTGAGAGTTAGTGAAAAGGCGATAGAATTCCACGAGTGAGATGATAGAATCGTGATATAGAGGCTGTCTCTGAAATCGGGAACTCTTCTCTCTCTCACCTATCTTCTACGACAGCTTTTAAAGTGTCAGACAGTCTAAACCACAGATATATATTACATAAATCTCTATCTACTCACGGGCACGCACATACACGTGACGACAGTTAAACACACAGACGTGGGAAAACTATAACAATGATATATATATATATTTTAGAACGAGCTGACCAACACGATTTCTAAGTTCAAGAGAGATTTTAATTATCATTTAAAATCTTCTCACAACACCAAAGAAATACATCAAGGAAAAGCATATACAAATAGTCATAAAATTCAAGAAAATGCTACAAGGATGATAGCCCGTTAGAATCTTAACTCTAGGTTTAGCCCACAGCCCCGTTAAGAGAACAGATGATGGCCCAAAGAGTTATAGATACATAGGGTTTGAGTCTAAGAGTTTTTCCTTTTTTTTTTTTTCTCGTAAATGTATGAACAGAGTTGAATAATCTGATTTAGCCTAAGAAAAAGAAAACTCTAGCAATAGCAACAAATTCTGCAGATTAAAAAAAAAATTAAGACAGCAAATGGGTGACAGTATACAACGGTAAAATAACACTCTGACCTGCGTACACTCATTCATTCAGCCATGGCCATGTGCTCACATTTATACTTACAACTTTGCTCGCTGCCTCTGGGAACATAATAAATTCTAGGACCTTCACACAGACCCGAAAATGCAGTCATCGACCAAGAAATCCCCAGTTCCAAAAGACGTACTGAACTCTCTGTCTCAGGGAACGATTCCTTGGGTGTTCTAATTTTTCGAATGTCTGATTAAGTCACATAAAATTTTGTCCAGGCACGAAAGTTAGCAGAGCACAATGTCATTAGCTTTGGTTTCTAGAATTTAAGGAATGTCAGATCGGTGTCTACTTTCAGGAAGGTACTATATTTGGTCACCACAATACTAGTCAAAAAAAACTCTGTCGGAATGTTACTGATATTTGCTTGCCACAACGGGCTGAACTGTACTGAAGAGTTATTCTGGAAGAATTAATTCTGGCGCGAAGGCCTCTTACTTCATTTAACTGTTAAAGTTCAGGTAATGAAAGTGATTAGTTTCTTCACAAATAATGTTCACGTACTAGAACGCTGGCAAAGATGGGTCACCCAGTATTCACTAAATAGAGGAAAATAACACATATACAGTAATTATACATACTATGTACTCGTTATAACTTATATAAAAAAAAACAAGCCGACCGCTTGACTTATATTTAAACTTCCCGTAAAGTAAGTTATATTTAAAAAAAATCATCAATCCCCATGAATTTAGGAACACGTGCGTGTTCCGTCAACATCTCATGAGGTTTCTAGCATTTATAAGTTAGTTTAGAAAAATATGATCTCGTCTGATTACTTAGCAGTAAAATTAACTTCATTATAGCTACATTATTGTTTAATGCTAGAAATTATAATTTGTTCTGCCTTCCACTGAAACACGTCACTAGAAAATAATACAGACTATATAAATTTGGCACTCTGCGCAAAATCTAACTAGTGAAATATGAAATAAGCGACTTAACACTTTATCACTTCACAAAATACTAGATATAATGTATTAATCTCACCCCAGAACTACGGTAACACCACGACTAGGATAATTCACTAGATAGGTAGTTAGAAGCTCGTCAGAAATCTGACGAGAACTATGAAATTCGCTATACAAGCTTCATTCGCTAGCACGCGTGTTCCGTCTACTGAAAATGTTGAAGACTGAAATGAAATCAGATTTCAGCTCCTGGGTGGATATTTGAAAACAGGGGCAAACAATCCCACATTTTCTCAAACTCCGAAATCATCTCCCCTTTTACGTGTAAAACACCTACGTCAGCTTAACGCGTGACGTAACTGCCACCAGTGACCGAGATGTACGCGTGTCAGTTGCAACTCTCAGACAACCGTCTCGTACTGCGTCGTAGAGATGTCAGTAATCACGCCTTTCCTGAGCGCTCAGCCGAAAAACCCGCGCGTGACAGGTGCAAATGTAGACATAAAGTCTGCTCTATGTCCAGCGAAACGAATAGAATGCTAGTGCGATTCTCAGTTTTTGAGAAAAGAAACAGGTAAAGTTTGCGAATTAGGAAGGAAATATATTTCGCAAACGAATGATGCGAAAAATACCGGAAAAAGGTAAAGCCAGATAATAAATTAAAAGGATCCGGGTGAGAGAATAGGAAGAAGATCTAGGCAATTTAATGATCATAAGACCTACGTGACATAGGCCTAGGTTTAATATTCCTTAACCTAACTATTAGGCTACCACTTATTAGGCCTACTACGTGTCTGAATTCATTTTTAAGGCCAGATCGAACACATGTTCCCCTGTTCTTCACGTCAACCAGGTTTAGGATTTCTAACCCTTGCCCCTTATTAGGCCTACTGCATCTGAGTTCTTTTTTTTTTGGTGACGCCTTTTAAAAACATGGCCCACTGTTCTTCATTTCTACCTGTAAGAGAAGTATGAGTCTGATTGAATGAAAGTGCATCACTGATAGCTTTATATGGATTTGCTGAGTTCTTAGGCAGTAGGCCTAAGCTAGTATTGATTGTTATTGTTATCATAATCAACCTCACTGCAGTCCAGTCAAACCCATAGGTGCTCACTCTCCCTCAACAAATGTCGAAGAGTATGTATGCTAATTGTACCTGTAGCATGCTGATTGGTATTGATTGAAATGTAGAACAATGGGATGCGTCTGAATTAGCCCGGATGAAGTAATTAAGGCAGCCAATTAAGTCACCCACACTGCTACGGCCTTAAATAAGAATTCAGAGATACATAAATCAAGGGTTAGGGTTGGGTTTAGGAATCCCAAACCCTAATTCCTGTTGAAATGAAGCACAGTGGGTCGTGTTCTTTGGTACCATTAAAATATTAAGTCGCGGACATCGTTAGGGTTAGGATTAAGTTTAGGGTTAGGCTTAGGAATCTTAACCGTTACCCCTTATCACTGCATCTCAGAATTCTTTTCTGATGCTGTATCGAACATGTGACTCGCTGGTCTTCATTTCAACTCCCTAATCCAATCCCTGAAACATTTGCCGGGCTTGAAGGTTGCCAGTTTCCTGGATGTACCATGTATAGGTCCTTCAGGGTTTTGTTTAGGTGTCTAACCCTGGAATTCTGCAGCATGAATGTTTTTGCATCCCATGACCAGGGTATTATTTGGAATCCACAAGGCTGGCAGAAAAGAGGAAAGATAGATACTAGGAGATAACTGACAGACAAAAAAGAATTAAGAGAAGTCATAAACTGTTCTGAAAATGTGTCCTAGTTTCTGTCTGCGAATTTAGATTTACTGTAATTCGTCCCAGTCAAAGTGGTGTGAAAGGTAAGATGTATACCAGAAACACTACAAAAACACCACACTCCCACTATCCATGATGGACTTATCGTGAGACAGCACAATGACTCGTGTAACACACTAGAGGGCCACACGAACAGTGGATGACAGAATAAATGAAGGCTCCAATAGCACTTATCCCTTTATTCATGAAACAGTACCATGGCCAAACGTTTCCAGAGTGAGATACAAAAATGCATGCTACGATTGCAAATCATATGACAGTTCTACACTATGAAAAAGCCTCACGGCCGAATGTGACCACCACTCACCATAGTGGAAAATAAGGCAGGCTACAGTACCGAGTAATAATGAATTCACTTAAATTCTTACTATGCAAGAAATAACTTACAGCTTGCACTACTGTCAAGATATGGGAAATAACTAGTTCTCCATAACACATATACCAGGACTAACCACCTTAATGGCAAAAACGCTGTCCCGCTCGAGACGGCTACTATCTCAAAAAGTCTCAATGACTTCCTTTTGCGCCAAAATTGGAGCCGGTGTATCACGTGACATCCCTTGACCGGTCGCTCTAAGCCGAAACTCAGGCATACGAGTTTTGTACACGGCCCAGAACAACCGACCAAGCATACAAGTCAAATGGTGGTAAAACATGCCGTGACAGTCCCATATAGTTCCTGAGGTCTCAGAAGAGACAAAGAAAGAATAAGACTACTGGTCACTACGGCAAGTCATACGAGGTGACTAATGTGAAGATTGTACGTGACTCTGGCAACATCATCATGTCAAAGAAATGCTACAGAAACCACGGCTACAAGAGTATGTTAATGTTTGGTTCAGGTTTCCTGCAATGGGAACAACTACAGTAGTAGCTCCATGCTCCATAAAGGGTAAACAAATAAAATTATGATGACTTGATGGATGGCAGGATATCCACAAATGGAACACTCTTGCAGATATCCGATGTACAGGTTCATGAATGAATGAGAAAATAAGAATATTTAGTGAATCACTTGTATCTATATTCTGTTATCATTTATGACGTTCTCTTCAGGAAACCCAAAACGCAACAAGGGCGGAGGGCTTTAGAAAAAAGGGAGCCCAAAGTACATGAGAATACCAAGAACACATTGTTCCTTAGAGGTGGCAACACAAGTCAGACAGTTACTCAGGCGTTGAAGGAACTGGTATGTTGAATATTTAAGACAACTTCTGTTATTATATTGTTGTTGACTAATGGCAGCTTAAACTGCATCATTAATATCAGTATCACACCATGTCCTCTTTCTGAAGTGTGACTGCCAGTTATCTTCATTTTGTTTTTAAATCTTCTAGATTATTTGTTAGTTCTCCTGTCTGTTCTTTGTTTTCTGACCTTCTACTACTACTACTTAGTCGTTCCTCTTCTACCGTGAGGTGTAGAGGTTTGTAAGAGAGAGCGCAATACTATTCTATCGGCTGTCTTCCTCCTGGCTTGGTTTCATTCTAGACCTTGGGCCTTCAAAGATTGTCTAATGTTGTCCTCCCAGCGGACTTTGGATCGTCCTGGAGGTTTTCTGACCTGTTGATTGTTAATTCTCCCTGTCTATTCTCTGATGCTTTCTAACCTGTTATATCTTAGTTCTCCCTGTCTATTCTCTGAGGTTTTATAACCTGTTATTGTCTAGTTCTTGTCCATTCTCTAAATCAGTGGTTCTCAACATGGGCCATGCCATATTTCTAGGGGGGCACAGTTTGGTAAAGTACCTTTTTCCAGCTAACAGTGACTATCAGGGGGTGCCACAGAGGTAAACAAGGCTCAGAAGGGGGCCATGAGCAAAAAAGTTTGAGAACCCCTGCTCTGAATAATGAAGGACGTCCTAGGCCTGTGCGTAGTAACTAACTAAAAGAATATAGATAAATAACAGGCACTTGTTAGACAGAAAGAAGGTGGACACTAGACAAAAGAAAAGTAATAAAAATGATTGGCTTACTGAGGAATTGATCCGGGGACCATTGGAATGACTTTTTTTGTGTTATTGGGGCTTATACTTGCCAAAAGGAAAGTTATATTAGTGATTGAGTATTGCAGACGTCTGTGTCATTCAAGGTCCTAGTTGTCCTGTACAACATGCCTGAGGAAGCAATAGTCATACTCTGTCTATGTCTCCTCAGAGACTCCAATAACTACGCAGGACATTTTCAGATGACCCTAAGTAAAAAGTGTTACCTTTAGACTGTTTAATCTTGGAGAAAAATGTACAGAAGGAAGAAATGAGATGGCTTTATTTTAACTGGTGAATGTAGTTCTATAGCTGATACTGCAGTAAGGAAGTGAAGTGTTAGAGACTTTTCTATACTAGGGCTTAGCTTTATGAGGTAGGGGTGATTGGTTCCATAACTCAAGAACAGAGAGGTACCTATTTACAGCTGGAAAGACTGGAGAGTGACAATATGAGGTTTCAAACCTCTTATTAATATGACGGCACAGTGAGCCCTAATAATTTTACTGTAAGGAGTTTCAACATGTATATTAATGTCTGTTGCCTGCATAGCATAGTTCTGTCGGGGGGTGGCGGCTCTGATGAGACAAAGAAAGAATAGAAGGAATACTGCTCCCTCTGACGTGTTGATCACGGCAACTAATATGAGGTTGTGCATGAGGCTACCAACCTCATCGTGTAAAACAAATTATTACAGAAACCACGACTGCAAGAACATATGAGGGGACCAGCTACAGTGGGAGCTAACAGATAAATGCTGATGATGATTGATGTGGCCTTACTGTTAAACATTCGTATTTGTGTGTCTTTGTTTTTGTATGTCTTTGTTTTAGTATGTCTTTGTTTTTGTATGTCTTTGTTTTTGTATGTCTTTGTTTAAGTATTTGTATGTCTTTGTTTGTTTAAGTAATTGTATGTCTTTGTTTAAGTATTTGTATGTCTTTGTTTAAGTAAGATAAATTACCTTCACATATAAAGTATTGTTTTTCTGTTTCAGCACATGCTGAAGAAACCAAATGCTACATTATTCAGCAAGTAAGTGTATATTTCAGTAATGTGAATATTTACATTAAAATATGAAGCGTTATATTACAAGTGTTTTTTTTTTTTTTTTTTTTTTTTTCCGTTCGCCTGCTAATACTCAAGGCGAAATCTCAGGTTATTATTTTATGTCTAACCTGACATTGATTTTACGTGAGTATCCCTTTATTTCTTGTACAGAGACAGGTGTCCCTCGCCATTCAGGCAAATACTCGCCGATTTCGGAGGTACCCATTGCAGCTGGGTCGGCTCAGGAGCCGCCAGTCCCTGGTCGACGACACTCCTTCAAATGTCCTCGCCAGGTCTCGAGTTAATCCAGTCCAAATCCCGGTCGACGAAAAATCCTCAAATGCCGTCGCCCGGGTTTGATCCTGTATCACCCGGTCGCCAGAGCGGTGTTGTAACCACTACGCTAGCGCGGCTCCCATTACAAGTGTGAAGCCTTACATTACAAATGTGAAGCATTAGAGTTACACATATGAAGCATTTTTTTGCATTACAAATGTGAAGCAATACAGTATATTTATGAAGTGTAACATCACAAATATGAAACATTGCATTACAAACATGAAGCATTACATTACAAATATGAACCATTGCATTATTATAAAAAACATTATGTTACAAATATGAAGCACTAAATTTAAATTTGAAACATTGCTTTACAAATATGGAGCATTACATTACTGTCACAGAACAGTTTCATAAGTGTGAATGATTATAGTGATTGGTGTTACGGGTCACTGATGTTGTCAACGCTTGTTTAAGTGTAACTCAGGGATTGAGTTCATGTCTGACTTTATGTCAGCTTTCTGTGACTTGTGCATGCAATGGGAGAAAGTGTGTTTGATGAACACAAGTCTGGGTGACTGAGAGAGTACTTGAGTGTGAATATAGATAATCGAGTCTGTGTTTGGCATCCAAGGTGTGCGCTCAAGTCTGTGTTTGGTAGCCGAGCTGTGCACTCATATTTTGTGACTGGGAATCCATAGCTGTGATTATTATAATTATGATGTCTTCTTCTTCTTCTTTGATCCATAACCGCCAACCGTCAAAGCAGTCAGCGGCCATCACGCCTGGTGGCGTCTTGTAGGGCAGCAACAAATTGATTCCACTTTGCTCGGTCGGCGGCCATCCTTCGTACAGTGCCCCAACTGTGGTTCATTCTTTGCATCTCAGCTTCCACAGTTCTCCGCCAAGTTGTTTTTGGTCGGCCTCTCTTTCGCTTTCCCTCGGGGGTCCATAGCATAGCTGTTCTTGTGATGGTATCAGGGTCCCTTCTGAGGACATGGCCAACCCAACTCCAGCGTCTGCCAGCTATGATGGTGTGCATGTCCTCCTGGTTACTCCGAATAAGTAGTTCTTGGTTGCTGATGGTGTTTGGCCAAAAGATAATTATGATGTGATAGGTCCTATCTGATTATTTCTTAAAGGCGATGATTTTCTTGCCTGGAGGCATTCCATTTGGAACCATATATGTGTGTTCATGGTGAACATTATAAGGCGACGCATTTTCCGCCTTGGAGCTACTGTGAAGTAAAGCGTCGTGTTTTCCTGCATTAGGAGCGATGTTAGGATCACTACATGCGCTGTTTGGTTTATTAGTGCGAGGGTGTACCCGCGCATAACGACGTTTGTGTACTGTCATAGTGTGTCCATAAAGCCAGTGCATGAATATTGTAGTTAGAGTTATTTCCTACAGGCAGTGTGTTAGCCTAAGTATTGTGTCAGTATTCTTGACAATGTAAATGGTATCCAGGACTTGTGTAACAGTCTAATAAATGTCATGAAACTGTAACTAGTGGCGTCGTGTTGCTTCTTACGAGCCATTGTTATTAGCATCTACGTACACACGACCCACACCCACATAATATAGTTCTTGACAATTACAGATATGAAGCATTACATTAATATAAGAAGCATTACAATATAAATATGAAGCATTACATTACATTTATGAAGTATAACTTCACAAATATGAAACATTGCATTACAAATATCAAGCATCACATTAATATAAGAAGCATTACAATATAAATATGAAGCACTACATTAAAATGTGAAACATTACATTAGACATATGAAACATTACAGTACAATTATGAAGTATAACAACACAAATATGAAACATTGCATTACAAATATGAAGCATTGCATTACAAATATGAAGCATTACATTACGATACAAAACATATTGCAGGAGGCCGCACTGGTGTAGTGGTTACCAAACTGCGCTGGCGACCGGGTGACCCAGGATCAAACCAGGGCAAGGACATTTGAAGATTTTTCGTCAACCTGGATTTGGACTGGATTAACGCGAGCCATGGCGAGAACATTTGAAGACGTATCGTCGACCATGGACACAGCGGCTCCTGAGCCGACCCAGCTCTAATGGGAACCTCCGAAATCGGCGAGTATCTGCCTGAATGGCGAGGGACACCTGTCTTTGTACAAGAAAAAAAGGGATACTCACATAAAAATCAGTCTCAGGTTAGTCATACTAACCTGAGATTCCGCCTCGAGTAATAGCGGGCGTACGCTAATAAAAAAAAAAAAATTATATTGCAAATATGAAACATTACATTAATATGAGAAACATTATGTCACAAGTATGAAGCACATATTTTCATTGCATTGGGAAATATATGGAGATCAAGAGAAATCGGATCCAACACGAAAATAAGAATCTTCAACTCAAATGTGAAGTCAGTCCTATTGTATGGCTCTGAGACATGGAGAACAACAAAGACAACAACCAAAAAGCTACAGACTTTCATAAATGGGTGCTTGCGTAGAATAGAGGGATTAAAATGGTATGACAAGGTTACCAACGTGGAACTGATGACAAGAACTAGACAAGTGCCAATGGAACAAGAGATGAGAAGAAGACGATGGCGATGGATAGGACACACTGAGGAAACCTTTTGATAGCATTACAAGGCAGTCCTTGTTCTGGAACCCCCAGGGCAAGAGAGGCAGAGGTAGACCAAGAAGCACATGGAGAAGAGAGCTGGAAACAGAGGTGAAAATGATGAGGAGAACATGGAAAGAACTTGAGATGATGGCACGGGACAGGAGGACTTGGCATGTGTTTGTTGAAGGCCTATGCTCCTTTGGGAGTGAAGGGTTATGATGATGATGATGAAGCACATATAAAAAAAATTAAAGGAAATTATATGACAGATACAGATGACTATGCAAAGGAGTTTATAAGCTTGTATTAATTGGAGTTTCACGTCTCATGATTCCAATTAGTTTAGTTTTCCATGGGTCTTATCCCTTGAATGAAAATCAGGATTAGCTTATTTGCTTGTTTCCCTTGTTTTTGTGAAAGTTTGAATATTATTTTAATTTGTGAAATTTATCAAAACGATTGTGATAAACACTTTTCAGAGTGCATGTTATAAAGGAGGCTAGCTATCTAACAGTTCAAAACATAATTATCTCTGGAAATCACCACTACAAGAGCACAGATGCTGTAGTGGTCCTTTGCTCATGAAGAGGCAGTCATCTTTCCTATGATGCTTATTTTATGGGCACCCTGTGTAAAGCTTTACATTTGTCATCTGTCTAAGTTTTAAGCAACAGAACGTAAAAGTGGATGAATATGTTCAGTATGGCTATGACAGAGCTTATGGCATTCAATGCAATAAATCCTGAGCCCATCAAACTAAGGAACCAAAAGCTGGAACAAACAGAGACATAGAAGCTGTGACAAAATGATAATAATCTAGGTCCCATGTCCCGATGAAGCTACCTCAAAACATTCTCAAACTCATAACTGGCCAACTGTGCCAATGACATCAAGATATCCAAATTCACCGTTCCACATATACATGTTTAATACGATTCCACATGACATAACGCATTGCACGATTCCTATATCGATTGATAATACATATCCACTATTTCACACTTTATCTTCCATAAGGACACAATGACTATATCATATATTAGACTCTAAGTTCCAGTGGAACACCTTCCTTAACTGCAAGACATGTAGTATACACTTCCAATATACACAGTGGAATAAAACAACGTCGCTAGGCCAAACAAAGGCATGTCATCTGCGACTTACGCATAGCGATCACAAAAAGTGCCAACACTTGTGAGCACTACATTTACTTCAAGTATAAAACTCGCATGTGGCATGCAAAAGACATTCGCCACAGAAGCATAGTAACACTAGACAGCGAAACAAGCAAAGACATGAGTAACAGAATGAATAAAGCCAGAACAGCCTTTGCAAATCTAAACAACACTTGGAAATCTCAGTACAGCACAAACACCAAATTAAGATTATACAAGAGTTGCATATTTTCTGTACTCTAATATGGCACTGAGTGCTGGAGTGTAACAAAAGGAAATGTCCATATTATCCACACAACAACCAGAAACTGCTTACATGGTGCAGCAAAAAGGCATGCACACCATCATTGCAGGCAGACGTTGGAACTAGGTTGGACCCTGACACTATCACCAGAACTGCAATGCTGTGGACCCCAGAAGGACGGTGAAAGAGAGGCAGACCAAAGATAACCTGGTGGAGAACAGTGGAGGCTGAGATGCAAAGCATGAACCAGAATTAGGGTGCGGCCTATGGGATGGACACCATTCTAGCAAGATGGGGACAGTTTGTTGCTTCCCTACAAGACACCACTAGGCGTAATGGCCACTGACTGCTCTGTCAGTCAGGTGCTAAGGATCCAAGAAGAAGAAATAGAATATGTGAGAAGATGTAAAAAACAGATTTAACTCATCATTTTCTTAAAAATAACCTTAAAATGTAAGTTTTTGATTGTTTCTTCAAGACAAAATTTTAATTTAAAGTATTGCAGACTTATTATTATGGATCAAAATTATAAGATGGCTGCAATTAAAAACCTGTCGATTTTGACGGGTTGTTGCTAGTAGATTTATAATCAGCTTTGTACACTTGATTTTTTTGTCAAAATAATAATGATATTTGGCCTAGGTCTGATATAAGAACTGAATAACCTTATTTTGTATTCTCAACCTTTCCCTAATTTTATAATTATGTTATCTCTGTTTCAGGAGTTCTTCTCATCTAAAGCAGACAGCTCTCTCTTTATGTTTGGCTGCCATTCCAAGAAAAGACCCAATGACTTAATAATAGGTAATGATAACTCCACCCCGTGGTGTGGTCTAGGGGTCTCTGAAGAGACGGAGAATAGCACTAGTGCACCCTCAGGCTTGTCGTACAAGATGACTAATATGAGGTTGTGTATGGGGCTGGCAACCTCATCATGTAAAACAATTTGTCCCAGAAACCACCGCTGCAAGAACATGGGAATGCTTGATGCAAGCTTCATAAGAAAGACAAAAGGAAAATGATGATGATGAAGAATGATAAATCCACAAGAATCGGCCAAAAAATCTGCATTTTTTAAAGTAAAAAACAAAACTAAAAATAATTCAGGCTGGAAATCTGCTTACGTGTTCATAATTCAAAACGTGCTGAGGCATGTCTTCCAGTGTAGTAACAGTTTGTTAATGTTGTCTGCACAAACATCTATCAATTGTCTATGTATCTGTGGACAGCCTTCTTTTTCAAGTACCAAGCTGACATGAGTTACTTTATCTCTGTGCTTTTTCCAGTCTCTAATGCTTGTTGTCAGTTCTGTTTTATTTGTTAGTTCATTACCTTTCATCTCGGGGAAAGAAGACCCTGTTGAGCTTGACTCTAGTCCGACTTTAGGAAGCCACATGAAGGGTATAGTGAGGTTCCTTAGATGACACGATCCTACTTGGATAACTGTGGCAATTCTAGAGCATGAGGGCAAGTTCCATATCCTACTGGTGACAGGCAGTTGCTACTGGTGTCAGACAGTAACGGCTAGACCGTTCCTCTGATGTCCAGGCCGGGTCTTGCTGCATGGGCAACAGCTCGATCTACAATTGCCCAACCTCGTGCCACCGAAAGTTATTTCGGGAGGTACGCTCCTATGGTTAGAAATGACTGGCAGGGAAGATAGACCTTTCATCTCCAAGTGGAGTTGTTGTTTAACTAGGACTGCTGAGCTTCCTGCTCTTTAGCAGCCAATACCAAGTTGAAGAGTCCTTGTATTATCTACACTGTAGATCTAGGCTTTTCCTGTGACTTTTCTGCCATCCTGAAACATGCTGAGTTGAAGTCATGAGCTCCAGTTTCTCCAGGTTGGCTTACATTTAAAGGATCATCACATCTAGTCCTAAGCTAGGAGTAAGAAAAAAAAAAGGAACCCGTTACACGCCCATTGAGGCATATTGGGAATATGGTGTTAGGCCCATATTATCTTGACCGTCGGCACACGAGGGGTGATGTGGTCGGCATCACGCCGGCCGCCTTAACCTTCCCAGAGTAGCTCTGGTACCCATTCGGGGCTGGGTCGACCCAGGAGCCGTTTGTGGCCTAAAAATTTTCCGCCTCATCTGGGGATCGAACCATAGACCACTGCGCTAGGAAGCCAGTGCACTAACCACTATGCTACCGCGGCTCCATATAGGAGTAAGAAGTGCGTGGTATACTGTGCATTCTCTGCCGTCTAAGGGGGCTCTTCAGCTATGCAGAGCTAAAATACTGTGCTCTGGTTCTATGCTCTCCCAAGGAATTGTCACGTCCTGCACAGAGCCACTGATCAGCTCCCCCTGCCTATCACTGGGCCCATAGTGAGATCATGTATGCAGTCAACAAAGCCAAAGAATCAAGTCTGGGTATCCTCCAAGCTTTCAAGCTTCTTTAAACATAGGATTACATCAAAAGGATTGTGGCTACCCAGACCTCATACGTCCGGACTATTTTTTATGGGATCATCTCAAAGGAAATGTCTACACTAACAAACTTCGGAAAGTTGAACAGTTCAAAGAGAGCACCAGACTGGGTAGTTGCCCCTGGGAACTACAAGGGGTAACTACGCACTTACCAGAATAATATAATCAGAATGGGCATTAAGTAGCAGTGTGGTTAGAGTTCTTCCTTCTCAAGATAAAGTCACCAGGTTTGAAGCCAGGTAGTGTCATTCAGTGTAAGATCACTAACATCCCCTTGTCTTCGAAGCCACTGTTGTAAAGTGAACATTGACATAACGTGAAACATGGCCTTTTTTCACTGGAGTGGTCACACATGTACATTACAAACCTAACTAATCTACTTAGAATTTAAACAAACAATGTAAAACAGTGTTTTATTTATCTATATCCGTAGTATTCTTCTGTTGGTAGCTGCGACTGCCGAATTATTGAAGGAAGTCTGAAGGAGAGGTCACATCTTCTAGATCGGCAGTCCATTCTTCATTGCGCTTCCTTGCTGGAGATTCTGATGTACTTCTTGTAGAAGCAGATCTTTTAGCTGATGCAGAGCTTTCGATGGACAATGAAGTAGGGCTTTGGGGTGATGTAGTTGCAAAAGGACTTTCTGCTGATGTACTTACAGCAAGGCTTTGGGGTGATGTAGTTGCAAAAGGACTTTCTGCTGATGTACTTACAGCAAGGCTTTGGGGTGATGTAGTTGCAAAAGGACTTTCTGCTGATGTACTTACAGCAAGGCTTTGGGATACTTTGTTAGATACTCGTGGGACATCCTGGGCCTAGCAGAAGTCAGATGGACAGGATTAGGTGAATCAATAACGGATGATGGTCACAAAATTTGGTTTAGTGGAGATGAGTCTAAACATCAGCATGGAGTAGGTTTTATCGTACATAAAGATAGATTGAACTCTGTCATCAGCTGCACCCCAATAAATAGCAGGCTTATCACCATTCGTATTGCAGCACATCCAAAGAACATCTCCATCATACAGGTATATGCCCCCACTACTGACTATGAGGATGAGGCAATTGATACATTTTATGACAGTCTGGATGAAGCAATTAAGAAAATTCCAAAGAAAGATCTTCTCATCGTGTTAGGTGATTGGAATGCTAAAATAGGGCCAGATGCATACGGTCACTGGGCTGGTACAGTGGGGAGATTTGGGACAGGTGAAACTAACGATCGAGGACTAAGGCTACTAGAATTTGCCAGCAACTATAAACTAACCATTGCAAATACACTATTTCCTCATAAGTTATCAAGAAGAACAACGTGGCATGCCCCAAAAACTGAGATACATGGCCAAATTGATTTTATTCTTGTATCCAAAAGATTCAAGTCCAGTATTAATAAAGCCAAGACTAGGACTTTTCCTGGCGCCGACATTGGTAGTGATCACGACATGGTATTGATGACGCTCAAGCTTAAACTTAAAAAGAACTATAATCAAAACAGATGTTCTCAGTTAAGATTCAATTTAGACAAACTGAAAGATCCAGAAATCGCGGGAATCTTTGAGGCAACTGTTGGAGGAAAATTCGCAGCTCTCAACTTTTTGGAGGATGATATCAACTCAATCACAGAGAACATGAAAGACGTGCTCATTGAATCAGCAACAGAAATACTTGGTAAAAGAAAGAAAATAAACAAACCATGGGTTACAGATGACATTCTGAAGTTATGTGATACACGGCGAGAAATGAAAAAGGTTAAGAAAGAGGTTCCTGAAGCAGCATGGCAATACAGTATGGTGAATAAAAATATTAGGAAGAAAATGAAACAGGCCAAAGAAAAATGGGTAGCTGATCAATGTGAGTCCATTAATACGGGGCTAATAAAAGGTAACAGCAAGGCAGCTTTTGACACATTAAGAAAACTATCAAAACCCCAACAGCCCAGGGTAACTGTCATAGAAGATAGCAATGGGGCTCTGCTCAATGAAAAAACAGCTGTAATGAGAAGATGGACAGAATATTGTAAAGAATTATATAACTGTAAACTTGACACTAACTTAGGCATATTAAACAACATTAAGTGCGAAAACAGGGAACTCGGAAATGCAGCAATATTACGGGAAGAAGTGGAAGAGGCTATATGTTCGATGAAAGGAGGGAAGTCACCGGGTGTGGATAATATCCCAGCAGAGCTCTTGAAATATGGAGGACCAGATATAGTAAAAATCATGACAACAATTTGCCAGAAGATATGGAGTACAAAAAAATGGCCAAAAGAATGGACGCAGTCATTAGTAATACCGCTTCCAAAGAAAGGAAATCTAAAAATGTGCAAGAACTACAGAACCATTAGCCTTATTAGTCATCCAAGTAAGGTGATGTTAAGGATACTTTTGAACAGAATAAAACAGAAATCAGAAGAAATCTTGTCAGAGGAACAGGCTGGCTTTAGACCAAAAAGAAGTACCTCAGAACAAATCTTCAATATTAGATTACTTAGCGAAAAACATCTCCAACATCAACACGATTTATACCATAACTTCATCGATTTCACAAAAGCCTTCGATCGAGTCTGGCATGAAGGCTTATGGCAAGTAATGAGAAAATTCAATTTTGATACCAACATCATAGATATCATTGAAGCACTATACAAGGACGCAAGCAGTGCTGTTTTTGCAAGCAACGACATTGGAGAATTTTTCAAAACAACTGTAGGAGTTCGGCAGGGATGTATCCTGTCCCCAGTGCTCTTTAATATTTATCTAGAACATATTATGCAAGAGGCTCTCTCTACGATTATAAATCAACCATATCGATTGGAGGCCGACCTCTGTGCAACCTACGTTTTGCTGATGATATTGATCTGATAGCTGGATCAGAATCAGAACTTCAAGACCTTACCTCTAGACTGGAGAAAGTAACAAGAACATATGGGATGGAAATTAATATAGAAAAAAGCAAGATATTGGTGAATAGCCATAAGAAACATGTTCCGACCAACATTACGTTAAATGGGCAAACGTTAGAAGAAGTTAACACCTTTAAATATCTCGGGTCCACTATATGCAGTGATGGAAGATCAATTAAAGAAATCAAGACAAGACTTGAGATGGCCTCAGCTGCCATGACAAGGTTGAATGTGATCTGGAAAAGTAACATCAGTTTTCCTGTGAAGATCAAATTATACAAATCACTTGTATTATCTATTCTCTTGTATGGGTGTGAGAGCTGGACACTCACTGCAGATACGGAGCGAAGGATTCAGGCTTTCGAGCATAAATGTTATAGAAGAATTTTGCGCATTTGCTATAAAGAGCACAAAACAAATGTCTATGTTAGAGAGAAGATAAACACCTATGCAGGCCACCAAGAACCACTTTTGTCAACAGTGAAACGTCGAAAGCTTGCCTGGTTTGGGCATGTAACTCGTCATGACTCCCTTTCGAAAACGATCCTTCAGGGAACAGTCGAAGGTAAACGGAGAAGAGGAAGGCAGAGAAAATCCTGGGCTGATAACATCAAAGAATGGGCAGGACACGGTTTTTCCACACTTGTACGCATTGCTGAGGATAGAGAGCAGTGGAGGACCCTGTCTGCTGATGCTTCCACCATGGCACCCCTACGACCCATGACGGGTTACGGGCTGAGATGAGATGATGACTTGCAGTAGGGGTTTTTGGGGATGTGGGTGTTTTCGTGAAGTACCTCTATAAAGAGGTAGAGTCATGCAGTACATATACTAAAATTGGAACGTTACAGAGAAGATTAGCATGGCCCTGCGCAAGGATGACATGCAAATTCGTGAAGTGTTCCATATAAGGAGCCGCAGAAACATAGTGGTTAGTGCACTGGCTTCCTAGCTCAGTGGTCTATGGTTTGATCCCCAGATGAGGTGGGATTTTTTTAGGCCACAAACGGCTCCTGGGTCGACCCAGTCCCAAATGGGTACCAGAGCAACTCTGGGAAGGTTAAGGCGGCCGGCGTGATGCTGACCACATCACCCCTAGTGTGCCGACGGTCAGGAAAATATGGGCCTAACACCATATTCCCAATATGCCTCAATGGGCGTGTAACGGGATCCCCCCCTCCTACCTCTATAAAGACGTTTGAATTGTCACTCTTCTTTTCTTCTCTCTGTACATTTCTGAATAACAGGCATAGGAATTTAAAATTGAAGTGTTAACCTTGCAGCTTCTTTCAAAATTGGGATCTGTTCTTTCTAAAACTACCATCCCCTTTTAAAAATGTTGGAAAACTTTCTCAAATTCATTGCTGGTTAGGCCTTTAGGCTCAGGAGTCACTTTTCTACTGCAGAATCCTCTACATCTTGGCAATGTTCTTCAAGTTCCAGAAGACCTGCATGGGAGTCCACAAGTCCCGCTATATCTTCTGCCTCCACTTCGTTCTAGCTGCCAAGCCATCTTCACAACATTTTCAGTATTACATTAAAACAAAAAAATATAAAAATAGTTAAATCACTTTGGAAGAACATTTTTTATCACAAAATAGAAGAGCTAAATCACAGTGATGTGCGTGAAATGCGACAAAAATGCAATGAGTCATGAAGTATAAAGCAGAGCAGAGGGGAGCGGTTTCGAAAAAGTGCCGTAGAGCAAGTCAAGCTGTCGTATCATGGAAATGGGTTAATTGAAAACCGTCGTATGAGCAAAGCATCAGAAAGTGCATCACCGTAAAGCGGGGTGTGACTGTATTTTCCTGAAATTTTATTGCAGAGAATTCAAGAAGCTTAGAGCTGAAGATGAAAGTAGTAGTGATTGTGCTTCATCTCCTGTCATAGTGGTTCAGGTTGTAATTAGCTGTGTGCATTACCAGCAGAACGTCAAGTGGCAGAGTGGGTAGAGCACTTGCTTCTAGCGGCAACGTTACTGGTCTGAAAAGCTGGTGGCATCATGCTCCACTCTGCCCAGTTGGGTACCTGACTGTGCTCTTGATTTAGGGAAGGCAAGGGCTGCAAGATGTAATATACTGAAGCTTCTAACACTTCACTTCCCCCTGTGACAGTACTGCAATGGCTGTGGAGCGTAGGTACAGTCAGTTTACTCCAAGCCCTGCTGAGTTGTGCCATCCAGTCATGTCCTCTCAGTGTCTTCATTATCGTTTGTTAAATCTGAAATGAATTTTGTTTTAAATTTGTAGGCAGGCTGTTTGATGGTCAGGTCTTAGACATGGCAGAGTTTGGTGTTGAGAAGTTTGTCTCGATGCAAGACATAAAGGTAACAGTTTGCATTTGGTTGCTGTAATCATGTTCCATTTGATCATTTTCTGTTCTTATAACCACTGTTTAGTATAACAACGTGTATGGACTAAAGATTTTTAAAAAAAAGTTCTTTGTTGTTTTTTGGGTCCAATTTTTCATACCATAATTATCATCATCATTCTTCAGCTGCCTGAGGAGCATAGGGTTTTAACAAATCTGTGCTAAACCCTGTCCTGTTCCATCCACTTAATATCTTTCCATGTCTTTGTAAAAAAAATCCTTTTGATGTCGTTCTCCAGTTTCTCCATGTGTTTTTCGGTCTCTGTACATCTGTAACACTGAGAATTCCAGAATAAGGACTGCGTTGTAAGGATGATATCATCAGACTTTCTCAATTGAATTTGCATCCTATGCATTGCCGTAGTCTTCTCATGTCCTGTTTGACTGCCACCTTTGTGGTTCTACATGTGTGACCTTGTCGCACCACTTCAACCCTTCTATTCTACGCAAGCACCCATTTATGACAGTCAGTAACTTCTTGTTTGTTGTTTTTAGGTTTAAAAATGTGCAGTAGCTTATTATAAATAATTGTATTATTTTATCTTTTACTTTTATCCCATTATCTTTATATCATCATCATCTTCATCCATCCTTAATGCTCCCTATGGAAGAATTAGATGCAGCTGTTGCTTACCACCAGTTTCATTTTTAGGTATTTTATTTAGTAGAAGGCACAAGATTCTTCTAATGTTCCTCTTCTGAAAAATATTCATTGTGAAAGAGAATTACATCTTTCTAATCTTTGTTGTGATTGTTTATTTTTGTATTTGATATTTACAACTAATATAACATGAATGGACATTAAGTAGCAGTGTGGTTAGAGTTCTTCCTTCTCAAGATAAAGTCACCAGGATTGAAGCCAGGTAGTGTCATGCTGTCTAGCTACCTGACTCTGGTCTTGAGTTAAGAAAGGTGAAGGCAGTGAGGTAGGAAACTGGTCACCCCACCTCATAAACCTGAGACCTGGTATAGTGAAGTCTCTAACACTTTACTCTCATAAACCTGAGACCTGGTATAGTGAAGTCTCTAACACTTTACTCTCATAAACCTGAGACCTGGTATAGTGAAGTCTCTAACACTTTACTCTCATAAACCTGAGACCTGGTATAGTGAAGTCTCTAACACTTTACTCTCATAAACCTGAGACCTGGTATAGTGAAGTCTCTAACACTTTACTCTCATAAACCTGAGACCTGGTATAGTGAAGTCTCTAACACTTTACTCTCATAAACCTGAGACCTGGTATAGTGAAGTCTCTAACACTTTACTCTCATAAACCTGAGACCTGGTATAGTGAAGTCTCTAACACTTTACTCTCATAAACCTGAGACCTGGTATAGTGAAGTCTCTAACACTTTACTCTCATAAACCTGAGACCTGGTATAGTGAAGTCTCTAACACTTTACTCTCATAAACCTGAGACCTGGTATAGTGAAGTCTCTAACACTTTACTCTCATAAACCTGAGACCTGGTATAGTGAAGTCTCTAACACTTTACTCTCATAAACCTGAGACCTGGTATAGTGAAATATCTGAACACTTTACTCTCATAAACCTGAGACCTGGTATAGTGAAGTCTCTAACACTTTACTCTCATAAACCTGAGACCTGGTATAGTGAAGTCTCTAACACTTTACTCTCATAAACCTGAGACCTGGTATAGTGAAGTCTCTAACACTTTACTCTCATAAACCTGAGACCTGGTATAGTGAAGTCTCTAACACTTTACTCTCATAAACCTGAGACCTGGTATAGTGAAGTCTCTAACACTTTACTCTCATAAACCTGAGACCTGGTATAGTGAAATATCTGAACACTTTACTCCCCTACGGCAGTATTTACTTATGGACCTACCTTTACCTTTGTAAACTAACATATAACTTTATTTTTTAAATTACATTTCACACTCAGATAATAACATAGATGCTTGTTGCATATCACATATTCAAAGAATAACGTTGATTTTCGTTTATTATATTCCATCGGTTTATAAAATGTTATAGATGTTTATTTTTAATATTTTGCAGACTCAGCAAATAATGTATAGATCAGGGTTTCTTAACCTTGTTTGTGTACCATGGACCCCTTTGATTTTCTGATAAAGGTTATGGGCCCCTTCTTGGTACAAAATGTACATAAAAGCATAATAAATGTTACATTTTAATTGTTAGGTTATGTAATCAGCCCCCTAGAATCCATTCATGTACTCCCAGGTTGTCCGTGGTCCAGTACTTAAAAACCCTGATAAAGATGATTGTTAGAATTTACAGACCTAGAAAATACTAGATGTTGTTAATATGTTACATTTCACACATTCAGGAAATAACGTAAATAAATATTTGTTTGTTATATTCAACAGGCATAGAAAGTATTATACAGATATTTGTGTTTAATATTTGACAGACTCAGAAAACTGCTGTGGGCATTAAGCCATGTATTGTGATCTCCGGAGAGTTCTTTGAAGAGAATGATGACACCAGACGAGTCAAGAATTTGCTTATAGGTTCTCTTCTTGTTTGTTTGTTTGTTTTTATTTAACGGACAATTTTAAAAAATGCCCCGGGTAGTATCCAGGAATCTGGGTTGAGATAAAGATTAGATATATTAGTACTACTTTCCCCCTCAGGCGTGTCATACGAGGCGACTAATATAAAGTTGCGCGTGGGGCTGGCAGCCTGATCATATAAAACAAGTTGCTATAGAAACCACTTCTGAGGGAGCATGTAAATGCTTGGTGCTGGCTTCCTGTGAGGAAACCTGCTGCTGGGATGCCTCCATGCTCCATTAGGAGCAGAAATGAAAATAGTTTGAAGTTTAAAATTGCTTTTGACTAAGTTGCTACAAAAGAAGTAGAGCTTTTGTAATGTAGTTCATTGTTAATTTGTTACAAATTAAATTTATTTTATAACGGAAAAATGTGAATGAAAATGTGGCTTATTTGACACCACACACTTGTATCAGAGGAAGCAGAAATCCATCTAAATAGGTCACACTTAATTAATTGCATTTTCGTTTTTGTCTGTTTCAGACTTTTTCCGTGGAGAAAACGTGAACAAAGTCTGTCTGTCTGGCCTCGAGCATGTGATAAACATTCATGCAGTGAATGGTAAAATTTACATTCGCAACTACAGGTAAATATGGCATGCAGTATTTTTTGTTTTTGTTTTAAATTTAAAAAAAATAGTAATCCTAACTCTTCTTCGTCTTTTTTTTTACCCCCTTCACGTCTGTCTCCTCTCCGTATATTCTTTGTTCTTCCTCTTCCTATCGTACCCTGGGGATTACAGAACAAAGATTACCTTCTAATGCTACCAGCAGGAAATCTGAGGCACATCTCCAATCCAACCTGCAAGTCTGGAAGGAAGAGCTGGAGAAGAGAGGGATGGTCATAAGCAGCTCTAAAACAAAATTCATGGTGATATCACGAGAAGAAAGAAGACATCAGATTAAGCTGGGAGAACAGGTCCTAGAGCAGGTCGACCACTTTAAATACCTCAGAGCTATTATAGACTGAAAGGGAGGTATCAAAGAAGAGTTGGCCACTCGAAAAGCAGCAGCTGGGAGACTTTTTCAGGCCATAAATCGAGGATTCCTCAGCAAGAGAGAGGTTGGTAAGAAAATGAAGATGGCTGTATACCGCTCCACCTATGTCCCAGTCTCGACATATGGATGCGAGTCATGGGCAATGACTACAACCCATAAAAGCCAGATCCAAACCTCAGAAATGAGGTATCTGAGGAAGGTGGTTGAAGTAACAAGAGGAGACATGGTACGCAACCAGACGATACGTCAAGGCCTAAAATCTCACCCCCTGCAGACCCAAGTAGAACAGTCCCAATTAAGATGGTTTGGCCATGTCTGCAGAATGGGAGAAGATCGGATACCACGACAAGCATGGGAAACAAAGAGCCAAGGATCCAGACCCCGAGGATGACCCAGAGTCCGCTGGGAGGACAACATTAGACAATCTTTGAAGGACCGAGGACTAGAATGGAACCAGGCCAGGAGGAAGACAGCCTTCTTCTCTCTTCCAAACCTCTACACCTCATGGTAGAAGGGGAACGACTACCGTAAAATCTCGCATATAATACGCACAATTTTTACTAATTTTTGCCCGCTAATACTCGGGTGCGTATTATACGCGAGGACTAAAAAATACGCAATTTTCGATATCTAAAGTAACCTACATTGGAAAGTCTGTCAAGTTTTTGTCACAATTTAACAGTGAAAATGGCGCAAAATTGAATGTGCCATGTGTTTTCTTATGTGTCAGACATTGTTGCAAAACGCATTTCGCACTCTTGGTCTTCAATCTATTTTGATATTAAGCTTGGTTTGTAAGTTTGTCATTTTATTATTTTGAGCCCTAAAAATTATTCGAGAAAATGTTGTACGGCTGCAGAAAAGCTCTTAGTGGTAAAATATGCAGAATCTAACGGCAATCGGGCAGCAAGTCGACATTTTTCCATTAACGAGTGTAACGTTCGATTATGGCGAAAAAACAAAGAGGCGCTGCAAGTGTTGCCTAGTAAGAAAAAGGCGAATCGTGGGTCACCACCAGATCTTCCAGACCTAGAAAAAACATTATTAGAGTGGGTAGTGGATAGAAGGCAACAAGGCATCGGTGTTTAATGCAGTGAAATCCGACTTAAAGCTCTGGAACTTAAAAAATCTCGTACAGGCACAACAGCATTTAAAGCGTCATATTGATTGGCAGTTCGTTTTATGAAGCGACATGGTCGTTCAGTTTGTCGAAGAACTACTATCGTGCAGCATCTTCCATCTTCTTTCAGTTTTTTAACAAATGTTTCATAAAATAAAATCTTGAAAAATTATGATGCGTATTATACACGAATTTCCATTTTACCAGAAAATGTTGGGCTAAATCAAGCATGCATATTATACACGAGTGCGTATTATACGCGAGATTTTACGGTAAGTAAGTAAGTAAGTAATCCTAACATTTGGAAAGAACCAGAAAAAATGTCACTGAAATACAGGGGGAGGGAAATTAGCCTTTGATGAATACAAAGATACTAAGGATACCACTACACATAGACATTGTAGTGAAATTGACAGAGATACAACGGTAAAATACCTCCAAAGATAACATTTAAGGATAAAAACATAATGCGTAGGCTGCGAATAGTACATGATCGCCTAGACCGCGGGTCATCATCCTCCATAATAATTGACTTGCTAGACAGGAGGGGAACGGCGGATCAAAAAGGAAAAAAATATGACTGGAAAGATTGCGTGAGACTAGAAAGGCTAAGGAGACGCAATTGGGGGGGAAACGGAGAAAAGTCACGTTTCCCAAGTTGACATAACAAGTAAGCAACTCGACAGAAGGGACCATAGATATGTTACGCCACAGTCATTTATTGGACGCTTTTGCAATACCAAGCCCTTGATTTGAATTCAGCGGCTAAAACGCAGATGTTTGGAATATTACAAAATGTAAAAAGTACTTTTTTCTTAATATTAATGTTAGGAATATAAAAATTAGCTGGCCGGATGGCCCATTCTGAGCAGTGAACTAATATGGTCTTAATTTTACAGACGGATAGATAATATTGAAGATAATGACAAAAGACAGTGTTGTTCACATCATCGACAGACTGTATTGAATCTAAAAGTGTCGCTAATTGCACAAAAAAACACGACCTTGGGACGCAGGTGTTCAAATCTACGTAGTATGGAAGAGAGGGACATTGGTGGTAGCTGTGTCTAAATATAACTTTTAACGACAAAATTTTGGAGGGGAGAGAAAGGTTGGTTCAAAAATCAAGTACATTTTTGTAGAAACACAAGTAGAGACGGACAGACTAACAGATAACCATCCATACTTGACTGAAGCATGACTGAAATGACTTTAGTGTAGGAAATTTGAATTTAAAATAAACCTAGGCAGTGATTGGCCACAGACAATCATATCATTAGCGCTCAGACGCGAAAGTGGGGCCATTCTTCAATAGTTGTTCAGTGATAGACACAGATTTTAAAGTGTGGTGATTTCCATATGAAAGAAAGTGAAAGAAATTTAGGGACGCCATACTATAGCCAGCAGCTCAGCTGAGTTTTGCTAGCAATTCTGTGTTATTTATTCATAATCTGGTAAGATTGAAATTATTTCCTTATATATATTTTGAATATTGTTTCATGTTTGAGTGATTTGATACTGCCATATCGAAATCTAGCCTTACAAACAAGTAGGGATTTGCTCTAGACCCCCCGCCCTAGTCAGGGTCTAGGGACCAACAATGTACATAAACTCCAGCAAGGATTAGGCAAGACAGATCAAGTGTTGAGAATAATGAAACATATTGCCTATCCTCTTTTAGGGCAGAAAACTAATAAATATTTTTTCAGAATCTATAGTCTGGGAGGATCTATCTGATGTAAAACCACCATGGTAAATGTGCTGTTTGGTCAGAGAGATCTGACCTGTCTGTATGATGTGGTTGTTGTGTCAGTGTTGTGTCCAGACGTGGGTAGAGAATAGATTTTGACACATGGCCCATACTTTGATTGCAGAGCTGTGAGTTTCTGTTGTCAACAAAGCAGTGTCTATTCAGTTGGTGACTTTACTCGAGTGTATCTGTGCAGTACTTGTGACAGAGACCACCATTATTGCCCGCCAGCACGGAGAGGTGGGACCACAAGATTTCAGCACCAGAGCTACAACTACAAGATGAGTGAGCCTCTGGTCTGCTGGACATTCACCAACGCTGTGTAGTTACTAATACCCCCCATAAAAATTCCCACCATTTTCTGGACACTGTGTAGTCAATATAGACAGGTGTGATGAGGCCACCCCAACAGCACAAACATTAACTATCCTCCCAAGTAGATGACTACTAGAACATTTTAATAAAACTAACTAGTATAGTACATATATATGTACACTATTGCTTTTATGATATAATATTCCATGCATTTCTTTCATAATCTCTAAATCCTTTTTAAGTTCTGGTCAACCTAAAAAATTGATCCAGAACCAAATAAATGTAATATAATTCTATCAAAAAATTTTACACACGTGAGTTAGTTCAGTGTATTTTAACATTTATTAATATTATTAGTCTTGTTAAATATCTGTGGGTATATCTATAACCTATTACACCACACTACATATCATAACCCTAGACACTTTACGTAGCCACATTCATTAAAAAAAATTAAGTGTGAGGTCGTAGTGGTAGCAAGAAAGGCCTTCTGACAATTCTCAACTACATTTTATCTCAGGAGCCTTCACAGCTGGCCTCATACAATTACATTTAGTAATATCAACATCATACAATACCATCAAACACCACTACAGATATTGGGGGCTCGTCCGGGATAATTAGCCCAACAGTAATATTAGGATCTCCTGGTGGGAGAAATAAAAGTAGGGAAATAAATTGTAAAATTCCCTTTAAAATTAAAAGTGTCCCTACAGATAAAAGTTGGTGAATCTTCACAGCCAGTAATAATTAATTAGTTAACTGGTTAGTTAGAATTGGTTAGACTATAGTCATAAGAAGTACTTAGTGTATTTACTGGTTAGAGATTTAGCTTGTATATTAGTATATTGTCTAAAAAGTATGGCGGAGCTGGCAAAATTTAGATCAGCTGCTGTGCTCACCGCGAAGGAGATGGGAATGGATGGTCAAATTTTAATTCAATACGTAACGGCTGAATGTGATAAATATATTGAACGGGAAGAAAGGAGATTAGAAAAAGAGGCTGAAAGAAAATTAGAGGCTGAAAGGTTAGCTGAAGAAAAGAGGTTACAAATTGAGGCTGAGACAAAGAGGCTGCAGATTGAGGCAGAAGAAAAACGACAGCAAAGGGAGGCAGAAGAAAAACGACAGCAAAGGGAGGCAGAAGAAAAACAACAGCAAAGGGAGGCAGAAGAAAAAAGGTTGACTGCCGAAAGGGAGGCAGAAGATAGAAGGTTGCAAAGGGAGCACGAATTACGACTAAGGGAGCTGGAATTACAAGGCCAGGCTCCTGAAAATGGTGCCAGCCCTTTTGCCTCAGATGCTACGCCCAGTCTGGGAGCCTCAAACTCAGCTATGGGGTTTCATTTAGACCATTTTGTTGAAAAAGACGATGACATAGAAGGGTACCTAGGACGTTTTGAGTTATTAGCTACTACATATGGGTTAGAGAGAGAGAGGTGGAGTTTAAAGCTATCACAGGGATTGAGAGGTACTTCTTATGAAGTATTTGCCAAAATGAACAGGGAAGACCAAGACAATTATGACATGTTAAAGCAGGCTTTGTTATTAAGGTACGAGAAGAATGGTGAATTTTATCGTAAGAAATTTAGAAATGCCAAACTGTTGTCTGGGGAGACATACCACCAATTCTCTGCCAGACTAGAAACCTATTTGGAGAAATGGACGGCTCTGGGGAAGACCCAAGATCTTAAAGAAATGATCATGATTGAGCAATTGAGAGAGTCCATGGCTCCAGACATGAGAAAATTTCTCATGGAACAAGGTGCAGAGAAGTTGGGGGAAATTTTAAATGTTGCTGAGAGGTATCAGGCAGCCCAGGCAGAGGTAAGTGGTGCTAAGAAGAAGCACATAGACAATTTTAAAGCTCCACAGCAATTTAATAAATTTGATAATAGAGAGCAGGGAAATAAAGGTAGGACAAACTTTGAGCGGCCAAGAAATGACTATCGCGACAGAAACTCACAGTTCAATGACCAAAAGTTCAATGAAAGAAAACCGTTGAACCAAGGAAAAAGATGGTGTAAATGGTGCAAGAAGGATAACCATAACACCGAATTTTGTAGAAGGAAACCTTCAAACATTGCTGCAATGAAGTCGGGGACGCAAAGATTAAAGGTTAATCCTAAGGAGCAACAGGAACCGTATCACCCCCCAGTTTGTGAGGATGTTATTTGTAATGGGGTCACCATAAGGTGCCTTTATGATACAGGTTTGGATTATGATTCAGTTGTGAAGTCTAGCCTAGTGGACCCAAGTCAGTATATCACAGAAACAGTGGAAATACAAGGGGCGACTAAGGACATACCACTCATGACACTTCCCATCGCAAGGATAACGGTGAAAACTCGCTATGTGGAAGGAGAAATCAGAGCAGCAGTGATAGATGAACCAATCTACCCTCTGATATTGGGGTGTAGATACGTCTTCTTGGGGAATCCCGAGAAACCTGTGGTCATGGCGACAGTGCAGACCAGGTCACAGAAGAAGGAGGAAGAAGGTGAACCTATAAATGCTCATCCAGAGGAGATGAGGAAGGCGCAGGCTGAGGATAGGACACTCAAGCCCTGTTTTAAAAAATTGCCCAAATGCCACACACCTCCGAGCAAGGGGGAATATTTCATGAAGAACAAACTATTATACAGGAAGACAGGAACTAGGTCCACTGGTCACGGACAGTTAGTTCTTCCCAAGATATATAGGGCAAACTTAATAAGGAGCTTACATGTTGGAAAAGATGGTGACCATGAGAAAGTCGGTACCATCTGCCAAAAGATTGCTCGAAAATACTATTGGCCCGACGTAAATGTCGATGTTGAAAACTTTGTAGAAGCATGTGGCGTATTTCATGAGGGAACACCCACAAAGGGAACATATGTGCAGGACCTAGAAACGCCACGGGGCAACTTTAGGCCTGAAAGGAAAACTAATTATACTCAGGTAGACAAAGTGGAATGGGAGCCCCCTTTTCACACCCAGTCTTCACTTGAATGGATTAACATGGCCACTATGCGACAAGTACAAAGAAGAAATTTTACCCAGGATAAGATGACAATCCCTCGGTCAGACTTATATAAACTGGAAGAACAGACAAGAGAGCGAAGATCTCTCATAAGCAATCTAAAGTGGGGAGACAAACCCCAGAAAAAAATTGGTAGTGGTCGATTTGTGAGTGATGATTCTAGGAAGAAAAGTCCTCATTATAAAGCTTCTAAGGGACGGGACCAGACGGGTTCCAGGAAAAATACGTATGATAAATTAAAGATCCAGATGTAACTTTATTAAGGACCTGGACAGATGAGAAGGCGGAAGAGACTGTTACCTCATCGTATCAATATGTGAACGAACTGACCACTCGTTTGAAAGCTGGATGGAAACTGGCAAATGATAATTTGAAGCAAGCCAGGAAGAAACATGCAGCATATTTTAATAGGAAGGCAAAGGACAGGGAACTGGCAGTCGGAGAGAAGGTGCTGTTTCTACTACCCGGAAGCCAGAATAAATTACAAATTGGTTGGCAAGGTCCATATACGGTTCTAGAGAAGGTGTCTAGAACAAACTATAAAATTGACAAAAAGGGGAAGGAGAAAGTTTATCATGTAAACCTGTTAAAGAAGTATCTGGACAGACCACTCCAGGAAAGCACCCCCTTATTGACCTTAGCTATTGCAACCCAGATGCAAAAAGAACCACTCACCTCACATGAATACCCATTACATCCTTGTGAAACCGCAGCACAGGTAAAAGTCAGTAAGCACCTGACTAAAAACCAGAGGGAGAGAGTTCAACAAGTTCTGGAGGAACATACAGATGTATTAACAGATAAACCAGGCCATACAAATTTGCTACAGTATGACATGAAACTGGTAGACTCAAACCCAATCTGTATGAGAGCCTATTCTATTCCGTTCGCGAAGGAGAAGGCATTGAAGGAAGAAATAGAGTATTTGTTGAAGGAGGGGATTATTTCGCACAGTGAATCATCTTTTAGTTCTAGTGTCGTTTTGTTGAGAAAACCGTCTGGGGAACACAGACTGTGCATAGATTACAGGAAACTGAATGCTGTCACAGAAGGACAAGTGGATCCATTACCAGACACAAAACAGTTATTTGCCAGACTGAACAAGGCAAAATACTTTTCAAAGGTGGATCTTAGTAAAGGCTATTACCAGATCCCAGTGAAGCCTGAAGTGAGACCTTATTTGGCTTTTAGCACTTCGGATGGACATTATGAATTCATATGCTACCATTCGGACTGAAAAATGCTCCGAGTGTGTTTTCAAGGATGATGCGAAAATTGTTGGATCCCCTGAATAACCCATGTATCACGAATTTCATGGATGATATTCTCGTCGCCACAGAGACATTTGAAGAACACATTGAAGCTCTGGAGATGTTGTTTGATAGACTTCGGGAGGCGAATTTGACTGCTAGGCCAACAAAATGTTGTATTGGATGCAAAGAGTTGGAATTCTTGGGACACACTGTATATCAGGGTAATATGACCCCTGATCCTAAGAACTTGGAAAAACTGCAGAGAGCACCTAGGCCACAAACAAAAAAAGGACGTGCGATCATTCGTGTCGTTATGCGGATTTTATCAGAAATACATCAAAAATTTTAACGCTATTTGTGCTCCTCTGACTGATCTGACTCGCAAGGGACTTCCAGATAAAATTATTTGGACTGCACAATGTGAACTAGCGTTCCAAGAGTTAAAGGAAAAACTCACTAGCAAGCCTATTCTCAAACTGCCTGATTTGACACAGGACTTTGTCTTAAGAACCGATGCAAGTAATGTAGGACTAGGAGGGGCTTTGTTGCAAAGATCAGCTTCACCTGATGGGGAACTTAAACCAGTCGCTTATGCAAGCCGCAAATTGAATAAGGCGGAACAAGGATACTCCACAAGCGAAAAAGAATGTTTAGCATTAATCTGGGCAATAAAGAAGTTTCAAATCTATCTGTATGGTAGGACTTTTGTGGTGGAGACGGACCATCAGCCTCTCGTGTTCTTGTCTCAGGCTAAGCATGAAAACGCAAGATTGTTGAGGTGGTCTTTGTTGCTTCAACCTTATCAGTTTAGTATCCAATATATCCCAGGCAAATTGAATGTCGGTGCAGATTTCCTCAGTCGGCACCCCTGTGATCAAAATTAGAGTAGTGGCAGACGTGAGGAGTAATTTTACCTATGTGTATCGCTGGTTTTGAAACTTGCCATAGGCATGTTTTCAAGTGGGGAGATGTGTAGTGAAATTGACAGAGATACAACGGTAAAATACCTCCAAAGATAACATTTAAGGATAAAAACATAATGCGTAGGCTGCGAATAGTACATGATCGCCTAGACCGCGGGTCATCATCCTCCATAATAATTGACTTGCTAGACAGGAGGGGAACGGCGGATCAAAAAGGAAAAAAATATGACTGGAAAGATTGCGTGAGACTAGAAAGGCTAAGGAGACGCAATTGGGGGGGGAAACGGAGAAAAGTCACGTTTCCCAAGTTGACATAAAAAGTAAGCAACTCGACAGAAGGGACCATAGATATGTTACGCCACAGTCATTTATTGGACGCTTTTGCAATACCAAGCCCTTGATTTGAATTCAGCGGCTAAAACGCAGATGTTTGGAATATTACAAAATGTAAAAAGTACTTTTTTCTTAATATTAATGTTAGGAATATAAAAATTAGCTGGCCGGATGGCCCATTCTGAGCAGTGAATGGCCACAGACAATCATATCATTAGCGCTCAGACGCGAAAGTGGGGCCATTCTTCAATAGTTGTTCAGTGATAGACACAGATTTTAAAGTGTGGTGATTTCCATATGAAAGTGAAAGAAATTTAGGGACGCCATACTATAGCCAGCAGCTCAGCTGAGTTTTGCTAGCAATTCTGTGTTATTTATTCATAATCTGGTAAGATTGAAATTATTTCCTTATATATATTTTGAATATTGTTTCATGTTTGAGTGATTTGATACTGCCATATCGAAATCTAGCCTTACAAACAAGTAGGGATTTGCTCTAGACCCCCCGCCCTAGTCAGGGTCTAGGGACCAACAATGTACATAAACTCCAGCAAGGATTAGGCAAGACAGATCAAGTGTTGAGAATAATGAAACATATTGCCTATCCTCTTTTAGGGCAGAAAACTAATAAATATTTTTCAGAATCTATAGTCTGGGAGGATCTATCTGATGTAAAACCACCATGGTACATGTGCTGTTTGGTCAGAGAGATCTGACCTGTCTGTATGATGTGGTTGTTGTGTCAGTGTTGTGTCCAGACGTGGGTAGAGAATAGATTTTGACACATGGCCCATACTTTGATTGCAGAGCTGTGAGTTTCTGTTGTCAACAAAGCAGTGTCTATTCAGTTGGTGACTTTACTCGAGTGTATCTGTGCAGTACTTGTGACAGAGACCACCATTATTGCCCGCCAGCACGGAGAGGTGGGACCACAAGATTTCAGCACCAGAGCTACAACTACAAGATGAGTGAGCCTCTGGTCTGCTGGACATTCACCAACGCTGTGTAGTTACTAATACCCCCCATAAAAATTCCCACCATTTTCTGGACACTGTGTAGTCAATATAGACAGGTGTGATGAGGCCACCCCAACAGCACAAACATTAACTATCCTCCCGTAGATGACTACTAGAACATTTTAATAAAACTAACTAGTATAGTACATATATATGTACACTATTGCTTTTATGATATAATATTCCATGCATTTCTTTCATAATCTCTAAATCCTTTTTAAGTTCTGGTCAACCTAAAAAATTGATCCAGAACCAAATAAATGTAATATAATTCTATCAAAAAATTTTACACACGTGAGTTAGTTCAGTGTATTTTAACATTTATTAATATTATTAGTCTTGTTAAATATCTGTGGGTATATCTATAACCTATTACACCACACTACATATCATAACCCTAGACACTTTACGTAGCCACATTCATTAAAAAAAAATTAAGTGTGAGGTCGTAGTGGTAGCAAGAAAGGCCTTCTGACAATTCTCAACTACATTTTATCTCAGGAGCCTTCACAGCTGGCCTCATACAATTACATTTAGTAATATCAACATCATACAATACCATCAAACACCACTACAGACATATACACATATGCACACACTCCTACCCCCCCAGGTATTCCGCCTCAGTGAATTGTACCTACTAATTTCAACTTTTGTTAACAAAGGGCCTTGTAATGTTTTTCACAAATATTTTGTGACGGATTGATTAGGGGTAGGAGGGCTAAGAGGTATGGTGTCCACATCTAATTCTAAAGGTACCTGGTTCACTCCCAGTACAGGGAGTGTAATTAATGGAAATTTTGTTTCAGAACCAGTGGTTACTAATGAGGTCATATTCCTCCCTGATCTCCTGGGTAGTGAGATTGGATGCCCAGCCTTCTCAGATAAGGGTGAAAAAAAAGGAGGTCCCTGTGCAAGATGCGCCCATTAAAAATCCCTCGGCAGTTGGAAATCGTAAAGAGTAGGTCATACAGCCGCTGCCTTGGCAAAATTAAAAAATTAGAAAACCTACCCACCACAAAAATGTTTATAGAGTGTGTGATTCCTGTAAGCACAGAAGAGGAAACAAATGGTGATGAAGATGACATAAAGATGGAAGAACTGAAGGCAGCACTGGAGAAAATCAAGATGGGCAAAGCAGCAGGGCATGATGGTATAACACCAGAAATGGTTAAGTACATGGGAGCATCAGGCGACCTATTACTCTTAAGGCAGCGTGGTGCAACAAGACCATACCAAAGGACTGGGAGATTGCCATCATAACACCAATTTTCAAAAAGGGTGACAATCGACAATGTGGAAACCATAGAGGCATATCCCTTCTCAGTGTCCCTGGTAAAATCTACTCTAGAATCCTAGAGCAGAGACTCCGACACCTAGCTGAGCCACAATTGGATGAGGTCCAGTGCGGATTCGAGCAAACCGAAGTACTCAAGACCTAATATTCACACAGCTGAGTAAAAAGGCCCTTGAGTATAAGAGTGAGATCCATCTTTGTTTCATAGATCTGGAAAAGGCATTTGACAGGGTCCCCTGGAGCAAACTTTGGGACTGTTTGGCAAGGAAAAACATTCCAGCACCTCTGATTCATGCTATACAGAGCTTCTACAAGTCTTGCAGAAATTATGTGAGGACAGCAAACCATAAGTAAGAAGAGTTCAGGACCACCACTGGTGTAAGACAAGGTGATATCCTGTCACCTTATCTTTTCATACTCCTCATGGACGATGTTATCAAGTCATGTAAGGAGAGAACAAGAAAGTATTCAGTGGGGTACTGGAAGATGAGACAGGTATGTATTTCAGAGCTCGCATTTGCTGATGATGTTGCCCTGATTGCTAAATCAGAGGCACATCTCCAATCCAACCTGCAAGTCTGGAAGGAAGAGCTGGAGAAGAGAGGGATGGTCATAAGTAGCTCTAAAACAAAATCCATGGTGATATCACGAGAAGAAAGAAGACATTAGATTAAGCTGGGAGAACAGGTCCTGGAGCAGGTCGACCACTTTAAATATCTTGGAGCTATTATAGACCGAAAGGGAGGCATCAAAGAAGAGTTGGCCACTCGAAAAGCAGCAGCTGGGAGACTTTTTCAGGCCATAAATCGAGGATTCCTCAGCAAGAGAGAGGTTGGTAAGAAAACGAAGATGGCTGTATACCGCTCCACCTATGTCCCAGTCTCGACATATGGATGCGAGTCATGGGCAATGACTACAACCCATAAAAGCCAGATCCAAACCTCAGAAATGAGGTATCTGAGGAAGGGGGTTGAAGTAACAAGAAGAGACATGGTTCGCAACCAGACGATACGTCAAGGCCTAAAATCCCACCCCCTGCAGACCCAAGTAGAACAGTACCAACTAAGATGGTTTGGCCATGTCTGCAGAATGGGAGAAGATCGGCTACCACGACAAGCATGGGAAACAAAGAGCCAAGGATCCAGACCCCCAGGACAACCCAGAGTCCGCTGGGAGGACAACATTAGACAATCTTTGAAGGACCGAGGACTAGAATGGAACCAGGCCAGGAGGAAGACAGCCGAAAGGATAGTCTGGCGCTCTCTCTTCCAAACCTCTACACCTCACAGTAGAAGGGGAACGACTAAGTAAGTGATTCCTGTAAACACACATTGGGATCCTTGTCGGTGCTGTGGAGTTCATGCACTGTGCTGAGATCCTCCTTGTGTGATTTAAGGGAAGAGACTGGAGCACTGATGGGGTTGTTCATGTGTAATGAAGATGGTCATTAAAGCCAAAACACTTGGATTGTTTGCTGTCTGTGTTACGTGTAACATGTTTTAGGGATCACACTCAAAATTCCTTATTTTGCTGTTGATTTTCATTTTCCTGTTGTATAAATCACAAATCATTTATGATGTAAAACTGATTCTTCGACCAGGGTGTTGCTGAAAAAGTCTGGATCAAGAACTCCAAGGGTGGAACTAGAGTCAATAGGCCCAAGTTTAGATCTCAGTATGCGAAGAACGAGACTTGCCTCTGATGACCTATTTAAACGAGCACTGAAGAAGCCTCCGACAGCAAAGGTGTGTTGCTTTTTTTTATTTTTTTTATACATAATAAGTGTTGAATGATGGCCTGTGACCTGTTGTCAGAAGTTAATGAATTGATACACAATATTGCAACTGATCCAGTAATAACAGGGTTGTTTAAAAAAATTAAATTAGTGTTGGAATCTTTAACAGTTAATTAACGGTTTAAAATATTTTTAATTGGTTGACAAAACAAATTTTAATCAAGTATACCATTTTTAATCAAATCAATCAATCAATACCCTTTAGCTCCCAGAGGAGCATAGGCCTTCAACAAACACATGCCGTCTTCCTGTCCTGTGCCATCCGCTCAAGTTCTTTCCATGTTTTCCTTATCATTTTCACTTCTGTTTCCAGTTCTCTTCTTACCATTTTTAGCAATGTTTATAATTTTTCTTAAATGTGAGAGCATTTGCCATGTTAGAGGTTTGTGATATGGAATTTAGCAAGTATGGTAAGTATTATAATAAATTGTTTTGTTGTAACTTTACAGTGTAGAGGCTTTGTTGTGCTTAGTTTCATTTCCAAACCCATTCTCATTGTCAGGTGTTCTAAAAAATGGTCTAGTGTCATTTAAACAAAAAAAAATCTTGTTCTGATTATGATGGACAGAGTGAAAATAATTTGTTGAAAAGGGGGGAATCGGAGAAGAAAATTGCCAAAAGACATAGTGTCAAGGTTGTCAAAATGATTGACATTAATGATAAAATAGTGAGTCAATTCTTCAGTTTGTTCCTTTATTAAAAAGTGAAGGCAGCTCCAGCAGAAAAATAATGATAAAGGCAGACAACGACAAAGTAGAAGAAGCAGCATACAAATTCATCATCATCACTCTTCAGCTGCCCAAGAAGCATATGCCTTCAACAAAATTATGCCATGTCTTCCTGTCCCGTGCCATCAGCTCAAGGTCTTTCCATGTCTGTCTCCAGTTCTCTTCTCCATGTGTTCCTTGGTCTCCCTATACCTCTCTTGCTCTGGGGATTCCAGAACAAGGACTGCCTGGTAATGCTATCAACAGATTTGTTCACACTTGTGTCCTATCAAACTCCAGCATCTTCTTCTCATCTCTTATTCCACTGGTTCTTGTCATCTGTTTCACAATAGTGATCTTGTCATCTGTTTCACAATAGTGATCTTGTCATCTGTTTCACAATAGTGATCTTGTCATCTGTTTCACAATAGTGATCTTGTCATCTGTTTCACAATAGTGATCTTGTCATCTGTTTCACAATAGTGATCTTGTCATCTGTTTCACAATAGTGATCTTGTCATCTAAGACACCACACACCCAGCGCACAAAACCTATGACAAAAATAACCAAAACATAGGGCACATACCACTTGACCACAATAAATATCCTGCAGGGTGGAAAACGATAGAAGAATTAGATCATTACCCATACATGTACAATATAGTACACAGTAGTAGTCAATATAAAGGAAAAATTCCACCATGGGAACTAAAAGTATCAAAAACTGACTCCAATCTCAGAGAGATAATTAACAAATCTAAAGACCCTAGCGTAATAAAAGAGAAAGCCCTCCTAGAGCACATCAAACAGTTCACGGACTCACTCTCATCAATACAAGCAATCGATAACAGAAATGAGAGTAGCAGACCCGATATAATAGAAGAAATATTACAGGTAAACACATACTTAAGTACTACTGGATGCAAAGTCATGGTAGCATAGATCCCATCTCATGTTGGCATAACAGGAAATGAACTCGCTGACAGGGAAGACAAGTGGGGAAAAAATAGCAATTAAAAAATTGAAACAGGGCTAGGGAGATTCGAAATAAAGAGGACAATAACCACAGAATTGATAATAGCATGGGACCAGAGTACAAAAGGAAGACATGCATACCAGCTTTTAAAAAAACCCAAATAAAAAATGTAAAATTTAAGACAAACTTAAAATACCAGTAAATAAAAAAACTACCCCGGCTCAGACTAGGAACCGGCTACTTTAGAATAGAGGACTCCTTTTGTGTAGAATGTTAGAACCTAATACCACTAAACACTTCTTACTGGAATGCAAGAAATACGACCAACACAGAAAAAATATAAAAGACTATTGTAATAACTGCAAAATAGAACTTAATGTAGAAAATCTAATGAGCACCAAGCCACCACTAGGAGTACAAAGATTAGTAAAACAATATATCATAAAAACAAAAGCAACAATATAAAAGACAACAGGAGGAAAGGCCCCACCACCACCAAATAAAAAACAAAAAAAAAAAGAAGAAAAATACCTATATATCTATATTCTGAAAGTAAACTCATAACAACGCTAACAGTAGTAACAAAGCTATATCATCGGAAGGAAATAACACAACCCAGTAGAAAAAAAAACGTAAATAAACTACAAACCAATATTAAAATCATGCCAGCATAGACACAGATGTGCGTCTGAAAAACAAAAAAAACGGAACTATTCACCAAAAAGTAAAAAAAAAAAATCTTGCCTTGTTTTGGCGAGGTGCGCCTGGTTAAACCTAGCCAGTTATATTAGGGCGCATGTCCAAATATAAAAAGAGAAATAATACAGTGCAGAATGTATAATAATCACAATCAAGAAAATAGCACACTGCATGAAAATAAAAAAACGTCCTGATACAACCAACAGTACCATGTATATGGTAAACGGTTGAAAGGCGCGTGCTACACAGAGGAAAGTAGCAAACACCTTATAAAAAAAAATGATTCTGCATCTTGTAGTGGTGTTTCTTCAAGTTCAAAACTTTATTCTCACTATCTTTGTTTTCTCCCTGTGTATTTTCAGTCCCACTATTTAACTGGTTTATGACAAAATAAGAAAAAAAAAGACAGATCATCTGGACAGCCAATGTCAGGACCATGTTATGTGTGATATCTCTAATATTTAATAACAACTTCATTAATAAAATGGTTTTTTGTGGATACAAGCATTTTTTCTTTTCCCCCTTAATCCAGTTATCCAAAATTTTGATTATCCTAACAACTCTGGTCACGAATTAATTTAGATAATTGTTGATCTACTGTATTTCTTGTTCTTCTCTCTTCCTTTTTATGCTTCCTAAGGAGCATATGACACAGCGACTGCATGAAATGATTTGGTGTAAGCTTTCTACAAGGGGGCTTATTTCAGTATAGCTCTAACAACCGTGAAGGGGAAACCACAAAAAAAAAAGATATGAAAATGAAGGTGGTTGACTTTCCACACAGCTTTTCCTTCTTGCCCCTTGTGAAGGGTTTTAAAATGTAAACAGTGTGGTCATTTCTGTCCTCTATGGAGTGAAGTACCATGCACCATACAAGTGATCTGTTTGTCATCTGTTGGTAAATTGTTGTTTATTGTAACCTTCATATTTCTATGTTGGTGACCGTTGATGATTTGTGTAGCGTTAGTTGCAACTCAGTTGTCTCACATGATTTACCACTTTTTAAAATGGTATTTGATGTTGAAAGTGTTCAATAAGAAATTATCCCTACAATTACATTTCTAGACTTTATCTGGTCCCTGGTCATCCATAGTTTGTGGTTGGCAACATGGCCTTCTCCAACCCAGTTGAGGGAGAAACCGAATGGTGATGAGAGAGGCCAGAAACAGACTGCCAGTTTTATAAGAGAGGTAGATGTGGTTATTTGAGAGGGAGCAAAGAAGAAGATGAACTACTAATTGCACCATTGAATTCAAATGACTAATAATTTATATCATTGAAAATTTTCAGCACGGTCTTTAATATTTTAAATATTTTTTCTTTTCAGCCAAAGAAGAAGAAAAACATTTCTCGAGATGAACTCGGCAACAAACTTGGCCGCATTCATATGAAGACACAGGCCTTTGATAAACTGCAAGCCAGAAAGCTGAAAGGTCTGAAGAGAAAAGTTCCAGCAGAAAAGAAAAAAGAAAAGAGGCTGGCAAAAAAGCAGAAAACTGACTCGACCTCTTGATGATGGTTATGTATTGTGCTCTTGTTCTTCAGTTTTATGATTGTTCTATGATGTTTGAGTGGAATGAAGAGAGATATTGAAGAGTGTGGTAAATCACATACAACAAGGAATAATGAGCATTGACAATTGATTATGTATGTGATATTTAAATATCAGTTTGAATGGGAACATGTTAATATTGTTAGTATGTATGACTTTGTGTTTATGTCTTCCTCATATGCCATGAAATAAAAATGATACCAGGCAGTATCTGTTGGATTTATTTTATCTGTTGCTGATGGAGCATAGTGTACTGTCATCATCATCATTGACCTTAAACTCTCTGTGGATCATATGCTTTGAGCAAGTCCATGTCAAGTCATCTTGTCCCGTGCCATCCATTCAAGGTATTTGCATGTCTTTTGTACCTCCTTAAAATCTGTCTACAATTCCCATCTTTGTGTGTTTTTCAGTCTTCCTTTGTGTTGTTAGCCTGGATTTCATTATTATTTCATTTGTAACACCAACATTTTCTGTCTCCATGGATCTTCCCATCAATCCCACACTGAAGATGTCATATTATTTCAATCACTGTCCTCTTTGAGTGCTGACCTGTGGAAGTCTGTCCCTTTGCCTGTATTTCTCCATGTTTCAATAGGATTGCCTTGAAGATTCTTATTTTTATGCTGGACTTGATTTCTTTGATTTTCATCTGAAAGGTCCTTGTGCATCTTGTATTATTATTCTGACATCACTGTCTGTTCCTCCATCTTTGCTTCTGTTGCTGGTTTGGTTTTGGTTTAAAGGACTATCTTCATTGTACACGGACAACTCCATCAGTGCTCTGATCTCCTCCATTAGATCACACAAAAAAGGATTACAGCACAGTGCACGAACTCCATAGCACCATGAGAATCCCAGTGTGTGTATACAGGAATCACACACTCATAAATATGCATGGAGGCATATCTGGAGTGATCTTTATATGACCACCAGCTATGTGCAATGCTACAGTATACAAAGTGGAATGGGCCCTCTGTCTGTGAGGCTAATTACACCCTCATTGATTCTTGAAATCATCCACACACTTCCAGGGATTCCCCCTGTGGGGAAACATGTTGAGAACCCAGCATTGCACACTAAGCTTGCAGAAGTCACTTGAGCCCCAGACACGATTCTTTGACCTGATTGACTGCATGCAGGAGGATCTCACTGTGGACCCATTGATAAGCAGGGGGAGCTGAGAAGTGGCTCTGTGCAGGACGTGGCAATTCCTTTGGAGAGCCCCCTTGGATGGTGGGGAATGCACAGTATGCCATGTGCTTCTTACTCCTAGTTTGGGACCAGATGTGACAATCTTTTAAATGCAAGCCAAGCTGGAGAACCTGGAGCTCATGACTTCAACTCAGCACGTTTTGGAATGGCAGATATCATAGGAAAAGCCTAAATCTCCAGTGTAGATAATATCCCTTGGTATTGGCTGCAAAAGTGCGAGAACCTCAGCAGCCCTAGTTACAACAACACTATAAATATTTTTCCTAATTTTTAAATTTTGCCAGGGCAGCAGCTGTATGATCTACTCTTTACGATTTCCAACTGCTGAGGGATTTTTAATGTGCGCAACTTGCACGTGGGACCACCTATTTTTTCGCCCTCATCTGAGAAGGCTAGGTATCCGATCTCACTACCCAGGAGACCAAGGGGGAGTATGACATCATTAGGACCACTGGTTCTGATAAAAAATTCCATAAATTATATTCCCTCAACTGGGAATCGATCCGGGAACCGCTAGAATTCGAGGCGGACGTCATACCTCTTAGCCACTCTGACCCCCACGTTGCTGGTATGAATCCACATCTTGTAGGGATATTTTCTCCCATTGCAGTGTGGCTATCATTTGATGCAATTGTTCTCATATTAGTTTTTTCTGTGTGTATTTTCAATCACTGTTGCTGTGGCCTTTCATCAGATATTTTCATTTTGTTTTGTCTTGGCATACATTTATGGGAAAAAAGAATGAGGTTGTTGACAAAATCTAGATCATCAAGTTGTTTAGCAAAACTACAAAAATATCATTGATAAAAAGACAGGTAAAGACATTGCAATCTTGATGGGTGACCTAAACACAAAGAGAGGAAAGACAATGTAGTACCATTTAAGAGATTATTTGAGAAATGGACATGGGGACAATGAATGAAACTGGAGAATTTTTAATAGACTTCTGTGCTTCAGATCAATTGCCTATAGGAAGAAGCATGTTTCCACATAAAACAATACACAAAGCATTGTGGTTATAATCAGATCACAGAACAGAAAGTCAAATTCCAGTGCTTGCCATTGTGTGAATGCCTTCGTATTTCCTTTGACAACATTGTAATCACACCTTTGTTATGAGGTGCACTTTTTCTTCCTTATGACCTGAAGATATAACTCTTGCTCCTGTGTTGAATTTGTTTGTCTCTGCTCCCTTCCACCTTGTTTCGCACAGTCCTAGGATGTCATTATCATGGTTTGTTATTTAAAGAAGGACTTGATGAGGCCGCCAGTCCCATACATAACCTCCTAAAGGTCACCTTGTGTATAGGACTGTCAATCTTATGCAAAACAAAAACTTGCTACAGAAACCACTACTACAACAGCAGTTTAGTGCAGGCTTCTGGCTGTGGTGGTTCTATGCTCCACGGGGAGCAGAAAGGGAAATGATGCCCTCCTTTAAATGATAAACTATGACATGGACATTCTGGAACTGTGCGGAAGAAAGGGGAAGGGAATAGAGACAAAATTAAACACACAAGAAAGAGAACCAAAAAAAAAAAAAAATGGCAAAAGCAGTTACAGGTTTTCCCAAATGGCTGCTTGCACAGAGCAGAAGGGCTGAAGTCTTATGACAAGATGAGCAAAGTGGAACTGATGGGAAAAAAACTAGATAGATATAAGCAGGGCAAGATGTGAGAAGTAGATAGATATTAGCGGGACCAGATGTGAGGAGTAGATAGATGTTAGTGTGACAACATGTGAGGAGTAGATAGATATTAGCGAAACAAGATATGAACGAATGAACAAACTTTATTTTCAAAGGGTTGAGAATTGGGCACGGAGGCCCGTCTTTTTTTTTTTTTTTTTTCCCGCTAATACTCGAGGCGAAATCTCAGGTTATTATTTTATGTCTAACCTGACATTGATTTTACGTGAGTATCCCTTTATTTCTTGTACAGAGACAGGTGTCCCTCGCCATTCAGGCAAATACTCGCCGATTTCGGAGGTACCCATTGCAGCTGGGTCGGCTCAGGAGCCGCCAGTCCCTGGTCGACGACACTCCTTCAAATGTTCTCGCCAGGTCTCTAGTCCAGTCCAAATCCCGGTCGATGAAAAATCCTCAAATGCCGTCGCCCGGGTTTGATCCTGTATCACCCGGTCGCCAGAGCGGTGTTGTAACCACTACGCTAGCGCGGCTCCCATGGCCCGTCTTGACATTCTGCCCTTCCTTTCTCTCGTCTTTTTATACTGATTTCATTTATTCTCACATGCATTTTACCCATCAATGTAAAGGGATTCAACGTTGTAAAGGTAAAATAATAGCATACTCACATTCACAGTATCTATTTATAAACATGAAATAAAATATGTTGAAAAGTACAAACTAAGTATCACCATAAAATAAAATACGTTGAAAAGTACAAACATCATCATTAAACCTACATTCAATATTATATCATTTGTTCAGAAAAATAATCACATTAGGGGGCCAGATAATCAGAACTCATAAAGTATTCGAAAAGTCTACGATTGTATGAATAGGGACTGAGGTTGTTATGTTTTAGATATTGTGGAAGATAGTTCCAAAGATGAGCAGCAGAGTAAGCTAAGCTTTTCTTGAATAAGTCAAGCCTAGGCTTGGGCACTTGTATTTTGTTAAGAAGTTGACTGCGTCTTTCATTGTATTTGAACATTGGCCACATATATGTTGGAGCATTCTGTGACAGGATTTTGTGAACAAATTTAGCTTTGTTGAACAGAAAGCGCTTTCTTAGAGGCAGTATTTTGAGATCTTTATATAGATCTACACACTGTTTGGCAGTTGTCAGAAACTAGATGCACTGCACGCTTTTGTAGTGAATGGAGTCTTTTTGTGTTGGACATAGAACAACCATCCCAGATTGTGGAGCAATAGTCAAGGTTTGTTTGTATGTGAGATATATAGAACAATTTTCGTGCGTCTTCATCTAGGAAATGTTTGATTTTAGCTAACTGGTAAACTTTCTGTGCCGTTTACTTGGTCAGTGCATGTACATGTGAGTTCCAATTTAGATGCTGGTCAACGACTATTCCTAGAGTTTTATGTTCATTAACGTTTTCAATTGGTGAGGTACCAATGTAGATCTGAAGTGTTGTTTTTTCTGAATTTTTAAATTTTTGTCTAGTTGATATTAACATGCATTTTGTTTTAATTATATTGATTAGCATGCGATTTCCAATGCTCCACTTAATCAGATCATCTGTATCTTTTTGAAACGATAGTTCGAGTATGTTGCAACTAGTATCACTCATGTAGACAGTACAGTCATCAGCAAATAGGTCACAGGATGCGTGCTCGACGTGTAGTGGAAGGTCATTAATGTATATGGCAAAAAGTAGAGGCCCAAGAATAGAGCCCTGAGGAATGCTGGTATTTATTACTGTTGGGTTTGAACAAGAGTTATTGTAAGAAACTACATGTTTTCTGTCTGACAGGAATGATTTAATTATTGTCACTAGTTGAAGGTTTACTTTTGATGTTTCTAGTTTTCTAATTAAATAGCGTGATCTGTCATATCAAATGCTTTTTTAAAGTCTACAAAAACTGCCCCACATATGTTATCGTTATTAATATTTAAGTGCCAGTTGTCAATCATCTTAGAGCTGTGTGACATGAATGTTTAGGTCTAAACCCCGACTGACTATCAATTAGCAAGCCATTGTTAACTAGGTGTTTAGTGTTTTAGAGGGCAGTCCAAGAGGAATAAGATGGACTACATTTTCTACATTGGAAGATCTGGAATATGCAGATGACATTGCACTACTAGCACATTCACATCAACACATCCAGGAAAAAACGGAAAGACTTAATAAGTTTAGCCAGCAGGTGGGCATCAATTTAAAGAAGTCAGAGGTCAAGACGCTCAATGTGAGCAACCCTGAGCCCATATCAGTAAGGAATCAGCAACTGGTACAGATAGACACCTTCACATACCTAGGATGCTGTCGTAGATTTTTGGATAGGAGAATTAAGACTAGGGGTTGGTCCCTTCTGAATAGGTTAGAATAGGTGAGAGTTAGTAACATGAAATAGAATTTCCACAAGTGAGATGATAGACTGTGATATAGAGGCTGTCTCTGAAAAAAATCGAGGAAATCTTCTCTTTCACCTATCCTCTACGACAGCTTTTAAAGGCGTCAGACAGTCTAAACACAGATATATATATTACATATATTTCTATCTACTCACGGACACGCACATACACGTGACGACAGTTAAACACACAGTCGTGGGAATCTATAACAAATGATATATATATATATTATTTGAACAAGCTGACCAACGTACTGATTTAGTTCAAGAGAGATTTTTATTATTATCATCTAAAAAAAATCTTCTCACAACACCAAAAATTACATCAAGGAAAAACATATACAAATAGTCATAAAATTCAAGAAAAATGTTACATGGATGATAGCCCGTTAGGATCTTACTCTAGGTTTAGCCCACAGCCCCGTTAAGAGAACAGATGATGGCCCAAAGAGTTATAGATACATAGGGTTGAGTCTAAGAGGTTTCTTTCTTTCTCGTAAATGTATGAACAGAGTTGGATAATCTGATTTAGCCTAAGAAAAAGAAACTCTAGCATTAGTAACAAATTCTTCAGATTAAAAAAAGTTAAGACAGCAAATGGGTGACAATAATACACCGGTAAAATAACACTCAGACCTGTGTACTCTCATTCATTCAGCCATGGCCTTGCTCTCACATATATACTCACAACTTTGCTCGCTGCCTCTGGGAACATAATAATTCTAGGACCTCCACATAGACCCGAAAATGCAGTCATCGACCAAGAAATCCCCAGTTCCAAAAGACGTACTGAACTCTCTGTCTCAGGGAACGATTCCTTGGGTGTTCTAATTTTTTCGAATGTCTGATTAAGTCGCATAAAATTTGTCCAGGCACGAAAGTTAGCAGAGCACAATGTCATTAGCTTTGGATTCTAGGATTTAAGAAATGTCAGATCGGTGTCTTCTTCCAGGAAGGTACTATATTTGGTCACCACAATACTAGTCACAATCTCTGTCGGAATGTTAATGTTATTCTTGTAACTATTCTCGCCGCCAGGCAGCATGTACATTTAAATTTGTGGAGCAATATGAACTGGCTCAAAAGCCCAATATATATTTCTAGTCTTTAGAAACCGTTAGTGGGATTGCTATTACTGTCTCTCTCTGATGGCATATGCACTGTCAGACCAGTGTTACTTGAAACAAAACCCCCACGTGGTTAAAGATAGGAAATGTCTATGCTTCTCACAAATATGTCTCTTTACTAAATGCCGGTAAAGTTCGGGTCACCCCAGTATTTCACTGTATAAAAGGAAAAGCACATATAAATCATTTACATATTATGTACTCAATATAACTTACATTTTCAAACTGCAAGCGTACCGCTTGACCTATCATTAAAACTTCCCGTAAAGTAAGTTATATAAATTCAATCATCAGGAATTAGGAATATTTGCGTATTCCGTCAATATTCTCTGATGTCGCATCTAGCATTTATAAGTTAGTTTTTAGAAAAATATAATCTCGACTGATTATTTAGCAGTAAATTAACTTCATTATAGCTACATTTTGGTTTAATGCTAGAAATATAATTTATTCTGCTTTCCACTGAAACGCGTCACTAGAAAATAATACAGACTATATAGATTAAGCACTCTGTTCAAAAGAACTAGTTTAAAATGAAATCGGCGATTTAACACTTAATCACTTCACAAAATTCTAGAGAACTACTATATAATATTCACCTCAAACACAGAAGTACTAAGAACTTAAACCACTTCGATCAAACTAAAGGCCATCTCTATTAACAGAGATTATTTAGAAATCGAACGAAGGTTGTTCTAGTCTAACTGCAAAGTTACTGAGTGAAATGAAATCAGATTTCAGCTCCTGGGTGGATATTTGAAAACCAGGGGCAACCAATCCCACATTTTCTCAAACTCCGAAATCATCTCCCCTTTTTACGTGTCAACACCTACGTCAGCTTAACGCGTGTCGTAACGGCCATCAGTGACCGAGAAATGCGCGTGACAGTTGCAAATCTCAGACAACCGTCTGAAACTGCGACTATAAGGTGTAAATATTCGCTCCTACTTAAGCGTTCGGCCGATGCAACTCGTTGTCGACCGGTGAAAATGCAGACGGATGTCGGCTCTCTCCTAGCATTCTCACGCGTTTACGTCGAGAATCTAACTCAGGAGTGTCGTGTCATCTGAAGGTGCAGACCCAAGTTGGCTCGATGTCTGAGATGGACTGCAACTAAATCGCACTTCACGTCTGACTGACATCTATGTAATAAAATTACGTATCCCAGTATGAGAAAACACAAGGTAAAGTTTGAGGATACTGAAGAAAATATTTTTCGCAAAACAAGTGATGCGAAAAATACAGGAAAAAAACAAGTAAGGAAAGATAATAAAATAAAGGATGCGGGTGAGAGAATACGAAGAAGATGTAGGCAATTTAATGATATAAAGACCTACGTGACAGATGCATAGTAACACCAGACGGCGGGGCAGGCAAAGACATCAACATCAGAATGAATAAGGCAAGAACAGCCTTTTTTAGCCTAAACAACATCTGGAAATCCTCTCAATACAGCACAAGCACAAAATTAAGATTATATCTGAGCTGTGTGCTTTCTGTGCTTCTCTATGGTGCAGAATGCTGGAGAGTTACAGAGAAGGAAATGTCGAAATTGTCCTCTTTTCACACAACATGCCTAAGAAAAATTCACCGAATCTTTTGGCAGAATACCATCACCAACCAAGATCTGCTTACTCGGAGCAAGCAAGAGGACATGCACACCATCATAGCTGGCAGACGCTGGAGCTGGGTTGGCCATGTCCTCAGAAGAGACCCCGATGCCATCACAAGAACTGCTATGCTTTGGACTCTGAAGGAAAACGAAAGAGAGGCCGACCAAAAGCAACCTGGCGGAGGACTGTGGAGGCTGAGATGCAAAGAATGAACCAGAGTTGGGGCACTGTACGAAGGATGGCCACCGACCGAGCAAAGTGGAATCAATTTGTTGTTGCCCTACAAGACGCCACTAGGCGTGATGGCCACTGACTGCTTTGATGGTCGGTGGCTAAGGATCAAAGAAGAAGAAGAACTAGTTGAAGGTTTACTTTTGATGTTTCTAGTTTTCTAATTAAAATAGCGTGATCTGTCATATCAAATGCTTTTTTAAAGTCTACAAAAACTGCCCCACTTATGTTATCGTTATTAATATTTAAGTGCCAGTTGTCAATCATCTTAGAGCTATGTGACATGAATGTTTAGGTCTAAACCCCGACTGACTATCAATTAGCAAGCCATTGTTAACTTGGTGTTTTAGTGTTATTTTATGTATGTTTTTTTAGTGGTTTGGATAGCGATGATATTAAGGAGATTGGCCTATAGTTACCAAGGTTATTATTGTCGGAAGAGCCAGGTTTTAAGAGAGGATATACCTTAGCGACTTTAAATTGCCATGGAAAGTAACTCCTTGCGATACATTGATTGTATATGTATGTAAGCGAATCACTAATAGCTGGAGCCGCATAAAGCAGTATTCGATTACTGACTCCGTCAAGTCCTGATGAGTTATTATCTTTAAGGCCTAAAAGATAGTTATACACTTCATTAACTGTCATAAACGGAATGTTGGATGGAATTGTGTTGGTACATTTGTTCTCACAAAATACTGACAGCTTGCTTAAGTCACAAGGTGAATTTGGTATTGTAGATTTAAGACTGTTTATTTCTGCCTGAAGGTAATTTCTGAAGTCTGCAAGTAAATGAAGTATTAGGGGTTGGCGAGACTGACTGATTTCGCTTGTTCGCTAAAGTGTTGATTGCTTTCCATATATCATTACTGTTTGTTTTGTTCTGAACCAGATTTGTAAAGTATTGTTTTTGTTTCTCTATGAATTAAATATTGCACGCTGTTCCTCTGTGCTCTGTATATGTTAAAGTCCTTGTTTTTGTGAGCTTGATCTCTCAGCCTCATGGCTTCTAGCTCTGCTTGTGTGATCCAAGGAGATTTGATCTGTCATTTCACACAAAGTTCTTTAGTTGGTGCGTGGTTATCAAACACACAAAGAAAGATACGTGTCCAATGGGCAATGGCGTCATCGGAATCAGAAAGCTGGTAAACACTGGCAAGAGGTGTAGTTCGCAAATCATGTAAAAATAGTTCATGGTTGAAATTTTTAAAACTTCTAAATTTAATACTGATATGTTTGTTTCTTGGAGCTTTATATTTATTCTTTGACCACGTGCAACATATAGGATAGTGGTCACTCATCGCGACAGTAGGAACAGAGCATTCTATAATGTTTTCTGCACAGGTGACATAGATGTGGTTAATTGTTGTGGATGATGTTTTTGTTACCCTGGTTGTATGATAGTATGATGTTTTTCCACGTTTGGTTTGTGTTGTGCATGTCGATGTTGAAATCGCCTAGAAGAATAATTTCTTTGGCAGTGTTAAATATTTTATCCATCATAGTGGTGAAATCTTCATGCCAGATGGCTCCTGCACTGGGATTTCTATAAAGATACCCGAATAGAAATTGTCCCTGACTCTGTGTTTTTATTTCTAACCATATGCACTCGGTCTCGGCTGTCTCTAAATCGCTTCTGCTGCGATAACTAATAGAAGTGGAAATATAAACTACTATACCTGTAACACCTCAATCCCCTATGGCAGTATGTACCATGACTCCATCGGTTGAAATGGAGAACAGTGGGACGTCTAATCAATACGGCCTAACATTAAAAAATAATTCAGGCTGGGTTTAGGAATCCTAACCCTAACGACGTGGGTGACTTATTTTGATTCCATCAAACACACTCGTGTTACCGGGGGCTCGAAAGAGGTTTTGTTTGATTGAAACAAAGGCCGTTGTTCTTAATTTCAACTAAGCCATATTAAGAGGTTATATTGCAAAGAACATACGCTCTTATGTGAATATTTCAAAGTTTCTCGTTTATTGTTGTCGAGATATCAACACACACACACCTATTTTTTCGCCCTTATCGAGAAGGCTAGGTATCCGATCTCACTACCCAGGAGAACGGGGGGCGCAGGATGACATTAGGATCACTTGCTCTGAAAAAAAAATTCCGTAAATTATATTACCTCTACTGGGAATTGAACCTAGTACTTTTAGAATTCGAGATTAGGGGTATACTATATGTACCGCTGTTACCACATTGTACGACAAATTACATGGATGGAAAAACCAGCAGTACAACTTCATATTATCCACAGCAATAAGTTATACAACAACAAATAGTTATCTTGGATACGTCATGTATTCATCAAACATATGCCAAGTCTTCTTGTCTGTTGCCTTCAGGTCAAGGTCTCTCCATATCTTATTCATCCCCTTCATGTCTATCCCATGTTGTCTTCTCCATGTGTTATTTTATCTTCCCCTACCTCTCTTACAATGACATTGGAGAATTTTTCAAAACAACTGTAGGAGTTCGTCAGGGATGTATCCTGTCCCCAGTGCTCTTTAATATATATCTAGAACACATTGTGCAGGAGGCTCTCTACGATTATAAAACAACCATATCGATTGGAGGCCGACCTCTTTGCAATCTACGTTTTGCTGATGATATCGATCTTATAGCTGGAACAGAATCAGAACTTCAAGACCTTACCTCTAGACTGGAGAAAGTAACAAGAACGTATGGGATGGAAATTAATATAGAAAAAAAGCAAGATATTGGTGAATAGCCATACGAAACATGTTCCGACCAACATTACATTAAATGGGCAAACGTTAGAAGAAGTTAACACCTTTAAATATCTGGGGTCCACTATATGTAGTGATGGAAGATCAAGTACAGAAATCAAGACAAGACTTGAGATGGCCTCGTGTGGTGGTTTTTGATGTTATGCAATGTTGTTGTTCTGTAGTACTATTGTACTGAATGAGGTCAGCTGTGAAGGTTCCTGATTATAACAAAGTTTGGGTTGAGTATATCAGGACACCTTTCTGCTACCACCTTATGACCTCAATCAGACCTATTCTTGACTAGTATGTCTGATAGCTACGTTTAATGTCTAGGGTTATGCAAGTAGTGTGATGGTAATTTAACACTAACCTTAATACACACACACACACACAAATATTAAAGTCTATGTGATCAAATCAACCAACACCGGTTGTTAAAAGTTAGTAATACAGTTTAGACCTGATAAGGAGAACTCACCAGGGACCCAAGAAATAGTTCTTCTTATCAGAAATTCCTCTTATCAGATAAGAGTTCAAGCATATGGTAATGCATTTGCAACGTACAATGCAATAATGAATTAGCGTTGAATACGACAGATGTATGACACAGAAAATATGTAAATCACCAAAAGTGTTAATGTACAACGTTGGCACAGATATCTAGATAATAACAGCACTTTTTACACTTTGAAAAGAAAAAGCTGCAATTTTCCTCTGTATCTTAGTACCCGTACTTGAATGAATAAAAATGTCTTTCCATGACATCCTTAAATTCAAAGAAATTATAAATTAAATCATCTTGGCATCCAGCCTGCATTATATACATGTTAGTTTTATCCATGCAATTTGAAACTTCCAACTGTGAAATAGTTTGTACCGTTAACCCACAGTCATCATTATCTCTAGAATTTGTAAACTCTTAAATGATAAAGCACTCTTAAATGAAAAAGTCTGTAATTTTCCTCTGTGCCTTGGTACCTGAGTTAATAAAATGTCTTTCCATGGCCTCTTTAAATCCAAAGAAATGAGAAATTAAATCATCTTGGCATCCAGCCTGCATTATATGCATGTTAATTTTATCCATGCAATTTGAAACTTCCATTTGTGAAACAGTTTGCACTGGCAACCCACAGTCATCATCATCATCTCCATCTAGGTCAGGACTGGAAAGGACAGAAGATGAAACTGTTGGCATACACATCCCTAGAATATCAGCACTGGCAAGGCTAGCACTACATGTAGTAACAATATCATTGTCAATGTTGACAAAATCTTCTGCTGAAATGTTCAGTTCCTGATATAGTCGATGAAGCAAAGGTTCCACAGAAGTTTCAATTATAATACTGCCATTACAAGTATTTGATACAACCGTGTTTTCATCATCTGTATCATCTCCAACTTTAAAGCCTGCTTTTCGAAAACAGTTTGCAATAGTCACAGGCAACACTTTACCCCATGCAGATTTCAACATAACAATAGCGTCCAGAAGGGTTATCTTGAAGTCTTCAGCAACCAAGTCTGCATCAATGTGACCTACAAGTTTGGACAACATTGCTGACCTATAATGAACCTTCAAATTTTGAATAATACCTTGGTCACAAGGCTGAAGTTTGGATGTCGCATTTGGTGGTAAAAATAAAAGTTCTGTTGCTTTTAGATTTTGAACATTTAGGTGGGCTGAACAGTTGTCAAGCACCAAAAGAACTTTGCGATGTTGACGTTCCATAGAATGATCAAATGCATGTAGCCACTTGGTGAAAATGTCTGATGTCATCCAGGCTTTTGAATTAGCTGCATAATCAACACACAATTTTTTTAAACCTTTAAAACAGCGTGGATTTTTGAATTTACCGATTACAAGTAGGCTAATGGCAATTTTTCTGAACCATCCATATTTGTACACACAACAGCTGTGATTCTTTCTTTCGATTTTTTCCCCCCATGACACTTTTCATTTCTGAAGGAAAAAGTCTTGTCAGGCAGCAATCTCCAAAACAATCCAGTTTCATCAGCATTAAACACATCAGCGGAATTATACCTACTCATGGCTGGTTTTAGCACCTCCTCCGTCCATGACTCGGTAGTCGTTTCATTAACAGAATGCCTTTCCCCACACAAAGCTTTGTAAGTAATGTTGTGCCGTTTTTTTAAAACGACCCAACCAGCCAGGACTACATTTCCAGCCAGTCCGACCTTCCAGAAGTGCTAACTCTTCTGCCTTTGCAGTTAATATAGGTCCATTTACAGGAACATTTGCTGATCTCGCCATGGTGAACCATTTTAGGAGTGCCGTGTCAACAACATCACACGCCGCTTTTCGGTTCTTCATTCTGTGACAATGAACTTGTCCACCATAAAACATTTTTCTGTACCGATCCTTATTTTTTATGATTCCTGAAAGCGTTGATTTTGGAATGTCGAATTCCTTTGCTATTTCCATTTTCTTTTTGCCACTATTTTCCACTTCTTGTTATAGCTCAATCTTTCTTTTCAAAGATATGGATTTTAACTTTCCAGCCATTTTTAGAGGGGAAATAACTCAAATTCTAACATCGACGAAGCGCGCAATTTCCGAAAATAGCCGAAAAGTTGTACAAAGGTCCAGGTACTGTATTTGAAAAAAGTTCGTCTTAAGCAGATCAAATTATATAGTCGGGACACGTTTAATCGTTCGGCATATCCGAAAATTCGTGATAAACGGATTCCGCTTAACCGGACATTTTTTACAAAGACAAAGAAGAAAAATTGCCGGGGATAAACAAATTGTTCTTCACAACAGAAATTCGCCACATCCGAGATCGCCTTAAGCGGTCTGCACTGTATACAATTTTTTCTATAACTTTATTAGTCCTATACCTAAGATTCTGTTGGTTAGGACTGTCAAATCACATGAGATCAATTTAAATATATACATAAATAATAGGCATACTTAATTAACTAAAAGAGGACAATTTGTCCTTAATCATATATATATATTGTAGTTTTTATGGTATTGTAAAATTCCTATCTTTTTCTAAAGTGTTATGAGCTGGCTGGTTGGGGTGTTAACATCACGCCCAGTCTTTGTCACAATGTTTCTTTTCTCTTGATCCACTTTATTTCTTGACAGATAGTCTTTAATTATATTTCCTTTTCAGGGTTTATGAAGTGGAAAAGTTGATAAATTCTCCTCGTGCCAGGGCTTGTTTACTTAACTGACACTGGAGGATTGAACATAGATGTATGATCTGCCAACAGCCACTGTTGACCTTGTCCCAAAAGAAATAGGGTAGGCCGCGAGTACCTCTATCTCAGCTGGAGTAACTTTTTCACACAGGAATCTGGCACATGACTAGTGCCAGACAAAAACCCTGTAACATGAAAATTATGTTCTGTCTTAGCATAATACCTAATCCACCAATTTTACAAACAATACAATGTTTAATCTAAAAGACCTGGATCAGATCTCTCTGACCAACTCAGCACATCTCCATAAAATGAGGTAACACTTTGTACAAGTGTCCATATTCCTCTCCCTAATGTCTGCAACGCCTCTGCCATTCTCAATGATCTTTTTCCATACAATGTGATAGGTGATGTGATTCCTGGTGACAACCTATAAATATTTTACTACTACCTTTCTGGTAGCTTGATAACATGATGGAGCAACAAATAGGCTTGTATAAGTCTACTAATGACTTCTTTACTTACAGTCGTAATGTTTTCTTCATTACCCAAGTCAAACAACATAATTAATAGTATAAATAATGTTAATAATTTTGGTCTTACCACAATTCAAAGAATATACACACAGGAACGTTGAATTAGCACAACCTCAGATGTACTGCTTGCTGGACTATGGCGCCCTTATACTTTTTATTAATTATATCTATATTCAAGGCACGACACACTTCTCAGCTCTCAAGCGTCCTGCTTCTATGAACAGTCTTCATGAAAATGGCACCGAGCCTTCAACTTTCCCAGTAATCTAAACGGTTTCGACCAATGAGATCTAACTACTAAGTTTGTCCATTCAAATTTTTAAATCTAAGGTCCAATTTCGGTCCAATGTTAGTGTACTTCTGTCGGTCTGTCCGTCCGAACTTGGCATTCACCAAAAATAGACTTGGTTTTGGCCTAACACTACTTAAAAAATATTCAGTTTGAGCCATCCCATAATTTCTTTCCCCCTTTCAAACTCCGCTCCAAATCATATTACATTTTCCTCTCAGTCCTAACGTTCCCCTCTTTTGGACTTTGCCCTACCCTCTCATGCCTCTTTTCAACAATTCGTGCAAAAATACGTTACCGATAGCGAATGTCAGAACACCAGTGTGTTTGTCACTGTGTCTGTGACTATCTAGTATTATGACCATATCTTGGCTGTTAGTTGGACTATAGGGTAAATGAAAACATATTTTTTTGTCAGGAGACACTATGGCACCCGAATATATAAGTTTTATGGGCCTATGTATAATGATTCAAAATTCCATAATTTTTTCCATGTTAGTCTTCAATAATATTGAAATCTATAAACTACCACCTGTTCCATTCTTTCTACCGCTATTTTCAAACGACAGTCTCCCGTATTACGTCAGAAATACGTCAGTTTTATAAGAGCTAAGGTTGTTTGCGTGACCCAATGGCCGAACATATTTTGAATTTGTGTCGTATTTTCAAATGGCTAACGACACTATCGCGTTTTCGCTAGGTTTTAGATTCCAACCACGCGTGCAGACGGTATCATTTTTCTGTCTCTCCCCTCTTTCACTCCGTCTGAACGAGTAGGCTTTTTATGTCATGTTATAAATAGTTTTTCAAGGACACTAGAAAACGATGGTACTATCTTTTTTCACAATACTGTCTGCTAAAATCAACGCGCTTGTGGCGTGGGTGAAGACGAAACTTCATAACTCCACTATTTTCATTTCTACCTTATTTTTATACTTACAATTAATAATTCTATCGGTGTATCAATGTACATCATCACACCTCGGATGCCATGACAAGGCTCAATGTGATCTGGAAAAGTAACATCAGTTTTCCTGTGAAGATCAAATTATACAAATCACTTGTATTATCTATTCTCTTGTATGGGTGTGAGGGCTGGACACTCACTGCAGATACGGAGCGAAGGATTCAGGCTTTCGAGTATAAATGTTATAGAAAAATGTTGCGCATTTGCTATAAAGAGCACAAAACAAATGTCTATGTTAGAGAGAAAATAAACACCTATGCAGGCCACCAAGAACCACTTTTGTCAGTAGTGAAACGTCGAAAGCTTGCCTGGTTTGGGCATGTAACTCGTCATGACTCCCTTTCGAAAACGATCCTCCAGGGAATAGTCGAAGGTAAACGGAGAAGAGGAAGGCAAAGAAAATCCTGGGCTGATAACATCAAAGAATGGGCAGGGCACGATGTTTCCACACTTGTACGCATTGCTGAGGATAGAGAGCAGTGGAGGACCCTGTCTGCCGATGCTTCCACCATGGCACCCCTACGACCCATGACGGGTTACGGGTTGAGATGAGATGATGACCTCTCTTACGTTGGGGATTCTATAGCAAGAACTGCCTGGTGATGATGTCATCAGGTTTTGTCAATGTGTGTCCTATCCATCTCCAGCGTCTTCTTCTCAGTTCTTGTTCCACTGGAGCTTGTCTGATTCGTGTCATAAGTTTCACATTAGTCATCTTGTCATTCTATTTTAATCCTTCTATTCTACGCAAGCAGCCATTTATGAAAGTCTATAACTTTTTGGTTTTTATTTTTGATTGTTCTCTTCACTGGCCTAACGTAAAACGCAGCCAGAAGATGCCGAAAATCTAAGCAGAAAATATCTAATAAATGCCGAATAATATCACGGATTCACAAGCTTGCTTTCCGTCACAAAGTCACTCTTCAGAAACTACTGCAACAATATCTATTCAAGGACACTACTTCTTCTTCTTTGGTACTTGGCCACTGACTGACAAGCAATAAGTGACCATCACACGGGACCTAAGACGCGTCAACAGTGAGGAATGCAAATAGCGACCCATAGCTGGACTGCTTGCGTAAGGGTCTTGGCTTGATAACAACAACAACACATAGTCAACACAACACAGCTCCATACGGGGCACAGATTATCAACAACCATACTATTCTTCCTAACGTACTCAAAACCTCCTTTTACAATCATTAAAACAGAAATCCTCCGGTTAGTGCTGTTAATTCGTTCTTGAAAACTCGAGCGCGAACCGAAAAAGTGCTAAATGAAAATTGATTTCCCATCAAAATTAATATAAATCAAATTAATTCGTTCCCGAGGCCCAGAAGGCTGTATCTAAATTAAGTAAAAATTTATTTAAAAAACTATTTAACATTTATTAACTACACATAATTAAGAGACATATTGAAAATAAACGAAATATTTTGTATGTAGGCCTACTGTACTGTCAGGACTATTATATAGGACTTTAATCGTATGTTATACCCCCCCCCCTCCCACGCCCGTCTCATGGGTAGTGAGATCGGATGCCTAGCCTTCTCGGATACGGGCGAAAAAATAGAAGGTCCCGTGTGCAAGTTGCGCACGTTAAAATCTAACGGCAGTTGGAAATCGTAAAGAATAGACCGTAAGGCCGCTGCTCTGGCAAAATTTAAAAATTAGAAACATACCCACATCAGTAATATTTACAGAACCTGTGATTCCTATATACACACATTGGGATTCTCGCCGGTGCTATGGAGTTCGTGCACTGTGCTGAGATCTTCCTTGTGTGATCTAAGGGAGGAGATCGGAGCACTGATGGCGTAGTCCGTGGTCAATGAAGATAGTCCTTCAAACGAAACCAAACCAATCGCTGCTACGTCCGTCGCTTGTGGTCACAGTTGTCACGGCAGAACTGTCTTCATCATCATCACACGATTGGTTAGCGCTAGGTATTGTAGGTGCTGAAAACATTTTTCTGGCTCCAGATGTAGAAGATATGGTTATTTAGTCAGTGGGGGCAGAAAATATTCAGGAGATTTAAAAAAAAAAAAAAAATAATCGAGGCTGCTTGTCCACTTTCTTTTTCTCTTCAAGAAACACCTTGCAGAAACTAAGACTGTGTTCTATGTTATTGTGATGGGTCCGGGAAGACGCCCCTGAGGCCCCACCCCCACTTCAGTTCAAGGCATGTTTGTCCCCCACATATTTTCGTTGTGCGCGAAGCATGCTGGGATGTGAAAATTCTAACGAGATAGAAAATATATTAATTAGGCCACAATAACGCCTAAATATTAATTGTGGTGTATAGTTGTGAGTTATATTTGAGATTCGTGTGTTATATTAAATAGCTGTAAGTTTTATTTGTGTTTTCGCTATTCCTAAGCGATAATCGCGAGTGTTATTTAAGTAGCGCGATTACGGCGCGAGCGGAGTAAGTGAGTGTTTAGGCTTAGCAGTCTATAAAAAGCGTGCGGTAGCCAGCAGCGAGCTTTCCTAGTATTAGCCCAGCCGAGAGAACAAACGAGGCGAGGCGACCAGTGAAGGTAGCAGATGGACCAGAGCACGTAAGCTATTAGCATCGGGCACTGTTGGGTGTTTGTTTGTTTGGTTTGGTGTTATGTTCGCTAGTTTATTTGTTTAATGTTTGCTTTGTCACTGAATGGGCTGTAAAAATAAATATAGCCCCTGCCTCTAGAATCAAGAGTTTTATTGTTGTTCGGGTCGGTGCGAGTGTAGCAAGAGAGTGATCACTCATCACAATATAATCATCATCATCATCATCTTCTCGCCCACCCTACCACAATTGGCGTCGTCGACAGGATAAGGCAGACAGTGACACTGAGCAAACAGCAAGCGAACAAAGATTGTAAACACCCAGCAGTGCATTCCTGCAGCAAGATGGCTAATGCGCATATGAAGATACTGTACGTGGAGGAGCCAGAGATAAGGTTGTTTAGTGGAGAGGGGAGGCCCACTTGGCAAGAGTTTGTGGGAGATGTGGAAGCCGCGTGGAAGGTGGCGCCTTTTTGTGCAGAAGACAAGTTAGACATGATATGGAACAACGTTACGAAATGGGTATCTAGAGAATTACGGATACATGGCGGAGCCAAGGCCAGCCCTGAGCAGTTACTGGAAATTGTCAAAAAAGCCTACAGCGAGCAACCACAAGTCAGTGAGGTGAACAGGAATTTCCCTTGGGAATATGCTGTTTATGGTGGAAGTAAAAAGCCTGAGACACGGGTCCAGATAGCAAGTGCAGAAGTTAAGCCAAAGCACGACGAGGAGGTGCATGTTCTGGTATGTGAGAGTCAAGCTGTTGTTAACGAAAGCAGTGGTGACAACTGTCACACTAAGGGCGCCGAGAAAATTACCCGTCGTCTAGGGGAGGAAACCCGTCCTAAGCAGATAGGAGGGAGTGCAAATCAAGGTTCAGCAGAGGAGACTCATCAAAAGCAGACTGTGGGGAATGTAAGCCACCGTCCACACAAAATGAGTGCAGAACACGTCAAGAGCGATCCCCCTACAGATTCGACAGCTACATGCACTGGCAAGCAGATGTCACAAGCCAGCAGCGACGCGGCACAAGTAGGCGAATCTTCTAGACCACAGCAACTGCCAGCCCGACAAAGCACAACTAGGGACATGTCGACCAAGACAGTCCCCAGCCGGGTTGTACCGATGACAGAAGCTCAGCCCAAAGCATCGCCGCAGAGAAAGAGTCATACGCAGCACCAACGATCTAAGAGGCTACGATCGAAGCGCCAGAGGTGGTGATGTTGTCGGGACGACAACAAAATCAGGAGGGAGATATGTGATGGGTCCGGGAAGACGCCCCTGAGGCCCCACCCCCACTTCAGTTCAAGGCATGTTTGTCACCCACATATTTTCGTTGTGCGCGAAGCATGCTGGGATGTGAAAATTCTAACGAGATAGAAAATATATTAATTAGGCCACAATAACGCCTAAATATTAATTGTGGTGTATAGTTGTGAGTTATATTTGAGATTCGTGTGTTATATTAAATAGCTGTAAGTTTTATTTGTGTTTTCGCTATTCCTAAGCGATAATCGCGAGTGTTATTTAAGTAGCGCGATTACGGCGCGAGCGGAGTAAGTGAGTGTTTAGGCTTAGCAGTCTATAAAAAGCGTGCGGTAGCCAGCAGCGAGCTTTCCTAGTATTAGCCCAGCCGAGAGAACAAACGAGGCGAGGCGACCAGTGAAGGTAGCAGATGGACCAGAGCACGTAAGCTATTAGCATCGGGCACTGTTGGGTGTTTGTTTGTTTGGTTTGGTGTTATGTTCGCTAGTTTATTTGTTTAATGTTTGCTTTGTCACTGAATGGGCTGTAAAAATAAATATAGCCCCTGCCTCTAGAATCAAGAGTTTTATTGTTGTTCGGGTCGGTGCGAGTGTAGCAAGAGAGTGATCACTCATCACAATATAATCATCATCATCATCATCTTCTCGCCCACCCTACCACATTATGGATTCACATAGAACTGCATTCTATTTGTCTAGTCATGCTTCATTATCATAGAAATGACAACGCTTCTTGGCCATCCCATCAACAATGAATGAACTTGATGAGCATGTGAAATTTATATTCCTACTTCCCATGGAGTTTAGCGCTCAGCTTAAGATCGAATTTTTAAAGCGTATAACAGAAATGTGACACAAAATACAAATAGCGTTATATCGAAAAAGCGTTAATCGAACAGCGTAAGATCGGGGGATCGGTGTACAGTACTTAGAAATGCTGAAGCGTCTAGTGCCCTCGATTCATATATAGAAATCGAGGGCACTAGAAGCGTCCAGAGCAATCAAAATAGCGCACAGCTAGTACGAATTATATGACGTCATCGTCTGGTGCGGTCCTAACCGGCCACCATCTGCTCTGTGTTAGGAGATGAAGTTAAAAAGTGTTTCGAATTTTATTTAAAAAAAAAAAAACAAACAAAAACCGAAAGAAACTCAGTTTGAGACAAAGGGGACGATACACACTTACGTTATAATTTGTCGGTCAACTGTTGCAGTGAAGCATTGTGGGAGATCTGAAGGTGTCATTCTTGAGCCAAGTGGGTTGTTGCATTTGATGATGTGAGCCCGTGTTGTTGTTGGATGTATGTACCATTTTTATATCCATCTGCTTATGTATGGAGGCATATTTGGAGTCATCCTTATATGACCTCCAGCTATGCATAATGCTACAATATACATTCGTGGAAGTGAATCTATGTCTGTGAGGCTAATGACACCCTCATTGATTCTTGAAATTATCCAAACATTCCAGGGATTCTCCCTGTGGTGAAACTTGTTGAGAACCCAGCATTGCATGCACACTAAGCTTGGAGAAGTCACTTGAGCCCCAGACGGGATTCTTTGGCTTTGACCTGGTTGACTGCATGCAGGAGTATCTCTCTACAGACCCAGTGATAGGCAGCTGAGAGGTTCTGTGCAGGACGTGTGAATTCCTTGGGACAGCCTAGAACCAGAGCACAGTATTTTAGCTAGGATGGCGGGGAATACACAGTATGCCACGCGCTTCTTATTTTTATTTATTTATTTTTCTAAAGTATCCCAATCAACCCTTGATGGGTTCTAATTAGGACATATGGTGTACCGATTCAAGAAAATAAAGTCAAATTTCCAAAACCCAAATATAGTACTGTTATGATTAAGATTCATAACGATTATGTAGGTATTATAATAAGATCGACAGGGCTCCTTTTCTGATAATTTTATACGGACTCACTCACTAATAAAGGAAGTGACGTCATACCGATATGATGTAGAAGCAGACGCGAATATTTGAAGCAGAGGTAAGTGATCGTCTGCAAGAGGGAATGCGGCTTGTGTTTGAATGTGAGCGGGCGTATGTGTATTGACTCCTGCAGTCTACTGTGATTTTCCTGCATCATTCCATCACTAGGGCACCAAGATACTTTGGTGAGGTGTCCCTAGTCTATTCTATTCAGGAATCATATCTAGTTACGAAGATGTCAAGTGTACGATGAGAATAAAGACTGTATGATTGCCATTGACCAGCGTTTGATAGTGAACGGACTGGACGACTGCCTATTACTGCATTGCCATTGGGCCTATATTCTATTATCATGGAGCTTTGTGTCCATTACAATAAACTGCGTATTGTAAATTGTGAAGATGTTTGTCAACTCACTGAAGTATGCTGATACGTGTTATTGGACTACCCCTATTGTGTACTTTGGCAATGGAGACCTTCTCCGAATTTTATCTTTATAACGGCACGTATCAAGTACGTTCTTCCCCCCTCCACTCAGTCCAAATAGAGTAAATCAAAACCAAATTTGTGTGAATGAATTTGTGTGACCTTCCCTTTCTAAGAAACAATCAAATAATAATAATAATAAACGAATTAAAAAAAAACAAAAACAAACTAAAATGAAGTCTTCAAAACTGCCCCATTGTTAACAAGGTGAAAAGGGGTGAGAAAGCCCTGGGGTGTCCGAGATTACATCAAATCCACCAATTATCTTCCACAAGCACCCCATCAGACTACCCTTTTTCCTCACACTATCATTGATGCTTATAAATTAAATTTAGTTCTTGTTACATACAGTTTTACTATACTGTGCAATTCTCTGGGTCTATCTATTCACAACACCTGTTCCACAGTTATGGATGAATTGCATGCCCGTAAATAATCTAATATTGGTTTTCTTTGTTGTTCATACCTCCTACATTTTAAAAGGAAATGCCCTATATTTTGTTTTTCTTGACAGTAAGGTTTTTCTACTCAAAATAGCCCATTCCTAGTTGCAGTATAAGAAGTTTCTTATTGCTAGGAATTTTTAGTTCTCTAGAAAACTTGACACGTTCTTGTTGGAGCTTTGAATAATTTATATGCATGTCTGCCATTCAGTCTTCCACACCACTGTACTGTCCATTCCTCAGTTAATTATTCTTTTAATTCAGCTTTTGATCTCTGTTTTACTCATCCCCACATTTATTTGGCTTCTAATATTTCTACTTTTCTTAGCTTCTTTATCTGCCTTGTCATTTCCTTCTATGCCAACACGTGAAGGTATCCATGCTATTAGAAAAGAACATCCCCTGGAGCATAGGTAAGTATTTGCCAGTAATATCTCTTCTGCTATATCAGGTCTACTGCATTCTCGTAAGTTTCTTATAGCTCGAATAGCAGAAAGTGAGTCTGTTAATACTGTCAATTTATGAGGAGGGTTGTTAGAGAAGATGTCCAGAGATTTCTGATAGTAGCCATATCAGTTGTTTTATTAAATATGCCTGCCAGGTGGTAGTCTGAATCTGGTTTCTTGAGTTCCCAGGGTGGTACCACCGGCTTGTATATACTACTGTTAAAAATTGATGCATTTAGGGCATCCAAGTGTATAAAGTTCCTCCATGCATTTCCTTGTGACCAGATATGACGATCCTTTAAATGCCAGCCAAGATAGAGAAACTGGAGCTCATGACTTCAATTCAGGACGTTTTGGAATGGCAGAAAAGCCACAGGAGAAGCCTAGATCTATAGTGCAGATAATACCAAGGAGTCTTCAACTTGTTATTGGTTGCAAGAGAGCGAGAAGCTCAGCAGCCCTAGTTAAACAACAACAACAACAACCAGGTGCCTCTTGCGTACAAAAACCAGAACTTCAACTATTATAGGCACGTTGTGGTAGCTGCTGGGACTATATTCCCGTGAGATTGTGTCACGGGTTGCCTTCCCTTAGCTCTGCAGTAGTGGTCCAACAGTGGCCAAAACTCAAGAGTAACTAATGGGGGTCTTCAAAGGCGTCTTCCTTCGCACAAGATTACTCTAGACAGAGTTGTAGATAGAAGGATAATGATGCTTCTGCCTCAATGGATTTTTCACAAGATATTCAGCAAGCGAGAATAATGCTGCCATTAACTTATGTGCAGGAAAGGGTTATCTTATAATTCGTTAGCTCGTTCAAGCCCCCTGCTGAATTAATTCAACAAAAATTTCTCTTATTATTATTGTGACGGGCGGTGGAATTGTCTGCCTTTAGTTTTGCTAGGTCGGTCGGGTTTCTCGTCATTCTTCTGTCCATCAAAATTCTCCACCCACTTATCTGTAAACGTTGTCTCTAACAGCGATATATCTGTCATCTTGTCTGTCACTCAGCACTGTAGACCTTCTTTATGCATATCTCCTTGCACGCGCATGGCGGTATGTGATGAAACAATCCTCGTTTATCGGTCCCCCAGAAAACTAAATACTTCCTGGGTCTCCTTTAACTCGAGAAACTCAGGGTAATTTCTCCGTTCCTTTTAACGGGAGAGAGCTTTGATCGTGGCCAAAAGTCACCACTCACGAACGCCAGCGTCGTGCTCACGTTGCGTAATCCCTTCGTTGCCTTAAGAACGCAGGAGGAAACTCTGCGGTTAGCATACGTGGATTTCTGTTTAATCGGGAGGATATCAGAAGCTCTTGCGTCTTATTACGTGCCAGTACGCAGTTTCACTTCGAACGGTCCGCGAAAGCGAGCCAAACATATGGCATCATCTTGTAGTATTTAAGCGAATGTCTCTATAACTCTCTATCAGTCATGCTCTCGGATTTTCTAGAGAAAATCCCTCCTGTTGATAGCAGCTGTGAATTAAGTCCGTATGGAGATTATTCCTTGAAGATGGTAAGAGCGAAATAATTGTTTTGGAGTTATCTGGAGTGGTAGCGTATAAGATTTTATGCAGATATAATCTACCCAGGGTTACCTATTTTATTGCTTAAAATAATTAATTCATAACGAATAGTAACTCTTTTGTAAGACCGCAAGTGATTTAACGTAGCGCGCCACCAGTTTTTAACTCTGCGTAAAATGTAACAGACGGATAGCTAAATAATCTGTTATAACAAGAAGACAGAGAGATAATGTGTACTGACAAGAAAACGGGAGAAATAAAATGTAACTGACAGAAGAAAGATGTACATATTGCTTTCTTGATTAGTGTTCTCTTCGATGTCTATCAATTAATCCTGAGTTAAGTTTTAACTATACTAGTATTATTTAATTTTATGTCCCACGTACATGTCGATTACGCCTGTCAATTATGTATCCCGTACCGTGTTGTGCGGCGAATGTCTGACCTCGCGTAGCGAGGCTGACCGTGTGTGTGTTACTCCGACCGCCCTCCCCGCCTGCTCGCTAGCCAAGCGCGAAAGAGTAATTTTCCCGAGGCGGGTGTGGACACGGCGCGTGTTTATTGAAGTATATTTGTATTAGTTTTCGTTTAAGACAGAAGAGAGGGTGGGTGGTTGTACGTCTGTTAGCGTCGATCGTTCTGGTCGAACTAAACCATGTAAATGTTTTTGAATATCTATATTTTTTTCCAGATCCTGATCAGAAAAAACAGAGAGCGGTCTGCGTTCGCTATCCACGGGCTCAACCAGAGTCTACGGAGATTTATTATGCACAACGTTTCCACACATTGGTGCATGGCCTCTAGCATTTATTAGGCCTCATTTTTCTTTAATAATAATAATAATAATAAATTCTTTAAGCACCAAACACGGCGCATAAGGCAGAAACCAGTGCTCTCCAGGTTGTTCGTTGTGACGCCACTCCTCTTAGCTCTTGCACATTATTTAGGCCCAACGTTCTTCCTTCTCTTATTATTGTTCTTCTGAGTGTGTTTCTTTTGGTCTTCCTTTTTTCCTCTTACCCTCAGGAACCCAAGTGAGCGCCTGTAGTGGTATTCTGTTGTTTTGCATTCGTAGGACATGACCGATATATGACCATCGTCTTTTCCTTATATAGTCGGAGACATATTTCTGCCTAGAGTCTTCTCTTATTTGTCGATTAGTCTTGAATTCTTTCCAACTGATGTTCATGAGTTTTCTAAGACATTTGTTCTCGAATGTATTCAGCTTGTTCTCCAATGATTTTGTTATTTTCCAACTCTCACAGCCGTATGTTAACACTGAGATAACATTTGAATTAAACAGACGAAGCTTGGTATGTATATTCAATGATCGTAATTTCCAAATGTTAGATAATCTATTGAAGGCGCTAGCTGCCAAAGCAATTCTAGTATGGATTTCTCTTGTTGTGTCACCATCCTGAGTCATTTTACTGCCTAAATAATTGAAACTTTCAACTTTCTGTAGTTTTTCCCCGTTCAAGATGATATCAAAGGTCTCGTTAGAAAAGTTCATAGCTTTAGTTTTAGAGGCATTTATTTGGAGACCTATTTTAACCGAGAGATGACACAAATTTCCAATTTTAAAAATCTCCTTAGCCCCCAAGATATTAGAGTGAGTCATGTTTACTGTCGAGCCTGGTTCTGTTTCGGTAACAATAGCTTGTTTTACGATAGTGAATTGTTAACTCACTGATCAACCCTCCGATCCAACCGACCGATTCGAGGGTTTCGAGGTCAGTTATAGGAAAATATCTACACCACTAGATACTCTGGTGTATCTTTTATTCTATAATTTAACATAACATGGTACTATCCATCGAAATATACACATTCCTGATGTTTTTCTTTCGGCGTCTAAGGTGAGAAACGAATTTCACCTCCATCTTGGAAGGGTAGATAACTCTTTACTGACGGATTAACTGCCAAATTGCTACCGCTGGCGGCTATTTCGTGGATTACATTACGGCCGTGCAGCGCATACAGCCTCTTCTACGAGCTGTTATAACTTGCCATTCATACATACAGGCAATATTGGTGTAACCCATTACCACCCGGTTGTTGGAGATAATACAACCACATAATCCATTAAGAACCAGCTAGTGCCAGTGTTATGAGTAAAATTCATAACGATTATGAATGAAGTATCTTCAGCTCGTCAGAGCTTCATTTCTTATATTTTATTACGGATTTACTCAAAATAAACGGAAATGACGTCATGCAGGGATAGTACGGTAGCAGACGCGAATTTGAGCAGAAGGGGGGTTTTATCGTCTGCAAGAAGAGATGCCGATTGTGTTTTAATGCGAGAGGTCGCATGTGTGTGTGCTCCTGCAGTCTACCATGTTTTACCTGAATTTTACCATCACTAGGGCACCAATATACTCTTTTGAGGTGTTCCTAGCTTCTTTGAATATAATTTTCATTATTGTGTCGAATGTATCAAATATATTAAACTTTTGAGAATGCAAGGACAGCGTCTCCATAGCGGAAAGGACTGCCTTACGACATTATGAAGACTGCATATTACTGCCTTTGCCATTGGGCGTGAACCTATTATTATACTTGATGGAGCTATGTAACAGTATTGAATAAATTGTGTATCGTGACTTGTGAAGAAGCATTACGCTCATATTGGCATTCAAGTCAATACTTTTCTGCCGAAATACCCCTATGTGTGTATTTGGATACGGACATTGTTCCGCATATTTTATATATTACTACAACTGATGGACGAGACGCATCAGCCAGCCTCTGAAAGTTCTCACGTGAACTTACCAATAGATCAGCACATTCGGATAATGTTCGTGTGCTGGAATAAGGCCTTTTTCCAGTTCACCACCTTTTGTTCATTCGGAGTTACTGCAGTAGCTGCACTGTGAGAGTTACATGTTACTATTTCCCACTGAAGCTTACCTCCGGTCAAAAGTGGATTACTAAGTCCAGCCGGACAGTGTTGACCCATTAAGTTTCTTCTCGGTTTTGGATTTATCACATAATAAAGAAAACACGGTCGTCTAATTTCATTGGACTGGGGACCCCTGTCCAGGTGACATCAAGACTGTTTTAGAACTTTAGGTTTTAAGTACGGGAGTGGTTCGAGAGAACTTAGGTGTGTCCGTGTGAGCGTAGGAAGGAAGTAGAGTGAGGTGGCCACAGTGTTTTTATCTCATGTGGATACTGTTCTTGTTTGGAGGATCATTTTCTTTGCTGTGTTTCCTTCCGACATTGTTTATTTTCAGTGAAGGTACACGGGGTTTACCGTGTTTTTTATTTTTTGGTTCGCATTTTTCTACGTTGGATGTTGTGCAGTTTTTTATGGTTAATAAAAACCCAGAAAACATATTATTGTGCTTGTTAGAACGCTTTCCCTTTAAATGTCATGTTGGTGTAGTAACTGTAGTGTCCCTTACTGAGTATTAGATTAAAGTCTTCTACAAACATTGGAGGGCGGGGCAAGATTGTCTTATTAAAAGTTAGTCACCAGGTAGACTGAAGGAGTAGCACCACTACCCTCCAGAGACATATCTTCTCCCAACTTTACACCCGTGATTCTATTTTCTATCCATTCACACTTATCCTTTAATAGTCTGTCTGACCTCAGACAGAACCTATCGTCCTACTCATATCTACATGTGACAATTATATAGCTCTGTTTAAGTGTATTTAAGAAATTGTCTGAGACTTACGGTTGTAGTACATTTAAAATGATTAAATAAACTTTATATTTGTCTGTATACAAGTAACAAATTTAATTATCAATTATGCTTTAACAGTTATATTCCTTAACAAATAATAGTCATCATCGAGTGATGTTATGGAGTTAAAAACTGGATGGTTCACTTGGCAGCTTTTATGTTTCTACTTAGCTGCCAATGAATTTGTCTGTTCTGCTCCAGCTGATGTTTGGTCTTTGTAGATAGATGACTGGATCACACTCGTCACTGGTTAAGTTTGAAAGTTGTAGCACGTTCCAATAAGTGTCAGGGAGTAACTACCAAGCTGGTCCCGCGTGTCTAAGACCCGTCTGATGATGGTGTCTAGCGTCGACTTCAGGCCACTTATACCCTCACTTTTTCCAGAGATAGTACCCTCAGCTGGTACCACCAACTAGTGTCACAAAAAAGAGAACAAATACCCTCTTAAGTATTGCGTTTTCCGACACATACTTATGTGTCCCCCTCTACCTATTCCACCATCCCATCTACCTCAGAACATTTACCCTCGCTGAGAATTAATATGAATCCCATTGAGCGGAAAATCATTAATTACGTTTAGGTTGAATAGATTTTTATTTACCTTTACATTGGTTGAAAAAGTTAATAATATAAATTGAATATGTTTCCCTATGTCCCAGTCTTGACATATGGATGCGAGTCATGGGCAATGACTACAACCCATAAAAGCCAGATCCAAACCTCAGAAATGAGGTATCTGAGGAAGGTGGTTGAAGTAACAAGAAGAGACATGGTACGCAACCAGACGATACGTCAAGGCCTAAAATGCCACCCCCTACAGACCCAAGTAGAACAGTCCCAACTAAGATGGTTTGGCCATGTCTGCAGAATGGGAGAAGATCGGCTACCACGACAAGCATGGGAAACAAAGAGCCAAGGATCCAGACCCCGAGGACGACCCAGAGTCCGCTGGGAGGACAACATTAGACAATCTTTGAAGGACCGAGGACTAGAATGGAACCAGGCCAGGAAGAAGACAGCCGATAGAATAGTCTGGCGCTCTCTCTTCCAAACCTCTACACCTCACGGTAGAAGGGGAACGACTAAGTAAGAATATGTTTCCCTTTACATCTACTATGTTTGAAAATGTTAGCAATATAGATTGAATATGTTTACATTTACATCTACACTGGTTGAAAATGTTAATAATATAGATTATGTACATCATTTCTTTCATCATTCACTCCCTGCTCTATATGGAACTTGGGACTACCTCTGCTTTTGGTTCTCTGTAAGAAACTCGCAATAAAGCAGTCACCATCCCTGGCAGTGGTGGTTCTTGAAATCATCATTCTATATGCTGAGGTTGCCAGCCTCAAATGACTTGGACATCTACTAGCAATTTTCACATATTAATATTCACATGTCAATATATACATATGTCGCAGGTAGGTATAAATAGAGAATAGACTACGTCTGAGTGTAGACCGATTATGGATGCAAAGATGTGAAAGTAGATAAGAGTAAAGTCACTGTTGACATAAATCGAATGAGAGCAAGACAAAGAATGGCAATTATGAAAAAACTTGCTGGAACTACTTGGGGTGCAGATGAGAAAGTGCTTTAAAAGACGACTCCAAAATTGTATTATAACGGGAGGGCGAGTCAACACCTATAAAAGAACTCGAACAGATTACATGCTTCCAGCCAATGACAGATAGAAGAGACTGCATGGGGCTCAAGCAGCAGGTTATCCACGCAACACCTGGACCCATGCATACACAGATGGATCAGCAACAAATGCAACAGAAAATGGAGATGGGGGTGTCTTTCTGACCTTAAGCACTGGTGCATAAAAAAGGCTGTCAGTGGCGACAGGACGATTCTCCAGCAACTTCAGAGCAGAGGCAGAGGCCTTGAAAACTGCAGCAGAGGTTATATTGACAGAAGAAAGGGCAGAGAGACAAGTTGCTTTCTTTACTGATGCACAGTCCGTAATTGCAACGTTGAAAAGCCAAAATAATACAGACCTGGATGATCTCAGAGTAGTGCTCCACAAACTTTGTCAACGATTCAAAAGTGTTGTGATCCAATTGATCCCATTTCATTGTAACATCACCGGCAATGAAGAGGGTGACAGAATGGCAAAAGAAGGTTCACATCTACCTCAGCCTGATGCAAGCATAACTTTTGAGGAGGCAAAGAGTTTTAACAGAATCAGATACAGAAACAAATGGAATGTAGAACATCCAGGGTACACACAGAATGATGCTTACTACCAGCTCCACAGAAGAGAACAAGTGGTAATCTTCAGACTACGCACTGGCCACAACAGATTGAGATACCATCTATTCAACAAGCTCAAGATAGGAACTACCGATCAGTGTAACTGTGGCACTGATAAAATGACTGCTGAACATCTGCTTCAAAGTTGCCCCTTATATGTGGTACAGAGAAAGTGCATATGGCCGACGCCAGCTCCTTTCGTGGAAAAGCTTTACGGGGATTCAAATAGCCTCAAACTGACTACTGCTTTCTTTGAGAACATTCAAGTGGACGTCTGAGAGTGTACGAAGAAGAAGAAGAAGACTGATGAAATTATAGGGAGAGATGCGACCTCTGAAGTGTGGTTGGGCCATGTCTTCGACCTACCACGACTATGGTTAGATAGTCAACTCTTGCCCCTTCTCTGTGACTAATAGAGAAACCTCTAAATCAGTAAGAATCACAGTTACGACATCGAGTGATAGTTAGAAGAAAGAGACCCTAACCACCACCTATAGTTTTATTGAAGAAAATAATCCACAACATCAAGAAAATCAACATAAGTCTGCCTTTAACACTTCGGCAACCAAAAATCATAAAATGATGAAAAAGAAAACAACACCACAGCAACTCGCCCTCTGTCACACCACTTAGATAAATCGCACACACAAGCAGATCTCCTCACTACACCACAACACCCAGAGAGTCTTTAACACCTCAGCCTTCTAGTGGACAAAGGCCCCCAGTTCCTATCGAAACGGCCTTCCTTCCACATTGTTAAAATAAATCCTGGATGAAAGTACTCCAATCTGCGAGAATTTTAACACGGCCCCACGAGTGTAATACTCCATTTGATGAGGATCTATCTCCGAAAGACACACGTATTAAAATAATCCAAAACGCACCTGCTTTCAATGGGCACTAGTGAAGAATACTCTGGCATTGCATCTATCCTTGCACTAATCATAATTCGACTATCAAGCCGCTCTAGGGCACTGCTGATGAATAAACAACGAATAAAGTGAGGGCTCTCAAGCTAAGCGCCTCTAAGTGCTGAACTTGCCGCTGACTTGGTTTCAGGTAGGTGACTAATATTGGCGAGGTGATAATACTTGGACGATAATCAACAATATTCCTGGTTTATGGGCCGTCGATGAGTTTGGCAGTGTTGCCGACACCAGTCGATGGCACAGCTGCCAACCTGTTTAACTGGAAGGTGAATATCCCTCCACAACTGTGATCCTTTACTGCAAGGTGCCAGAGCCTCAATGGCCAGGTGATTTTGCCCCAAAGGATGGAGGGCAAAGGCAGTTACCCGGTGGCACAGACAGTAACCCAACAGGGGCTACGCGTTGTTGTCGTAGATATGTGTCGAGGTAACACGTTCTCGATGAGGGTAACAGGAAGCCCGAATATAGACCGGTGACCATGCTGCAAAAGACAAACCAAATCACACACATCGTTAACACATTTTCCCAGTCAGGTATAATAGTTTATCAACAACAAAAGAACAATCTTTCGCCAGCCTAATCACCCCTCCCCTGCTCTTCCACGCTACGCTTAAAATATACACACAACACTGCCCTGATGAGCCTAGTCATGTATACCCTTAAGTTCAGTCATGCATGAAACTCGCTGCTAGCGCTCGCGGGTGTTAACTTAACTCCGCTTCCCCTCACTCGCATGCTGACAAATCTTTTATCCCGATCAGCGTCGTTCACCCACGCATATGTAAATAATTTACGTACATGCACCGATAACGTGCTACTAACCACACACTCTATACCGAATTAACTCCACACATATTGAAATGGAAAATCACAACAGATGAAACATATATCTACATAATAGCTCGCTCTTCAGTCTAAAAAAAAAATTCCATCTCTCTGTCCTTATTTCATTATCTGTCGGGCCCCTGCGTCTAGAGCAGAGTCTAAATTGGTGGCGTGCTCAGTACATTTCCGTCTCCCAGACCTCCCAAAAATTACTCTTCTTTATGAATGAAAGTAAGATAGCCCGGGATTAAGATAAATATATCTATATACTGTATATATATATATATATATATATATATATATATATATATATATATATATATATATATATATATATATATATATATATATATATATATATATATATATACACACACGCTAATACCCCAATACTAACTTAAAACGAAAATAAGTGCTCTTACCAGTCAAGGAATAACTCTGACGGATATAGATTAGTTACTACAGCTTTCAACTTGCAGTACACAATTACTGGCCACGAAGAAACCCTGACAGACAATGGTACAGAAAAATAGAGACAGGGTCTTAAGTAGTACGAGAGATCGCCAGGTGTTGACTGCACGTGCACGAGCTAACAGATCAGCAGGCGTAAGTCCTACCTTCATAGTGTCTTATAGTCTCAAGATGAAACATAAGTCGCCGTCAGAGTACCAGAGAGAATTCCCTGGCGCCGCAAGACAAGCAGAGAAATGATGTAAGATGAGCACGCTCGCTCGTTCCTACGAGCGATGGCGTCCTGACTACAACCGAAAGACGGCAAAAGATTAAAACAAAGACACAGGAATCTCTGGATTTCCCTAATCAAAGATTTAGGTGTCCCTGAATGCCGACATGAAAGATCTTTTGATCTCATGCCGGTACACGAGGATTGGACTATAGCTTGTTATTGGGAATCCCAATCGCTATGTCAGCGTTAAATAAACTGGCTGGGCGTACGTCGTCCTAATCCGGTGCTGCCAAGGTTTGGTACACGAGAATTTTACCAATATGACTGTCGGTCGATATTGCATCACCTGTTTACTCTTTCAACAGGGAAGGTTAGGTAAACAGACAAGACGAATTATTACTGTAGGGAGTGTACGATGATTTGAAAATACCAAATATCTTCTTGACAGCAGAGAAAGAAAATGTGCCGACCACTGAAAATTTCACGTAATCAGTACTCACAACAAATGTAACTGACTACTGCCGGAGAAGACAAAAGATCGACCCAAAATTATGTGATAGATGGCCAAATCACACGTTTTAATAGGCAATATATGACATGTTTCATATTCATTGAAAACACGGGTCTCGATTTAAAAAAAAAAAAAAAAAAAAACACACTACTTTTTCTTTTAAAGACTGGACGTATGGTTAACCTCAAACACAGCGTGTCACTTCTATCCTCTTCAAACTTCTTGCTACAGCAGTGACGCTGTCGAGGAAGTATTGGGCCTGTACAACTTTCCTGTTTACATGCTAATTGTTACCGTTGCTGTTTATTACCCATATATGTTCTTTATTATTCTCAAGTCTTTACCATCAGGGTTTATGCTTTCCAACATTATGATAATTACCTCATGTTCTACTCGTATATTGTCAAATGTCTCAGTGATTATACAGCTCAAAGTATACATAGATATATCTACTTTTACTTCTGTAGCCCATTGTTTTAATGTTCTCTCACTCTCTGTCTCTCTCTGTCTCTCTCTATATATATATATACACGAGTATATATATATATATATATATATATATATATATATATATATATATATATATATATATATATATATATATATATATATATATATATATATATATATATATATATATATATATATATATATATATATATTGATGCGTGTTGTTTTCTTGTAATACCATTGATGCGGGGTATCTTTTCTTTAACTTCTTTGTTGTATTGCGAGTGCATTAGACTCCATGCTTGAACACTCGTAATTAATCTTGCCTCATTGAGTACCGTCCAGGGGTATCCTTAGTGATTCTTATAAGGTAGTTATTCAACTACAAATATGGCCATTCAAACACATCCTCCCTGGCCCGCACGTAGGTACTCAATAAATAAAGCTCAACTGCGTTGAACGATTCACAATATTTAATAAACATTCTGCTCAGCTATCATAAGCCCGTCTTTAATACTGTCTGTACTCTGGTACTTCATACAGTTTATTTGAAATTTGTAACACTTACGTCCACATCGAATCTTCAGTCACTCTGCATAATGAATAAACTGACATTATACACGGAAGTGTATGCTTAATTCAGTTGGTGGTAAATTAGCATGCAGGTGAATACCAAAAATGCACAAGGCATAGACACAAATCATTATATAGTCCTATCGGACACAAGCCAACTACACAGTCCACAGGACACACGCCGAATGCCGGTTCGAGACGCTTTCTTGACCCACATTCAAAAATCACGTCTGCTGCAAAGTGAGCAGAAGTCAAGACGTCACTTCCTGAAACCAAGGACTACAGTCCGTACAAAAATAACCAGGAAGTGATTGTATAAAACCAATGTTATGATATTTAAACATAACATTTACTCCCCCCTCCTCTAAAATAATGAAAAGGAACTTTTCATTATTTACGTGGCAAAGTCCACAAAATCACTGGAGTAACCAAATGACAATATACATTTTCCCAGCCGTCAATATTCATATAGCACCTAGATCCGTGCTCCATAATTGACAATTAGACACGCAAGGTGTGGAATTTAGTAATGAAATTACCAAACCCATTGCCTATATAGAAGACATCTCTTTTGACACAAATGTGAGGTCACCATAATAGTAATAAAGCAACGTGGAAAAAAAATCAATATATGTCAATCAAGGCACTCATACAGCACACCATGTCAACAAACACCTTATGTCATGTCAGTCATGTAAGTCTCCCCATCTATCAATACAATGCCTAATTAGCACTCAAAGAGACAATAGATGATATGAGGCAGACAAATCAATTCATAATGAGTGACTGCGACAATATGTCAAAATAGTTATTAATATTTGTATGTATGTATTCTCATGTGATGACTGACCATGTCACTGAATGTATTGTGAAAATATACTATGTGATATATGAACACAATAAAGTATTAATTTACACTACGTATGAAACACTCTTGTGGTTTTCATCAATTAATCAATTACTGTTATTATTTATTTAATGTTCTGATAATAGTTCATCCTTGCTGAATCAAAGTAATTCCAGTACACGTAGTTTTGAAAAAAATTCCCTGAGATCTTTAATTCTCACGCAATCACATATTATTCTTGTTGATGCAAAGTCATTTTTCCATGTAGTCATGAAAAAGTTCGTTGAGATATGTAGTTTTCACGTATTCCGACTGTCGATGTTAGTCTTCCACGCAATAGTAACATATTTGAAAGGCACTGTCATTCTTTACACTTTCCATTTTTCTTCATTCTTCTCTAAGTCCAAGTTGAGGCGCAATTTATTTGTTGTGTCCCCTTTGAATCGCCAGAATAAGCATTTCTGAGTTATTTCCCTTTTTCTGTTAGTAGCAGTCATTTTAATGGGAAAGTTAATAAATAATTCCAGAAATCTGTCTTGAACAACTCGAATTGACGTTATATATTGCAAATAGTTCTTTTATAACGTGCATGCAGTATGGTAGTAGTGTCCTTGAACAACTGCATTAGAAGCAATATGTTGAACGATTTAATATATAAGTTGACTTCGGTTTCATAGAAAAACATCATCATCATGTTGCTTGGCAGATTGTCTGTACTTTGGCAACTTGTTTATATACATGAAGATGCACTTTGGAAGTAATTTTGAAGTATGTGCCACACATGTCAACACATGGAATATGTTTCAGTTCATATAGAGTTATAGTTGTGACATAATTCTTGACTTGTTAAAGGCAATATAACGTATGTTTGATACTACACGTGAGTTGAATGAGAATTTGAGGTGTCAACAGGAACCAGTGGATGTTTCATGCATCTGGATAATACGTCGGCCATAACATTCAAGCTTCCTTTGATAGGTTGAATATGATAATCATAAGGCTGAAGAGCCAGTGATGCACGCGCCGATCTTTCATTATTAAATCGGGCTGTTTTAAGGTAAGATAAGGCTCTCTGATCAATTTCCAGTGTGAAACGTGCTCCAAGAAGGTATCTCTGTAATTTGGAGAAGCAAAAGACAACCGCCAATAATTCCCTTTCAATGATCGGATAACGTTGCTCAGTAGGCGTCAGCTTTCTGCTTAAGTAAAGTGCAGGATGGAGACAATCATTCCATTCTTGTAATAACGCTCCTCCAATGGAAGATTTGGATGCGTCAACCCTGAGGGTAAAGTGTTTGGAAGGATCAGGCAATCTCAATATAGGCATTTTTGAAAACAAACATTTAAGGTTATTTAAAGTCACACAACATTCTTGGCTGCAAATAAATTTGTTTGGTGAATCTTTTTTCACAAGTGACGATAATACAGATGTAATCTCCGTAAAATTAGGAATAAATTTGCGATAAAAATTAATCAGACCAAGAATACTTCTAACCTGTTTTTTTGGTTTTAGGGACATCAAGGTTTAGAATTCTAGAGATAGTCGAATCCTCTGTTTTCAAGAAACCTCCTCCCACCTTATATCCCCAAAATGAAATCTCCTGAAATCCAACTTTTGTTTTAGATGGACGTGCAGTTAAGTTATGAAGACGTAAAGTATTTAGTAAAGATTTAATACCCTCTAGATGCTCATCTCATGATCGATGAAACAGACAAATGTCATCTATGTAGGTAATGAGATCTTCTCTGTCGGAGAAGAGTCTTCGCATCATGCGAACGAAGGTCGCAGGCGCGTTTACTAAGCCAAAAGACATATAATTGAACTCAAATAGACCTAATGGAGTAGCAAAGGCAGTATAAGGCTTGGATTTTTCTGTTAATGGCACTTGCCAATAGCCTTTTGAGAGGTCAAATTTCGAGGAAAATGTAGCAGAAACTAATCTATCTAATAAAGACTCTTAAACAGGGAGAGGTTCAGCATCATGGATATTTACAGAATTTAGACGTCTAAAATCTATGCATATGCGTATAGATTTGTCTTTCTTCCGAATCAAGACCATCGGAAAGCTATAAGGGGAATGAGATGGAGAAATGATATCTAATTTTAACATCTGTTCTAATTCCTCCTTAACTTGAGACTGTAAATGTGTAGATATGGGATAGGGTTTCAACTTAATAGGTTGAAGATCAGTGAGAATGATATCATGTTCGATAATATCAGTGTGTCCTGGAATGTCAGTAAGGACATCAGCAAAAGAAAGTAGTAATTGAGTAGCTTGTTCTTTCTGAACAGCCGACAGAGTTGAAGATACAGCAATATCTTTCCAACTTTCAGTAGATAAAACGTGAACACTAGGTAACACCAAAAGTGACTCATTTCCGTCAGACAAATCAGAATTTTCCTCTTGTATCACAGCTAAGGAAGAATGAGGACTGACAGATTCGTCAAGAGCTTCAAAAACTGGTCTAAGATGTGGTGGACGTGTATGAAACTGCTGCAACATATTGATATGAAAAGTTTTTTCTTTTCCATTTACTGAAACAATATAATCAACATCAGACAGTTTCTCCACAATCCTATAAGGTCCTCTCCACGAAACTAATAGTTTGTTATCTTTCTTGGGTAATAATACGTATGCTTCATCACCAGGCCAAAGTTGGCTTAATTTACGGTTTTGGTTGACAAACAACCTTGCCTTAAGCTTTGCCTTTTCAGATGAATCTACTGCTTTTTGGCATGCGTCTATTATTTTTTTCTTAGATTGACCTTATATTGGTATGAGGTTTGAACCTCTTCATTCATATCCGCTCCAATTAATAGCTGTTTTAATATAGACATTGGGTCTCTTGGTTTGGCGCCAAAAACTAACTCGAATGGACTAAATCCAGTATGCTCATTTTTAACTTCTCTGTAAGAAAATAAAATTGCTGGGAGGACTCTGTCCCAATTTTGTGGATATTTCATGGTAACTTTATGTAACATGTGTTTTATGGATCTATTGAGAACTTCAATTTTTCCATTGGACTGTGGATGATAGATTGAACTAAGAGATCTCTCAATCCCAAACATATCCATTACCTGTTTCATAGCATCTGAAACTAATTGAGTTCCCCTGTCAGATAAAATATTTTCAGGAAAACCTATACGGCTAAAAATCAAAAATAATGCATCAGCAATATCCACTGTTGTAATGGTTTTTAATGGTATAGCTTCCGGCCAGCGTGTGCACATATCAATGCAGGTTAACACATATTGATGACCTCTGGTTGATGTTACCTTTAAAGGGCCAATAATATCAATGGCCATCTTTGCGAAGCTCCGCAAAGAGATATCAGCTGCCTGAATAGGAGCATCATGTTTTGGTTTTTTCGTTGCTAAACTTTGGCAAATGGTACAGGTACGACAAAAGGATTTTACGTCTTTTGTTATACAGGCCAAAAAAGTGTGACAAAACTCTTTGTTTGGTCCTAGCAACACCTAAATGTCCAGCACATTCAATGTCATGTGCATGTCGTAAAACAAATGGACGAAAACAAGCTGGTACCATAATTTGTTTTTTTTAAGGAATTAGCATCTTGATAATTTCTTACTAATATTCCATTTTTCATAGTATACCAGTGTTTTGCATTGTCATCTAACATTACATCATTCAAATGAGCAATGTGAAAAAATTTTCTTAAAGAAAAATCATCTTTTTGTCTTTGTATAAAGGTTTCCTTATCAATGAGTTCCATCTGAAACAAAGTATCATCATTAGTATTGTCATCACTCGTTACCTGTATATCATCATTATTTTCCTGTTGATAATGATTTTCTTTATCATTATTATTGTCATCTTCTTCTTCTTTCTCTGAAATAATGTCCTCAGTTATATCTTCAGGTAACACATCAACAACTGGTATGTGTTGATCCTTCTCCATGCGAGTCTGAGCTCTAGTAGTCACAGCATTTGAACATATTAAATGTTGTCGTTCCCATCTTTCAATATCCTTTTTTGTACATTCATGCAACTTAGGTATGTTTCCTAAAATAATCCCAGCAATTGGGTTATCCAAAAGGCATACAAGTGTTCTTCCCGTAAAATATGGAGTATCCAAGAACACCTCAGCTGTGGGGTAATACTCTACAGTTCCTCCAAACGTGATGCATTTCACTTGTTTTCCCGTATAGTCCGCCTTATCAACTGTTTTACGAACACCAATGGTAGTCGCCCCTGTATCCCTCAATAAAGATACCAACTGGTTATTTACAAAACCTTTGTTCAAACCAATGAACCAGTACTCTCAAACGACGACATTACTGGAAGGGGATGTCCGCATAATAATCTTGGGACTCCTTGAGGCTGAAATAAAGAATTGCAGTTAGTACAGTTATCACTATTTGCTAAGTCTACACTGCATGAATTAGCATGTGATACTATATTATCATGGTTATGATCATTATCATGAACAACAGCATTTGTACGTTCAGGGTTTCTAGGTTGCCTGTTGGTATTATTATGATAAGATCCTCTGTTATTGGCATTATGATCATTACCTCTGTAAACAGATTTTTGCTCTCTATTTGCTTTAGGGTTGTAATCTCCTCTATTTTGCCAATTATTTGATCTAAATGAGGTTTGTGGATAGTAACTTCCATCATCATATGAATCGAAATTTCTTTGAGGTTGATATTTATTAAAGTTGTATCTACCTCTATTTTTGTTATAATTATGTGACTGATTAAATCTGTGATTCCTATCAATAATATTTGATCTATACCTAGGTGCACTGTCCTGAAATGACCTGGCAGATGCAGCTGGTAGTGACTCTTTAACAATGTTCTTGCTAAGTATTCTGTTAGGATGTACTACTTGGTATTGGCGACCTAAAATTTGTAGCTTAGTTAGATCCTCTGGTTTTATTTCCTGTAGGAATGCAAGAAAATCAGCACTAACAGATGACAAGACCTTGTCTCTTAAAATTAAATCTGACAATCCTTCAAAAGTTTTTTCAATGTTGGATAATTCAATCCATCTAGAAAAATTTAATTTTACAGCTGAAATAAATTCAGTGAAATCTTTTCCTGAATCTGGGTGCAGAGATCGAAATTTCTGTCTGTAACTTTCTTCATCTAATTGATACTTTTGCAGTAACATAAGTTTAACAGCATCATAATCTTTTCTAGTCTGCTCATCTAAGGTAGAGACTGCAGTTAATGGTTCACCCACCAATAAATTCATAAGTCTACTAGACCAAGTAGATTTGTCAATTTTAAATTCCTCACAATATGTCTGATATCTATTTAAAAAGCACGAAATATCGTCTACGGATGAATTGAATTTTGGTAGATTAATTCTGATAGCAGCAGGATGATCTTTATTTTTATTTTCACCCACCATAGGATTCAATTGTGGTTGTTGTAGTTTTAGTTTTTCCAGTTCAATCTCAGCCAATTTTATTGCTTGTTGAGATTTTATCTCTTCTTGAGATCTAGCTTGGGCTAATTTTTCCATTTCCAAAGCCATTTCTTCTGATCTCCTTTTTTCAGCCAATTCTTCTTGTATTCTTTTTTCAGACAATTCTTTTTTGCGGAGTTCATCTTGTCTCCTTTTTTCAGATAATTCTTCTTGTCTTCTTTTTTCAGATAATTCTTCTTGTCTTAATTTTTCAGATAATTCTTCTTGTCTTCTTTTTTTCAGACAATTCTATTTCTTCTTTTCGGAGTTCTTCTTGTCTCTTTAACTCCTTATCCACATAAGCTTGCAATGCTTCTCCTTCCAAAGCAAATTCTTTACCAATTTTCAATAAATCCTTTAATGAAGTCCTGGTTTCTTATTATTGTGATTCTCAGTATATACACAATATTTCAACTTTTATATATATGAATATGTCAGCAAAATATTCAATACTCAATCCACCAATCTCAAATCAATTTCTAAATGCAATAATATAGATGTAGTCAGGTATAAGATATGGAGCAGGAAAAAATTAGCGACTACGACGAGTAATGACAAGAAGACAGGGTTAGAGAAACTAAAGAAAATTCAAATTGTAACCAAAGGATAAATATTAATTATTTAACAATAAATTAAACAGATGCTCTATTACAACTAAACAAGACAAGACGTATTTTACAACATTGATGATATCTATGAAATAAATGATAGGCAGGTTAGAGTGGACAATATACAAACAATAATGCCCAAAACTAAATAAAATCTCACAATGACAGGACTTATAAAAACGAACAATAGTTAAACATGACTTTACAGCTAGACAAAAATGGATCTGCTAAATTCAAATGATGCAGTATTTTACATATACAGCAAAATATGCTGGCTCCTCTCTATGAATCACACAGATACTATCCTATAGAACGCTCAATTTGCTCATTAGACCTAGCTTTCGCGGTATTAAATAAGCAAATCGAGTCTATCCATCCTCCCGCTACTTACACACAAGTAGACATAATGAATACAAAAACAGTGAAACCAGAATTCAAGCAAACAGATTGTATCGACAGTCAAGCTGTATGTAACGATAAATCCACTTATCTGTTGCCACAGAAAAAAATTCCTCATTGAGACTTCTCCAAGCAAGGATTATCGAGATAGTTGGTTCACTAGGCTCTGGTTAGGCCTAGAACTTGTTAAGGCTGACACTCGAAGAACACCGCTCTGGTTGAAACTTCACAATAGAATGCTTGTAATGCATTGTAGTTGGTCAATTTTCTTGACATATATATATATATATATATATATATATATATATATATATATATATATATATATATATATATATATATATATATATATATATATATATATATATATACACATAAGTCACTTTCATCTTCTAGTGACACTCGAGGCACATTAAAATGACATCAGATATGGAAAGTCCTTTCCAATCTTTAAAAACTTCGGCAGACGATAAGTGCCGCCATCTTGAAAAAAAACTCCTTCACTTCAAAATGTTAGGCTCCGACTTCCTTTAGCTTGGCCCCCATTGATGCGGGTTGTTTTCTTGTAATACCATTGATGCGGGGTATCTTTTCTTTAACTTCTTTATTGTACTGCGAGTGCATTAGACTCCATGCTTGAACACTCGTAATTAATCTTGTCTCCTTGAGTACCGTCCAGGGGTATCCTTAGTGATTCTTATATGGTAGTTATTCAACTACAAATATGGCCATTCAAACACATCCTCCCTGGCCCGCATGTAGGTACTCAATAAATAAAGCTCAACTGCGTTGAACGATTCACAATATTTAATAAACATTCTGCTCAGCTATCATAAGCCCGTCTTTAATACTGTCTGTACTCTGGTACTTCATACAGTTTATTTGAAACTTGTAACACTTACGTACACATCGAATCTTCAGTCACTCTGCATAATGAATAAACTGACATTATACACGGAAGTGTATGCATAATTCAGTTGGTGGTAAATTAGCATGCAGGTGAATACTAAAAATGCACAAGGCATAAGCACAAATCATTATATAGTCCTATCGGACACAAGCCAACTACACAGTCCACAGGACACACGCCGAATGCCGGTTCGAGACGCTTTCTTGTCCCACATTCAAAAATCACGTCTGCTGCAAAGTGAGCAGAAGTTAAGACGTCACTTCCTGAAACCAAGGACTACCGTCCGTACAAAAATAACCAGGAAGTGATTGTATAAAAATCAATGTTATGATATTAAAACACACACACACATATATATATATATATATATATATATATATATATATATATATATATATATATATATATATATATATACATATCAAGCAAGAGGACATGCACACCATCATAGCTGGCAGACGCTGGAGCTGGGTTGGCCATGTCCTCAGAAGAGACCCCGATGCCATCCCAAGAACAGCTATGCTATGGACCCCTGAAGGAAAATGAAAGAGAGGCCGACCAAAAACAACTTGGCGGAGGACTGTGGAGGCTGAGATGCAAAGAATGAACTAGAGTTGGGGCACTGTACGAAGGATGGCCGCCGACCGAGCAATATGGAATCAATTTGTTGTTGCCCTACAAGACGTAATGGCCACTGACTGCTTTGACGGTCGGCGGCTAAGGATCAAAGAAGAAGATATATATATATCGAATTCCTTTAAATTGATATGTAAAATGCGTGTGAGAAAAATGAATTCAGTATAAAAGATGAGAGAAAGGAAGGGCAGAATGTCATATGGGCCTGTGTGCCCAATTCTCAACGCTTTGAAAATAAAGTTCGTTCGTTCGTTCTCTCTCTCTCTCTCTCTCTCTCTCTCTCTCTCTCTCTCTCTTTCGCTATGATTGAGCTGACATTGCCATTTGAACCCAGATTAGACAAGCAACACTCATTCAAATTGGCCAAGTATAATGATCTGGTCATGGACTTGAGACATGACGGGTTCACAAAAAAAGTCCCAGCAGTAGAGGTAGGTGCCAGATGTCTGCCTCAGTGTTTGATCTACTGAAAATATTAGGACAGTCAAGAACAAGACCACTTAAGAGGCTCGGTGAGACTGCAGAGAGGGCGTCGTGTTGGCTGTGGAACAACCACAAAGGGCTATGGAACTCAGGACAGTTATTTATATTTATTTCATTCATAACCCTCCACTCCCAAAGGAGCAAAGGCCTTCAACAAATACATGCCAAGTCCTCCTGTCACGTGCCACCATCTCAAGTTCTTTCCACGTTCTCCTTATCATTTTCATCTCTGTTTACAGCTCTCTTCTCCATGTGCTTCTTGGTCTACCTCTGCCTCTCTTGCCCTGGGGGTTCCAGAACAAGGACTGCCTTGTAATGCTATCAACAGGTTTCCTCAGTGTGTGTCCTATCCATCGCCATCGTCTTCTTCTCATCTCTTGTTCCACTGGCACTTGTCTAGTTCTTGTCATCAATTCCACGTTGGTAACCTTGTCATACCATTTTAATCCCTCTATTCTACGCAAGCATCCATTTATGAAAGTCTGTAGCTTTTTGATTGTTGTCTTTGTTGTTCTCCATGTCTCAGAGCCATACAATAAGACTGACTTCACATTTGAGTTGATGATTCTTATTTTCGTGTTGGATCCTATTTCTCTTGATCTCCATATATTTCCCAATGCAATGAAAGCTCCTCTTGCTTTTTGTATTCTTATTTTGATATCACTGTCTGTCCCTCCAACTTTGTCTATATTGCTGCCTAGATATATGTACGATTCTACATCTTGTATTGGTGCTTCTTCAAGTTCAACCCTGTTTTCATTACCTGCATTTATTATCATTATTTTTATCTTTTCCCTGTGTATTTTCAGACCCAATTGCTGTGACCTCTCATCGAGTGTTTTCAATTTGTCCTGCATCTGATTACGGTTATGGGACAGAAGAGTCAAGTCATCAGCAAAATCCAGATCATCCAACTGCTTAGTCAGAGTCCACTGGATTCCATTTCTGTTGTGTGTTGTTGATGTTCTCATAACCCAGTCTATTGCTAGTAAGAAAAGAAATGGAGACAAGAGGCATCCCTGTTGAACTCCTGTTCTTATCCCAAATGGTTCTGTAAGCTGTCCTTCACGAAGAACTCTGCATGCCATGTCTTCATATGTTTTCTTTATTAAATTAATGATCTTCAGGGGAACTCCATAATGCCTCATCAATTTCCAAAGTGATTCTCTGTCTACATTTAATACTTGTCCTGGCACTGATAGTAACATTATTCCTCTATAATTTGTGCACTCTTGTAAATTTCCCTTCTTATGCAACTTAACCAGATATCCTTCCTTCCATTCTGCTGGTATCTCTTCCTTTTCCCAGACTTTACCAAGTAATTTATATAACATCTCTGTAGCCGTGTCGATATCTGCTTTGATGGCCTCTGCTGGAATGCCATCAGGTCCAAACGCTTTTCCATCTCTTAGAAGCTTCATGGCTTTCTTTATTTCTTCCTTCGTTGGTCTTTCACCGTTAATTTGTAGCTCTTCTTCTGCTGGCTGGATGTCCGTGGGGTTTTGTGGAGCTGATCTATTGAGAAGGTCCTCAAAATATTCTGTCCACCTCTTCATTTGCTCTTGTATATTGCTGAGCAGTTTTCTATTCTTGTCTTTTATGAGGCAACTTGTTTGCTTGTATTTCCCTGTCAGCTTCTTTGTGCTGTTATACAGTTCTCTCATATTTCCTTTGGCTGCAGCATCTTCTGCCTCTCTTGCCAACTCCTCAATATACTTCCTCTTGTCTCTTTTGATACTTCTTTTAACTTCTTTGTTTGCTTCTGTGTACACTTCTTGAGCCTTGGCTTTGGAACTTCTGGTTTTGCGTGTGTTTAAATCTGCTTTCTTGTTTTTTATGTCTTTTATCTTATTGATGGTTTCTGTTGTTATCCATGGTTTTTGTTGTCGTTCCCTTTTCCCCAGTATTTCTTCACATGTCTCATTCCATACCATTTTGATTTGCTGCCAATAGTCTTCTGTATTCTCTACATCTTCCAGCTGTTGGAGCACTTGGAATTTGTTGAATATTGTGACCGCAAATTTGTCTCTTGTTTTTTGATTTATTAGATGTCCCACATTAAATTGTTGTCTATAATTTTGCATTGTTGCATATCTCTTGAGTTTCATTTTTACTTTGGCTATCAGAAGGTGGTGATCTGATGCCACATCTGCTCCTCTATATACTTTTACATCCTGCAATGATGATCTAAACTTCTTGTTTATGCATATATGATCAATCTGATTTTCTGTTCTATGGTCTGGTGATATCCATGTTGCCTTGTGTATTCTCTTATGTGGAAACATGCTTCCTCCTATAGCCAGTTGATTTGAAGCACAGAAATTTGAGAATAGTTCCCCATTTTCATTCATTATTCCTTGCCCATGTTTTCCCATGACTTCTTCAAAGCCGGTGTTGACTGTACCTATCTTTGCATTCATGTCACCCATCAAAATTGTGATGTCTCTTCTTTTTACTTTTTCCATAATTTCCTGTAGTCTAGTATAAAATGCTTCTTTCACAGACTCTTCTTTGTCATTAGTTGTGCATAACATTGGATGACATTTACATTTATTTTCTTTTTAGCTGTTTTAAAAGTAGCTGTTATTATTCTGGGTCCAACGGCTTCGCATTCAATGAGTGCTTTCTGTGCTTCTTTAGATAACATAAGAGCTACCCTTTCACTGTGGTGGGAACTTTCGTCTTCATGTCCCGAGGACAGCACCAATTCACCTGTGATGAGTTTCTTCTTGTCTACCCCCTTCCACTTTGTTTCACACAGTCCCAGAACCTCGATTTTATATTCCCTCATTTCTGCTGCTACTTGTGCCACTTTCCCTTGTTCGTTTAATGTCCGAACATTCCAGGTGCCAAATGTGGAAGTTCTCCTAGAAGAAAGAAGGTTAGTCAGTAACACAGACTCCTTTCGGCCTTCTCTGTGTTGCATCATACGCCTCCCTGCGAGAGGACCGTCCCCTGTCTGGATGGCTGTGTTTTATTTTCCTTAATTGACTTGTCAGGGTTTGTTGAAGTTTTTTGTAGTTTAAATTTTTTACAGGATGAGGTAACCAGCCCCATGCCCAACCCTCCTTAGTCACTTTCTACGACATGCATGGCAGGGAACAGTGTTACTATTCTTTGCTCCCCTTTCGGGCCCCGGTAACACACGGGTGAGTTATTTATATACAGTACAGCATAATGGTTACTTTCACAGTTGCCTTAAGCTGATAGTATGGCTTAGATCGGGAGTGAAGAAAGTCGCAACCAAGGTGGAGTGGGTTCAATGTCTAGCGCGAACATAACAGGATACTGGCACTTGGGAGTTATGAGTCAAGTGCGGCGCTCTTCTCCCCCCCCCCCCCCCCCCCCCCCCCCCCGCAATAGAGTTTCAAGGAGATTAAAGGACTGAAATACTTATCCGATGGGGGAACCCTTTTGACGATCAAATTGCATCCTGTTGTAATGCTCTGTTATAGAGTTTCCTATTACTGTATATATATATATATATATATATATATATATATATATATATATATATATATATATATATATATATATATATATATATATATATATATATATATATATATATATATATATATAATATATATATATATATATATATATATATATATATATATATATATATATATACGTGGACCAGTGAATCGGGCGAATTGGCAACACTAGTTTGGACGGTTCTGCGTAAGTTTGGATGATGCGGACACCGCCATCTTTTGTAGCTACAAAGTAGTCGTGGACCAGAGCACAGCGTGCTTTTGTTGTGAAAACGTTTGACCAAAAAGGTGATAGTTGTGTGTTCGCTCAGCGCGACAAGAAGTTCGGGATTCATCGCAACTGTCCTGTGCCGCCAGCCCATGCTATCATGACTGTCACGGAATTTCCTCCCCTGCTTTGTAGTAGTGGTCCAACAGTGGCCAAAACTCAAGAGTATCGAATATGGGTCTTCAAAGGTGTCTACCTTCGCGCAAGATTACTCTTGGCAGAGTTGTAGATAGAAGGATAATGATGCTTCTGTCTCAAGGTAGTTTTCATAAGATATTTCAAAAGTCAAGAACAATGCTGCGTAGGGCAGGGCAATTGTTAACATATCTGATTCTCCACCTTTTATGAAGAATTAAGCAATTATTAATTTCAGCTCGTTCAAGCTCCCTCCCTGATTTACTCAGTGGAATTCTTCTTATTATGGTATAGTTTTGTTTAGAATGTATTTAGTAAATTGACCGAGACAAACATGCAGTACATTCAAAATGATTAAATCGACTTTAAATTTGTATATTTACAAATAACAGATTTAATAATCACTTAGGTTTAACAAGGTTTTAAAAAATGAAAAATTATTTATCAGAAAAAATTATCACCAATGTGTGATGTACTTGTAGTTTGTAAAGGAGATCACTTTGCAGCTTGTATGCGTTACTTAGCCCAATGGGCTGATCACCCGTTGGCTTGTCACACCGATTACGGAAACAACGGCAGATGGATCTATTTGTTGTTGCCCTAAAGACGCCGCTAGGCGTGATGGGAAACTACAACAGAGAAAATCAATCTGCTGTTGCCCTTAAGACGCCACAAGGCGTGATGGCCTCTGACTGCTTGGTCGGTCTTCGGCTAAGGACAGAAGAAGAAGAATGCGTTACTTAGCTGTCAGTGACGGTTCTGCTCCTTCTGGTCGTTTGGTTCTTGATAGGCTGGATCGCTGATCCCGCTCGTCACTGTTCAAGGTTGTAGGGCGCAGCACGTTCCCAGAAGTGTTAGGGAATGTCTATGAAGTTGATCCCTCGTCTTTCAGTCCCGTCTGATGATGATGTCTAACTTCAACGTCAGGACACTTGTATCCTCCTTGTTCCAGAGATAGTAACCTTAACTGGTACCACCACCTAGTATGGTAAAGGAATAGAAAGGAATAGATACGAATAACATCTGAGTATTGAGTTTCCCGACACATACTTATGTGTCTCCATCTTTCTATTCCACCATCCCATCTACCTCAGACTTTACCCTCGATGAGAATTAAGCTTAATCCCTCGAGAGAAAACATTCTTTACATTTAAATGAAAAGGTTAATTGTATAGATATAATCTGTTTACATTTACATCTCCACTGGTTGAAAAATTGTCACAATATAGATTGAATATGTTTCAGTTACATCTATACTGGTTGAAAGATATTCACAATATAGATAGAAAATGTTTTCATTTATATCTACACTGGTTGAAAAGCTTGAAAACTTTCATTAATTTTAAAGTGAATTTGCTTACATAGACATTACACTGGTTTGTAAATGTAGATATTATAATTAGAATGTACATCATTTCTTTCATCTTTCCCTCCCTGCTCCATATGGAACCTGGAACTACCTATGCTTTTAGTTCTCTTTAAGAAGCTAGCAATAAAGCAGTAACCAGCCCTTGCAGTGGTGGTTTATGAAATCATCATTCTATACGCTGAGGTTGCCAGCCTCAAATGACTTGGACATCCAGTAGCACTTTTTACATATTAATATTCGCATAGCAATATATACATATTAGTTTACATGTTAGTAATGAAAAATATAGAATGTAAAATGTACAACTTACGCCAATCTTAGCTCACAGACTGTTTGCTCAGAGAAGTAGATTAAGGCACTAGCAGATGCAAACAACACCATGCAAAAACTGACCAGGCCCATATGGGTTTTACTTGAGTTAATCTCCGCAAAGCTGTGAACGCCAAGCAAATGTGATGAATTATCACCAAAAAGGAGTGTCAAATGATTTGACAATATCAAATATCTGCTACATAGCAGAGAAAGAAAGAGGTGCCGACCACTGTAAAGCACTTAATTAGTCAGTACAACAAATGTCACAGGATACGGCCGTAGTGGACAAGAGAGCGACCCAAAAAATTATGTGACAATGACGTAGGTAAAGAACTTTGAAGAGACTGGCTCTACATTGAAGAAAAAAAGGTGGTAGTGTGAAAACTGTGCGTACACCAGAGAATGTTGATGCAGTAAGAGAGGCAACTGAACGAAGTCCATGCCGTTCTGCGTGTCGACACTCTGTGTTACTTGGGATTTTACCCACAGATCTTAATTTCCACCTGTACAAAAATCAAATTGTTTATGTACTGACTGACTAGGACCATAACAGTTCAGTCAAATTCTGCCAACATTTCTTGCAGCGGATTGCTACCAACGAAGACATCATAAACAACTTGTTGATGAGCGATGAAGCTTATTTCCATTTGTCAGGTTTTGTGAACAAGAAGAACTTTCGTTATTGGTCCAACACAAACCCTACAGCACTTCACGAGAGGCATCTTCACAGTTCTAAAGCGACAATGTTGTGCACGATCTTATCCCTTTGGATTATCGGCCCTTATTCTTTTGAGGATGAGAGAGAAAATGCAGTAACCGTGAAGTCAGAGTGGTAAGTTAACATGTTAAACACCTATCTTGTTCCGGAACTTGTTCGTCTACCAGTAAACGAAGAAACATTTTGTCATCAAGACGGGGCTAGCTGCGTGCCACACTACGCGGGCTTCCATGGAAGTTGTTAGAAATTTGTTTCCTAACAACGTCATATCCAGAAATTGGAACATCCCTTGGTCAGCCAGTCATCTGACTTGTCACCGTACGATTTCTTTCTCTGGGGGTATTTGAAAACAAAAATCTTCCATGCATCAGCACCACGCACAATTCAGGAGTCTAAACATCAAATCCAGCAGGAGATTGCTCACATTCATGTGGACATGTTGCAAAGAATGATGGGTAACCTACGCATCAGACTGACCGAGTATCTACAGCGAGATGAAGGTCGTCTTCCGGCAAGGCATATTTATGATTTTACATCCTGTAGGGGCGTTTCTTCTAGTTCAAACTTATTATTATTGCTTGAATTTATTGTCTTTATCTTTGTCTTTTCCCTGTGAATTTTTCGGATCCACTTGCTGTGACTTCTCAAGCATTTCCAATTTGTCTTGCATCTGATTACGATTAGAGATGTGGTCATATAGGGGCAGCGACGAAGAAATCTGCAACGTTACAATGATGTTGCTGGTTGACAGGTGTTGTAGTTTGCACTTGTGTGTATTATTTGGTGCACGAGATAGCAAATAATATAACATTGCTTGCTGAATGATAACAGTTAAAAAAAAAGGTAAAAGGTAGCCCCAAAGCAGATACCAACTTAGGGGAGTGAAGTGTTACAGCCTTCACTATTGTAGCGAAATTTGGTTCCTCTTGCTTTGTTGTGGAAAAAATGTGTAGCGCGACACCCACACACACACAGCGCAAGGTCGGCTCGGCGGGTCTTTCTTTGAAGTTTGAAGACGGGAAATGTGAATTACGGTTAAGCCAGACAATATTACTGAAGAATGAGGAAATAGCTATATAGGAATGTATAACGGACTTTAAAAGTTTGCATTTACTGGACATTAAATTATTAACTACAAGAGAACGCCTGGTTGGACTACAATTAAATAAAAATAATTCAACAAAGGAGATAGACTAGGAATTATATCCAAAAGGATATTATTCAAATATAAATAGTTTTAAAGATAATTAATATTTTTCACCTCCATCACATCGGCTAAAAGTTAGCTAATAATCTTTAAACATTTATTATAACTACATGCCTAAACGGATTTAAATATAAATTGGATAGAATGGAAGCCTCATACGGGGAAAAGGAAATGATACCTAGGAAGGAAGGAAGGATATAAGTGTGTAGTGAACAGAAGAAAAAAACAAGTACAGGAAAAGCACAGATCGCCTCAAACCGAGAGATTAAACGAAAATCTCTTGGGAATTTTAGAGGTGCTTTCTCGTACGGGCGAGAGACTGAAATATAAGGACAGAGCGGCGCATTGGAAATCACACACACCAAATCCAGAGTGAGAAACTGGAAGACAGTATCTGCAAGAAAAGTTATTTTTTTTCACGCTGCATGCAGGGCAGATTAACTTCAGCCAAAACAGTCTCACCGTGAGCTTATAATTCCAAAGAGGGTATGTAAGTTTATTAAAGATATATGTATTACTAATATCATTTTATTTCAGATTTTATTTCTGATTGATTGTATCAGATATAATAAAAAAGGGAATGACGCTAACCAGAGATAACCTTTACCGGCATTGTCAGGAAGCTTCTTCTTCTTCTTCTGCGTTCGGTTTGTAGTCATGCTAAATCTGCAGGCCTGTCGCCAGGACGAAGTCCACAGTCTTTTCCAGGTCGGCGCGGCAGCCCCATAGCTTCTGCTGGAGCTCATCACCTTTTGGCCAGGTCGCACGTCGCAATTTATCATGGGTTGGACAGTTCTGGAGAATGTGTTCTGGAGTCTGGATATCAGTTCCACATGGGCATTCATTCGTGTGGGATATCTTGAGGCGATAGAGATGTCCAAGTAATCTGCAGTGACCAGTTCTCAGGCGGAAAATTGTCGTCTGTTGGTGTCTGTTTAGGTGGTGGATTGGGTCATCTCTGCTGTATATATCCCCTTCCTCCTTCCACTGATTTTTGTACTTGTTGTGGATGATGGTTTTTGCTTCCCGATAGGGCAATGGGTGGCTGTATTGTTCCATTTTACTGCCACTTCTTGATAGAGCATCTGCTTTCTCATTACCAGCGATTCCACAATGGGCAGGTAACCACTGAAGGGCAATGGTTGATGACCTTTGGATGATGTTAAGCTCAGATCTGATCTCATTCATCATGTTATCATTTCTGGTGTTTTGTATTGATTCGAGTAATGACCTGCAGTCAGTGAAGATTACTATCTTAGCTTGTGGCTGCTGTTCAGGTCTGGTGAGGATCTTCAGGGCTTGCAGTAGTGCCATAGCTTCTGCCCTAAAATTGGAGGAGATCTTTCCAGTTGGGAAGGCCTTTCGGATGATCTTTCCATTTAGGAATCTTATAAAAATGCCTCCTCCACCGTTCTTTACTGCCCCCTCAGCAGATCCATCTGTGTATACATGTGTCCACTCCTTCGGGTTGTACTTTTCTTCAATCATTTCTTGAGCCAAAGTTTTTAGTTGTTGAGGGGTCAGGTGGCCTTTCTTTTTTATTTCAGGGACTTCTGTGATGATAGATATATTTCCATGGCAGTCGTCTGGCTCCTCGTAATCAATTAACATTTCAATCTCAGTAGATCGATTTGGGAGGAGGTCTTCATGGCATCGATGCAGATGTTTGGAGATGTTTAGGAAGCTGGTTCTTTTCAGCCTGTTCTTTGTCACACTATGGAGTTTGGCATGCATTGGATGACTTGGCATTCGTAGAAGCTTCTCACTGTGAGTGAATACCTTTTCCTCACGTCTGTCATCAAGAGAGCGGATGTTGGTGTATCGCTCCATTGCCTGGATTGGAGAAGTCTTCATCCCTCCAGTGATTAGTCTAAGGCCTGAATTTTGCACTTTCCCTAGACATTCTGTGTTTGTTTTAGATGCTGTGGCCCAGGCTGACATGCCATATTCAAGTACAGGTCTGACTGTGCCTGTATAGACTTTTTTAAGTATGTTGGTATTTGCCCCCCAACTTGTGCCAGCCAGTTTCTTCATAATAGAGAGCTTTCTTATTGCTCTCTGTTCTACTGCTTTTATGTGCGGCTTCCAGGTGAGTCTCTTATCCAACTTGACTCCTAGGTATGTTGGGTTTTCCTCGATTGGAAGTTCACTTCCATTTAGCTGCAGTTTGATCGTTTCTCGGCGATTTGACAGAGAGAAGCAGGTTGCTACTGTCTTGGAGAGGTTTATCTGTACTCCCCAATCTGATGCCCATTTACCGATGGTATTTAGCGCTGCTTGCATCCTGAACTTCGCAGTAGGCAAATGTTCAGCAGCACACCAGGCAGCAAAATCGTCAGCATGAAGAGCCCTGGAGATATGCCCGGACAGTTTCTCTGCAATATCATTTATATATATGATAAAAAGTGTGGGGGAGATAACTCCTCCTTGTGGCACACCCTGTTGTAGAGTGACGCGATGGCTCAGTTTCCCATCAAGTTTTACTCTTGCTGTGCGGTATCGAAGAAAGTCCCGTATCCAGTTGAACATTCTCCCTTCAATTTTGCTGTTGAGCATCTTAAGGAGGAGTCCTTCTTTCCATACCTTATCAAAGGCTTTTGTCAAGTCTACAAAAACCGCCAGTACTTTCTTTTTCTCCTGAAAGGCATTTTCTACTTCCTGGGCTAGATATACTAGTTGGTCTTCGGTGCTGCGATTTTTCCTAAATGCTGACTGTGTGTTATCAAGCAGATGGTTTTTTTCCAGATGTTTCAGTAATCTTGAGTTCACCATTCTTTCCATTACCTTACCCAGACAGCTCAGAAGGCTAACTGGTCGGTAGCTGGACTTGCTTGTTTTCTCCTTTTGTTTCTTTCTGATGGAAACAATTATTGCTTCTCGCCATAGATCTGGAAATTTTCCAGTACTCCATGACTGATTGAAGATTAGGAGGAGCTTGTGCCTGGCTACAGGTCCAAGGTTCTTGATCATATCATTTGTGATGCCATCTTTTCCTGGAGCTTTTCTGTTCTTTAGTTTTGTTATGGCAGCACTGAGTTCTCTCATAGTAAGGGGTGACTTCATGCAGATATCTGGGTTTTGGTGCTTCAGTTTTTCTTTTACTTCCTTACGTACTTCTTGGATCCGTGCATGTGAAAGTGATGTGGTGCTTTCTTCCTTGTAGAAATCTGCCAGGATGTTTGCTGCCATCTTTCCTGTGTGGTATTTTTCATTTTCCTTGATGACAGTCTTACAGTAGCTGGTTGTTGTTTCTTCATTTAGCACTCTTGTCAGATTCCAAAGCTTGCTTGAGTCCTTTTCCATGTTGAGACTGCTGGTCTTCTGGTGCCAGCTCCTCTGGATTTCAGCTTTCTTTTGTTCATTGAAAGCTTGTTTTATGCTGTTGTGCTTCTGTGTGTTCTCTAATGTGGGATTTTGCTCCATAGTTTCCCGTGCTTTATTTAATTCACTATGGAGTTTTCCCAGGTTGTCACTCCAGTATGGTTTGTAGTCTCGTCGTTTACCTCGTGGAATTGACTTCTTTGCTGCTTGGATGATTGCCTCACTGATGATGGAGATGTTTTTATTGATGTTATTTGAGTGGGCAATGTTCTGACAGAAATTGTCGGCTTGTTCTTTAAAAAATCCCCAGTTTGCTTTTTTGAAATTCCAGCTAGGAGACATATTGATTTCTCCTGCACTTCTTATCTCAGATATCTGTAATGTGACTGGTACATGGTCACTTCCCCCAAGTTGAGTATTTACTGTTCTGGTGGTGAGTCGATGTATGTCATCTGTAGCCATAGCAAGATCTGGTGTGCTCGTTGTTTTCCATACTCTGGAATAGAAGGTGGGCTTATCCTCTGGTTGGTTTATTAGAATTAGTTTATTCTCTACCATCCAATCTTCCACCTCTTCTCCTCTTGGATCTGTTGCGTCATAGCCCCAGCTGGGTGAGTGGCTATTGAAGTCACCCATAATGAGGTGTCTCGATGCTGCAAGCTTCACTTTGTGTAGCTCCAGAGTTGTGGTTGGAGGGCTGTAGCAGTTTGTGATCATTAAGTCTCCACTGGGCAGCAGTAGTTGGACTGTTATGTATTCAAGTTCGTCCTCACCAGATCTGTGTGTCTCTACTGCTGGGATTGAGGTTTTAATCAGTGTGAGGATTCCTCCCTTAGTTCTTTTTGCCCTGTCTTGGCGGAAGGATTGGTATCCACGTACAAAGAATCGTTGGGTATCTTTTAGGTGAGTTTCTTGGATGCAGATTATATCAATGTTATTTTCCCTGAGGAATTCTTGTAACTCCGGTTTCTTGTTCCTCACTCCTTCTGCATTCCATTGAGCCACTGTAAGACAGTGGGTTGGTTGGTCAGTTGCTCTACTTTGCCTTCCCCCGACCATTTGGTTGGCAAAGGCACCGGTTGCTTGGGTGGGCCCTTTCGAGGCTAGGGGCCCGGCTCCGCTCCTCCCCGGTTGTAGCTGATAGGAGCGACGCCATGACGTAAGTCGAGATTGTCGCATGACTCCATACCGCAAAAGCGTGTGTGTCCTAATTTTTCCCGGTGTCTGCGCCGTAGCTAACACACTCCGTCTTCGGCAGGCCGGGTTGTGTTTGTTGTTCAGGGTTGTCTCCCATAGCCTTTCCATCTCCCGGTGGTAGCTGCAAGGCAGCAGATTGGTTTGTTTACCGAGGTTTACCTTCCCCGTGGCTAGAGCTTATAGCGGCTCTTACTCGCTTGATGCACCCGTCATAGGACATATGGGGGATTTCAGTGGGGGTATCAGTGCCACCTGTTACCCCTCCCCGTCCTGCTGGGAGGACATCGCCGTTTGGTCCGCGACTGCTTATTCGTCCAGCAACTCTGACTTAATTCGCAGCTGACACACCATATCTGGAGGTCGTTCCACTATCCGCCACCCGTGGACGCGCCTGGTTGGGGTCGGTCGCCCCTTTGCCAGGGTCAGGAAGCATAACCATTAATTGGTTAGCCAAATATATGATGGCTAGTTCTTGCCTGGAAGCTTACGACATACCAGCAAGTACATAAGTGACTTGACATCCATAAGTGGAAGGCAAAGGTTATATCGTACCCATGTACCATAACATGTGATTATTCATGTATTTGGTTAATTCTGCACAGTATACATTATCTTATCATGCTATCTCTGTAACATACTACCATGATTCATTCATTTATATACAAACACTGAAGATATGGTCGCATCATGAACTGCAGTGGGTGGTGAGATTGTTGGAACACCATGGCCACCTATTATCTTTTGTTCCAGGTTTTATGATCAATGTTTATGATCATTCCTGATCGAGAAACTAAAGACTTGAGGATCGTTGATCCAGCTAACTGAAGCCTAGAGGTCAACCAATCTTCAACACCTTAGTCCCCCGTAGTTATAGGGCGGGCTGAAGGAAAGTCTTCCGTATTCAAGTGTGTCTCAGGAACCTCGAGCAGACGTGGCTAATAACATAAGATGAGTTATATGTGTATCCATCCAACAAACACTGTGAGCAGTTTCTAAAACGACTGTCTAATGATGACAACTAGATGGCAAGAGATAATGTGACAATCCTTTTGTTGTAATTTTAGTGGAAGATAAATCCAAGACATTTTCGCTTGTTTATTTGGATTTGTAACTGTAAATAATCATACATTTTACCATCTACCAACACCCATTTCTCATTACAAGAATAGAATATATAGATGTACATAATAAATTATGAAATTGTACTCATTTGACTTGTTAAATTTGTAACTGTTAAATTTTGAGTTACCTTTTCAAATTTAATTATATTATCACATAGGGTTACTATAGCGAAAGTAGCAACTTATACTTCTGAAGCCTAAATCTATTGTCCAGCTCAGAGTATTCACAGCTGTAACTCACTTGTGATACCAGTGTACTTCTCAGGCACTGGAACTTTATACTTCTGGAGAGAGATTCTACTTCTGTTCTACCACTATTATCATATTAGGAAAACCTTTCGCTACATTGGGGGCTCTTTCGCGGGATATTATTTTGTATCCTGAGCCACTATCTATGTATTCTTCTATCTCGAGCCACAAATAGTTTGTAAAAATAAATTTTTTTGAAAAATTCTAAAAACTTAGAAATTTTTTCGTAATAGTAGTACCATTGAGTACGAAGTAAATAGGAAACGCTCACAAGGTTTTAAGGATTTGTCTTGTTCAAAGTAATTAATTGATTTTAATTAAGTTAGTTGGTTAGTGAAGATAAAATTATATACCCTCTGGTAAGTAAGCATCATGGCTGAATTGGTGAAGTTTAGAGCTGCGATTATACAGGAAGGAAAAGACTTGGGTATGACAGGAGATGCTCTAATTCGACATATCACAACTGAAGTGGATAAATATTTAGATAGAGAGACTAAAAGAATGGAAGCTGAAGCTGAAAGAGAGACTAAAAGAATGGAAGTTGAGGCTGAAGCTACGAAATTAGAGGCAGAAAGAGAAGTCAAAAGACTGGAAAGAGAAGAAAAGAGACAAATATTGGAAGTTGAGGCTGAAGCTAAGAAATTAGAGGCAGAAAGAGAAGTCAAAAGACTGGAAAGAGAAGAAAAGAGACAAATGTTGGAAGCTGAAGCTGAAGAAAGAAGGTTACAAAGAGCTCATGAGTTAAGTTTAAAGGAACTTGAACTCCAGGGAGCAGCTAGCAATCATGGTGCTAGCTCACCTCACTCTGAGAGTAGCTCCAACCATAGCACGGCAAATGGAGCCATGAGTTTCCACCTGGATCCATTTATTGAGAAGGAGGACGCCATTGAGTCGTACCTGGATAGATATGAGAGATTGGCCTCTACCTATGGATTGGAAAAGGAAAAATGGAGCCTTAAACTATCTCAGGGGTTGAGGGGAGTTTCATACGATGTTTATTTAAAACTCTCAAAAGAAGACCAGGAAGATTATGAAATCTTAAAACAAGCTATATTGGTCAGGTACGAAAAGAATTCTGAATCTTATAGAAAGAGATTCCGAACTACTAAGCTACTTCCAGGAGAAAACTATCACCAGTTTTCTGCCAGATTGGAAACTTATCTGACTAAATGGATTAGCTTAGGAAAATGTCAAGATATAAAAGAAATGGTCATGATGAAACAACTGAGAGAATCCATGCCTCAAGAAATGAGAAAATTTCTTATGGAGCAAGGAGCAGAGAGATTGGAAGATATTTTAACCATGGCTGAGAGATATCAAGCAGCTCAGTCAGAAGTATCAGGAAATAAGAAGAAGCAGGGTGAGAACTTCAAACCTTCACAAAACTTTACCAACTATGAACATAGGGACAATTCCAACAAGAACAAACACAGAACTGATTATAAAGACAAAAACCCTCTAGGATCAGATAATAGACCTTCAAGAAAGGAAGGACAGTGGTGTAAATCTTGCCAAATGAGTAACCACAATACTGCAGAATGCAGTCGGAAAAACCCTTCTTATCACGCTGCATGTCTTACAACAGGGAACAAGGGAAGGAAGGAACTGGCAGTTAGTCAGAATGACCTCCATCATCCCCCTGTCTGTGAGGAAGTGACATGTAATGGCACTAAAATTCAGTGCTTATATGATTCCGGATTGGAATTCGACTCAGTCGTGAGTTTAACCCTAGTGCACCCTGATCAACTTACCACAGAAACAGTGGACATACAAGGGGCAATGCAGGAAACCGTCACCATGACACTTCCCATAGCAAGGATCAACGTGAGAACTCGCTATGTGGAAGGAGTGATAAGAGCAGCAGTGAGTGATGATCCTATATACCCGCTGGTAATAGGATGTAAATATGTCTTTTTGGGTGACCCAATAAAACCTGTTGTCATGGCAGCAAACCATACCAGGTCGAGCACCAAAAAGGAGGAGGGAAATCCAATAAACATTCATCCTATAAAGATGAAAAAGGCTCAAACAGCAGACAGCACATTGAAGCCTTGTTTTGGCAAATTGCCAAAGGCCCATAACCCTCCAGAGAAAGGAGACTTCTACATGGAAAATGGTTTACTCTACAGACAAGCTGGAAAAGGACCCAAAGGGCATGGACAGCTGGTAGTGCCAAAATTCTACAGGGAGGAAATTATGGAGCAAGAGCATGCTACATCAGGCAGTGGTCACAGAGGAAAAGGGGCCACTGGTCAAAAGATAGCATTGCGATATTACTGGCCAGGAATAATTGAAGACATAAGTTGGTATATTAAATCCTGTTCAGAATGTAACCAGGTAAACTCATTCAGAAGTGTAGACCAGTTACAGGACCTATGGGAGCATGGTTGCGGACGTAGGCCCATTAAGAAAACTCACAAGAGAAAACAACAGGTAGATGCGGTGATAAAGAGAAAACAAGATCACAACAAGTCTACTGTTACACCAGTAACCATGGCAACTCTCCGTATTGTACAGAGAGGGGACGAAAGACATCCCACCCCGACTACATATTGTTCGGAACACCATGGCCTGGATCATCTGGAAAATTTGGTTAGTCAGCAACGAGTATTAGCAAAGCTGCAGACACCAACCAGAACCATAGGAGGTAGGAACCAGGACTGTACCAAACAATTGATGGATACATACCCCACTTCGGTATACTGCCCCTTACAATAGAAAAAGGTGTGGGTCCGGCAACGTTGTTGTTTCGCCGTCTCCATACACGGTCCACACATGGACTGAACAATAGCAAGCACAAGCACTCAAGGATGAGATTGACTATCTCTTAAAAGAGAAAATTATTTCAAAGTCTGAATCCCCCTACAGCTCAAGTGTGGTGCTATTAAGGAAGCCTAGTGGTGAACACAGGTTATGCATTGATTATAGGAAACTAAATGCTATCACTGAATCTCAGGTAGACCCATTACCTGACACCAATCAGTTGTTTGCTACCTTGAGTAAGGCTCGGTATTTTTCAAAAGTAGATCTAAGCAAGGGATACTACCAAATACCAGTGAAACCAGAAGTTAGGAAACTGTTAGCCTTTAGTACACCGGATGGACATTACGAGTTCAATGTACTCCCATTTGGTTTAAAGAATGCTCCAAATATCTTCACCAGAATGATGAGGAAATTGTTAGAACCATTACAAAATCCTCATATCACCAACTTCATGGATGATATTCTGATTGCTACCACTACATTCGAGGAACACATAGTAGCACTCTCCATGTTATTAAGTAGATTGAGAGAAACGGGATTGACAGCACGCCCAACTAAGTGTCATATTGGATGTGAGACATGGGAATTTTTAGGTCACACTATCTCTACAGGGCAAATGTCTCCTGACCCAAAGAATGTAGAGAAAATGAGAAAAGCACCAAGACCACAAACTAAGAAGGATGTAAGATCCTTTGTGTCACTGTGCGGGTTTTATCAGAAATATATACCCCATTTCAACTCATTATGCGCGCCATTAACCGACTTAACCAAAAAAAGGTCAGCTGGATAAAATACAATAGACTGCGGAGTGTGAACAGGCTTATACAGAGTTGAAAAATAAGCTGACAAATAAACCTATCCTTGCCCTTCCCGATCTCACACAAGAATTCGTACTAAGAACGGATGCTAGCAATGTAGGCATCGGAGCAACATTACTACAGCGGGCAGACACACCGCCACATATGCTTCTACCAGTAGCTTTTGCCAGTAGAAAGTTAAATGCAGCTGAAAGAAATTATTCTACCGTTGAACGTGAATGCCTCGCTTTGGTCTGGTCGATCAACAAATTCGCCCCTTTTCTTTACGGGAAACACTTCATTGTGGAAAGTGATCACCAGCCTTTGATGTTTTTAGCAGTGTCTAAAAAATTAAATTCACGACTTTTAAGGTGGAGTTTACTGTTATCTCCATATTCGTTCAATGTGAGATACATACCAGGACGGGACAATCTTGGACCCGATTTTTTTAAGTCGGCATCCTATCAAAGGAGATATAGAGAAACAGAAAAGTAAGGAAAAACTGCAGCATGAGTTACCAAACAGTTAACTGTGCATGCACTGTTTTAAAGAAGAGGGCTCTGTAGCGAAATTTGGTTCCTCTTGCTTTGTTTTGGAAAAAATGTGTAGCGCGACACCCACAGCGCAAGGTCCGCTCGGCGGGTCTTTCTTTGAAGTTTGAAGACGGGAAATGTGAATTACGGTTAAGCCAGACAATATTACTGAAGAATGAGGAAATAGCTATATAGGAATGTATAACGGACTTTAAAAGTTTGCATTTACGGGACATTAAATTATTAACTACAAGAGAACGCCTGGTTGGACTACAATTAAATAAAAATAATTCAACAAAGGAGATAGACTAGGAATTATATCCAAAAGGATATTATTCAAATATAAATAGTTTTAAAGATAATTAATATTTTTCACCTCCATCACATCGGCTAAAAGTTAGCTAATAATCTTTAAACATTTATTATAACTACATGCCTAAACGGATTTAAATATAAATTGGATAGAATGGAAGCCTCATACGGGGAAAAGGAAATGATACCTAGGAAGGAAGGAAGGATATAAGTGTGTAGTGAACAGAAGAAAAAAACAAGTACAGGAAAAGCACAGATCGCCTCAAATCGCCTCAAACCGAGAGATTAAACGAAAATCTTTTGGGAATTTTAGAGGTGCTTTCTCGTACGGACGAGAGACTGAAATATAAGGACAGAGCGGCGCATTGAAAATCACACACACCAAATCCAGAGTGAGAAACTGGAAGACAGTATCTGCAAGAAAAGTTTTTTTTTTTCACGCAAATATATCATGGCTAGTTCTTGCCTGGAAGCTTACGACATACCAGCAAGTACATAAGTGACTTGACATCCATAAGTGGAAGACAAAGGTTATATCGTACCCATGTACCATAACATGTGATTATTCATGTATTTGGTTAATTCTGCACAGTATACATTATCTTATCATGCTATCTCTGTAACATACTACCATGATTCATTCATTTATATACAAACACTGAAGACATGGTCGCATCATGAACAGCAGTGGGTGGTGAAATTGTTGGAACACCATGGCCACCTATTACCTTTTGTTCCAGGTTTTATGATCAATGTTTATGATCATTCCTGATCGAGAAACTAAAGACTTGAGGATCGTTGATCCAGCTAACTGAAGCCTAGAGGTCAACCAATCTTCAACACCTTAGTCCCACGCAGAGCCGGATTAACGTAGTAGCACAAGTAGCATATGCTACGGGCCCCGCGCTTTTAGGGGCCCCGCGCAAATAAATATGTACATAATTTTTTGGTCATCTTCTAATACGACCGTTGATGGGAAGGAGCGAAGCTCCTGACCGGGTTGGAAGGAAAGTCCACTGACCCCCCCCAGCCTCGCAATGACATGTCATTGGGCCAAAAGAGCGGGAAAGCTCGAGTGCTGCTGGTTAGAGAGAAGAAAAAAAAATACGAGCGTTAAACAAATGATCTTGTGATTTATGCCATCTTTAGCGCCTTTTCATTTGGTGTCACGAAATTGTGAGAGAAAGAGCATAAGAGGGTGACTTAGTGTGACTCTTCATTATTTTAATCTTAACTGTTTGCGGACGGAAGCCATTTAAGTGGCGTTGAAAATTTTGTCACGTTAAAAAATGCCGTGCAGAAGTCGGATGTGTCGACCGAAAGGTGCAGATATCACAGCTACGTTGTAAACAGACACAACGCAACCACCGTCCTTTTCAGGGCGAACGAAGAAGAAGAAGAAGAAGAAGGACGGAAGCCACTTTTTTGGCTCTAGGCGACTGCCCCTCTAATTTTGTTTCGTTCTTTGTGAAATGAATTTGCATTAACAATAAAAACTAGAATTTAGGAAACGGAAACTTCCTGTTTTAATTGAGGTATACGGCGTGCTCGCACTCTCTTTCGATCTTGATTAAAATTTCTTGATTTGTAAGGTTAGAAAACTCAAAAAAAATGAGCAGTAGACACAGAGATATTGGACGTAATTATGCTTCTGGAAGTGAAAAACGTAAAGCAAAGGAAGAAAAAGAAAGAAGAGATCAACTTGTGATATCAAAAACACGTAAGCTGACAGAATATTTTGATGTTCATGGTGGTGGTACTCTAACCGCTGAAGCTGGAAGTACAGGAACAACTAGTACTAGTGCAGGATGTGCAGCAGAAAACATACAGCAAAACCCAGTATACACTGAGTCTGAATGTGAAAGAATAAGTGAAACGAAGAAGTACTCTAATATATTGGTGACTGGCCGAACAATATAGATGACTGTGAGCGTGAATATTGCATATCCAAGGGAAGTGAAAAATATCAACATGTTGATAGTGCCTTCTCTTCATCCGTGCGATTGTATGACACTGAAAAGAAAACTCGATACTGTCAGAAGTCTTATTTTACACATATTCATAAACTTACAAACAAGCAACATGCAAGAAAATGGTGATGCTATTCAGAAAGTAAAGGGCGCCTATTCTGTTTCCCATGCAAGCTTATGAGTTCAGAATGTTCATCAAAGTTTACTGTGGAAGGGTTTAATGACTGGAAAAATGCAAGCAATCTATTGCGTCGACATGAAGAAAGCTCCTCACATAGACAAGCTTTAATTTCACTGTTGATGCGTAAAAACAAAGGCGAACGTGTCGATTCCCATCTTGTGAAACAAATGGACATTCAAGAAAAGTATTGGCACAAACTTCTAGAGCGAATAATTGAAGTTGTGAAGTTTTTAGCAGAACGAGGCCTTTCATTTAGTGGCAGTGATGAAATTGTTGGGTACCTTTATAACGGGAATTACTTAGGGTTGTTAGAATTACTGGCCAAGTTTGACCCTTTTCTGGCAGAGCATATAAGTACTCATGTAAACAAAGGATTTGGACATACATCATATCTATCTGAAACAACGTCTGAGGAATTCATCAATCTGATTGGATCCAGCATACTGGATCACATTCTCTGTGAAGTGAAGAAATACAAGTATTATTCCGTTTCATTGGATTCTACTCCAGATATATCTAATATGGACCAGCTGACTTTGACTCTGCGCTATGTTTTGCCATCTGGACCATGTTGAAGTTGTTGTGTTTGTCCTTGCATATTAACGTCCAACTTTGTATTAATAAATATTATTCACAACTTCTGGCCATGTCTTGAATGTTTTCTTGGTTCTCATTCATTAATTGAATTTCGTGCCTCAATTGTATATTACGCGAATGCTGGGTCGAACTGATTAACAATTCAATGATATCGACTTGAGAAGTCCAAGGTATTGTGAGTCCACAAGATACAATTTATTACGGAAAACATATGTGACGAATCATGAGCATTGTTCATAGTAAAAATACATTAAATTTGATTTCACTTGAATACATGTTATGATTAGTCCGTGTCCTAACGAATTACTGTCAACAGAACCATCATGGCTATATACTCGCGCTGCTGTGATTCAGACAGCCGGTAGTGAGCGCATAAATCTTTGTGACATTTTTGGATATGGAAGGTCATAGTGCTGAACAGCTTACTAAAAGTCTACTTAATTTTTTAAAGGCAAATTACATTGATATTAAAGACTGCCGTGGTCAAAGTTATGACAACGCCAGCAACATGAGTGGCAAGTTTATAGGATTACAAGCACGAATTAATTGATAATGATAATTACTATGCAAATTAAAAATGTATGTGTTCAAATATGTTTGTGTTGTTTTATTGTTTTTTTTTAAATATAGGGCCCCTTTCTTAACATATGCTACAGGCCCTGCACTAGCTTAATCCGGCCCTGGTCCCACGTAGTTATAGGGCGGGCTGAAGGAAAGTCTTCCGTATTCAAGTGTGTCTCAGGAACCTCGAGCAGACGTGGCTAATAACATAAGATGAGTTATATGTGTATCCATCCAACAAACACTGTGAGCAGTTTCTAAAACGACTGTCTAATGATGACAACTAGATGGCAAGAGATAATGTGACAATCCTTTTGTTGTAATTTTAGTGGAAGATAAATCCAAGACTTTTTCGCTTGTTTATTTGGATTTGTAACTGTAAATAATCATACATTTTACCATCTACCAACACCCATTTCTCATTACAAGAATAGAATATATAGATGTACATAATAAATTATGAAATTGTACTCATTTGACTTGTTAAATTTGTAACTGTTAAATTTTGAATTACCTTTTCAAATTTAATTATATTATCACATAGGGTTACTATAGCAAAAGTAGCAACTTATACTTCTGAAGCCTAAATCTATTGTCCAGCTCAGAGTATTCACAGCTGTAACTCACTTGTGATACCAGTGTACTTCTCAGGCACTGGAACTTTATACTTCTGGAGAGAGATTCTACTTCTGTTCTACCACTATTATCATATTAGGAAAACCTTTCGCTACAACTATTCTAGGTCCAGTTTCGAGAGGTAAGGTGACCAGTGCTTTTCCTCGATGCCTTTTCCTTCCCTAACTCACAAGCAGAGTCAGGTACCCATCTACAGCTGGATAGACTGAAGCGTGACGATACCTTGTTTCGAACCCGATACCTTTGTCGCGAGAGACCAGCATCGTTCTATCTAACCACTCTATCAATCGGACGATGATAACAATTTAGCGAATAATATAATATTGCTTGCTGTACGATAAGAGTTTAGCAAATAATATGGCATTACTGGCGGTATGATTACAGTGCATTTTACATTGACACACTTACGGTAGTAAAAACACGCAACTAAGATAACACGTCACCGTATAGTGGCCTTCAGCCGACTTCTGATTCAAAGGTCGACAAAGCAAGTTAATGGGATGCAAAATGTTTTGGCTTTTTAGTGCACTATTCTAAAGTTATAAAATAAAATATTGACTGATTTAGCAGTCTTTCTTACTTACTTAGTCGTTCCCCTTCTACCGTGAGGTGTAGAGGTTTGGAAGAGAGCGCCAGACTAGCATTTAGCATGATTTAGCAGTCATGTGCTGAAAAAGAACACAGTTGAATGCATGGACGAAGTCGCATCGGATGACATACAAGGAACATATGTCGTCTGCTGCTCAGGTAAGCGACATCGATAGGGCGTCCGGTGTAGTGTGTTCAGAATATCAACGAAAAAAAAATTATAATAAGTTTACACTCTCATCGAGAAACTGACTATAGCACCTGTTATTTAATGGTTTGAAAACAGACAAACAAAACAAAACAAGCATAAAGTATAGACTTAGTTTCAAAGTCACAAATATTTCATGTTTTGAAACGCGTCGCACCTCGCCAAAACGAGGCAAAAAAAAAAAATGATAAAGGTGCAAAGTTTACAGCACACATCAGTGTTTCACACAAGGTGTGGTACACACGCCTCCGTAGGGACACCCTAGGAGAGCACTGTTATAACATTTTTAACTTGTATTTTCTCATACTGTAGCTGTAGAAAATAATTCACTGAAATTTAATATATGAATATGGCGTAGTGTAAAATATAGGCTACACACATGAGTAAATTTACAAGTGTGCGCCTTGTTTTACAGACGATACATTTGCCTTTACCGCAGACTAGTTGGATACCAATAATAGCTGGGAAAAGAGAGGCCGACCAAAAACAACTTGGCGGAGAACTGTGGAAGCCGAGATGCAAAGAGTGAACCAGAGTTGGGGCACTGTACGAAGGATGACCGCCGATCGAGCAAAGTGGAACAAAATGTTGCTGCCCTACAAGCTCCACCAGGTGTGATGGCCACTGACTGCTTTGACGGTTGGCGGTTTTGGATCAAAGAAGAAGAAGTTGGATACCAAGTGTTTCGCATGCGCAGAAGCCTGTGCCGGCAGTTTGCATTGGCGTACTTAAATAATTCCAGACTGTGATGAATCCACCATACATAACCGAAGTGCTATCTGCATTCTGTTGATTATTATTATTATTTATTTAAATGTTTAAAAAAAATTGAGGGGGGGGGGGGTGGGGGTTCCCGAGGGTCTCTCAAGAGACAAAGAAAAAAAAAAGGTCTACTCCACCCTCAGGCGTGTCGTACAAGGTGACTAATATGACGTTGTGTATGAGGCTGACAACCTCATCATGTCAAACATATTGTCACAGAAACCACCATTACAAGAGCATGTACATTATGTCAACATACATGAATAAATCAGTAGCATATATTATGTTAATGCACTCGTGTAGACAAAATAGTATTATTAAAACTACTGCTAAATTATCTTCGTCCGAGAGGGCGTACGCCTGTAAGACTACACTCTCACAATCTTATAAGGGGTATGCAATTATTGTAGCTTTGGGAAACGTTGCTAGACAAATTTCACACACATGTTGTGTCAAGCTTAGTCAATCTTCAAAACTGGTTTATTCAGTGCGAAGGCCTGTAACCTGGTAGTTTTTTTTTCTTTCCCACCGAGGGCATGTTTTTATACTTCCCGTTAGAAATGTAATCGGTATTTAGGACTCACATATTATCATTACCATTGTGGACTTAATATTTTTAAGTAATCCGATTAGATTTAAATATTGCCAGTATAACGTATCGCCAGCATTTGCTGTAGCGTAAATTAGAAATTGATTGTTAGAATCTTTTGACACGGTTTGTTTGCAGAGGTAAATACGTTTGTTAAGTAGACATAGTTTGAAGTAGATAATACTGTAGTTACTTTTTCCTTCCACTGATGCGGTGAAGCGAAGTGCGCAGCGTAAGTTTGCGTTTTTTTAGCCAAGTGTGTAACCTTAGCTGCTGTGAGCTTGTGTTGTTGTAGGATGTCTGTGATGTTGTCTGTCTATCTGCCTCCGTGCTGTGAACCCAGATCTTCTAGTTTTGTAGGCGCGTAGTGGTAATTTAACAGGCTCTATTCTCGTGGTAACATTAATGACATTTCTTAAATATCTTATCTCACATGATGAGATTTTCCGCTCCGTTACTTTGGTCAGGGACTATGTTTGACACTGATAGCAAAGAGTTGGTAAGAATACACGATTTATTATCTGTCGTTTAGTTTCCATATTGATATTCTGTTTGAGCAGTGGTGACAGTTGGTAATTCAGTGCACTGGCTTTGTGACATGTTGTTTCAATTTCTGTGTCAAGTTTTCCATTTTCAATAAAAATGCTTCCTAGATATTTGAACGCTGGAACCTTCTTAAGCCTGATGTTGTTGACATATATGTTAAGTGGGCTTGATGATCTGCTAATCTTTATAGTCTCTGTCTTTGATGTGTTGATCTTCATGTTGTATCTTCCACAGGTTGAATGAAGTGCATCTGTATATTTTTGCAATTTGTTTTAATCTTCATACATTAGACTTTGGTCATCCGCTAAAAGTAATTAATTCAGTGGGATGTATTCTTCACTTTCTTTGTTTTCTTTGTCTTGTGTGTTTGAAGTAGATAATAATACTTGTTTATTTATTATTTTCTTTCTTCTTCTTCTGTTATATCTCTGGCTTTGACAATAATTTACCACACTTATATGCATTTTAGTGTTTTCTTTTATCGCCATGCTGATAGGATTTTTTGTCATAGCACCCCGATAGTCCATTTGAGCGCTTCTCTCACTCCGTTTAAATCTTTGCGTTGAATTACAGTTTACTGTGCTATCGGCCATCTTGTCGCAAACAGGGTTAAGGTTTAGGTTAGTGGGAGTGTAGTAAATTAAGAGCACTGTTAAGTGGTTATTTAAAGAGAACACGGCTAGGGGCGTATGGTTAGACAAAAACAGAGCAGATAACGCCGATCTTAACAATAAAAGTGTTTACAACAAATTGACTTATACTTGATAGATAAATAATCGATTGATGACGTAGATGAGTAGTTTTTTACTTGAAGTAGTACATAATTAATATTTGCTTGGTGAAGTAGATAACCAGTATTCACGGGATGAAGTAGACAAATTGCCACGGGATTTACTCCCCTTGCTCTACAGTGATGGCCCAACAGTGGCCAAAATTCAGAGTATTTACTGAGGGTCTTCACATGTGTCTACCTTTCGCTCAAGATTACTCTTGGTGGAGATATGAATTGAAGAATGGTGCTTGTCAGAACAACAATCTCTAGATGTTGCTGGATCTAACCCTATTTGTACTGTGGATTTAACATATGGCTCATTGTCTACAGATAGGACCGCAGCACCCAATAGCTGACATTAATAACCAATAACACCTGGAACAGGTACTGGCCCTTTAATGAATATTGTACACACACAAAGCCACACACGGCTATCAATACGCATGAACAAGCAGTACACAATGCAACGAAGAATGCCTAAATAACCTGCTAAACAATGTAGCTCAATATAATAGCAAAAATAGTTACCGACATAATCTAACTAGTAAACTACACACTGACTATCGCTCACAGGCAGAGTCCAGTACCAAAGTAAAGCAATACATAATTGCAAGATTCTACGTAAATAATATCCAGGAAAGAACTACTAGGAAAAATCACATCACCAATCTAGTAATCTAACAATAATCCTGAACACCTGAAACAATCGGCAAGCACTAAGCAAAAATGGATTTATATACTCGCCAGCATAAACTGCTGACAAAGGCAACAAACGTCCGAACAGGACGGCGGACATCTCGTAGAAATGATTTGCGCCAAAAGTTTCGTATCGTCTTCCGCTTTGGCCCGACTCGCCAAACGGGTTTTTAAAATGAGTATCAATGTTGTCACTCTTACAGCGTGACCAGCTCAAGATTTCTGCGAATGTCTATACTGTGACATCCACCCCCCCTTAAGAAAAAAAACGAAGTTTTCTTCCACCGGTGGAAACACGCCCAACCCCCTTCGGAGTGACGAACAAAATGCCAAGATGGCACCTCCTCATGTAGATAGAGAATGCCAGAGTTGTCCAATACTATTGTCACACATGCCTTCTCACTCACTAGACTAAATACAAGAAAACACGTACCAATCCACACCAGGTACTGGCAGCCGTGAAAAATAACAACGACTGACTAATCCTGGAGTAGTCTAAACACAATGCATGTTACACAAAATCTATATACCTAATTTTCACCAATCAAACAATAAGTCATCGTATCAACAATCATCTCTCATAATATAGCTGTAGGTATAAGATAATATGATATATCTACACTTTGGGTACAACTTCATAGATATTGCCTTTATGGCATTATAATAAATACATTGTATATCATAATATATCATCATCAAATACCAATTGTAATAGTCATAATACATTCCTTACATATATTCTAACAAGTACTTTTTTCAGAAGTACCTGTCTCATGGACTATAACTGTCCCACAGTCTTCACAACCTGGACAAGACATCTGCTACCACATTATATACACCCTGAATTGGTAAAATAGTAAAGTTAAATTGCTGTAGCAATAATGCCCAGCGTGTCAATTTAGCACTGGTGAATTTAGCCGACTGCAAAAATAGCAGTGGTTTGTGATCTGTTTGGAGGAAAAAATGTGCCCCCAACAGATATCGTGCCAACTTAGACACCGCCCAGATAATCGCAAGGCACTCCCTCTCGATCGTGGAGTATCTGGTTTCTGCTGGCAACAACTTTCGATAGACATATATTGTAAAGCATGACATATAAACTACCGAACAAGGCATAGTAAAGTATCAACATCACCCTTAAATATGACAAGACCAGCATATTCCATAGGTCTCTGATAAATGCACGCCATGCCTGCCTACAGCGCACCTGCCTACAGCATGCCTGCCTACAGCGCACCTGCCCACAGCATATCTGCCCACAGCGCACCTGCCTACAGAGTGCATGCCTACAGCGCACATGCCTACAGCATGCCTGCCCACAGCGCACCTGCCTACAGCGCACCTGCCTACAGCATACCTGCCCACAGCGCACCTGCCTACAGCGTGCCTGCCTACAGCACACATGCCTACAGCATACCTGCCCACAGCGCACCTGCCTACAGCGTGCCTGCCTGGCATTATGCCACATTAATACATAGCACGACATAGCATAATACAACAAAACTATGCATTGTACAGCATCTCATACCCTGTACAAGTTTACAAAATACACATACACATACGGACGAGCCCCCAGCTGTCAGAACAACAATCTCTAGATGTTGCTGGATCTAACCCTATTTGTACTGTGGATTTAACATATGGCTCATTGTCTACAGATAGGACCACAGCACCCAATAGCTGACATTAATAACCAATAACACCTGGAACAGGTACTGGCCCTTTAATGAATATTGTACACACACAAAGCCACATACGGCTATCAATACGCATGAACAAGCAGTACACAATGCAATGAAGAATGCCCAAATAACCTGCTAAACACTGTAGCTCAATATAATAGCAAAAATAGTTACCGACATAATCTAACCAGTAACTACACACTGACTATCGCTCACAGGCGGAGTCCAGTACCAAAGTAAAGCAATACATAATTGCAAGATTCTACGTAAATAATATCCAGGAAAGAACTACTAGGAAAAATCACATCACCAATCTAGTAATCTAACAATAATTTTTTTTGCTGTAAAATTGTTATTGATTTATTTACATTTCTAAATTGAAATAAATTGAGTTAGACTTGATAGGATTGTTCGTTCTGTTCAGACTACCAAATCCTCAATTCTAGGGAGCCTCTAGGAATTTAAGAAATCAAATACCACGGCTGATAGGATCCAGGCCGTGTAAACTCTCTATCTTCTCTGACTGTCGCATGAAAATTTAATTAACAGTAGGGAAAGCTTGACAGCTACAGAGAGATGAGAGACGTTAGTTCACACGGACGTGTGATAGTGGTGCGCAAGAGAGATAGACAGAAGGCACAGGCTGAGTCAGTGAGTTCTTCACTAAGAAAACCACACACACAGCTCTTCTTGTTTTCTCTGGCGACAATATTACTCTTTTGCACACACTGTGTCACTCACAAATAGTAGGGTAAAGAAGTAAAGTTAGATTGAGGATTTGGTAGTCTGAACAGAAAGAACAATCCTATCAAGTCTAACTCAATTTATTTCAATTTAGAAATGTAAATAAATCAATAACAATTTTACAGCAAAAAAATTATCACGAGAAAACACATTCCCAACAATTTGATGATTTTCAAGAAGAAGAAATATTACACAAATAGTGATAAAATGATGACTGAATTGTGTTAGTAAAGTTCTGGCCTGATAACATCCTAGGCTTTGCTGAAAAATATGTGAAATACTGTTTGTGTGAAAATTAATGTTTGTTTCTTTGTTCCTATGGTGTGAATGTTGGAAACAACTTATATCCTGGTGTTCTCTTGGAAAAATAACGTAATCCATTGCTTTGAAATTAACTTCAGTGCTCGAATAAAGTATCCACAAAAGGGGCACATAATCTGAACACGATTTTATAACTTCAAGATTAGTGTAACGTATCCACAATTGATGAGGAGATATCCACAGATAACGAATTTGCTCACAAAGGTGGGATGGAGGGTTATAATGGGTGGAGTATGGTAGGGGTGATGTTTGGTGTTGAAAATCTTTGAAATAATTGAAGGGAATTATGGTGACTGGTGGGCGAGGACATATGGCCACTGGAGGGCTAAGTAACCTGTTTTCAGCAATTACAGACAAGACTTGGCAGGTTGCACTGCATATATCTGTTGGACAAAACAAAATTACATATGTAATTATTCTTCAGCTGCAATACGCAGATTACTGCCGTAACAATTTAAGTAGTGTCCTCAGCGTAGGCCTGTTGGTATTCATCATGCTTCTGTCCTTCTTACTCCTAAAATAGGTCAGTCCATTGTTAAACATTCCTGTCGGCTGTGAATGAATTCAGCTGGTCAGTCCGCGTACATACACAATAACAAAGACCGCCGTTCTGCTCCCGTCCTGGTCAGCCAAGGAAAGGTCACATGAGGGTCCGCTACAGAATGTGGGGTTTATTGTGTTTGGTACTCACAGTCAACTCCTTCTTTCCTTTCACCGTTCATTCCTTCCAGCATTCATAATACTATGCTCATACATTCATGTTACAAACATTGAAAAGTAAGATGATTATTGTAATTATTTATGATACAAATATTGTAAAGTAATATCTCTTTAAAATACAAGCAGTGAAAATAAATGAACTTTTGTAATCATTTATGATACATACGTAGTAAAGCAAAAACATTAATATACTACACTGACTTTCATCATCATAGTAATATATTTCAAATCTATATATTTGAGCTAATTTCCTATGTACTGGAAAAGCGAGTACATGCCCGCACATTAATTTATAGTCTGTAGTTAATAACTTGAGGGCACTTTGTTTGGTTAATATCAAGTCTCCCTATGCAAAGTTTTTCTTTACGAGACTAAGAAGTGCATCTTGCTCCTTCAGTTTGCTGATCACCAAGTAAAGTCTAAAACTAGTTTCTTTACTTACGGAAGAATTATTTTCCATTTACCCACTACATTTGTTTTTGTGTTCCCACGCTTTGCACCTGTGATATTATCTTCGCAAATTAGCTTGCATATCGAATGGCATGATCGTAGGTGCCGTGCGAAACTTCATGTTCCGAGCTCAAAGGTATCCACAATGGGAAAGAAGACAGGTCATAAAGCCGAGTTTGGAAAATCCTAACAGTTAACGCTGGCTTGACCGAAGCTTTACCTGAGTTTGGGTGGGAAATGAAAGTGCGTGAGAAACATTCTTTTCAGAAAACTAAGAATAGACAGAAAATAAAGCAATATACAGGATGGACAGAAGATTACAAATAGACAAATTATCTTCGATCTGCGACACTGACCTTCTACGAGGAGTAAGAATTTTGCTTGTTTTGATGATTTAAATCAGAAAAAAGATTATTTAAATCACTCTGTTTATAGGTATTTAAAATGACTGAGACATACGGGTGCAGTTCACTCAAAATAACAGAATTAGCTATAAATTTGTATATTTCCATATAACAAATGTAATAATCAATTATAGTGAACAATGTAAAAATGAATAAAGCTTTTGATGGATAAAATGTTAGCCTTTAAACATTCATCACAGGTGATGATCTGGATTGGATGTTTTACAAATACTCTTAAAGAAAAGAGTTCACTTGGCAGCTTTAAGTGGGTACATAGCTACCAGTAAGATGTCAGTTGGTTTCTGCTCCAGCTGATGATTGTTCTTTGCAGGTTGTTGACTGATTCACTCGTCACTGGTCAAATCGGGTGGCCGCAACACGTATCGTCGTGTAATTACGAAGATGGTCCAGCGTCTACAAGACCCGTCTGATGTTGGTGTTTAGCTTTGACTAAAGGCCACTTATACCACACACGTGTTTCACAAACTAGTACCACTAATTGGTACCACCGACTAGTATCATGAAATAAGAGAGAAACAAATACCCTGCTGAGTATTGGGTTTCCATTCCACCATCCCATCTGCCTCAGAACCTAACCCTCTCTGATCATTAATTTTAATCACAGTGAGTGGAAAACATCTATTGCATTTATATTGAACATGTTTACATTTACATAAGCACTGGTTGTATAGGTTAATATAATAAGTATGTGCATAAGGTTTATCATCATCAACTCCCTGTTCCACATGAATTTGATACTATCTCTGCGTTTGGTTCTCTATGAAAAACCAGCATAAAGCAGTCACCAGCTTTTGCAGTGGTGATTCATAAAACAATCATTTTATATGCTTAGGTTGCCTGCCTTGCATGAACTTGGACATCCACATGTAATTTCTACATGTTAATAATGCAAAATATAGAATTATGAAATACACAACTCAACGCAAATATCTTTGGGAATACAGACTCTTGCTCTGCGGAAAAGTTAAAGCAACTTGATTAAGATGCGTCTTACACGTGGTCTGGGTTGTTACTTTACAATATACTCCCACTATGACTTAGTGTTCAGGTTATTAGGATTCCGGGCTTTCCGTATTGATAAATATAGAGTTGTCGTTGTATAAATCCACAAGATGCTCAAACACGTTGTCCTTTAAAATGGAATCATGATCCTGTTCCTTACTCTGGCTTGTCTGGCTGCCTTCTTGACGAGTTGAATTTCACAGTGTCGTAAACTCAAAAGACGCTAAATTATAAGGCAACATTCGGCATGCATCCAGATTGCTACCATATGACAAGGCTCCAATCAGAAATGTTGTACTTTTACATCTCAAATGCCAAGCCAGTAGCATGCAATTTGCGTATATTTTGGTGGGGTATATTCCCCCTACGTCTCACGAAAAATTCTTGCATACCACCGCAAAAGAATTGTTGTTTACAAGTCACCTCTCCGTATATGGTATGTCAACTTCCGTCTATTATCGATCATGTTTACACTCACGACTTCACAATCTATCACATGTAATCACCGTTAACATGGATAATTATCGTCCCACAAGTCTGTCCGGAAGCGATTATGACATTTACCCGGTCTAGCCAGCAGTCAACAAACTGGTCAGACAGAACTATTATCAATGATAATATAATCGACGGTGGTCATCCTAAAGTTGTTTACTTCTTAATCGGGCGCACCCATGCACTGTCTGGTAGGAAAATGTGTTATACATTAGTAAACCACACTTCTCTCTAAAAATCCCAGGTGTCAATATGGGTACAAACGAAAGTCATTGATTACCCCAATCAGCAAAAGGTGGTCGCTGAAGTCCTGTCATGACAAGAATTGAGGGAAAGGAGTGTACACAATAGTTAAGTACAGAAAATGAGACGTGGAGCAATAATGTCGGCGAAAAACATAAATGCTTGGAAAGGAGACCCGACAATTGTCTCACCTGGTAGCAAATTTCCTAAATGATTCGTCCTTCTGCCGTTTAGCCTCACAGAACTTGCTATGAAAAGACTCTGCACTCAACTGAAAACGCTGGAGCAAAGCTTTCTTCAACATTTCGTAGTTGTTTTGTTCTTCCGTGGACATCTCCAACTACCTCTCAAGGAAAATTCCTGCGTGACACACAAAAATGTGATGTTTACAAGTCCCTTCCCATATAAGGCATTTCAGCTTTCGTCTGTTATCGATCATTTTTACACTCACGACTTCATAATCTAACACAGGTAATCTCTTTCAAGATGGATACCTATCGTAACCGTTGCCTCCGACAAGTCTGCCCGGTAATGGTTAAGTCTTTTACCCGTTCCAGCCAACCTTATCAAGCAACACCCTGGCCCGCCAGAAAATATTATCAGTGATAAGACAATCGACTGTGGCCTTCTCAAGGTTGTTTACTTACTAATCCGGTCGCACCCACACACTGTCCGGTCGGAAATGTGTTACGGCTGATACGCAAACAACATTTCACTCCACAGGTTCAGGTGTAAAAATGAGTTCAAACGAAAGTCATTGATTGCCATAATCCGCAAGGATGGTTGATGAAATGTGGCGGACATTGCCAAGTTAGCGAAGTCTGCGCTGTCTAAGCAGTGTATACATGCTTTGAAGTCCAGTACGTGACAACACCTCGACATTTGTCACTTTGTCCTTCCACGAAATACCAAAGATGTGGCGTAAATACCGTAGATAGAAGGTACTGAGCCTTTTTTTTCAAATATGAATTACACGATGAGATAAATAATGAATAATTAGTTGGTGAAGTTGATAAGTCGATATGTGAGGAAGTAGACAATCAGCATCTGCTTGGTGAAGTAGATAACCATCATTTGCTTGATGACGTAGATAATCACTTGCTTGGTGAAGTGGATAGCCAGCATTTGCTTGGTGAAATAGGTAGATAGTAAGTACTTAATAAGATAAATAATGATAATCTGCACGACGACTAGATCGGTGGTATTTACTTGAAGTACATAACATCATTTACTTGGTAAAGTAGATAAATAGATGTACATTGAAGTAGATAGCCAGTATTTGCTTGATAAAATTGACAAGTTGTAGCTGCTGAATGAGGTTAATAATCAGTATTTGCTGGATGAAGTAGATACACAGATTTACCCGACGAAGTAGATAGCCAAGTAGATATTTAAAATTTAATTCATGAAGTTGATAAGTAAGGTTGAAATGAAGAACAGTGGGCTGTATGTTCGATACGGCCTCAAAAAAGGTTGCAGAGACGCAGGTATGAGGGGTAACTGTTAAGAATCCTAGACATACCCTAAACCCTAAACTGAATCCTAACCCTAACGACGTGAATGACTTATTTGGATGCCATCAAAGAACACGTTCCGCAGTTCTTCATTTCAACCGATAAGTAACGTTTTATTGCAAAGGTAAAATAGAACGCTTGCATTCTGAAATAGATCAACTGTGAAATCTATGCACAGCTCAAGCAAGTCTCTTTAAGGCGTTGATCACACAATGGATACAGGAACAGTTGACGACGAGAAAGAGCAATCGCAACCTTCGGATAAACAGCAGCGAGGCGTTTATTCGAAATCGGACTCTTCAAACAACCCAGAAAGCACCCATATCGGCTCGAAACCACGGCCAAACAAGCTCGCCATGGACAGACAATTTTGTTTGCATATTCTCAAGAGCTTCTGTAGAAGATTTCTGCGTGGATTTACTGGTGGTGTCTTGCTGTACTCAGGAGTTAGGGTTGTTACCGCCTTGTTACGGAATCCTTTCCGGAAAAAGTTAGTATTATACTTGGTCATGTGTTAAATCATCATCATTTTCATTGTTATCATCATCATCGTCGTCTTCATCAGCATCGTCGTCGTCATCATCACCATCATCGTAGTCATCATCACAATCATCATTACCCTTCAGTTCCTTAATGAGCATAGGCCTTCAACAAACGCATGCCAAGTACTCCTGCAGCTGGTCCTTCGAGTTGCCTGTGACGTTATTGGCCGCTCCCCTTTTTGTATTCTCTCTCTCTCTCTCTCTCTCTCTCTCTCTCTCTCTCTCTCTCTCTCTCTCTCTCTCCCATTTTCTACTTATTTCACATTTTCGGAGCACAGAAATACGTGCCCAGTCACTTGTTTACACTTCTTCCTGTAATAATTCGTCATGTCTGTTTATCTGATCATCCCTGCTAAGAGAGTAGACAGGTGATGTAATAGTGACCAAACAGTTATGTTGGTAAAATTCTCGTCTACCAGACATTGGCGCGCCGGATTAACACAAAGATCGTCCCGCTAGCTTGGTTATCGCTGATATGGCTATTGTAAGTTCCAAATTTCTCTCGTGGAGAAAACACAACCCTGATGGTCACACAATGAATGTTTATTTCCACAGGTACAGCGTAGTAAATTATCGAGGTGGAACCTATTCCAAACAAGCACATGAAAGATGGAATGTTGGATAAGTTTCTGGGAAAACATTATTTGTGATAATGTAGGAAGTCGTGAGTGTAAACAGGACCGATAATCGACGGAAATAAGAATTCCTTATTTGGAAAGTGACTTTTAAAATAATCACGCTGAATTTTCCTATGAGGAAATTGTTGGGATAAGCCCCCATCATAATACGCATGATTCGATGCAATTGGCTGGGCAATTCTAGATGCTATAAACAACACTTCTTATTGGAGCCTGGTCAGATAGTAACAACAACCTGCTTGGAAAGAAAGTTGCAATATAATCTGCCACTTTCGCCGGTTTAAAGCATTGTGAAATTCACCTCGTCAAGAAGACAGCCAGCTAGCCATAATAAAGAATAGAATCAGAATTCCATTTATCGGACTGGACCTTGTTTGAGCATCTTGAGGACTTATATCCGAGGAAAACTCTACCTACATTAACACGGAAAGCCAGAATCATAGGAATCTGAACACAAAGTCAGAGTGGGAGCCTAGTGTAAAGTAATACACCAGACCGCGTGTAAGAGGAATCTTAAACACGTTGCCATTACTGTTTCTCTGAGCCAGGAGTCAGTATTCCCAAAGACATTTTGGGGTGAGTTGTACATTTTTAAATTCTACATTTTGCATTTATTAACATGTTAAAATTGCTAGTGCATGTCCAAGTCATTTGAGGCTGGCAACCTCAGCATATAGAATGATGGTTTCACGAACCACCACTGCAAGAGCTGGTGACTGCTTTATGCAGGTTTCTCATAGAGAACCAAAATCAGAGGTAGTCCCAAGATCCACGTGGAGCAGGGAGGGGATGATGATAGACCTGATGTTCATACTTATTATATTATTCACCGTTTCAACCAGTGCAAATGTAAAGATATCCAATATAAATGTTATTCACTGGGATTAATATTAATGCTCAGAGAGGGTAAAGTTCTGAGGTAGATGGGATGGTGGAATGAAAAGGGGGGGGGGGGGGGGGGGGGGGGGACATGATTGTGTGTCGGGAAACCAAATACTCAGGAGGGTGTATGTTTCTCTTCTTTCATGATAATAGTCAGTTGTACCAGTTGAGGGTGCTATCTCTGGAACAAAGAGTGTGATTTAAGTTAATTGATTATTAAATTTTTATTTGTATATATACGAATTTATAGTTGATTTAATCCTTTTGAGTGTACTGCACCCGTATGTGTTAGTCACCTTAAATACACTTAAAACAGTGCTACTAAATTAATATTTCACTGAATTAAATCAGTTGGGGGCTTGAACGAGCTAAATCATACAATATATCTCGTCACAAAAGTTGTCGGGCAGATAATAAGTTAACTATGCTATAGCACGTTTCACTAGCTTTGCCCTCAAACAAATGTAATTATCTGATTAAACGTCCAACGTATTAATGCCATTATTTGCATACGATGTTATATTGGGTTAGACCCAACAAATATATACTTTATATCTGTGCATCTTGTCCAGTTCCCATAAACGGATGAAATCCTTTGATCTTTGTCGGCATACTAATTATTGTGTATCGAGAAAAGAAATTTTACCACTTCATGCACAGATTCTGTGAATTGATTAGGCATAGGCGTGTCTACTATTACAATAATGTGGCCATCACGTTTGCATATGAATACCTGTTGAAGATGATTTCTTAAATGATCTGCATGCGAGATACTCGTGACATTGTTTGTCATTGACATTTAATGCGCTACCAAACTGGACCGTCCTTGATCTAATTATTTTAATAGGTATCACCTCTTTGCGGTACCGTACATAAATATCATAATGGAACGTTGCTCCTCTAATGTGCTTGTAAATAACGGTAAGGTCATCTTTAAAGAAATTAAACTTCATCCGAATCATAATCAGATGTCTCTGAGAAATGGATAATCAATCTCGGCTGAATAAAGGACAAACAATCATTCTTCCAATATTCCTCTTCCTCTTGTAACACATGGTTCTCACATTTCTTCCAATAATCCCTGGCTATATTGGAGATGGCGGCTTTTATGAGTATTTCAACATCTTTTAATTTGAATGTTCTATTTTCTGTTGCTACCTGTTCCTTAATTTTAGCCCATACTAATTCTATTGGGTTTAAGTGAGAATGGTAAGGAGGTAATCTTAAAAATCTGTGACCATGTTCATGGATTGCCTTGTCTATGTGAAATATCTTTGTATGCTGGGTCTTTTTTACAATTCCAAGTAATTCAGGCTTCAGGGACATTTCGTTGAATGGAATGTTGTTTATGGTCAGCCAAATCTTTATTACATCTTTAGTACTTGATGAATTAGGAACTTTATCTTCTGGTGCCACAACGTTGTGATTTGAAGCATTGTCCATTATCAAACACGACGGTCTATCCAAGGAAGGAAGTACATGATTCACAATCCAATCTTGAAATATCTTGCCATTCATCTCTGTATGATAATCCCTATTATCTGTGGATTTTGAAACAAATATGAGTTCAGTATTATTTAGAAGCCCATGATGGCTGCTTCCTGCATGTGCAATTATTACGCGCTGTCCTTTGCTGCTTGGTACTAGTCTCTTAGTTGTCCCATCAGATGATTGCCATTCTCGTTCATTTCTGTGGTGCGCATTGATCCAAGTTTCATCTAAATACACAAAATCATAACAATCTCTTCTCATTTCTCTGACTTCGCGTAAATATTTGCTTCTCATTGCAACTATATGAGGCTTCTCACAAATAAGGTTTCTACCACCAATATATTTTCTAAAAGTGAATCCCAAACTCATTATAGTCCTCCATAGCGTAGATTTGGAAATATCAATGTCATTATTCTTTCTTAACCAAATTTTCAATTTCCTTAAAGTCACTGCCTCATTATTGTGAAACATATTGCAAATTTCTCTGCGGATCAATTCTCTGTCAAAATTATCCACCACTTTTGGCCTAATTTTCGTGTGTAAAACCCTGGAATTAGAAACTTCAGATGTCGCTATCCAGCGGTGCAATGATCGTTTGATTATCCCCAAGGCATGAATAGTCCTCTTTTGTGGGTTTGAAATAGAATGATATAGTTTTCCACGAGTAGCTTCATTGCAGAAATACTTAAAAATCCTATTTGTGATTAGCTGTAATGTCATAAAATGTACTCGCAGTCTCATTTTCCTACTTAACCACACAATACTTTTTGTAGACACGCCACTGATTGACAATGTGTGAGTAACACCGGATATAAACTGTTTTGTGTTCAAGAAGTGCAATTTCACGCTAAAATCATGCCAATTGTTTGATAAACCAATTATGTGCAAATGATGTCGTATAATTTCGCCCAATGGGCTGATCACCCGTTGGCTTGTCACACCGATTACGGAAACAACGGCAGATGGATCTATTTGTTGTTGCCCTAAAGACGCCGCTAGGCGTGATGGGAAACTACAACAGAGAAAATCAATCTGCTGTTGCCCTTAAGACGCCACAAGGCGTGATGGCCTCTGACTGCTTGGTCGGTCTTTGGCTAAGGACGGAAGAAGAAGAAGAAGAAGAAGATGTCGTATAATTTACTGTAGACATTTCAAAATGTGTGTGTGTGATGTGTGTTGGCAAGTAGACTTTTGATATTATATCGCAAAGAAACGAAAATTGAAACCAATGGCTGCATTTTAATGAAAAATTTAATTCATAGGGTCTATACCATTTCAAATTCACACACAAAATTTCACTTATATGCGTTATATATTCGCTGAGATATAGCATTTTGAAGTTGGGCAAAGCTAGTGAAACGTGCTATAAGACACAATCAGCGTTGTTCTTGATTTCTGAATATTTTGTAAACACTCCCTTAAGGTAGAAGCATCATCATCCTTCTATTTGCATCTTGCCAAGAGTAATCTTGTGCGAAGGTAGATACCTTTGAAGACCCACATTAGATACTCTAGGTTTTGGCCATTGCTGGACCATCACTGCAGAGAACAAGGAGAGTAAATCCCGTGACATTACCCAACATCACAATCGCATCTACCCGTCGTGAAACATGATGAAAACTTGTCAGTACACACCAAGCTTGAACCTCAGACACCACTTCGGCTTTTACCTGGTTGGCTGTGTGCTTTAGGATTTCAGAATAAATAGATGACAGGTGAGGGGAGATTGGAAGTGGAAGACAGGAGATAAACCTAGGCAGAGAAGCGAATGTAG